>JAGUQR010000009.1:1413164-2119747 GCA_018905775.1 Meloidogyne exigua | reverse complement strand
CTTTAAGTTCTAATACCTAAAAATATAAACTTAAAGCCCCGTTCGTATCAAAAATTTTGAAAATTTTTTTAATTTTCAAAAATTCCTGGACCTTGACCATGGAATAATTTTGAAACCTTCAGGACAAGAGTTTTTAAATTATTTTAAAATTTATCTTTAAGTTCTAATACCTAAAAATATAAACTTAAAGCCCGTTCGTATCAAAAATTTTGAAAATTTTTTTAATTTTTCAAAAATTCCTGGACCTTGACCATGGAATAATTTTGAAACCTTCAGGACAAGAGTTTTTTAAATTATTTTAAAATTTATCTTTAAGTTCTAATACCTAAAAAATATAAACTTAAAGCCCGTTCGTATCAAAAATTTTGAAAATTTTTTTTTAATTTTTCAAAAATTCCTGGACCTTGACCATGGAATAATTTTGAAACCTTCAGGACAAGAGTTTTTTAAATTATTTTTAAATTTATCTTTTAAGTTCTAATACCTAAAAAATATAAACTTAAAGCCCGTTCGTATCAAAAATTTTTTAAAATTTTTTTTAATTTTAAAAAAATTCCTGGACCTTGACCATGGAATAATTTTGAAACCTTCAGGACAAGAGTTTTTTAAATTATTTTAAAATTTATCTTTAAGTTCTAATACCTAAAAAATATAAACTTAAAGCCCGTTCGTATCAAAAATTTTGAAAATTTTTTTTTAATTTTTCAAAAATTCCTGGACCTTGACCATGGAATAATTTTGAAACCTTCAGGACAAGAGTTTTTTAAATTATTTTAAAATTTATCTTTAAGTTCTAATACCTAAAAAATATAAACTTAAAGCCCGTTCGTATCAAAAATTTTGAAAATTTTTTTTTAATTTTTCAAAAATTCCTGGACCTTGACCATGGAATAATTTTGAAACCTTCAGGACAAGAGTTTTTAAATTATTTTAAAATTTATCTTTTAAGTTCTAATACCTAAAAAATATAAACTTAAAGCCCGTTCGTATCAAAAATTTTTTAAAATTTTTTTTTAATTTTTCAAAAATTCCTGGACCTTGACCATGGAATAATTTTGAAACCTTCAGGACAAGAGTTTTTTAAATTATTTTTAAATTTATCTTTTAAGTTCTAATACCTAAAAAATATAAACTTAAAGCCCGTTCGTATCAAAAATTTTTTAAAATTTTTTTTAATTTTTTAAAAATTCCTGGACCTTGACCATGGAATAATTTTGAAACCTTCAGGACAAGAGTTTTTTAAATTATTTTAAAATTTATCTTTAAGTTCTAATACCTAAAAAATATAAACTTAAAGCCCGTTCGTATCAAAAATTTTTTAAAATTTTTTTTAATTTTTTAAAAATTCCTAGACCTTGACCATGGAATAATTTTGAAACCTTCTGGACAAATATTTTTTAAATTTTTTTTAAATTTATCTTTAAGTTCTAATACCTAAAAAATATAAACTTAAAGCCCGTTCGTATCAAAAATTTTGAAAATTTTTTTTTAATTTTTCAAAAATTCCTGGACCTTGACCATGGAATAATTTTGAAACCTTCAGGACAAGAGTTTTTTAAATTATTTTTAAATTTATCTTTTAAGTTCTAATACCTAAAAAATATAAACTTAAAGCCCGTTCGTATCAAAAATTTTTTAAAATTTTTTTTAATTTTTAAAAAATTCCTGGACCTTGACCATGGAATAATTTTGAAACCTTCAGGACAAGAGTTTTTTAAATTATTTTAAAATTTATCTTTAAGTTCTAATACCTAAAAAATATAAACTTAAAGCCCGTTCGTATCAAAAATTTTGAAAATTTTTTTTTAATTTTTCAAAAATTCCTGGACCTTGACCATGGAATAATTTTGAAACCTTCAGGACAAGAGTTTTTTAAATTATTTTAAAATTTATCTTTAAGTTCTAATACCTAAAAAATATAAACTTAAAGCCCGTTCGTATCAAAAATTTTTTAAAATTTTTTTAATTTTTAAAAATTCCTAGACCTTGACCATGGAATAATTTTGAAACCTTCTGGACAAATATTTTTTAAATTTTTTTAAATTTATCTTTAAGTTCTAATACCTAAAAAATATAAACTTAAAGCCCGTTCGTATCAAAAATTTTGAAAATTTTTTTTTAATTTTTCAAAAATTCCTGGACCTTGACCATGGAATAATTTTGAAACCTTCTGGACAAATATTTTTTAAATTTTTTTTAAATTTATCTTTTAAGTTCTAATACCTAAAAATATAAACTTAAAGCCCGTTCGTATCAAAAATTTTTTAAAATTTTTTTAATTTTTAAAAATTCCTGGACCTTGACCATGGAATAATTTTGAAACCTTCAGGACAAGAGTTTTTTAAATTATTTTAAAATTTATCTTTTAAGTTCTAATACCTAAAAAATATAAACTTAAAGCCCGTTCGTATCAAAAATTTTTTAAAATTTTTTTTAATTTTTTAAAAATTCCTAGACCTTGACCATGGAATAATTTTGAAACCTTCAGGACAAGAGTTTTTAAATTATTTTAAAATTTATCTTTTAAGTTCTAATACCTAAAAATATAAACTTAAAGCCCGTTCGTATCAAAAATTTTTTTTAAATTTTTTTAATTTTTTAAAATTCCTAGACCTTGACCATGGAATAATTTTGAAACCTTCAGGACAAGAGTTTTTTAAATTTTTTTAAATTTATCTTTTAGGTTCTAATACCTAAAAATATAGAATTAAAAGCCTCCCGTATCAAAAATTTTGAAAATTTTTTTTTAATTTTTCAAAAATTCCTGGACCTTGACCATGAATAATTTTGAAACCTTCTGGACAAATATTTTTAAATTTTTTTTTAAATTTATATTTTAGGTTCTAATACCTAAAAAATATAGAATTAAAGGCCTCCCGTATCAAAAATTTTGAAAATTTTTTTAATTTTTAAAAATTCCTGGACCTTGAGCATGGAATAATTTTGAAACCTTCAGGACAAGAGTTTTTTAAATTATTTTTAAATTTATCTTTTAAGTTCTAATACCTAAAAAATATAAACTTAAAGCCCGTTCGTATCAAAAATTTTGAAAATTTTTTTAATTTTTCAAAAATTCCTGGACATTGACCATGGAATAATTTTGAAACCTTCAGGACAAGAGTTTTTTAAATTATTTTTAAATTTATCTTTTAAGTTCTAATACCTAAAAAATATAAACTTAAAGCCCGTTCGTATCAAAAATTTTTTAAAATTTTTTTTAATTTTTTAAAAATTCCTAGACCTTGACCATGGAATAATTTTGAAACCTTCAGGACAAGAGTTTTTTAAATTATTTTAAAATTTATCTTTTAGGTTCTAATACCTAAAAAATATAGAATTAAAAGCCTCCCGTATCAAAAATTTTGAAAATTTTTTTAATTTTTCAAAAATTCCTGGACCTTGACCATGGAATAATTTTGAAACCTTCTGGACAAATATTTTTTAAATTTTTTTTAAATTTATCTTTTAGGTTCTAATACCTAAAAAATATAGAATTAAAGGCCTCCCGTATCAAAAATTTTGAAAATTTTTTTTTAATTTTTAAAAAATTCCTAGACCTTGACCATGGAATAATTTTGAAACCTTCAGGACAAGAGTTTTTAAATTATTTTAAAATTTATCTTTAAGTTCTAATACCTAAAAAATATAAACTTAAAGCCCGTTCGTATCAAAAATTTTTTAAAATTTTTTTTAATTTTTTAAAAATTCCTAGACCTTGACCATGGAATAATTTTGAAACCTTCAGGACAAGAGTTTTTTAAATTATTTTAAAATTTATCTTTTAAGTTCTAATACCTAAAAAATATAAACTTAAAGCCCGTTCGCATCAAAAATTTTGAAAATTTTTTTTTAATTTTTCAAAAATTCCTGGACCTTGACCATGGAATAATTTTGAAACCTTCAGGACAAGAGTTTTTTAAATTATTTTTAAATTTATCTTTTAAGTTCTAATACCTAAAAAATATAAACTTAAAGCCCGTTCGTATCAAAAATTTTTTAAAATTTTTTTTAATTTTTAAAAAATTCCTGGACCTTGACCATGGAATAATTTTGAAACCTTCAGGACAAGAGTTTTTTAAATTATTTTAAAATTTATCTTTAAGTTCTAATACCTAAAAAATATAAACTTAAAGCCCGTTCGTATCAAAAATTTTGAAAATTTTTTTTTAATTTTTCAAAAATTCCTGGACCTTGACCATGGAATAATTTTGAAACCTTCAGGACAAGAGTTTTTAAATTATTTTAAAATTTATCTTTAAGTTCTAATACCTAAAAAATATAAACTTAAAGCCCGTTCGTATCAAAAATTTTTTAAAATTTTTTTTAATTTTTTAAAAATTCCTAGACCTTGACCATGGAATAATTTTGAAACCTTCTGGACAAATATTTTTTAAATTTTTTTTAAATTTATCTTTAAGTTCTAATACCTAAAAAATATAAACTTAAAGCCCGTTCGTATCAAAAATTTTGAAAATTTTTTTTTAATTTTTCAAAAATTCCTGGACCTTGACCATGGAATAATTTTGAAACCTTCTGGACAAATATTTTTTAAATTTTTTTTAAATTTATCTTTTAAGTTCTAATACCTAAAAAATATAAACTTAAAGCCCGTTCGTATCAAAAATTTTTTAAAATTTTTTTTAATTTTTAAAAAATTCCTGGACCTTGACCATGAATAATTTTGAAACCTTCTGGACAAATATTTTTAAATTTTTTTTAAATTTATATTTTAGGTTCTAATACCTAAAAAATATAGAATTAAAGGCCTCCCGTATCAAAAATTTTGAAAATTTTTTTTTAATTTTTAAAAAATTCCTGGACCTTGAGCATGGAATAATTTTGAAACCTTCAGGACAAGAGTTTTTTAAATTATTTTTAAATTTATCTTTTAAGTTCTAATACCTAAAAAATATAAACTTAAAGCCCGTTCGTATCAAAAATTTTGAAAATTTTTTTTTAATTTTTCAAAAATTCCTGGACATTGACCATGGAATAATTTTGAAACCTTCAGGACAAGAGTTTTTTAAATTATTTTTAAATTTATCTTTTAAGTTCTAATACCTAAAAAATATAAACTTAAAGCCCGTTCGTATCAAAAATTTTTTAAAATTTTTTTTAATTTTTTAAAAATTCCTAGACCTTGACCATGGAATAATTTTGAAACCTTCAGGACAAGAGTTTTTTAAATTATTTTAAAATTTATCTTTTAGGTTCTAATACCTAAAAAATATAGAATTAAAAGCCTCCCGTATCAAAAATTTTGAAAATTTTTTTTTAATTTTTCAAAAATTCCTGGACCTTGACCATGGAATAATTTTGAAACCTTCTGGACAAATATTTTTTAAATTTTTTTTAAATTTATCTTTTAGGTTCTAATACCTAAAAAATATAGAATTAAAGGCCTCCCGTATCAAAAATTTTGAAAATTTTTTTAATTTTTAAAAATTCCTAGACCTTGACCATGGAATAATTTTGAAACCTTCAGGACAAGAGTTTTTAAATTTTTTTAAATTTATCTTTTAGGTTCTAATACCTAAAAAATATAGAATTAAAAGCCTCCCGTATCAAAAATTTTGAAAATTTTTTTAATTTTTAAAAAATTCCTAGACCTTGACCATGGAATAATTTTGAAACCTTCAGGACAAGAGTTTTTTAAATTATTTTAAAATTTATCTTTTAGGTTCTAATACCTAAAAAATATAGAATTAAAAGCCTCCCGTATCAAAAATTTTGAAAATTTTTTTTTAATTTTTCAAAAATTCCTGGACCTTGACCATGGAATAATTTTGAAACCTTCTGGACAAATATTTTTTAAATTTTTTTTAAATTTATCTTTTAGGTTCTAATACCTAAAAAATATAGAATTAAAGGCCTCCCGTATCAAAAATTTTGAAAATTTTTTTTTAATTTTTAAAAAATTCCTAGACCTTGACCATGGAATAATTTTGAAACCTTCAGGACAAGAGTTTTTTAAATTTTTTTTAAATTTATCTTTTAGGTTCTAATACCTAAAAAATATAGAATTAAAAGCCTCCCGTATCAAAAATTTTGAAAAATTTTTTTAATTTTTAAAAAATTCCTGGACCTTGAGCATGGAATAATTTTGAAACCTTCAGGACAAGAGTTTTTTAAATTATTTTAAAATTTATCTTTTAGGTTCTAATACCTAAAAAATATAAACTTAAAGCCCGTTCGTATCAAAAATTTTGAAAATTTTTTTTTAATTTTTCAAAAATTCCTGGACATTGACCATGGAATAATTTTGAAACCTTCAGGACAAGAGTTTTTAAATTTTTTTAAATTTATCTTTTAGGTTCTAATACCTAAAAATATAGAATTAAAAGCCTCCCGTATCAAAAATTTTGAAAATTTTTTTTTATTTTTAAAAAATTCCTAGACCTTGACCATGGAATAATTTTGAAACCTTCAGGACAAGAGTTTTTAAATTATTTTAAAATTTATCTTTTAGGTTCTAATACCTAAAAAATATAAACTTAAAGCCCGTTCGTATCAAAAATTTTGAAAATTTTTTTTTAATTTTTCAAAAATTCCTGGACATTGACCATGGAATAATTTTGAAACCTTCAGGACAAGAGTTTTTAAATTTTTTTAAAATTTATCTTTTAGGTTCTAATACCTAAAAATATAGAATTAAAAGCCTCCCGTATCAAAAATTTTGAAAATTTTTTTTTAATTTTTAAAAAATTCCTAGACCTTGACCATGGAATAATTTTGAAACCTTCAGGACAAGAGTTTTTTAAATTATTTTAAAATTTATCTTTTAGGTTCTAATACCTAAAAAATATAGAATTAAAAGCCTCCCGTATCAAAAATTTTGAAAATTTTTTTTTAATTTTTCAAAAATTCCTGGACCTTGACCATGGAATAATTTTGAAACCTTCTGGACAAATATTTTTTAAATTTTTTTTAAATTTATCTTTTAGGTTCTAATACCTAAAAAATATAGATTTTAAGCCTCCCGTATCAAAAATTTTGAAAATTTTTTTTTAATTTTTCAAAAATTCCTGGACCTTGACCATGGAATAATTTTGAAACCTTCAGGACAAGAGTTTTTAAATTATTTTAAAATTTATCTTTTAGGTTCTAATACCTAAAAAATATAGAATTAAAAGCCTCCCGTATCAAAAATTTTGAAAATTTTTTTTTAATTTTTCAAAAATTCCTGGACCTTGACCATGGAATAATTTTGAAACCTTCAGGACAAGAGTTTTTTAAATTATTTTAAAATTTATCTTTTAGGTTCTAATACCTAAAAAATATAGAATTAAAAGCCTCCCGTATCAAAAATTTTGAAAATTTTTTTTTAATTTTTCAAAAATTCCTGGACCTTGACCATGGAATAATTTTGAAACCTTCTGGACAAATATTTTTTAAATTTTTTTTAAATTTATCTTTTAGGTTCTAATACCTAAAAAATATAGAATTAAAGGCCTCCCGTATCAAAAATTTTGAAAATTTTTTTTTAATTTTTAAAAAATTCCTAGACCTTGACCATGGAATAATTTTGAAACCTTCAGGACAAGAGTTTTTTAAATTATTTTAAAATTTATCTTTTAGGTTCTAATACCTAAAAAATATAGAATTAAAAGCCTCCCGTATCAAAAATTTTGAAAATTTTTTTTTAATTTTTCAAAAATTCCTGGACCTTGACCATGGAATAATTTTGAAACCTTCTGGACAAATATTTTTTAAATTTTTTTTAAATTTATCTTTTAGGTTCTAATACCTAAAAAATATAGAATTAAAGGCCTCCCGTATCAAAAATTTTGAAAATTTTTTTTTAATTTTTAAAAAATTCCTGGACCTTGAGCATGGAATAATTTTGAAACCTTCAGGACAAGAGTTTTTTAAATTATTTTAAAATTTATCTTTTAGGTTCTAATACCTAAAAAATATAGAATTAAAAGCCTCCCGTATCAAAAATTTTGAAAATTTTTTTAATTTTTCAAAATTCCTGGACCTTGACCATGGAATAATTTTGAAACCTTCTGGACAAATATTTTTTAAATTTTTTTTAAATTTATCTTTTAGGTTCTAATACCTAAAAAATATAGAATTAAAAGCCTCCCGTATCAAAAATTTTGAAAATTTTTTTTTAATTTTTCAAAAATTCCTGGACCTTGACCATGGAATAATTTTGAAACCTTCTGGACAAATATTTTTTAAATTTTTTTAAATTTATCTTTTAGGTTCTAATACCTAAAAATATAGAATTAAAAGCCTCCCGTATCAAAAATTTTGAAAATTTTTTTAATTTTTCAAAAATTCCTGGACCTTGACCATGGAATAATTTTGAAACCTTCTGGACAAATATTTTTTAAATTTTTTTTAAATTTATCTTTTAGGTTCTAATACCTAAAAAATATAGAATTAAAAGCCTCCCGTATCAAAAATTTTGAAAATTTTTTTTTAATTTTTCAAAAATTCCTGGACCTTGACCATGGAATAATTTTGAAACCTTCTGGACAAATATTTTTTAAATTTTTTTTAAATTTATCTTTTAGGTTCTAATACCTAAAAAATATAGAATTAAAAGCCTCCCGTATCAAAAATTTTTTAAAATTTTTTTTTAATTTTTAAAAAATTCCTAGACCTTGACCATGGAATAATTTTGAAACCTTCAGGACAAGAGTTTTTTAAATTATTTTAAAATTTATCTTTTAGGTTCTAATACCTAAAAATATAGAATTAAAAGCCTCCCGTATCAAAAATTTTGAAAATTTTTTTAATTTTTCAAAAATTCCTGGACCTTGACCATGGAATAATTTTGAAACCTTCTGGACAAATATTTTTTAAATTTTTTTAAATTTATCTTTTAGGTTCTAATACCTAAAAAATATAGAATTAAAGGCCTCCCGTATCAAAAATTTTGAAAATTTTTTTTTAATTTTTAAAAAATTCCTGGACCTTGAGCATGGAATAATTTTGAAACCTTCAGGACAAGAGTTTTTTAAATTATTTTAAAATTTATCTTTTAGGTTCTAATACCTAAAAAATATAGAATTAAAGGCCTCCCGTATCAAAAATTTTTTAAAATTTTTTTTAATTTTTAAAAAATTCCTGGACCTTGAGCATGGAATAATTTTGAAACCTTCAGGACAAGAGTTTTTTAAATTATTTTAAAATTTATCTTTTAGGTTCTAATACCTAAAAAATATAGAATTAAAAGGTCCCGTATCAAAAATTTTGAAAATTTTTTTTTAATTTTTCAAAAATTCCTGGACCTTGACCATGGAATAATTTTGAAACCTTCTGGACAAATATTTTTTAAATTTTTTTTAAATTTATCTTTTAGGTTCTAATACCTAAAAAATATAGAATTAAAGGCCTCCCGTATCAAAAATTTTGAAAATTTTTTTTTAATTTTTAAAAAATTCCTAGACCTTGACCATGGAATAATTTTGAAACCTTCAGGACAAGAGTTTTTTAAATTTTTTTTAAATTTATCTTTTAGGTTCTAATACCTAAAAAATATAGATTTTAAGCCTCCCGTATCAAAAATTTTGAAAATTTTTTTTTAATTTTTAAAAAATTCCTAGACCTTGACCATGGAATAATTTTGAAACCTTCAGGACAAGAGTTTTTTAAATTATTTTAAAATTTATCTTTTAGGTTCTAATACCTAAAAAATATAGAATTAAAAGCCTCCCGTATCAAAAATTTTGAAAATTTTGAAAATTTTTTAATTTTTCAAAAATTCCTGGACCTTGACCATGGAATAATTTTGAAACCTTCTGGACAAATATTTTTTAAATTTTTTTTAAATTTATCTTTTAGGTTCTAATACCTAAAAAATATAGAATTAAAGGCCTCCCGTATCAAAAATTTTGAAAATTTTTTTTTAATTTTTAAAAAATTCCTGGACCTTGAGCATGGAATAATTTTGAAACCTTCAGGACAAGAGTTTTTTAAATTATTTTAAAATTTATCTTTTAGGTTCTAATACCTAAAAAATATAGAATTAAAGGCCTCCCGTATCAAAAATTTTGAAAATTTTTTTTTAATTTTTAAAAAATTCCTGGACCTTGAGCATGGAATAATTTTGAAACCTTCAGGACAAGAGTTTTTTAAATTATTTTAAAATTTATCTTTTAGGTTCTAATACCTAAAAAATATAGAATTAAAAGCCTCCCGTATCAAAAATTTTGAAAATTTTTTTTTAATTTTTCAAAAATTCCTGGACCTTGACCATGGAATAATTTTGAAACCTTCTGGACAAATATTTTTTAAATTTTTTTTAAATTTATCTTTTAGGTTCTAATACCTAAAAAATATAGAATTAAAGGCCTCCCGTATCAAAAATTTTGAAAATTTTTTTTTAATTTTTAAAAATTCCTGGACCTTGACCATGGAATAATTTTGAAACCTTCAGGACAAGAGTTTTTTAAATTTTTTTAAAATTTATCTTTTAGGTTCTAATACCTAAAAATATAAATTTAAAGCCTCCCGTATCAAAAATTTTGAAAAATTTTTTTTATTTTTTAAAAATTCCTAGACCTTGACCATGGAATAATTTTGAAACCTTCAGGACAAGAGTTTTTTAAATTATTTTAAAATTTATCTTTTAGGTTCTAATACCTAAAAATATAGAATTAAAAGCCTCCCGTATCAAAAATTTTGAAAATTTTTTTAATTTTTCAAAAATTCCTGGACCTTGACCATGGAATAATTTTGAAACCTTCTGGACAAATATTTTTTAAATTTTTTTTAAATTTATCTTTTAGGTTCTAATACCTAAAAAATATAGAATTAAAGGCCTCCCGTATCAAAAATTTTGAAAATTTTTTTTTAATTTTTAAAAAATTCCTAGACCTTGACCATGGAATAATTTTGAAACCTTCAGGACAAGAGTTTTTTAAATTATTTTAAAATTTATCTTTTAGGTTCTAATACCTAAAAAATATAGAATTAAAAGCCTCCCGTATCAAAAATTTTGAAAATTTTTTTAATTTTTCAAAAATTCCTGGACCTTGACCATGGAATAATTTTGAAACCTTCTGGACAAATATTTTTTAAATTTTTTTAAATTTATCTTTTAGGTTCTAATACCTAAAAATATAGAATTAAAGGCCTCCCGTATCAAAAATTTTGAAAATTTTTTTAATTTTTAAAAAATTCCTGGACCTTGAGCATGGAATAATTTTGAAACCTTCAGGACAAGAGTTTTTTAAATTATTTTAAAATTTATCTTTTAGGTTCTAATACCTAAAAATATAAATTAAAAGCCTCCCGTATCAAAAATTTTGAAAATTTTTTTTTAATTTTTCAAAAATTCCTGGACCTTGACCATGGAATAATTTTGAAACCTTCTGGACAAATATTTTTTAAATTTTTTTTAAATTTATCTTTTAGGTTCTAATACCTAAAAATATAGAATTAAAGGCCTCCCGTATCAAAAATTTTGAAAATTTTTTTAATTTTTAAAAATTCCTAGACCTTGACCATGGAATAATTTTGAAACCTTCAGGACAAATATTTTTTAAATTTTTTTTAAATTTATCTTTTAGGTTCTAATACCTAAAAAATATAGAATTAAAAGCCTCCCGTATCAAAAATTTTGAAAATTTTTTTTTAATTTTTCAAAAATTCCTGGACCTTGACCATGGAATAATTTTGAAACCTTCTGGACAAATATTTTTTAAATTTTTTTTAAATTTATCTTTTAGGTTCTAATACCTAAAAATATAGAATTAAGGCCTCCCGTATCAAAAATTTTGAAAATTTTTTTAATTTTTAAAAATTCCTAGACCTTGACCATGGAATAATTTTGAAACCTTCAGGACAAGAGTTTTTTAAATTATTTTAAAATTTATCTTTTAGGTTCTAATACCTAAAAAATATAGAATTAAAAGCCTCCCGTATCAAAAATTTTGAAAATTTTTTTTTAATTTTTCAAAAATTCCTGGACCTTGACCATGGAATAATTTTGAAACCTTCAGGACAAGAGTTTTTTAAATTATTTTAAAATTTATCTTTTAGGTTCTAATACCTAAAAAATATAGAATTAAAAGCCTCCCGTATCAAAAATTTTGAAAATTTTTTTAATTTTTCAAAAATTCCTGGACATTGACCATGGAATAATTTTGAAACCTTCTGGACAAATATTTTTTAAATTTTTTTTAAATTTATCTTTTAGGTTCTAATACCTAAAAAATATAGAATTAAAGGCCTCCCGTATCAAAAATTTTGAAATTTTTTTTTTAATTTTTAAAAAATTCCTGGACCTTGAGCATGGAATAATTTTGAAACCTTCAGGACAAGAGTTTTTTAAATTATTTTTAAATTTATCTTTTAAGTTCTAATACCTAAAAAATATAAACTTAAAGCCCGTTCGTATCAAAAATTTTTTAAAATTTTTTTAATTTTTTAAAATTCCTAGACCTTGACCATGGAATAATTTTGAAACCTTCAGGACAAGAGTTTTTTAAATTTTTTTAAATTTATCTTTTAGGTTCTAATACCTAAAAATATAGAATTAAAAGCCTCCCGTATCAAAAATTTTGAAAATTTTTTTAATTTTTAAAAATTCCTGGACCTTGAGCATGGAATAATTTTGAAACCTTCAGGACAAGAGTTTTTTAAATTATTTTAAAATTTATCTTTTAGGTTCTAATACCTAAAAATATAAACTTAAAGCCCGTTCGTATCAAAAATTTTTTAAAATTTTTTTAATTTTTCAAAAATTCCTGGACCTTGACCATGGAATAATTTTGAAACCTTCAGGACAAGAGTTTTTTAAATTTTTTTAAATTTATCTTTTAGGTTCTAATACCTAAAAATATAGAATTAAAAGCCTCCCGTATCAAAAATTTTGAAAATTTTTTTAATTTTTAAAAATTCCTAGACCTTGACCATGGAATAATTTTGAAACCTTCAGGACAAGAGTTTTTTAAATTATTTTAAAATTTATCTTTTAGGTTCTAATACCTAAAAATATAGAATTAAAAGCCTCCCGTATCAAAAATTTTGAAAATTTTTTTTTAATTTTTCAAAAATTCCTGGACCTTGACCATGGAATAATTTTGAAACCTTCTGGACAAATATTTTTAAATTTTTTTTAAATTTATCTTTTAGGTTCTAATACCTAAAAAATATAGAATTAAAGGCCTCCCGTATCAAAAATTTTGAAAATTTTTTTAATTTTTAAAAAATTCCTAGACCTTGACCATGGAATAATTTTGAAACTCAGGACAAGAGTTTTTTAAATTATTTTAAAATTTATCTTTTAGGTTCTAATACCTAAAAAATATAGAATTAAAAGCCTCCCGTATCAAAAATTTTGAAAATTTTTTTTTAATTTTTCAAAAATTCCTGGACCTTGACCATGGAATAATTTTGAAACCTTCTGGACAAATATTTTTTAAATTTTTTTTAAATTTATCTTTTAGGTTCTAATACCTAAAAAATATAGAATTAAAGGCCTCCCGTATCAAAAATTTTGAAAATTTTTTTTTAATTTTTAAAAAATTCCTGGACCTTGAGCATGGAATAATTTTGAAACCTTCAGGACAAGAGTTTTTTAAATTATTTTTAAATTTATCTTTTAAGTTCTAATACCTAAAAAATATAAACTTAAAGCCCGTTCGTATCAAAAATTTTTTAAAATTTTTTTTAATTTTTTAAAAATTCCTAGACCTTGACCATGGAATAATTTTGAAACCTTCAGGACAAGAGTTTTTTAAATTATTTTTTAAATTTATCTTTTAAGTTCTAATACCTAAAAATATAAACTTAAAGCCCGTTCGTATCAAAAATTTTGAAAATTTTTTTAATTTTTCAAAAATTCCTGGACATTGACCATGGAATAATTTTGAAACCTTCAGGACAAGAGTTTTTAAATTATTTTTAAATTTATCTTTTAAGTTCTAATACCTAAAAATATAAACTTAAAGCCCGTTCGTATCAAAAATTTTTTAAAATTTTTTTTAATTTTTTAAAAATTCCTAGACCTTGACCATGGAATAATTTTGAAACCTTCAGGACAAGAGTTTTTTAAATTATTTTAAAATTTATCTTTTAAGTTCTAATACCTAAAAAATATAAACTTAAAGCCCGTTCGTATCAAAAATTTTTTAAAATTTTTTTTAATTTTTTAAAAATTCCTAGACCTTGACCATGGAATAATTTTGAAACCTTCAGGACAAGAGTTTTTTAAATTATTTTAAAATTTATCTTTTAAGTTCTAATACCTAAAAAATATAAACTTAAAGCCCGTTCGTATCAAAAATTTTTTAAAATTTTTTTTAATTTTTTAAAAATTCCTAGACCTTGACCATGGAATAATTTTGAAACCTTCAGGACAAGAGTTTTTAAATTTTTTTAAATTTATCTTTTAGGTTCTAATACCTAAAAAATATAGAATTAAAAGCCTCCCGTATCAAAAATTTTGAAAATTTTTTTTTAATTTTTCAAAAATTCCTGGACCTTGACCATGAATAATTTTGAAACCTTCTGGACAAATATTTTTTAAATTTTTTTTAAATTTATCTTTTAGGTTCTAATACCTAAAAAATATAGAATTAAAGGCCTCCCGTATCAAAAATTTTGAAAATTTTTTTTTAATTTTTAAAAAATTCCTGGACCTTGACCATGGAATAATTTTGAAACCTTCAGGACAAGAGTTTTTTAAATTATTTTTAAATTTATCTTTTAAGTTCTAATACCTAAAAAATATAGAATTAAAAGCCTCCCGTATCAAAAATTTGAAAATTTTTTTAATTTTTCAAAAATTCCTGGACCTTGACCATGGAATAATTTTGAAACCTCAGGACAAATATTTTTTAAATTTTTTTTAAATTTATCTTTTAGGTTCTAATACCTAAAAAATATAGAATTAAAGGCCTCCCGTATCAAAAATTTTGAAAATTTTTTTTTAATTTTTAAAAAATTCCTGGACCTTGACCATGGAATAATTTTGAAACCTTCAGGACAAGAGTTTTTTAAATTTTTTTTAAATTTATCTTTTAGGTTCTAATACCTAAAAAATATAGAATTAAAAGCCTCCCGTATCAAAAATTTTGAAAATTTTTTTTTAATTTTTCAAAAATTCCTGGACCTTGACCATGGAATAATTTTGAAACCTTCAGGACAAGAGTTTTTTAAATTATTTTAAAATTTATCTTTTAAGTTCTAATACCTAAAAAATATAAACTTAAAGCCCGTTCGCATCAAAAATTTTGAAAATTTTTTTTTAATTTTTCAAAAATTCCTGGACCTTGACCATGGAATAATTTTGAAACCTTCAGGACAAGAGTTTTTTAAATTATTTTTAAATTTATCTTTTAAGTTCTAATACCTAAAAAATATAAACTTAAAGCCCGTTCGTATCAAAAATTTTTTAAAATTTTTTTTAATTTTTTAAAAATTCCTAGACCTTGACCATGGAATAATTTTGAAACCTTCAGGACAAGAGTTTTTTAAATTATTTTAAAATTTATCTTTTAAGTTCTAATACCTAAAAAATATAAACTTAAAGCCCGTTCGTATCAAAAATTTTTTAAAATTTTTTTTAATTTTTTAAAAATTCCTAGACCTTGACCATGGAATAATTTTGAAACCTTCAGGACAAGAGTTTTTAAATTATTTTAAAATTTATCTTTTAAGTTCTAATACCTAAAAAATATAAACTTAAAGCCCGTTCGTATCAAAAATTTTTTAAAATTTTTTTTAATTTTTTAAAAATTCCTGGACCTTGAGCATGGAATAATTTTGAAACCTTCAGGACAAGAGTTTTTTAAATTATTTTAAAATTTATCTTTTAAGTTCTAATACCTAAAAAATATAGAATTAAAGGCCTCCCGTATCAAAAATTTTGAAAATTTTTTTTTAATTTTTAAAAAATTCCTGGACCTTGAGCATGGAATAATTTTGAAACCTTCTGGACAAATATTTTTTAAATTTTTTTTAAATTTATCTTTTAGGTTCTAATACCTAAAAAATATAGAATTAAAGGCCTCCCGTATCAAAAATTTTGAAAATTTTTTTAATTTTTAAAAATTCCTGGACCTTGAGCATGGAATAATTTTGAAACCTTCAGGACAAGAGTTTTTTAAATTATTTTTAAATTTATCTTTTAAGTTCTAATACCTAAAAAATATAAACTTAAAGCCCGTTCGTATCAAAAATTTTTTAAAATTTTTTTTAATTTTTTAAAAATTCCTAGACCTTGACCATGGAATAATTTTGAAACCTTCAGGACAAGAGTTTTTTAAATTTTTTTTAAATTTATCTTTTAGGTTCTAATACCTAAAAAATATAGAATTAAAAGCCTCCCGTATCAAAAATTTTGAAAATTTTTTTTTAATTTTTAAAAAATTCCTGGACCTTGAGCATGGAATAATTTTGAAACCTTCAGGACAAGAGTTTTTTAAATTATTTTAAAATTTATCTTTTAAGTTCTAATACCTAAAAAATATAAACTTAAAGCCCGTTCGTATCAAAAATTTTTTAAAATTTTTTTTAATTTTTTAAAAATTCCTGGACCTTGACCATTGAATAATTTTGAAACCTCAGGACAAGAGTTTTTTAAATTATTTTAAAATTTATCTTTTAAGTTCTAATACCTAAAAAATATAAACTTAAAGCCCGTTCGTATCAAAAATTTTGAAAATTTTTTTTTAATTTTTCAAAAATTCCTGGACATTGACCATGGAATAATTTTGAAACCTTCAGGACAAGAGTTTTTTAAATTATTTTAAAATTTATCTTTTAAGTTCTAATACCTAAAAAATATAAACTTAAAGCCCGTTCGTATCAAAAATTTTGAAAATTTTTTTTTAATTTTTCAAAAATTCCTGGACCTTGACCATGGAATAATTTTGAAACCTTCTGGACAAATATTTTTTAAATTTTTTTTAAATTTATCTTTTAGGTTCTAATACCTAAAAAATATAGAATTAAAAGCCTCCCGTATCAAAAATTTTTTAAAATTTTTTTTAATTTTTTAAAAATTCCTAGACCTTGACCATGGAATAATTTTGAAACCTTCAGGACAAGAGTTTTTTAAATTATTTTTAAATTTATCTTTTAAGTTCTAATACCTAAAAAATATAAACTTAAAGCCCGTTCGTATCAAAAATTTTTTAAAATTTTTTTTAATTTTTTAAAAATTCCTAGACCTTGACCATGGAATAATTTTGAAACCTTCAGGACAAGAGTTTTTTAAATTTTTTTTAAATTTATCTTTTAGGTTCTAATACCTAAAAAATATAGAATTAAAAGCCTCCCGTATCAAAAATTTTTGAAAATTTTTTTAATTTTTAAAAATTCCTGGACCTTGAGCATGGAATAATTTTGAAACCTTCAGGACAAGAGTTTTTAAATTATTTTAAAATTTATCTTTTAAGTTCTAATACCTAAAAAATATAAACTTAAAGCCCGTTCGTATCAAAAATTTTTTAAAATTTTTTTTAATTTTTTAAAAATTCCTGGACCTTGACCATTGAATAATTTTGAAACCTCAGGACAAGAGTTTTTTAAATTATTTTAAAATTTATCTTTTAAGTTCTAATACCTAAAAAATATAAACTTAAAGCCTCCCGTATCAAAAATTTTGAAAATTTTTTTTTAATTTTTAAAAAATTCCTGGACCTTGAGCATGGAATAATTTTGAAACCTTCAGGACAAGAGTTTTTTAAATTATTTTAAAATTTATCTTTAAGTTCTAATACCTAAAAAATATAAACTTAAAGCCCGTTCGTATCAAAAATTTTTTAAAATTTTTTTAATTTTTTAAAATTCCTAGACCTTGACCATGGAATAATTTTGAAACCTTCAGGACAAGAGTTTTTAAATTATTTTAAAATTTATCTTTTAAGTTCTAATACCTAAAAAATATAAACTTAAAGCCCGTTCGCATCAAAAATTTTGAAAATTTTTTTTTAATTTTTCAAAAATTCCTGGACCTTGACCATGGAATAATTTTGAAACCTTCAGGACAAGAGTTTTTTAAATTATTTTTAAATTTATCTTTTAAGTTCTAATACCTAAAAATATAAACTTAAAGCCCGTTCGTATCAAAAATTTTTTAAAATTTTTTTAATTTTTTAAAAATTCCTAGACCTTGACCATGGAATAATTTTGAAACCTTCAGGACAAGAGTTTTTAAATTATTTTAAAATTTATCTTTTAAGTTCTAATACCTAAAAATATAAACTTAAAGCCCGTTCGTATCAAAAATTTTTTAAAATTTTTTTAATTTTTTAAAAATTCCTAGACCTTGACCATGGAATAATTTTGAAACCTTCAGGACAAGAGTTTTTTAAATTATTTTAAAATTTATCTTTTAAGTTCTAATACCTAAAAAATATAAACTTAAAGCCCGTTCGTATCAAAAATTTTTTAAAATTTTTTTTAATTTTTTAAAAATTCCTAGACCTTGACCATGGAATAATTTTGAAACCTTCAGGACAAGAGTTTTTTAAATTATTTTAAAATTTATCTTTTAAGTTCTAATACCTAAAAAATATAAACTTAAAGCCCGTTCGTATCAAAAATTTTTTAAAATTTTTTTAATTTTTTAAAAATTCCTAGACCTTGACCATGGAATAATTTTGAAACCTTCAGGACAAGAGTTTTTAAATTTTTTTAAATTTATCTTTTAGGTTCTAATACCTAAAAATATAGAATTAAAAGCCTCCCGTATCAAAAATTTTGAAAATTTTTTTAATTTTTAAAAATTCCTGGACCTTGAGCATGGAATAATTTTGAAACCTTCAGGACAAGAGTTTTTTAAATTATTTTAAAATTTATCTTTTAAGTTCTAATACCTAAAAAATATAAACTTAAAGCCCGTTCGCATCAAAAATTTTGAAAAATTTTTTTTAATTTTTTAAAAATTCCTAGACCTTGACCATGGAATAATTTTGAAACCTTCAGGACAAGAGTTTTTAAATTATTTTAAAATTTATCATTTAAGTTCTAATACCTAAAAATATAAACTTAAAGCCCGTTCGTATCAAAAATTTTTTAAAATTTTTTTAATTTTTTAAAAATTCCTGGACCTTGACCATGGAATAATTTTGAAACCTTCAGGACAAGAGTTTTTAAATTATTTTAAAATTTATCTTTTAAGTTCTAATACCTAAAAATATAAACTTAAAGCCCGTTCGTATCAAAAATTTTTTAAAATTTTTTTAATTTTTTAAAAATTCCTGGACCTTGACCATGGAATAATTTTGAAACCTTCAGGACAAGAGTTTTTAAATTATTTTAAAATTTATCTTTTAAGTTCTAATACCTAAAAATATAAACTTAAAGCCCGTTCGTATCAAAAATTTTTTAAAATTTTTTTAATTTTTTAAAAATTCCTAGACCTTGACCATGGAATAATTTTGAAACCTTCAGGACAAGAGTTTTTAAATTATTTTAAAATTTATCTTTTAAGTTCTAATACCTAAAAAATATAAACTTAAAGCCCGTTCGTATCAAAAATTTTTTAAAATTTTTTTTAATTTTTTAAAAATTCCTAGACCTTGACCATGGAATAATTTTGAAACCTTCAGGACAAGAGTTTTTTAAATTTTTTTTAAATTTATCTTTTAGGTTCTAATACCTAAAAAATATAGAATTAAAAGCCTCCCGTATCAAAAATTTTGAAAATTTTTTTTTAATTTTTAAAAAATTCCTGGACCTTGAGCATGGAATAATTTTGAAACCTTCAGGACAAGAGTTTTTTAAATTATTTTAAAATTTATCTTTTAAGTTCTAATACCTAAAAAATATAAACTTAAAGCCCGTTCGCATCAAAAATTTTGAAAAATTTTTTTTAATTTTTAAAAAATTCCTAGACCTTGACCATGGAATAATTTTGAAACCTCAGGACAAGAGTTTTTTAAATTATTTTAAAATTTATCATTTAAGTTCTAATACCTAAAAAATATAAACTTAAAGCCCGTTCGTATCAAAAATTTTTTAAAATTTTTTTTAATTTTTTAAAAATTCCTGGACCTTGACCATGGAATAATTTTGAAACCTTCAGGACAAGAGTTTTTTAAATTATTTTAAAATTTATCTTTTAAGTTCTAATACCTAAAAAATATAAACTTAAAGCCCGTTCGCATCAAAAATTTTTTAAAATTTTTTTTAATTTTTTAAAAATTCCTAGACCTTGACCATGGAATAATTTTGAAACCTTCAGGACAAGAGTTTTTTAAATTATTTTAAAATTTATCATTTAAGTTCTAATACCTAAAAAATATAAACTTAAAGCCCGTTCGTATCAAAAATTTTTTAAAATTTTTTTAATTTTTTAAAATTCCTGGACCTTGACCATGGAATAATTTTGAAACCTTCAGGACAAGAGTTTTTTAAATTATTTTAAAATTTATCTTTTAAGTTCTAATACCTAAAAATATAAACTTAAAGCCCGTTCGTATCAAAAATTTTTTAAAATTTTTTTAATTTTTTAAAATTCCTGGACCTTGACCATGGAATAATTTTGAAACCTTCAGGACAAGAGTTTTTTAAATTATTTTAAAATTTATCTTTTAAGTTCTAATACCTAAAAATATAAACTTAAAGCCCGTTCGTATCAAAAATTTTTTAAAATTTTTTTTAATTTTTTAAAAATTCCTGGACCTTGACCATGGAATAATTTTGAAACCTTCAGGACAAGAGTTTTTTAAATTATTTTAAAATTTATATTTTAAGTTCTAATACCTAAAAAATATAAACTTAAAGCCCGTTCGTATCAAAAATTTTTTAAAATTTTTTTTAATTTTTTAAAAATTCCTGGACCTTGACCATGGAATAATTTTGAAACCTTCAGGACAAGAGTTTTTTAAATTATTTTAAAATTTATCTTTTAAGTTCTAATACCTAAAAAATATAAACTTAAAGCCCGTTCGCATCAAAAATTTTGAAAAATTTTTTTTAATTTTTAAAAAATTCCTAGACCTTGACCATGGAATAATTTTGAAACCTCAGGACAAGAGTTTTTTAAATTATTTTAAAATTTATCATTTAAGTTCTAATACCTAAAAAATATAAACTTAAAGCCCGTTCGTATCAAAAATTTTTTAAAATTTTTTTTAATTTTTTAAAAATTCCTAGACCTTGACCATGGAATAATTTTGAAACCTTCAGGACAAGAGTTTTTAAATTATTTTAAAATTTATCTTTTAAGTTCTAATACCTAAAAATATAAACTTAAAGCCCGTTCGTATCAAAAATTTTTTAAAATTTTTTTAATTTTAAAAATTCCTGGACCTTGACCATGGAATAATTTTGAAACCTTCAGGACAAGAGTTTTTTAAATTATTTTAAAATTTATCTTTTAAGTTCTAATACCTAAAAAATATAAACTTAAAGCCCGTTCGTATCAAAAATTTTTTAAAATTTTTTTTAATTTTTTAAAAATTCCTGGACCTTGACCATGGAATAATTTTGAAACCTTCAGGACAAGAGTTTTTTAAATTATTTTAAAATTTATCTTTTAAGTTCTAATACCTAAAAATATAAACTTAAAGCCCGTTCGTATCAAAAATTTTTTAAAATTTTTTTAATTTTTTAAAAATTCCTGGACCTTGACCATGGAATAATTTTGAAACCTTCAGGACAAGAGTTTTTAAATTATTTTAAAATTTATCTTTTAAGTTCTAATACCTAAAAATATAAACTTAAAGCCCGTTCGTATCAAAAATTTTTTAAAATTTTTTTAATTTTTTAAAATTCCTAGACCTTGACCATGGAATAATTTTGAAACCTTCAGGACAAGAGTTTTTTAAATTATTTTAAAATTTATCTTTTAAGTTCTAATACCTAAAAATATAAACTTAAAGCCCGTTCGTATCAAAAATTTTTTAAAATTTTTTTAATTTTTTAAAAATTCCTGGACCTTGACCATGGAATAATTTTGAAACCTTCAGGACAAGAGTTTTTTAAATTATTTTAAAATTTATCTTTTAAGTTCTAATACCTAAAAAATATAAACTTAAAGCCCGTTCGTATCAAAAATTTTTTAAAATTTTTTTAATTTTTTAAAAATTCCTGGACCTTGACCATGGAATAATTTTGAAACCTTCAGGACAAGAGTTTTTAAATTATTTTAAAATTTATCTTTTAAGTTCTAATACCTAAAAATATAAACTTAAAGCCCGTTCGTATCAAAAATTTTTTAAAATTTTTTTTAATTTTTTAAAAATTCCTGGACCTTGACCATGGAATAATTTTGAAACCTTCAGGACAAGAGTTTTTTAAATTATTTTAAAATTTATCATTTAAGTTCTAATACCTAAAAAATATAAACTTAAAGCCCGTTCGTATCAAAAATTTTTTAAAATTTTTTTTAATTTTTTAAAAATTCCTGGACCTTGACCATGGAATAATTTTGAAACCTTCAGGACAAGAGTTTTTTAAATTATTTTAAAATTTATCTTTTAAGTTCTAATACCTAAAAAATATAAACTTAAAGCCCGTTCGTATCAAAAATTTTTTAAAATTTTTTTAATTTTTTAAAATTCCTGGACCTTGACCATGGAATAATTTTGAAACCTTCAGGACAAGAGTTTTTAAATTATTTTAAAATTTATCTTTTAAGTTCTAATACCTAAAAATATAAACTTAAAGCCCGTTCGTATCAAAAATTTTTTAAAATTTTTTTTAATTTTTTAAAAATTCCTGGACCTTGACCATGGAATAATTTTGAAACCTTCAGGACAAGAGTTTTTTAAATTATTTTAAAATTTATCTTTTAAGTTCTAATACCTAAAAATATAAACTTAAAGCCCGTTCGTATCAAAAATTTTTTAAAATTTTTTTTAATTTTTTAAAAATTCCTGGACCTTGACCATGGAATAATTTTGAAACCTTCAGGACAAGAGTTTTTTAAATTATTTTAAAATTTATCTTTTAAGTTCTAATACCTAAAAAATATAAACTTAAAGCCCGTTCGTATCAAAAATTTTTTAAAATTTTTTTTAATTTTTTAAAAATTCCTGGACCTTGACCATGGAATAATTTTGAAACCTTCAGGACAAGAGTTTTTTAAATTATTTTAAAATTTATCTTTTAAGTTCTAATACCTAAAAATATAAACTTAAAGCCCGTTCGTATCAAAAATTTTTTAAAATTTTTTTTAATTTTTTAAAAATTCCTAGACCTTGACCATGGAATAATTTTGAAACCTTCAGGACAAGAGTTTTTTAAATTATTTTAAAATTTATCTTTTAAGTTCTAATACCTAAAAAATATAAACTTAAAGCCCGTTCGTATCAAAAATTTTTTAAAATTTTTTTAATTTTTTAAAAATTCCTGGACCTTGACCATGGAATAATTTTGAAACCTTCAGGACAAGAGTTTTTAAATTATTTTAAAATTTATCTTTTAAGTTCTAATACCTAAAAATATAAACTTAAAGCCCGTTCGTATCAAAAATTTTTTAAAATTTTTTTAATTTTTTAAAAATTCCTGGACCTTGACCATGGAATAATTTTGAAACCTTCAGGACAAGAGTTTTTTAAATTATTTTAAAATTTATCTTTTAAGTTCTAATACCTAAAAATATAAACTTAAAGCCCGTTCGTATCAAAAATTTTTTAAAATTTTTTTAATTTTTTAAAAATTCCTGGACCTTGACCATGGAATAATTTTGAAACCTTCAGGACAAGAGTTTTTAAATTATTTTAAAATTTATCTTTTAAGTTCTAATACCTAAAAATATAAACTTAAAGCCCGTTCGTATCAAAAATTTTTTAAAATTTTTTTAATTTTTTAAAATTCCTGGACCTTGACCATGGAATAATTTTGAAACCTTCAGGACAAGAGTTTTTAAATTATTTTAAAATTTATCTTTTAAGTTCTAATACCTAAAAATATAAACTTAAAGCCCGTTCGTATCAAAAATTTTTTAAAATTTTTTTAATTTTTTAAAAATTCCTAGACCTTGACCATGGAATAATTTTGAAACCTTCAGGACAAGAGTTTTTAAATTATTTTAAAATTTATCTTTTAAGTTCTAATACCTAAAAATATAAACTTAAAGCCCGTTCGTATCAAAAATTTTTTAAAATTTTTTTAATTTTTTAAAAATTCCTGGACCTTGACCATGGAATAATTTTGAAACCTTCAGGACAAGAGTTTTTTAAATTATTTTAAAATTTATCTTTTAAGTTCTAATACCTAAAAATATAAACTTAAAGCCCGTTCGTATCAAAAATTTTTTAAAATTTTTTTAATTTTTTAAAAATTCCTAGACCTTGACCATGGAATAATTTTGAAACCTTCAGGACAAGAGTTTTTAAATTATTTTAAAATTTATCTTTTAAGTTCTAATACCTAAAAATATAAACTTAAAGCCCGTTCGTATCAAAAATTTTTTAAAATTTTTTTTAATTTTTTAAAAATTCCTGGACCTTGACCATGGAATAATTTTGAAACCTTCAGGACAAGAGTTTTTTAAATTATTTTAAAATTTATCTTTTAAGTTCTAATACCTAAAAAATATAAACTTAAAGCCCGTTCGTATCAAAAATTTTTTAAAATTTTTTTTAATTTTTTAAAAATTCCTGGACCTTGACCATGGAATAATTTTGAAACCTTCAGGACAAGAGTTTTTTAAATTATTTTAAAATTTATCTTTTAAGTTCTAATACCTAAAAAATATAAACTTAAAGCCCGTTCGTATCAAAAATTTTTTAAAATTTTTTTTAATTTTTTAAAAATTCCTGGACCTTGACCATGGAATAATTTTGAAACCTTCAGGACAAGAGTTTTTTAAATTATTTTAAAATTTATCTTTTAAGTTCTAATACCTAAAAATATAAACTTAAAGCCCGTTCGTATCAAAAATTTTTTAAAATTTTTTTAATTTTTTAAAAATTCCTGGACCTTGACCATGGAATAATTTTGAAACCTTCAGGACAAGAGTTTTTTAAATTATTTTAAAATTTATCTTTTAAGTTCTAATACCTAAAAATATAAACTTAAAGCCCGTTCGTATCAAAAATTTTTTAAAATTTTTTTTAATTTTTTAAAAATTCCTAGACCTTGACCATGGAATAATTTTGAAACCTTCAGGACAAGAGTTTTTTAAATTATTTTAAAATTTATCTTTTAAGTTCTAATACCTAAAAAATATAAACTTAAAGCCCGTTCGTATCAAAAATTTTTTAAAATTTTTTTTAATTTTTAAAAATTCCTAGACCTTGACCATGGAATAATTTTGAAACCTTCAGGACAAGAGTTTTTTAAATTATTTTAAAATTTATCTTTTAAGTTCTAATACCTAAAAAATATAAACTTAAAGCCCGTTCGTATCAAAAATTTTTTAAAATTTTTTTAATTTTTTAAAAATTCCTGGACCTTGACCATGGAATAATTTTGAAACCTTCAGGACAAGAGTTTTTAAATTATTTTAAAATTTATCTTTTAAGTTCTAATACCTAAAAAATATAAACTTAAAGCCCGTTCGTATCAAAAATTTTTTAAAATTTTTTTTAATTTTTTAAAAATTCCTGGACCTTGAGCATGGAATAATTTTGAAACCTTCAGGACAAGAGTTTTTTAAATTATTTTAAAATTTATCTTTTAAGTTCTAATACCTAAAAAATATAAACTTAAAGCCCGTTCGTATCAAAAATTTTTTAAAATTTTTTTAATTTTTTAAAAATTCCTGGACCTTGACCATGGAATAATTTTGAAACCTTCAGGACAAGAGTTTTTTAAATTATTTTAAAATTTATCTTTTAAGTTCTAATACCTAAAAATATAAACTTAAAGCCCGTTCGCATCAAAAATTTTTTAAAAATTTTTTTATTTTTTAAAAATTCCTAGACCTTGACCATGGAATAATTTTGAAACCTTCAGGACAAGAGTTTTTAAATTATTTTAAAATTTATCTTTTAAGTTCTAATACCTAAAAATATAAACTTAAAGCCCGTTCGTATCAAAAATTTTTTAAAATTTTTTTAATTTTTTAAAAATTCCTGGACCTTGACCATGGAATAATTTTGAAACCTTCAGGACAAGAGTTTTTAAATTATTTTAAAATTTATCTTTTAAGTTCTAATACCTAAAAATATAAACTTAAAGCCCGTTCGTATCAAAAATTTTTTAAAATTTTTTTTAATTTTTTAAAAATTCCTAGACCTTGACCACGGAATAATTTTGAAACCTTCAGGACAAGAGTTTTTTAAATTATTTTAAAATTTATCTTTTAAGTTCTAAT
Organism: Meloidogyne exigua; assembly: GCA_018905775.1. Taxonomy (NCBI): domain Eukaryota; kingdom Metazoa; phylum Nematoda; class Chromadorea; order Rhabditida; family Meloidogynidae; genus Meloidogyne; species Meloidogyne exigua. Next base: position 2,093,562 of record JAGUQR010000009.1, on the reverse strand, counting down.
ACCTAAAAATATAAACTTAAAGCCCGTTCGTATCAAAAATTTTTTAAAATTTTTTTAATTTTTTAAAAATTCCTGGACCTTGACCATGGAATAATTTTGAAACCTTCAGGACAAGAGTTTTTAAATTATTTTAAAATTTATCTTTTAAGTTCTAATACCTAAAAAATATAAACTTAAAGCCCGTTCGTATCAAAAATTTTTTAAAATTTTTTTTAATTTTTTAAAAATTCCTGGACCTTGACCATGTAATAATTTTGAAACCTTCAGGACAAGAGTTTTTTAAATTATTTTAAAATTTATCTTTTAAGTTCTAATACCTAAAAATATAAACTTAAAGCCCGTTCGTATCAAAAATTTTTTAAAATTTTTTTTAATTTTTTAAAAATTCCTGGACCTTGACCATGGAATAATTTTGAAACCTTCAGGACAAGAGTTTTTTAAATTATTTTAAAATTTATATTTTAAGTTCTAATACCTAAAAAATATAAACTTAAAGCCCGTTCGTATCAAAAATTTTTTAAAATTTTTTTAATTTTTAAAAATTCCTGGACCTTGACCATGGAATAATTTTGAAACCTTCAGGACAAGAGTTTTTTAAATTATTTTAAAATTTATCTTTTAAGTTCTAATACCTAAAAAATATAAACTTAAAGCCCGTTCGTATCAAAAATTTTTTAAAATTTTTTTTAATTTTTTAAAAATTCCTGGACCTTGACCATGGAATAATTTTGAAACCTTCAGGACAAGAGTTTTTTAAATTATTTTAAAATTTATCTTTTAAGTTCTAATACCTAAAAAATATAAACTTAAAGCCCGTTCGTATCAAAAATTTTTTAAAATTTTTTTTAATTTTTTAAAAATTCCTGGACCTTGACCATGTAATAATTTTGAAACCTTCAGGACAAGAGTTTTTTTAAATTATTTTAAAATTTATCTTTTAAGTTCTAATACCTAAAAAATATAAACTTAAAGCCCGTTCGTATCAAAAATTTTTTAAAATTTTTTTTAATTTTTTAAAAATTCCTAGACCTTGACCATGGAATAATTTTGAAACCTTCAGGACAAGAGTTTTTTAAATTATTTTAAAATTTATCTTTTAAGTTCTAATACCTAAAAAATATAAACTTAAAGCCCGTTCGTATCAAAAATTTTTTAAAATTTTTTTTAATTTTTAAAAAATTCCTGGACCTTGACCATGTAATAATTTTGAAACCTTCAGGACAAGAGTTTTTAAATTATTTTAAAATTTATCTTTTAAGTTCTAATACCTAAAAATATAAACTTAAAGCCCGTTCGTATCAAAAATTTTTTAAAATTTTTTTAATTTTTTAAAAATTCCTGGACCTTGACCATGGAATAATTTTGAAACCTTCAGGACAAGAGTTTTTTAAATTATTTTAAAATTTATCTTTTAAGTTCTAATACCTAAAAATATAAACTTAAAGCCCGTTCGTATCAAAAATTTTTTAAAATTTTTTTAATTTTTTAAAAATTCCTAGACCTTGACCATGGAATAATTTTGAAACCTTCAGGACAAGAGTTTTTAAATTATTTTAAAATTTATCTTTTAAGTTCTAATACCTAAAAATATAAACTTAAAGCCCGTTCGTATCAAAAATTTTTTAAAATTTTTTTAATTTTTAAAAATTCCTAGACCTTGACCACGGAATAATTTTGAAACCTTCAGGACAAGAGTTTTTAAATTATTTTAAAATTTATCTTTTAAGTTCTAATACCTAAAAATATAAACTTAAAGCCCGTTCGTATCAAAAATTTTTTAAAATTTTTTTAATTTTTTAAAAATTCCTGGACCTTGACCATGGAATAATTTTGAAACCTTCAGGACAAGAGTTTTTAAATTATTTTAAAATTTATCTTTTAAGTTCTAATACCTAAAAATATAAACTTAAAGCCCGTTCGTATCAAAAATTTTTTAAAATTTTTTTAATTTTTTAAAAATTCCTGGACCTTGAGCATGGAATAATTTTGAAACCTTCAGGACAAGAGTTTTTAAATTATTTTAAAATTTATCTTTTAAGTTCTAATACCTAAAAATATAAACTTAAAGCCCGTTCGTATCAAAAATTTTTTAAAATTTTTTTAATTTTAAAAATTCCTGGACCTTGACCATGGAATAATTTTGAAACCTTCAGGACAAGAGTTTTTTAAATTATTTTAAAATTTATCTTTTAAGTTCTAATACCTAAAAAATATAAACTTAAAGCCCGTTCGCATCAAAAATTTTGAAAAATTTTTTTTAATTTTTTAAAAATTCCTAGACCTTGACCATGGAATAATTTTGAAACCTTCAGGACAAGAGTTTTTTAAATTATTTTAAAATTTATCTTTTAAGTTCTAATACCTAAAAAATATAAACTTAAAGCCCGTTCGTATCAAAAATTTTTTAAAATTTTTTTTAATTTTTTAAAAATTCCTGGACCTTGACCATGGAATAATTTTGAAACCTTCAGGACAAGAGTTTTTTAAATTATTTTAAAATTTATCTTTTAAGTTCTAATACCTAAAAAATATAAACTTAAAGCCCGTTCGTATCAAAAATTTTTTAAAATTTTTTTTAATTTTTAAAAAATTCCTAGACCTTGACCACGGAATAATTTTGAAACCTTCAGGACAAGAGTTTTTTAAATTATTTTAAAATTTATCTTTTAAGTTCTAATACCTAAAAAATATAAACTTAAAGCCCGTTCGTATCAAAAATTTTTTAAAATTTTTTTTAATTTTTTAAAAATTCCTGGACCTTGACCATGGAATAATTTTGAAACCTTCAGGACAAGAGTTTTTTAAATTATTTTAAAATTTATCTTTTAAGTTCTAATACCTAAAAAATATAAACTTAAAGCCCGTTCGTATCAAAAATTTTTTAAAATTTTTTTTAATTTTTTAAAAATTCCTGGACCTTGACCATGTAATAATTTTGAAACCTTCAGGACAAGAGTTTTTTAAATTATTTTAAAATTTATCTTTTAAGTTCTAATACCTAAAAAATATAAACTTAAAGCCCGTTCGTATCAAAAATTTTTTAAAATTTTTTTAATTTTTTAAAAATTCCTGGACCTTGACCATGGAATAATTTTGAAACCTTCAGGACAAGAGTTTTTAAATTATTTTAAAATTTATATTTTAAGTTCTAATACCTAAAAAATATAAACTTAAAGCCCGTTCGTATCAAAAATTTTTTAAAATTTTTTTAATTTTTTAAAATTCCTGGACCTTGACCATGGAATAATTTTGAAACCTTCAGGACAAGAGTTTTTAAATTATTTTAAAATTTATCTTTTAAGTTCTAATACCTAAAAATATAAACTTAAAGCCCGTTCGTATCAAAAATTTTTTAAAATTTTTTTAATTTTTTAAAAATTCCTGGACCTTGACCATGGAATAATTTTGAAACCTTCAGGACAAGAGTTTTTAAATTATTTTAAAATTTATCTTTTAAGTTCTAATACCTAAAAAATATAAACTTAAAGCCCGTTCGTATCAAAAATTTTTTAAAATTTTTTTTAATTTTTTAAAAATTCCTGGACCTTGACCATGTAATAATTTTGAAACCTTCAGGACAAGAGTTTTTTAAATTATTTTAAAATTTATCTTTTAAGTTCTAATACCTAAAAATATAAACTTAAAGCCCGTTCGTATCAAAAATTTTTTAAAATTTTTTTAATTTTTTAAAAATTCCTAGACCTTGACCATGGAATAATTTTGAAACCTTCAGGACAAGAGTTTTTAAATTATTTTAAAATTTATCTTTTAAGTTCTAATACCTAAAAAATATAAACTTAAAGCCCGTTCGTATCAAAAATTTTTTAAAATTTTTTTTAATTTTTAAAAAATTCCTGGACCTTGACCATGTAATAATTTTGAAACCTTCAGGACAAGAGTTTTTTAAATTATTTTAAAATTTATCTTTTAAGTTCTAATACCTAAAAATATAAACTTAAAGCCCGTTCGTATCAAAAATTTTTTAAAATTTTTTTAATTTTTTAAAAATTCCTGGACCTTGACCATGGAATAATTTTGAAACCTTCAGGACAAGAGTTTTTAAATTATTTTAAAATTTATCTTTTAAGTTCTAATACCTAAAAATATAAACTTAAAGCCCGTTCGTATCAAAAATTTTTTAAAATTTTTTTAATTTTTTAAAAATTCCTGGACCTTGACCATGGAATAATTTTGAAACCTTCAGGACAAGAGTTTTTTAAATTATTTTAAAATTTATCTTTTAAGTTCTAATACCTAAAAAATATAAACTTAAAGCCCGTTCGCATCAAAAATTTTGAAAAATTTTTTTTAATTTTTTAAAAATTCCTAGACCTTGACCATGGAATAATTTTGAAACCTTCAGGACAAGAGTTTTTAAATTATTTTAAAATTTATCTTTTAAGTTCTAATACCTAAAAATATAAACTTAAAGCCCGTTCGTATCAAAAATTTTTTAAAATTTTTTTAATTTTTTAAAAATTCCTAGACCTTGACCATGGAATAATTTTGAAACCTTCAGGACAAGAGTTTTTAAATTATTTTAAAATTTATCTTTTAAGTTCTAATACCTAAAAAATATAAACTTAAAGCCCGTTCGTATCAAAAATTTTTTAAAATTTTTTTAATTTTTTAAAAATTCCTGGACCTTGACCATGGAATAATTTTGAAACCTTCAGGACAAGAGTTTTTAAATTATTTTAAAATTTATATTTTAAGTTCTAATACCTAAAAATATAAACTTAAAGCCCGTTCGTATCAAAAATTTTTTAAAATTTTTTTAATTTTTTAAAAATTCCTGGACCTTGACCATGGAATAATTTTGAAACCTTCAGGACAAGAGTTTTTAAATTATTTTAAAATTTATCTTTTAAGTTCTAATACCTAAAAATATAAACTTAAAGCCCGTTCGTATCAAAAATTTTTTAAAATTTTTTTAATTTTTTAAAAATTCCTGGACCTTGACCATGGAATAATTTTGAAACCTTCAGGACAAGAGTTTTTAAATTATTTTAAAATTTATCTTTTAAGTTCTAATACCTAAAAATATAAACTTAAAGCCCGTTCGTATCAAAAATTTTTTAAAATTTTTTTAATTTTTTAAAAATTCCTGGACCTTGACCATGTAATAATTTTGAAACCTTCAGGACAAGAGTTTTTAAATTATTTTAAAATTTATCTTTTAAGTTCTAATACCTAAAAATATAAACTTAAAGCCCGTTCGTATCAAAAATTTTTTAAAATTTTTTTAATTTTTTAAAAATTCCTAGACCTTGACCATGGAATAATTTTGAAACCTTCAGGACAAGAGTTTTTAAATTATTTTAAAATTTATCTTTTAAGTTCTAATACCTAAAAATATAAACTTAAAGCCCGTTCGTATCAAAAATTTTTTAAAATTTTTTTAATTTTTAAAAATTCCTGGACCTTGACCATGTAATAATTTTGAAACCTTCAGGACAAGAGTTTTTAAATTATTTTAAAATTTATCTTTTAAGTTCTAATACCTAAAAATATAAACTTAAAGCCCGTTCGTATCAAAAATTTTTTAAAATTTTTTTAATTTTTAAAAATTCCTAGACCTTGACCATGGAATAATTTTGAAACCTTCAGGACAAGAGTTTTTAAATTATTTTAAAATTTATCTTTTAAGTTCTAATACCTAAAAATATAAACTTAAAGCCCGTTCGCATCAAAAATTTTGAAAAATTTTTTTAATTTTTTAAAAATTCCTAGACCTTGACCATGGAATAATTTTGAAACCTTCAGGACAAGAGTTTTTAAATTATTTTAAAATTTATCTTTTAAGTTCTAATACCTAAAAATATAAACTTAAAGCCCGTTCGTATCAAAAATTTTTTAAAATTTTTTTAATTTTTTAAAAATTCCTGGACCTTGACCATGGAATAATTTTGAAACCTTCAGGACAAGAGTTTTTAAATTATTTTAAAATTTATATTTTAAGTTCTAATACCTAAAAATATAAACTTAAAGCCCGTTCGTATCAAAAATTTTTTAAAATTTTTTTAATTTTTTAAAAATTCCTGGACCTTGACCATGGAATAATTTTGAAACCTTCAGGACAAGAGTTTTTAAATTATTTTAAAATTTATCTTTTAAGTTCTAATACCTAAAAATATAAACTTAAAGCCCGTTCGTATCAAAAATTTTTTAAAATTTTTTTAATTTTTTAAAAATTCCTGGACCTTGACCATGGAATAATTTTGAAACCTTCAGGACAAGAGTTTTTAAATTATTTTAAAATTTATCTTTTAAGTTCTAATACCTAAAAATATAAACTTAAAGCCCGTTCGTATCAAAAATTTTTTTAAAATTTTTTTAATTTTTTAAAAATTCCTGGACCTTGACCATGTAATAATTTTGAAACCTTCAGGACAAGAGTTTTTAAATTATTTTAAAATTTATCTTTTAAGTTCTAATACCTAAAAATATAAACTTAAAGCCCGTTCGTATCAAAAATTTTTTAAAATTTTTTTAATTTTTAAAAATTCCTAGACCTTGACCATGGAATAATTTTGAAACCTTCAGGACAAGAGTTTTTAAATTATTTTAAAATTTATCTTTTAAGTTCTAATACCTAAAAATATAAACTTAAAGCCCGTTCGTATCAAAAATTTTTTAAAATTTTTTTAATTTTTAAAAATTCCTGGACCTTGACCATGTAATAATTTTGAAACCTTCAGGACAAGAGTTTTTAAATTATTTTAAAATTTATCTTTTAAGTTCTAATACCTAAAAATATAAACTTAAAGCCCGTTCGTATCAAAAATTTTTTAAAATTTTTTTAATTTTTTAAAAATTCCTAGACCTTGACCATGGAATAATTTTGAAACCTTCAGGACAAGAGTTTTTAAATTATTTTAAAATTTATCTTTTAAGTTCTAATACCTAAAAATATAAACTTAAAGCCCGTTCGCATCAAAAATTTTGAAAAATTTTTTTAATTTTTTAAAAATTCCTGGACCTTGACCATGGAATAATTTTGAAACCTTCAGGACAAGAGTTTTTAAATTATTTTAAAATTTATCTTTTAAGTTCTAATACCTAAAAATATAAACTTAAAGCCCGTTCGTATCAAAAATTTTTTAAAATTTTTTTAATTTTTTAAAAATTCCTGGACCTTGACCATGTAATAATTTTGAAACCTTCAGGACAAGAGTTTTTAAATTATTTTAAAATTTATCTTTTAAGTTCTAATACCTAAAAATATAAACTTAAAGCCCGTTCGTATCAAAAATTTTTTAAAATTTTTTTAATTTTTTAAAAATTCCTAGACCTTGACCATGGAATAATTTTGAAACCTTCAGGACAAGAGTTTTTAAATTATTTTAAAATTTATCTTTTAAGTTCTAATACCTAAAAATATAAACTTAAAGCCCGTTCGTATCAAAAATTTTTTAAAATTTTTTTAATTTTTAAAAATTCCTGGACCTTGACCATGTAATAATTTTGAAACCTTCAGGACAAGAGTTTTTAAATTATTTTAAAATTTATCTTTTAAGTTCTAATACCTAAAAATATAAACTTAAAGCCCGTTCGTATCAAAAATTTTTTAAAATTTTTTTAATTTTTTAAAAATTCCTAGACCTTGACCATGGAATAATTTTGAAACCTTCAGGACAAGAGTTTTTTAAATTATTTTAAAATTTATCTTTTAAGTTCTAATACCTAAAAAATATAAACTTAAAGCCCGTTCGCATCAAAAATTTTGAAAAATTTTTTTTAATTTTTTAAAAATTCCTGGACCTTGACCATGGAATAATTTTGAAACCTTCAGGACAAGAGTTTTTAAATTATTTTAAAATTTATCTTTTAAGTTCTAATACCTAAAAATATAAACTTAAAGCCCGTTCGTATCAAAAATTTTTTAAAATTTTTTTAATTTTTTAAAAATTCCTAGACCTTGACCATGGAATAATTTTGAAACCTTCAGGACAAGAGTTTTTTAAATTATTTTAAAATTTATCTTTTAAGTTCTAATACCTAAAAATATAAACTTAAAGCCCGTTCGTATCAAAAATTTTTTAAAATTTTTTTAATTTTTTAAAAATTCCTGGACCTTGACCATGGAATAATTTTGAAACCTTCAGGACAAGAGTTTTTAAATTATTTTAAAATTTATATTTTAAGTTCTAATACCTAAAAATATAAACTTAAAGCCCGTTCGTATCAAAAATTTTTTAAAATTTTTTTAATTTTTTAAAATTCCTGGACCTTGACCATGGAATAATTTTGAAACCTTCAGGACAAGAGTTTTTAAATTATTTTAAAATTTATCTTTTAAGTTCTAATACCTAAAAATATAAACTTAAAGCCCGTTCGTATCAAAAATTTTTTAAAATTTTTTTAATTTTTTAAAAATTCCTGGACCTTGACCATGGAATAATTTTGAAACCTTCAGGACAAGAGTTTTTAAATTATTTTAAAATTTATCTTTTAAGTTCTAATACCTAAAAATATAAACTTAAAGCCCGTTCGTATCAAAAATTTTTTAAAATTTTTTTAATTTTTTAAAAATTCCTGGACCTTGACCATGTAATAATTTTGAAACCTTCAGGACAAGAGTTTTTAAATTATTTTAAAATTTATCTTTTAAGTTCTAATACCTAAAAATATAAACTTAAAGCCCGTTCGTATCAAAAATTTTTTAAAATTTTTTTAATTTTTTAAAAATTCCTAGACCTTGACCATGGAATAATTTTGAAACCTTCAGGACAAGAGTTTTTAAATTATTTTAAAATTTATCTTTTAAGTTCTAATACCTAAAAATATAAACTTAAAGCCCGTTCGTATCAAAAATTTTTTAAAATTTTTTTAATTTTTAAAAATTCCTGGACCTTGACCATGTAATAATTTTGAAACCTTCAGGACAAGAGTTTTTAAATTATTTTAAAATTTATCTTTTAAGTTCTAATACCTAAAAATATAAACTTAAAGCCCGTTCGTATCAAAAATTTTTTAAAATTTTTTTTTAATTTTTAAAAATTCCTAGACCTTGACCATGGAATAATTTTGAAACCTTCAGGACAAGAGTTTTTAAATTATTTTAAAATTTATCTTTTAAGTTCTAATACCTAAAAATATAAACTTAAAGCCCGTTCGTATCAAAAATTTTTTAAAATTTTTTTAATTTTTTAAAAATTCCTAGACCTTGACCATGGAATAATTTTGAAACCTTCAGGACAAGAGTTTTTAAATTATTTTAAAATTTATCTTTTAAGTTCTAATACCTAAAAATATAAACTTAAAGCCCGTTCGTATCAAAAATTTTTTAAAATTTTTTTAATTTTTAAAAATTCCTAGACCTTGACCACGGAATAATTTTGAAACCTTCAGGACAAGAGTTTTTTAAATTATTTTAAAATTTATCTTTTAAGTTCTAATACCTAAAAATATAAACTTAAAGCCCGTTCGTATCAAAAATTTTTTAAAATTTTTTTAATTTTTTAAAAATTCCTGGACCTTGACCATGGAATAATTTTGAAACCTTCAGGACAAGAGTTTTTAAATTATTTTAAAATTTATCTTTTAAGTTCTAATACCTAAAAATATAAACTTAAAGCCCGTTCGTATCAAAAATTTTTAAAAATTTTTTTAATTTTTTAAAATTCCTAGACCTTGACCATGGAATAATTTTGAAACCTTCAGGACAAGAGTTTTTAAATTATTTTAAAATTTATCTTTTAAGTTCTAATACCTAAAAATATAAACTTAAAGCCCGTTCGTATCAAAAATTTTTTAAAATTTTTTTTTATTTTTTAAAAATTCCTGGACCTTGACCATGGAATAATTTTGAAACCTTCAGGACAAGAGTTTTTTAAATTATTTTAAAATTTATCTTTTAAGTTCTAATACCTAAAAAATATAAACTTAAAGCCCGTTCGTATCAAAAATTTTTTAAAATTTTTTTTAATTTTTTAAAAATTCCTAGACCTTGACCATGGAATAATTTTGAAACCTTCAGGACAAGAGTTTTTTAAATTATTTTAAAATTTATCTTTTAAGTTCTAATACCTAAAAATATAAACTTAAAGCCCGTTCGTATCAAAAATTTTTTAAAATTTTTTTAATTTTTAAAAATTCCTAGACCTTGACCACGGAATAATTTTGAAACCTTCAGGACAAGAGTTTTTAAATTATTTTAAAATTTATCTTTTAAGTTCTAATACCTAAAAATATAAACTTAAAGCCCGTTCGTATCAAAAATTTTTTAAAAATTTTTTTAATTTTTTAAAAATTCCTGGACCTTGACCATGGAATAATTTTGAAACCTTCAGGACAAGAGTTTTTAAATTATTTTAAAATTTATCTTTTAAGTTCTAATACCTAAAAAATATAAACTTAAAGCCCGTTCGCATCAAAAATTTTGAAAAATTTTTTTTAATTTTTTAAAAATTCCTAGACCTTGACCATGGAATAATTTTGAAACCTTCAGGACAAGAGTTTTTTAAATTATTTTAAAATTTATCTTTTAAGTTCTAATACCTAAAAAATATAAACTTAAAGCCCGTTCGCATCAAAAATTTTGAAAAATTTTTTTTAATTTTTTAAAAATTCCTAGACCTTGACCATGGAATAATTTTGAAACCTTCAGGACAAGAGTTTTTTAAATTATTTTAAAATTTATCTTTTAAGTTCTAATACCTAAAAAATATAAACTTAAAGCCCGTTCGTATCAAAAATTTTTTAAAATTTTTTTTAATTTTTTAAAATTCCTGGACCTTGACCATGGAATAATTTTGAAACCTTCAGGACAAGAGTTTTTAAATTATTTTAAAATTTATCTTTTAAGTTCTAATACCTAAAAATATAAACTTAAAGCCCGTTCGTATCAAAAATTTTTTAAAATTTTTTTAATTTTTAAAAATTCCTAGACCTTGACCACGGAATAATTTTGAAACCTTCAGGACAAGAGTTTTTAAATTATTTTAAAATTTATCTTTTAAGTTCTAATACCTAAAAATATAAACTTAAAGCCCGTTCGTATCAAAAATTTTTTAAAATTTTTTTAATTTTTTAAAAATTCCTGGACCTTGACCATGGAATAATTTTGAAACCTTCAGGACAAGAGTTTTTAAATTATTTTAAAATTTATCTTTTAAGTTCTAATACCTAAAAATATAAACTTAAAGCCCGTTCGTATCAAAAATTTTTTAAAATTTTTTTAATTTTTTAAAAATTCCTGGACCTTGACCATGGAATAATTTTGAAACCTTCAGGACAAGAGTTTTTTAAATTATTTTAAAATTTATCTTTTAAGTTCTAATACCTAAAAAATATAAACTTAAAGCCCGTTCGCATCAAAAATTTTGAAAAATTTTTTTTAATTTTTTAAAAATTCCTAGACCTTGACCATGGAATAATTTTGAAACCTTCAGGACAAGAGTTTTTAAATTATTTTAAAATTTATCTTTTAAGTTCTAATACCTAAAAATATAAACTTAAAGCCCGTTCGTATCAAAAATTTTTTAAAATTTTTTTAATTTTTTAAAAATTCCTGGACCTTGACCATGGAATAATTTTGAAACCTTCAGGACAAGAGTTTTTAAATTATTTTAAAATTTATCTTTTAAGTTCTAATACCTAAAAATATAAACTTAAAGCCCGTTCGTATCAAAAATTTTTAAAATTTTTTTAATTTTTTAAAAATTCCTAGACCTTGACCATGGAATAATTTTGAAACCTTCAGGACAAGAGTTTTTTAAATTATTTTAAAATTTATCTTTTAAGTTCTAATACCTAAAAAATATAAACTTAAAGCCCGTTCGCATCAAAAATTTTGAAAAATTTTTTTTAATTTTTTAAAAATTCCTAGACCTTGACCATGGAATAATTTTGAAACCTTCAGGACAAGAGTTTTTTAAATTATTTTAAAATTTATCTTTTAAGTTCTAATACCTAAAAAATATAAACTTAAAGCCCGTTCGTATCAAAAATTTTTTAAAATTTTTTTTAATTTTTTAAAAATTCCTGGACCTTGACCATGGAATAATTTTGAAACCTTCAGGACAAGAGTTTTTAAATTATTTTAAAATTTATCTTTTAAGTTCTAATACCTAAAAATATAAACTTAAAGCCCGTTCGTATCAAAAATTTTTTAAAATTTTTTTAATTTTTTAAAAATTCCTAGACCTTGACCATGGAATAATTTTGAAACCTTCAGGACAAGAGTTTTTAAATTATTTTAAAATTTATCTTTTAAGTTCTAATACCTAAAAAATATAAACTTAAAGCCCGTTCGTATCAAAAATTTTTTAAAATTTTTTTTAATTTTTAAAAAATTCCTAGACCTTGACCACGGAATAATTTTGAAACCTTCAGGACAAGAGTTTTTTAAATTATTTTAAAATTTATCTTTTAAGTTCTAATACCTAAAAATATAAACTTAAAGCCCGTTCGTATCAAAAATTTTTTAAAATTTTTTTAATTTTTTAAAAATTCCTGGACCTTGACCATGGAATAATTTTGAAACCTTCAGGACAAGAGTTTTTAAATTATTTTAAAATTTATCTTTTAAGTTCTAATACCTAAAAATATAAACTTAAAGCCCGTTCGTATCAAAAATTTTTTAAAATTTTTTTAATTTTTTAAAATTCCTGGACCTTGACCATGGAATAATTTTGAAACCTTCAGGACAAGAGTTTTTAAATTATTTTAAAATTTATCTTTTAAGTTCTAATACCTAAAAATATAAACTTAAAGCCCGTTCGTATCAAAAATTTTTTAAAATTTTTTTAATTTTTTAAAAATTCCTGGACCTTGACCATGGAATAATTTTGAAACCTTCAGGACAAGAGTTTTTAAATTATTTTAAAATTTATCTTTTAAGTTCTAATACCTAAAAATATAAACTTAAAGCCCGTTCGTATCAAAAATTTTTTAAAATTTTTTTTAATTTTTTAAAAATTCCTAGACCTTGACCATGGAATAATTTTGAAACCTTCAGGACAAGAGTTTTTTAAATTATTTTAAAATTTATCTTTTAAGTTCTAATACCTAAAAATATAAACTTAAAGCCCGTTCGTATCAAAAATTTTTTAAAATTTTTTTAATTTTTTAAAAATTCCTGGACCTTGACCATGGAATAATTTTGAAACCTTCAGGACAAGAGTTTTTAAATTATTTTAAAATTTATCTTTTAAGTTCTAATACCTAAAAATATAAACTTAAAGCCCGTTCGTATCAAAAATTTTTTAAAATTTTTTTAATTTTTTAAAATTCCTGGACCTTGACCATGGAATAATTTTGAAACCTTCAGGACAAGAGTTTTTTAAATTATTTTAAAATTTATCTTTTAAGTTCTAATACCTAAAAAATATAAACTTAAAGCCCGTTCGTATCAAAAATTTTTTAAAATTTTTTTTAATTTTTTAAAAATTCCTAGACCTTGACCATGGAATAATTTTGAAACCTTCAGGACAAGAGTTTTTAAATTATTTTAAAATTTATCTTTTAAGTTCTAATACCTAAAAATATAAACTTAAAGCCCGTTCGTATCAAAAATTTTTTAAAATTTTTTTAATTTTTTAAAAATTCCTGGACCTTGACCATGGAATAATTTTGAAACCTTCAGGACAAGAGTTTTTAAATTATTTTAAAATTTATATTTTAAGTTCTAATACCTAAAAATATAAACTTAAAGCCCGTTCGTATCAAAAATTTTTTAAAATTTTTTTAATTTTTTAAAAATTCCTGGACCTTGACCATGGAATAATTTTGAAACCTTCAGGACAAGAGTTTTTTAAATTATTTTAAAATTTATCTTTTAAGTTCTAATACCTAAAAATATAAACTTAAAGCCCGTTCGTATCAAAAATTTTTTAAAATTTTTTTAATTTTTTAAAAATTCCTGGACCTTGACCATGGAATAATTTTGAAACCTTCAGGACAAGAGTTTTTTAAATTATTTTAAAATTTATCTTTTAAGTTCTAATACCTAAAAATATAAACTTAAAGCCCGTTCGTATCAAAAATTTTTTAAAATTTTTTTAATTTTTTAAAAATTCCTGGACCTTGACCATGGAATAATTTTGAAACCTTCAGGACAAGAGTTTTTAAATTATTTTAAAATTTATCTTTTAAGTTCTAATACCTAAAAATATAAACTTAAAGCCCGTTCGTATCAAAAATTTTTTAAAATTTTTTTAATTTTTTAAAAATTCCTAGACCTTGACCATGGAATAATTTTGAAACCTTCAGGACAAGAGTTTTTAAATTATTTTAAAATTTATCTTTTAAGTTCTAATACCTAAAAATATAAACTTAAAGCCCGTTCGTATCAAAAATTTTTTAAAATTTTTTTAATTTTTTAAAAATTCCTAGACCTTGACCATGGAATAATTTTGAAACCTTCAGGACAAGAGTTTTTAAATTATTTTTAAATTTATCTTTTAAGTTCTAATACCTAAAAATATAAACTTAAAGCCCGTTCGTATCAAAAATTTTTTAAAATTTTTTTAATTTTTTAAAAATTCCTGGACCTTGACCATGGAATAATTTTGAAACCTTCAGGACAAGAGTTTTTTAAATTATTTTAAAATTTATCTTTTAAGTTCTAATACCTAAAAATATAAACTTAAAGCCCGTTCGTATCAAAAATTTTTTAAAATTTTTTTAATTTTTTAAAAATTCCTAGACCTTGACCATGGAATAATTTTGAAACCTTCAGGACAAGAGTTTTTTAAATTATTTTAAAATTTATCTTTTAAGTTCTAATACCTAAAAATATAAACTTAAAGCCCGTTCGTATCAAAAATTTTTTAAAATTTTTTTAATTTTTTAAAAATTCCTAGACCTTGACCATGGAATAATTTTGAAACCTTCAGGACAAGAGTTTTTTAATTTTTTTTTAAATTTTTCTTTTAGGTTCTAATACCTAAAAAATATAGAATTAAAAGCCTCCCGTATCAAAAATTTTGAAAATTTTTTTATAAAAAATTCCTGGACCTTGACCATGGAATAATTTTGAAACCTTCAGGACAAGAGTTTTTTAAATTATTTTAAAATTTATCTTTTAAGTTCTAATACCTAAAAAATATAAACTTAAAGCCCGTTCGTATCAAAAATTTTTTAAAATTTTTTTAATTTTTTAAAAATTCCTGGACCTTGACCATGGAATAATTTTGAAACCTTCAGGACAAGAGTTTTTAAATTATTTTAAAATTTATCTTTTAAGTTCTAATACCTAAAAAATATAAACTTAAAGCCCGTTCGTATCAAAAATTTTTTAAAATTTTTTTTAATTTTTTAAAAATTCCTAGACCTTGACCATGGAATAATTTTGAAACCTTCAGGACAAGAGTTTTTTAAATTATTTTAAAATTTATCATTTAAGTTCTAATACCTAAAAAATATAAACTTAAAGCCCGTTCGTATCAAAAATTTTTTAAAATTTTTTTTAATTTTTAAAAAATTCCTAGACCTTGACCACGGAATAATTTTGAAACCTCAGGACAAGAGTTTTTTAAATTATTTTAAAATTTATCTTTTAAGTTCTAATACCTAAAAAATATAAACTTAAAGCCCGTTCGTATCAAAAATTTTTTAAAATTTTTTTTAATTTTTTAAAAATTCCTGGACCTTGACCATGGAATAATTTTGAAACCTTCAGGACAAGAGTTTTTTAAATTATTTTAAAATTTATCTTTTAAGTTCTAATACCTAAAAAATATAAACTTAAAGCCCGTTCGTATCAAAAATTTTTTAAAATTTTTTTTAATTTTTTAAAAATTCCTAGACCTTGACCATGGAATAATTTTGAAACCTTCAGGACAAGAGTTTTTTAAATTATTTTAAAATTTATCTTTTAAGTTCTAATACCTAAAAAATATAAACTTAAAGCCCGTTCGTATCAAAAATTTTTTAAAATTTTTTTAATTTTTTAAAAATTCCTGGACCTTGACCATGGAATAATTTTGAAACCTTCAGGACAAGAGTTTTTTAAATTATTTTAAAATTTATCTTTTAAGTTCTAATACCTAAAAAATATAAACTTAAAGCCCGTTCGTATCAAAAATTTTTTAAAATTTTTTTAATTTTTTAAAAATTCCTGGACCTTGACCATGGAATAATTTTGAAACCTCAGGACAAGAGTTTTTAAATTATTTTAAAATTTATCATTTAAGTTCTAATACCTAAAAAATATAAACTTAAAGCCCGTTCGTATCAAAAATTTTTTAAAATTTTTTTTAATTTTTAAAAAATTCCTAGACCTTGACCACGGAATAATTTTGAAACCTCAGGACAAGAGTTTTTAAATTATTTTAAAATTTATCTTTTAAGTTCTAATACCTAAAAATATAAACTTAAAGCCCGTTCGTATCAAAAATTTTTTAAAATTTTTTTAATTTTTTAAAAATTCCTGGACCTTGACCATGGAATAATTTTGAAACCTTCAGGACAAGAGTTTTTAAATTATTTTAAAATTTATCTTTTAAGTTCTAATACCTAAAAATATAAACTTAAAGCCCGTTCGTATCAAAAATTTTTTAAAATTTTTTTAATTTTTTAAAAATTCCTAGACCTTGACCATGGAATAATTTTGAAACCTTCAGGACAAGAGTTTTTTAAATTATTTTAAAATTTATCATTTAAGTTCTAATACCTAAAAATATAAACTTAAAGCCCGTTCGTATCAAAAATTTTTTAAAAAATTTTTTTAATTTTTAAAAATTCCTAGACCTTGACCACGGAATAATTTTGAAACCTCAGGACAAGAGTTTTTAAATTATTTTAAAATTTATCTTTTAAGTTCTAATACCTAAAAATATAAACTTAAAGCCCGTTCGTATCAAAAATTTTTTAAAATTTTTTTAATTTTTTAAAAATTCCTGGACCTTGACCATGGAATAATTTTGAAACCTTCAGGACAAGAGTTTTTTAAATTATTTTAAAATTTATCTTTTAAGTTCTAATACCTAAAAATATAAACTTAAAGCCCGTTCGTATCAAAAATTTTTTAAAATTTTTTTAATTTTTTAAAAATTCCTAGACCTTGACCATGGAATAATTTTGAAACCTTCAGGACAAGAGTTTTTTAATTATTTTAAAATTTATCTTTTAAGTTCTAATACCTAAAAATATAAACTTAAAGCCCGTTCGTATCAAAAATTTTTAAAATTTTTTTAATTTTTTAAAAATTCCTGGACCTTGACCATGGAATAATTTTGAAACCTTCAGGACAAGAGTTTTTTAAATTATTTTAAAATTTATCTTTTAAGTTCTAATACCTAAAAAATATAAACTTAAAGCCCGTTCGTATCAAAAATTTTTTAAAATTTTTTTTAATTTTTTAAAAATTCCTGGACCTTGACCATGGAATAATTTTGAAACCTCAGGACAAGAGTTTTTTAAATTATTTTAAAATTTATCATTTAAGTTCTAATACCTAAAAAATATAAACTTAAAGCCCGTTCGTATCAAAAATTTTTTAAAATTTTTTTTAATTTTTAAAAAATTCCTAGACCTTGACCACGGAATAATTTTGAAACCTCAGGACAAGAGTTTTTTAAATTATTTTAAAATTTATCTTTTAAGTTCTAATACCTAAAAAATATAAACTTAAAGCCCGTTCGTATCAAAAATTTTTTAAAATTTTTTTAATTTTTTAAAAATTCCTGGACCTTGACCATGGAATAATTTTGAAACCTTCAGGACAAGAGTTTTTAAATTATTTTAAAATTTATCTTTTAAGTTCTAATACCTAAAAATATAAACTTAAAGCCCGTTCGTATCAAAAATTTTTTAAAATTTTTTTAATTTTTTAAAAATTCCTAGACCTTGACCATGGAATAATTTTGAAACCTTCAGGACAAGAGTTTTTAAATTATTTTAAAATTTATCTTTTAAGTTCTAATACCTAAAAAAATATAAACTTAAAGCCCGTTCGTATCAAAAATTTTTTAAAATTTTTTTTAATTTTTTAAAAATTCCTAGACCTTGACCATGGATAATTTTGAAACCTTCAGGACAAGAGTTTTTTAAATTATTTTTAAATTTATCTTTTAAGTTCTAATACCTAAAAAATATAAACTTAAAGCCCGTTCGTATCAAAAATTTTTTAAAATTTTTTTTAATTTTTTAAAAATTCCTGGACCTTGACCATTGAATAATTTTGAAACCTCAGGACAAGAGTTTTTTAAATTATTTTAAAATTTATCTTTTAAGTTCTAATACCTAAAAAATATAAACTTAAAGCCCGTTCGTATCAAAAATTTTGAAAATTTTTTTTTAATTTTTCAAAAATTCCTGGACATTGACCATGGAATAATTTTGAAACCTTCAGGACAAGAGTTTTTTAAATTATTTTTAAATTTATCTTTTAAGTTCTAATACCTAAAAAATATAAACTTAAAGCCCGTTCGTATCAAAAATTTTTTAAAATTTTTTTTAATTTTTTAAAAATTCCTAGACCTTGACCATGGAATAATTTTGAAACCTTCAGGACAAGAGTTTTTTAAATTTTTTTTAAATTTATCTTTTAGGTTCTAATACCTAAAAAATATAGAATTAAAAGCCTCCCGTATCAAAAATTTTTTAAAATTTTTTTTAATTTTTTAAAAATTCCTAGACCTTGACCATGGAATAATTTTGAAACCTTCAGGACAAGAGTTTTTTAAATTATTTTAAAATTTATCTTTTAAGTTCTAATACCTAAAAAATATAAACTTAAAGCCCGTTCGTATCAAAAATTTTTTAAAATTTTTTTTAATTTTTTAAAAATTCCTGGACCTTGACCATGGAATAATTTTGAAACCTTCAGGACAAGAGTTTTTAAATTATTTTAAAATTTATCTTTTAAGTTCTAATACCTAAAAAATATAAACTTAAAGCCCGTTCGTATCAAAAATTTTTTAAAATTTTTTTTAATTTTTAAAAAATTCCTAGACCTTGACCACGGAATAATTTTGAAACCTTCAGGACAAGAGTTTTTTAAATTATTTTAAAATTTATCTTTTAAGTTCTAATACCTAAAAAATATAAACTTAAAGCCCGTTCGTATCAAAAATTTTTTAAAATTTTTTTTAATTTTTTAAAAATTCCTGGACCTTGACCATGGAATAATTTTGAAACCTTCAGGACAAGAGTTTTTTAAATTATTTTAAAATTTATCTTTTAAGTTCTAATACCTAAAAAATATAAACTTAAAGCCCGTTCGTATCAAAAATTTTTTAAAATTTTTTTTAATTTTTTAAAAATTCCTAGACCTTGACCATGGAATAATTTTGAAACCTTCAGGACAAGAGTTTTTTAAATTATTTTAAAATTTATCTTTTAAGTTCTAATACCTAAAAAAATATAAACTTAAAGCCCGTTCGTATCAAAAATTTTTTAAAATTTTTTTTAATTTTTTAAAAATTCCTAGACCTTGACCATGGATAATTTTGAAACCTTCAGGACAAGAGTTTTTTAAATTATTTTTAAATTTATCTTTTAAGTTCTAATACCTAAAAAATATAAACTTAAAGCCCGTTCGTATCAAAAATTTTTTAAAATTTTTTTTAATTTTTTAAAAATTCCTGGACCTTGACCATTGAATAATTTTGAAACCTCAGGACAAGAGTTTTTTAAATTATTTTAAAATTTATCTTTTAAGTTCTAATACCTAAAAAATATAAACTTAAAGCCCGTTCGTATCAAAAATTTTGAAAATTTTTTTTTAATTTTTCAAAAATTCCTGGACATTGACCATGGAATAATTTTGAAACCTTCAGGACAAGAGTTTTTAAATTATTTTTAAATTTATCTTTTAAGTTCTAATACCTAAAAATATAAACTTAAAGCCCGTTCGTATCAAAAATTTTTTAAAATTTTTTTAATTTTTTAAAAATTCCTAGACCTTGACCATGGAATAATTTTGAAACCTTCAGGACAAGAGTTTTTTAAATTTTTTTTAAATTTATCTTTTAGGTTCTAATACCTAAAAAATATAGAATTAAAAGCCTCCCGTATCAAAAATTTTTTAAAATTTTTTTTAATTTTTTAAAAATTCCTAGACCTTGACCATGGAATAATTTTGAAACCTTCAGGACAAGAGTTTTTAAATTATTTTAAAATTTATCTTTTAAGTTCTAATACCTAAAAAATATAAACTTAAAGCCCGTTCGTATCAAAAATTTTTTAAAATTTTTTTTAATTTTTTAAAAATTCCTAGACCTTGACCATGGAATAATTTTGAAACCTTCAGGACAAGAGTTTTTTAAATTATTTTTAAATTTATCTTTTAAGTTCTAATACCTAAAAAATATAAACTTAAAGCCCGTTCGTATCAAAAATTTTTTAAAATTTTTTTTAATTTTTTAAAAATTCCTGGACCTTGACCATTGAATAATTTTGAAACCTCAGGACAAGAGTTTTTTAAATTATTTTAAAATTTATCTTTTAAGTTCTAATACCTAAAAAATATAAACTTAAAGCCCGTTCGTATCAAAAATTTTTTAAAATTTTTTTTAATTTTTTAAAAATTCCTAGACCTTGACCATGGAATAATTTTGAAACCTTCAGGACAAGAGTTTTTTAAATTATTTTAAAATTTATCTTTTAAGTTCTAATACCTAAAAAATATAAACTTAAAGCCCGTTCGTATCAAAAATTTTTTAAAATTTTTTTTAATTTTTTAAAAATTCCTAGACCTTGACCATGGATAATTTTGAAACCTTCAGGACAAGAGTTTTTTAAATTATTTTTAAATTTATCTTTTAAGTTCTAATACCTAAAAAATATAAACTTAAAGCCCGTTCGTATCAAAAATTTTTTAAAATTTTTTTTAATTTTTTAAAAATTCCTGGACCTTGACCATTGAATAATTTTGAAACCTCAGGACAAGAGTTTTTTAAATTATTTTAAAATTTATCTTTTAAGTTCTAATACCTAAAAAATATAAACTTAAAGCCCGTTCGTATCAAAAATTTTGAAAATTTTTTTTTAATTTTTCAAAAATTCCTGGACATTGACCATGGAATAATTTTGAAACCTTCAGGACAAGAGTTTTTAAATTATTTTTAAATTTATCTTTTAAGTTCTAATACCTAAAAAATATAAACTTAAAGCCCGTTCGTATCAAAAATTTTTTAAAATTTTTTTTAATTTTTTAAAAATTCCTAGACCTTGACCATGGAATAATTTTGAAACCTTCAGGACAAGAGTTTTTTAAATTTTTTTTAAATTTATCTTTTAGGTTCTAATACCTAAAAAATATAGAATTAAAAGCCTCCCGTATCAAAAATTTTTTAAAATTTTTTTTAATTTTTTAAAAATTCCTAGACCTTGACCATGGAATAATTTTGAAACCTTCAGGACAAGAGTTTTTTAAATTATTTTAAAATTTATCTTTTAAGTTCTAATACCTAAAAAATATAAACTTAAAGCCCGTTCGTATCAAAAATTTTTTAAAATTTTTTTTAATTTTTTAAAAATTCCTAGACCTTGACCATGAAATAATTTTTGAGTTTCTCTTAATTTTTGAGAAATTTCTTCTTAGAATCAAAGAATAGGATGTCTAATCCCTAAAAAATATAAAAATTAGAGGCCACAACATGGAAAATTGGACTTTTAATTTTTTGAATATTTCAAGAATTCCTGGACCTTGACCATGAAATAATTTTTGAGTTTCTCTTAATTTTTGAGAAATTTCTTCTTAGAATCAAAGAATAGGATGTCTAATCCCTAAAAAATATAAAAATTAGAGGCCACAACATGAAAAATTGGACTTTTAATTTTTTGAATATTTCAAGAATTCCTGGACCTTGACCATGAAATAATTTTTGAGTTTCTCTTAATTTTTGAGAAATTTCTTCTTAGAATCAAAGAATAAGATGTCTAATCCCTAAAAAATATAAAAATTAGAGGCCACAACATGGAAAATTGGACTTTTAATTTTTTGAATATTTCAAGAATTCCTGGACCTTGACCATGAAATAATTTTTGAGTTTCTCTTAATTTTTGAGAAATTTCTTCTTAGAATCAAAGAATAAGATGTCTAATTCCTAAAAAATATAAAAATTAGAAGCCTCAACATGGAAAATTGGACTTTTAATTTTTTGAATATTTCAAGAATTCCTGGACCTTGACCATGAAATAATTTTTGAGTTTCTCTTAATTTTTGAGAAATTTCTTCTTAGAATCAAAGAATAAGATGTCTAATTCCTAAAAAATATAAAAATTAGAAGCCACAACATGGAAAATTGGACTTTTAATTTTTTGAATATTTCAAGAATTCATGGACAATGACCATGGAATAATTTGGAAGTTAGTTAGGAAACATTGTCTTAAATTATTTTTAAAATTTATCTTGTAAATTCTAATACCTAAAAAATATAAACTTAAACCCCGTCCGCATCAAAAAATTTGAAAAATTTTTTTTAATTTTTAAAAAATTCCTGGACCTTGACCATGAAATAGTTTTTGAGTTTTCTTTTCGAATTTTTTAAATTGGTTCTTAAATTGAAGAACTGTTAAAAAAAACTAGAAATATCCTAAAAACAAATTCAACAAAAAAAAATTGTAAAAATAAACTTGCGGACAGTTGAACGCAAAAGAGAAAGGAGAAGCTTATTTCTTATTATCAAGTTCTAAACTTAAGTTTATTTTATTATTTTACTTTTTTAAGTTTATTTAAACATTTTTAATTAGATCCCCTCTCCTATTTTAATTTTTCTCATTGTTTGGCAGTAAATGCCCTTAGGCAAAATGAATCACCCTCTTCTCCAATTTCCATTGTTTAACCATTCCATATACCTTAAACATATTTTCATCAGTTGCGTCAATCAACTCTCTTTAAAAAAATGAAAGAAAATAAAACACAAACCGGCCTTCGCTTGGAAGAGCTTTTTTACGAAAAAACCAAGGCCACTTTTACACGAATAAAAATATAATCGATCTGAACCGAGCGATTTTTTCTTAATTATGTATTTCTTTATGTCATTAGATATATGTGTCAGCTATTGTTTGTGTTGCTTTAATTTAAAGCTCTGTGCTGAAACGGCCTAGACCAATCAAAGGCTTTAATAAACCGATTAAATTAATTTAGTGTATTTATGCTACTCCCCGCATTTATTCTATATTTAATACGATTTCCTTGCACTTCAATGGCCACCCCACAGGCACCCACACTCCTCTCAAACGTTCCATTAAACTGTAATAGAATCTCCCCAACCTTTTGCTGCTCCAGTAGAATTAGAAGTAACTGTGCCAGTCTCTGCGCAACTTTTCCGGTGTCCACTGACTCTTGCCTTAACGCTGTGTTTCCGACAATTAATTCAGAGCTTTATAAGGTGAAATAAACTAGATTTTAATTTTCTTGTTTTTTAATTTTAGAAATCTCCCCCTTCCCTTCCCTCTGCAGCAACTTCTTTCGGAGGGTCAATAGACCCTTCTAATGAAAATCCACCTGATCCGGAAGATGCTTTTATTAAGCAGAGAAGTCGGACAAGTGGAGGGGAGTCTCTTAAATTTGAAGGCAACATTGGAGGAAGGAATGGGCAAGGACAACAAAGCTGTGGGTGTTCTTAATTGGTACATTGAATTTAAGGAAATTTTTAAGGGGAAATTTTTAATTAAATTTAGAGACTCTAATGAACTCAAAAAATTTAATTTTTAGTTATTTCGAAAATTGAACCTCCTTTACAATTAATTCTGCCTCCCCCAGATTCTCCTAATGCTAAGGGGACACCTTTTCCTATTGAAGAGTTTGATTCATTAATTGATGCTGAACAAACTCGCGTTGAACCGGCAGTTGAATTAACAACTTTTCCAACATTAATACCGTGTGTTTTAATTTATAATTACTGTAAATTTTAAAAATAAATAGAAGTACTGGTTCTTCTATTTTTGTTAGAATAAATAGAAGCCCCGGTTCTTCCGTTTTTGTTACAATAAATAGAAGCACCAATTCTTCTATTATTTCATAAAAATAAAAGCACTGGTTCTTCTATTATTTAATACACCTTAAAAATTAAGTCATGAGACCTCAACTACCAAAAGCAAAGACAATTTTGCTGCTTCAATAGATTCCGGACTTGAAAAAGTCGTTAATAGAGAAGAAAAAGTGATCAAAACTGAAGGGGGTGCAATCGACGGAACAGCAAGTAGGAAAGGAAACAACGCAAAAAAAGGGCCAATAAAGCCAAAGGAATTGATGCAAGAATTAGAAGAAATTGGAATAACCAAAGAAGAAGAGGAAAAAGAAATTAAAGAAAATGAGCATTTTAAAGGGGAGTCTTTAATAAGTGAAGGTATTCAATTGAAGCAAATTTGATGCATTTTAATTACCCCAAGCCGTTTAGTTGTACAGCCCTCTATACCACGCACTACAGTAACCGAACGACTGCTACAAGTACTCCCAAAAAATTTTAGTGAATTTCTGCCGCCTCCTTCTAATCAACTGTGGACTTTTAAAATTAAACCTAGCAACTTTGAGAAATCCCAAACTGTTGAGTCTTCACAGGGTAATGGCGGGGGAGCGTTAACTGTCACTCATGCAGTTGAAGGACGTTCTGAGGAAGGTTGGGGAGTGTTTTTTTTAATTTTCTATGAACTCAATTTTTGCCTTTTTTAATTTAAAAATTAAAAGAAAATTTTTAAAAAAATTTTTAATTTTAAAAGTTGAGACTCTAGTGGACCGTCTTTCTACCAACAAAGATTTGCTTCGTTCTTTCGTTGTAGCTATCAAAAACCTTAAAAATAAGAACCACGGAACAGTCAAACCCCCAGAAAAACACCTAGAAAAATCCACTGAAAAGTCAGAACAATGTTCAACTCCTCCAAAATTTATTCCTTGTGTTCCGCTTGAAAAAGCAAATGCTCAATTACACGAATGTTGTGTTAACAAATTAATGCCTGTTGGCTGCCTTCCTCTATGTAGATATGACACTAGCCGGGAAGAGATAAAAATGGCCTTTGAAAAGGGACAATGTGGACTTTTAAATATAAGCCCTGTGGGTTTATTTGTTCAAAAGAAATTTTTTTTAATTTTTTGTTAGTTTTTGGAATGCGCCTCTCAAGGCAGAAACAACACAGAATGCTGTAGATACAGAAAAATAACTCAAAAAAGTGCTCCACAGTGTGAGGTGTTCTGTACTGGGGAAAAACTGATGCTTTTAGGATTGCAACATTTAATTTGTTCGACACTTATACAACCAATTCTAGAATGTCATCATTCTGGACTTGAAAATTAAGATTGAAAGTTTATGCTGTTTAATTGTATTTAAATTACAAACTTAAATATATCCACTTAATTGTACACTTAAATACCAACCTTTTACCAACTTAAATTACAAACCTAAATATACCAACTTAAACTATAAACTTAATTTACAAACTTAAATTACCAACTTTAAATTACAAACTTAAATTACCAACTTAATTTCCAACTTAAATTAAACTTCTAATTACAAACCTAAATTACAAACATAAATTACAAACTTAATCTATTATACACTTTCAGGTCTTTCAAAGTTTCTTAATTATTTCCTTTCAAGTGTTCTTCTTTCCTTTTTTAATTAAACTATAATAAATTAAATGCTTAAATTTATATTTTAACATATTGAATTAATTATTTAAAGAAAAAAATCGTGTTAATTGGGGAGTTTTTCTTTAGCCGCGGGGATAAAAAATAAAAGTGGATTTAGGCTAATGAGAAAAAAACTTCCCCCTTTCTCTCCTTCCTTTTACACATTAATACAAGGAAAGGAAAAGCGGCGAGAAACAAAAATTGTTCAAAAAAGACGGAACGAACAAAAATTGGTGAAAGTTTTTTTCTTAAGTCATTGATTTAGTATTTATTTATTTATTCCATTTTTGGGAATTTAAAGAAGCAATTTTATTGAAAAATTTATTTTTAAAATTAAATTACCAAGTCTTTATTTAATTAAAGTTTATTTATTTAATTCAAGTTTATTTAATTCCCCCTTAGAATTATTGGTGTAATTCAAGTTTATTTATTTAATTAAAGTTTATTTATTTTCCCCTCAGAATTATTAGTGTTATTCAAGTTTATTTAATTCTTCCATTTCTTCAGAAAATGAAGCAACTAAGTTTTAGACTTTTCATTGCCTTTACAATCTTCCCAGCTGTGTTGTCTTCATTCTGTGGAAGATCGGGGGTTCCCTATAGTTTGGAAATTCTTCCAAATGGAGCCCCAGTGTTGGGATGTGCTCAGCCGAGTTGTCTAATTTCCCTTTTGGATGAAAATGGGGAATTTCAAGAAGACAGTCAATTTTTAACTGATGCGAATGGCCAGTCTGATGGATTTTTTAGGGAAGGGGATAGGGCTGTGAAGCGTTATAGATTCCCTTCTGGCCCTAGAATAATTGCAGTAAGCTTTAAAAGCCTTACGCAGTTAACCCTTTTGCTTTAAAAAGAATTGCACCGGTCAGTTCAGTGAGCTTTCCTGTCCCCGTCGCAATCAATGGGTTGGAGGGATTGAATACATAGATCACCCCAGACAGCCGTAAATTCAATTTAATTAATTGTTTTTAATTAATAAAGTTTAGACTGGTCTTGCAGTGCTGCACATTTGAAGGGCTTCGCTTCTCTCAGGAGGTTGGCTCAACAAGTATAGGTCCAGGGGAAGCCATTACTGGAGGAGAGGTTGTACGTGGTGGACGCCAAATTTCTTTTGATGTGATTGCTAATGTTAGAAAAATTGTTAAGCATGCGGAAGGCCCTGAAGGAAGTAAAATTTCGTATGAGGTACTTTTAAAACAGAGAAGCGATTAAATTCTTTAAGGTAACGGTGAGAAGAATGAATTGTTTGCCAGATCCGCCTGAAACGGAAGTTGAATGTAAGCAATGTTTGGAGAACTAAATCATGGGCTGGGAGGAACATAAATTTATGGGCTGGGAGGAACAAAAATTTATGGGCTGAGAGGAACATAAATTTATGGGCTGGGAGGAACATGTATTATGGGCTGGGAGGAACATGCTCTAACCTAATTCTACATTAATTTTCAGTTGATTTGGATGTTGCTGGAGAGGTGAGCAAAGTCTTGACCGGTGCTAGCAACAAAGAAGTAACAGACAAATTAATGGTACAAACGAATCTTTAAAGAAAATCTCCCAAATTAAATTTTAATAAATTAAAGGAAGGAAAAAGGCTTCAAACTAATCCAAAATTTCAAAAGCAAAGAATAGAAAAATTCCCAGAAATTGTCGGAAGTGAAGGGGAAAAGCTAGGAGTGCCGAACAATGTATACCCACGAATTATGCCTCCATCGACTAGAAATTTATTGCAATATATGAATCCAAATCCTAGCAATAATATTGAAGGAGAATTGAATTCCCAACAGCAATTGCAAAATGTACAGCAGCAACAATTTATTGAGCAACCGGGGTTTCAACAACAGCAACTTCCCCCTCAGCAACCAGGCCAATTTGTTCCAGTTCAAAGAGGGGAGAAGATCTTTCAGGTAAAGGAGTCCTAAAGGCTCAGATTTAAATAAAAGTTTTAAGCCATTAGAACCCCAAGGAGGAGATCAATTCCAACAAAGACCACTACCCCAACCTCAACAATATTTTCAACAACAGAGCAGCGGGGGAGGTGGCAGTTTTCCCCAGATATTAACTGAACAACAGGTCACCCAATTGCCGTCAACAGTACATCCATTATTTGGCCTAATGTCTTTACCTACACATACTTTCCTTCCTTTGCCCACACATACATTCCCCCCAATGCTTGAGCATTCTTTCCCTACACTTGCACCCCACACGTTCCCAACACTTCCAACACACACATTTCCGACACTTCCAACACATACATTCCCTCCTCATACTTTTCCAACTTTTGCCCCGATGTTTGGAGTTACTACGGTTTCCCCTTCTGTTGGGGATTTAAATGGGAGAGCTGTTGCTTTTGCTGCCCCTTCTGTTTCTTCTGGACGTACTACCTTTGGGCAACAACAATCTGATAGTCTTCAGCCTCATTACAATCCGCATTCTCCAATGAGACGAGACGTATGTGTTTTAAAATTTTTTGGAGTTTTGGTGTTTTGAAATTTCTTAGGGTTTATGTGTTTTGAAATTTTTAGGGTTTTGGTATTTTGAAATTTTTTAGAGTTTTGGTGTTTTGAAATTTTTTAGGAGTTTGGTGTTTTGTAATTTTCGGTTTTATTAAGAAGACAGGCCTGCCCACAGGACATCAGTCTCCCCCACGAATGGCACCCGCAATGGGCACAGTTTTAGCAGCAATGCAAGGAGATAGATACCCAATAATGCATCCTGTCCTTGGACTGATTGGCTATTCAAATGCTCCACAGCCTGGACAACAAATTGGATAAAACGATGAAAACAAAAATTTATATTTAAAAGGGATTTTTTAATTTATTGTATTTAAATTCTTTTATGTAAAATAAAGCCTTTTTTCAATTTTATTTAATTCAAATAAATTCTTTAACACAAAAAAAAAGGTTTAATATTTATTTAACAGAAGCACCTAATCCCCCCTTTTATTCTCTCTTTCTATGCTTATCCTTTTCTATTGCAGTCATCCGAGAAATAAAAATAAAAAGTTTTTTTGTTAGCGCAAACAATTTGAATAATAATAATATTTGGGTCATTCCACATGGATCACCAAAAACACCCTTCTTTCCTTTCCCTTAAACATTTGCGCGCATTCTACGAACAACTAAAAAAATATTTTTTGAATTTATTGCAATCAAAACATTTATATCAGAAAAATGGCGTCTCCTTTATGTGATAGGTGTTCTGAACATATTTCTTCTTTTGATCAAGAACATGTTTCTACTGCTAGCAAACGCATTTTTCATAGAAAATGTTTTGTTTGTAGTATGTTTTTTTTATATACAAGCAGAAAAACATTTAAATTAAAACAAACATTAAAACATTAAATTAAAACAAGCAGAAAACATTAAATTAAACAAACATTAAATTAAAACAAACATAAAAACATTAAATTAAAACAAACATTAAATTAAAACAAACATAAAAACATTTAAATTAAAACAAACATAAAAACATTTAAATTAAAACAAACATAAAAACATTTAAATTAAAACAAACATTAAACATTAAATTAAACAAACATTAAATTAAAACAAACATAAAAACATTTAAATTAAAACAAACATAAAAACATTTAAATTAAAACAAACATAAAAACATTTAAATTAAAACAAACATTAAACATTAAATTAAACAAACATTAAATTAAAACAAACATAAAAACATTTAAATTAAAACAAACATAAAAACATTTAAATTAAAACAAACATAAAAACATTTAAATTAAAACAAACATAAAAACATTTAAATTAAAACAAACAAAAGAAAACATAAATTCTGCTTAATATTAAATTTTCAATTTATTAATTAAGGTAAACGTCAATGTGGAAAATTGCTTGCATTGGGGGAGTATGGAGTCCATCAGGGACAGGTAAACATTACATGATGTATTTTTATCCTTTCAGATTTTCTGCCCAAACTGCTTCATCTTTTTACACAAACATGGAAACACCAACGGTATTAGTAAAGAAACCCTCGGAGTAGAAACATGCAAAAACAACAACAGCTTTGAGGCTACAGATCGCTACGAACATCAATTACGAACATTGCAATTACAAGAGGACGAAGAACAAGAAACAGACGACGAGGGGGAAAACCAGACAAAATTAAGCTTAGAAAGAGAAAGCGAAGGGAAAAGGAAAGGTTGCAACGGGGAATTAATTAAACACGAATATGAGTTGTCTTCTCGTCGGAATATTTATAGAAGGCCTTTTGAGGGTAGTCCAATCCCTGAGGTTGACGATGAAGGGGAAAGCTTACCCGTATGCTTTGAACTAATTCTAATAAAACGCCCAACACTTTAGAGTCCAAAACAAGCGTCTGTGCTTCACAGCCCTACAACTTGGCGAATTATGGCTGCTTCAAACGAGTCAATTTTTTCTTCTTCTAATAAATTTAAAAACAATGGAGGAATGAATGGATGTAATCTTACTGGAGCTAATAATATCGTCTTTCGACCTTCCAACTGTAAGCGTTGTACTGGACGTGTTTATGAAGCCGAAAAGGTTGTCGCAGCGAGTGAGGTTTGGCACAAATGTTGCTTTCGTTGTCTGCGTTGTGGGAGGTCACTAGAGCCTGGAAAATTTTCTGACAGAGCCGGGGAGGTTTATTGCAACAGTAAGTGGTTTTATTTGTTGAGACTCTAATGGACCTTTTTGAAAAAGTTTGTGGTTATAGACTTAATGTGGGGGGGGATAACTAGGAGGGCTTAAAGAGACTCTAAATTAATTAATAAATTCTTTTCAGGTTGCTATGCAAAAGAATTTGGTCCAAAAGGTGTAGGCTGTGGCTTAGGGGCTGGTATTCTGCAAATGCATCAATAATAGAAAAAATAAAAAAATTAATAAAAAAAAATTATTTTATTTTTTTAAATTTATACCTCTTTAAATAGCTCAAAAAAATTAAAATTTTAATTAATTTTCCCCTCTTCAAATTTAAACAACAAAAAAAGCCTTTAAAAACATAATAACCTTAAAACATTTAAATAAATAATTAAATAAATATTTAAAAAATTTAATTTCTTTTTTAATTTTTTTTTACTTTAACCGAACGGAAATAAAAATAATTTGAACTAAAAAAATCGTCCTTTTTCCTTGTTTATTTTATTATTATTTTTACTTTAATTTACTTGATATTTTGCTTGTCGTCATGGTAATTGTGAATCACTTTTATTTAACAAAAACAGCAAAAATGGAATATATAAAGAACCATTAAAAAGCTTCTCTTGTCTTTTCTTAGTCTACTAATAAATTAAAAAAATTATTTTTATTCTCCTTTTTTTACTTGGTGGTCTCCTTTATCTATTTTTAAGCTTAATTTGTTAAACAATCCAAGTTGTTAGATTGAATGTTTTAAAATAAATCTGTTCAACAAAATATATCGAATTTCATGCGACACTAAAAACTTCTCTTTTGAGTAAAACTTTTTTTTAAAGAATGTCTA
Source organism: Meloidogyne exigua (assembly GCA_018905775.1). Classification (NCBI taxonomy): domain Eukaryota; kingdom Metazoa; phylum Nematoda; class Chromadorea; order Rhabditida; family Meloidogynidae; genus Meloidogyne; species Meloidogyne exigua. Next base: position 2,062,587 of record JAGUQR010000009.1, on the reverse strand, counting down.
GGGGAAAAGTAGAAGTCTATTTAAATAAACTTTGCTACTCCTCTTGGTCTCTAACCTGTAATGTTTAAGTTTATTTAAATAAGCGAACATTATTATTTTCTCTATTTTATTTAAACTTTGTAAACTTAAAACTTTAATTAACTTGAATTTACAAACATTTGTGAACTTAAAAATTAAATAAACTTGAATTTACAAAACTTTGTAAACTTTAAAATTAAATAAACTTGAATTTACAAAACTTTGTAAACTTTAAAATTAAATAAACTTGAATTTACAAACATTTGTGAACTTAAAAATTAAATAAACTTGAATTTACAAAACTTTGTAAACTTAAAACTTAAATAAACTTGAATTTACAAAACTTTTGTAAAAATTAAATAAACCTAAATTTACAAACTTTTGTAAAAATTAATAAACTTGAATTTACAAAACTTTGTAAACTTAAAACTTAATAACTTAAATTTACAAACCTTTTGTAAACTTATAAATTCATTTTTGTAAAACCAAGTAAAAACTTACCCCAACAATTTTTATTAATTTTCCCTCATTCATTCTCTTTTTATTTTAATATTTTTTTCTTACTCTTAGACTCACCTCTTCCCCGTCTTTTTAATTTTTTAGTAGTTAGTAAAAATGTACAAAAGCCTTTTTTATTCTTTTCTTTAATTTCTTCACTCATTTGCCCTGCGCAATTTTCTTCACTGGCTTCGCACACAATTAGTCCGAATCCTCATTCTTTTTTTTTTTAGTGTTTTTTCAACACATAAAAGACTGCGTCATTTAAGTAGTAATTTTTCCACTCAAATAAAATTAATTTTTCTTTTAAAAGACGGATTTTGAGAGGAAGAATTTACTTGAGTGCAAATATAAAATATTCTAGTTTAATTTCTAGGCACTAATTTGATGAAAACGTCTAAAAATTCAAAAAAGTTGATTTTCCATGGTCAAGGTCCAGGAATTTTGAAAAAATTTTAAACTCCAAAATTCCATATTAAAACCCTCTAATTTTTTGTTTTTTATTTATTAGACATTCTATTCTTTGATTTTAAGAAGAAATTTCAAAATTCGAATAGAGAACTTTAAAAATATTCAATGTCAAAGTTCAAGGAGATTGAATTTTTCAAAAAATTTTAATTAAATAATCACACAAGGAATTTTTCTAATTTTTTGTTTATAGATAATAAACATTCTCTACTTCAATTTAAAGAAGAAATTTCAAAATTCCAAACGCTTTATTTATTTAATTAATTAATTAAACCGAACTGAGTCAAAAAGTGACGACAATTTTCCTCAATTTTTAAGAGTTTAGACGTCCAGATTTGGGTGTTTTTAAACTTTCTGGATCTGTTAAAATTAATTCTAAATATTTACAATAAAATTTATAAAATAGACAAATAGAGGCGAGAGAAAAAGGGACAAAATCAATGTATGCGCGTGTGCCAGCTGGTCCAATCCTCTTTTAAATTTATCCCTCTTTTTAATAAAAATATTATTCCAAATATTTTCGACTATTTATTTGGTCAAAATATTGACTATTATATTTAATTTAATATTTTTATTTTATTTTAATTTTTATTTATTTAATTAATCGAATTTAAGTGTTTTAGTTATTCCGGCGCAACGCGTTTTTTGGCGTTGTGTTTAGAAGTCAGAGAAATGTTTCAAAAAAAGTTGTAATTAATAAACTTCTTTTCCAAGTTTTAAACATTTTTGCTTTGTTTCTCTTCTTTCTCTTGTTGTTTCTCTTGTTTGTTTCTCTTCTTTCTTTTCCGTTATGTAGTTTGATTTTTTTGGTGGTCCTCTTGTTAAAAAAAATAAAAAAAATTTTTTTAAACTGTCAAAACCAATCTTTCCCCTTTTTTATTTTTATATTTTTGTATGCAAACAATACTTCTATTTTTATATAAAATAAATTTTCTTTTCCTGTATTTTGATTTATTTTTGTGTGAGAGGAATTAATGTACTCCCCTTGATTGCCTCCTCTTTTCTTTCTTTCTCTCTTTCTCCGTTTGTCAACTTCTATTTTTGTTTTGTATATAATCAGCTTCGATTTACTCAGCTGAACAACAAAACAACAAAAACCTTGAGTTTGGTCTATTTATAGGGCCAAAAATAAAAAAATAAAAAACACCCAAAAGATCAACTAAAAGATACACTCTTTTTCTTCCCCTCAGACTCTAAAGGGTTGGCATAAAATTTTTTGATATTTTGAAATTTGATCTTTCCTAATTGTCCTTTATTTCATTTAACAGGCAAATCGAATGTATGCGCAAGTGTGTGATGAAAAAATAAAAAAAAGAGATTTGCCGCGAGTGATCATAAGGGGAGAATTTTTCTTTTTAATGAGTATGTAAGCCCACCAAAACATTCATCCTTTTCTTCCTCTTCATTTCTTCCCTTTTATTCTCTTCTTTTAATCCCCCTTATTTTTATTTATTTAATAGTGTAGAGCCCTCGACCATGCTCAGCTCTTTTCTCTATAACTCCGTAACAAACGAATGTTGAAAGATGTTATTGATACCATTGAAAAGAGAATTAAATTGGCTACAAAAAAGACTAAGAAGCAAAAATTTAGGATTAATAGAAAAAATGTTATGGTTAAAAAACAAGCATTTTTGAGCATTGTGAATGCATTGGGAGCGCTCTAATATTTTTTTTCTTTTGGTTTAAAATTCTGATTTTCTGATATTTTTTAGTAAATTTAAACCTCTATTTTTGTGATTAAAAATATCTTTTATCAGTTTGCGATAATTCAAAGTCTCTACCCAGACTCTAATGTCCCGGCTGATTGATCATTTAATCACCAATGAATTATAACCTCTTCCTTCTTATTTTAATCATTCTCGACATTTTTTCTCTTTTTTCAATTTTATTTGTTTCGTAATCATTTTTTTAAATTTTTATTTATTTGTTAAATGGTTTTTGGGGGTGTTGCGATTTTCTCCCCCACAAAAACATTAAAAAATAAAAATGTTGCAACTTTAAGTTTTCCCCATTTTCTATTATTTTTGTTAATAAATGCAAATACTTAATCCTTACAAACTTACAATTAGAAAAAAAAAACTTAAGTTTTACTTAATATTATTTTTTACAATCTTTACGCATTAAATAAACTTGACGCAAAACAGTAGAAAATGCTTCAAGTTTGTAAATGTTTTAAAGTTTGTCATTTTTTATAATCAAGTTTATTTATTTATTTTTCTCTTTACATGTTCGTACCGCCTTTTGAAAGAGAAAAAGAAAAGAAAGCAAATTCGTTTAAAGTTCGTTTGTACTTTTTTTGCATTGAATTAATGTGTGTGCATTACTGTCCAATTAAATCCAAAAAATGCTTCAAACATTTTTGGTCAGTTTTCCCTTGGGAATTTTGTTTAATTTATTTTCTTCTCTTAGTAAATAACCTAAAAATGTGCTTATCCAAAACTTAGGGTTTTTATTTATTTCCGAATTTATTATCCCATTCAAACCTTTATTTATAGTTACATATATAGATGTCAACCACTCACTTTTTCCTTCCCTTATATCCCTGTCATGAAGAAGGGTAGTCTACGGCAAAGGGAATATGTACATAAAACCCCGATGACTACAAGAAGCGCTATCTTTCAGCGTCCGCGCCCAAATGTCCCCAAAACCAGGATGGACGTTTGAGGGAAAGAAAACCTTTTATAATTCAATTCCTTCTCCCTTCGTTTCCGTTAGCAATTCCGCTTTTCCTTTTCTTTGCTTCCCTTTTTTATGTACCCCCAAACATTGTTTTCCGCGAACTGCTGCCAATTTTCGTAATGAATTTGCAATAGCGCCGCTACAAAGCAATACATGACGATGAGAAGTAATTCCGCCTTTTTATATATTAGCTTGTACTACTCTTCTGCTTATTTTGCAGGGGCTTTTATACATAGCCCTGACACTATTTAAAAATAAACTTTTTCTTTAGTTTCAAGTTTTAGTTTCAACTTTTTTGTTGCAACGGTAAACTTAAGTTTATGTTTCAAGTTTATTTATTTATTTAACTTTTTTGTTGCAACATGTTTCAAGTTTATTTATTTATTTTCAATTGTTTAGCGTTTGATTTATATTTTAAACTTTTTTAATGTTTATGCTTCACTAGTTTTATTAACGACTTATTTATGTTTTATTCACATCTCCTAAAGGCAATTTAAGTACTAGGGGAAATTAATGTTTTATAAGGGAACGAAATCGATATGTTTTTATGTTCTTGACCGGCTGGAAGAATAAAATGGAGTGCTTCTAACAAAACGGTTATAGGGACAGACTATACAATTCTTACACTAAAAAAGTGAAAAGAAACTAAAGAAGATGTAAGAGGAATAAAAATGCAAATGGACGACTAAAGAAGACTGTGCTTCTTTAGCTTTTATTTTTACCCCCTTCTTTTTTTATTCATTTATTCCGCTTTCATCACGTTAAATTTTCTGTGCCCATCTGTTTCATTTTTTAGGTTAAAATCTGCACATACACATCTTCATCAAATTTTGGCTTTTTTATTATTTATTTATTTTATCTGGAGTGTGATTCATGTCATCTTAAAACCCTTCTTTTCTTGTTTGAGAGGCAAAAGGCTAATAAATGCAATATATATTTTAATATAACCTTTTTCAAGCATTTCAACCATTTCAAGTGCTTCAAGTTTATTTTTGTTTCCACTTAAAGTTTATTTGCTTTATTTTGTTGAAATATATACAACTGACCAAAAATACAAGTTTCAAGTTTATTAAATCTCTTGAAACTTTAATTTAAGTTTGTAAGAGTGAAACACAAAAAATAAACTTGGCTTGAACACAAACACATATTCAATAATAAACTTGAAACTTAAATACAACGCTAAGTTTAATTCGCAAACTTAAGTTTCAAGTTTAAACTTTACCTTTCTCCTATACTCTTCTATTCCTTTTAGTTTCTATTAACAAAAAGCATATACCCTCAAGAGTCTTAAAATTCTTCTTACACTCTTTCTACTCCAATTTCTTCCCAGTATTTCTTAAAAATAAAAGTGCAGAGTAAAGTGTCCTCTAAAGGCATTTTTGCCATATTTACTAAAACCATCCTCTTTTAATATTTTTATAAAAGCCAATATTTTAATCCAACTTTGAGATGTTTTTTACATTTTTAACTAAAGTAAATATTTCCCTTTACTGTCCAGAAAAGGCTATTTAATTCCCTTGCCCTCGTTTATTTTTTTGCTTCATCCGAATGAAGGGAATAAAATGTGAGACAGTTTTTGTAAAAAAACGAGCTCAGTTCTCTGTTATTTTTTACTTTAAATTTGCTTCAAGTTGTGCACCATCCAGGGCAGTCTGTGACGCATTTTTGGGGGGCGCTTTTATTGGAGAGGGGCTATATTTTTTAATTAATATAGCTGATAGATTAGAGGGTGGGAAGAGGAGAATTTCGCCGTGTTAAAAAAATCACCTCTCCTCTAGTCAATTTCCATGCATATTGACAGAAAATAAAGGTCATCCCTACCTTGCACGGGAATGAACGCCGGATACTAAAATAGAACGAATAATGTAAAAATTTATATTAAGTAAAAAGTGAAGCAATTTGCGCGAAATAAAGAGATGAATTTTCTCATCCAAAAAAAAATTTTTTTAATTTTTTTGCTAAGCAACCATTTCAATTTTCTTTAAAAAATTTTTTTTGCGCTTCAATTGTCCTTAATATATTTGTAAACAAAATATTGAATCCTAATCCCATTAAAAAGAAAATAATTTCTTTAGTCAGAGAAAAATCTCTTAAATTGCGTTGTCTCTCTTATTTAATAATTTCTTCAGTCAGAGAAAAATCTCTTTAAGTTGCGTTGTCTCTCTTATTTATTTATATTTAATGACCCAATTTTTGTACTTTTTTTTTGTTTGAAATTAATTTCCTATTTTTAAATAGTTTAGTCTTTTCTCTTTGCTTTTTATACTTCTTAAAAAAAGCTCATCACTTTTGTGCTTAAAAAATAATGAAAAGCCTGTTGTTGGTCGTCGTCGCATACATTTCTTTCTTTTTTTCTCCCTTCCGTTTTCAAAGAATTTTTTTCTTTTCCCTCATCATGCATTTTAGCTTGGTCAACGTTCGTTTCTCATTTTTATCCGCTTTTATTGAGAATTGTGTGTGTCGTTTGTGCGCAAAAAAGGAAGCAGTTGGCAGCAACCTGCTTCACATTTTGCTTCATAACTAATTAATTAATGGACCGATTTTAATGTTTTTGGTACCATTCGATAGAGGATTAAATTCTCTACAAAATGTTAAAAAATAAAAATATTTGGTTCACTATAAAAAAAGTTGTGGTTAAAAAACGCGCGTAACTACACATTTCCCCTTCAGAATTGTTTTGTTTTTTTTTTAATTTTTTTGCGCACATCCTTAAAAGCTTTTCTTTCCCTAGGAGTGTAATTTGCCCTTTCCTTATTTCGCTCCACCCAAAAATACTCATTTTCTTCAAATTCTTCTCTCATTTATTTGTCCAATTTTATCCACATTCCCTTATGTTTTCTCTCTTCCAATGCTTAATCATGCAATTTGGACTCAAAAATTGCAAAAAAAAAACATTTGGATCTTCCCAAAATTAAAAAAAAATAGAGGAAAAAACATGTCTAGTTGAGTAAATAAATAAATAAATTTATTTTTTTTTCAATCCTTTTGAATTAAAAAAAAAAAATTGCGGAGAAAATACAAATAAAAATTAATTAGTTAAATAAAATAAAGTTAAAACTGTAGACCTCTTTTTACCGTTGTAATGAATTTTTAAAGTAATATTTAAATAAATTTAATTCAATTAATTCATATTAAGCTTTAATTTCTAGTCTTCAAGTTTATTTTATTATTTTCAAGTTTGAACTTAAAAATGGGAGACAACCTTCTTGAGTCTTACAATCCCCTTTATGAGTAAGCTTTTTAAGTTTATTTTTTTTCTAAAGTTTACAAACTTAAGTGTGCACCTTCGTCAGTATTTTGCATTGCCTCACATGCAAAAACATTTGAGAAATCTTGGATTGGTAAATTAAGTTTATTTAACAGAAAAGGTTAAATTTTAGTTGGACGGTTCAACCGAAGGAAATGAGGAATTGCATGAAGGCCACTTACAAATGATGGATATGATGCTACGGAATAGGTACTTTAAAGTGTCCGCTACCAATTAAACTTTAATTAATTCCAAGGGAACGGGTTCTTCACCAACTTGTCGACCTTCAACGCAAACTAGACGCAGCAGAGAAAGTTGAACTTTACAGGCGCATTAGAGTATGCATTTTTAACGACTTAAACTTTGTTCTTTTTCTTAGAGTGGGGTAACAAATGCCGAAGAGTTGGAACGCTCTCATGTATCTCGAAGTCTTTCGCGTCCTGCAAGGAGTTTGTTTTTAATATCCACCCCTTTTGCTCCTTTAAATTTAATTAAAACTTTGTTGGCCTTTAAAGGTGCGCTTGGAAATGGCCGGTTCTCTGGAGAGACAAATATTAACAGAAGACAGCAGTCACACAGCCCTGAAGCTGGGGATTTGATTAAAAGGGTTGAAACTGATTATAGAGCTGACAGTGCTCCAATCAAAAATGCTAAAAGTATTTACAATCGATTGGCAGCAAATGCCTACAAATATCAGTATTTACATAAGGTAAAAGTGAGGGGATTAAACGACAATTGGGGACAATAATTGTTTTAAAATACCAGAATTCTGATAATTAAAGATCAGAATTCTGATTTTTAATTTGCAAAATTCTGATCTTAATCTTCACAATTCTGATTTTTAATTTTCAGAATTCTGATATATTTAAATAAATATCGCTCTCAAACGTCGGTCGCCCGATCAACTGTCCTTTACAAAACCTTTGATTATTAAAAGAGGGTACACTGTATGAGAGAAAGAAAAACTTAAATTAATAATTAAATTAATAATTTTTGAATTTAAGCTTGACGACCGCACGCTTCGTAAATACATGAATTCACTGCGAAAACAATTAGCCAAACTCGAACGTTTCCGTGAAGTCTCATTTGGCCCGCACACCATGGCAAAACATCAACCGGCGCAGTTGCAACAATCTTGGTTCTTCCGCCGCAGGTCCCTGCCAAGTTTGGAAGCCGCCGTCGGCGCTACTAATAACTCACAATCCCAACAAGCTAACGGGGGTTGGAGGTGATGGTTCTATTTAAGGGTTTAAAAGAAAGAAAGAAAAAACTTTGGGTCTTTCAGCTTTTTTTGTTTCTAAATTTTCACTTCCTACCTTGCTTGGACTAATCTGACACACTTTTAACCTCTAACATTTTCCTTCCTTTTACTAACTATCTAACTCGCTTTCAAACTAACTTTCAATTATTTTGCTTTTTGAGAAATTTCGGCTGTAAAGGAGAGTCCGCAACTTTTTTGCGGACAAGTTAATTTTTGCGGACAAAATATTTCTTTGCCTTTATGACCGAAATTTCGCTTCATTTTCCACTTTTTCTTTAAATAAATATTCCTTCTTAGAAGCCTCAAGTCTGGACAAGGCAGAAAATCACGAAGCGGGAAGTCACAATCGCCACGCCGTGCAACCACCGGCGCTACGACAGACGAGCCTTTAACAAAAATGCGCAGAACTTCAATGTCACGAACTCGCGCAAGTCAGAAGCTTCCACCCTTGCCACAAACTGCAAAACGTTCGTTTACCGGTAATCGTTCTATGCCGACACCGGGCAAGTCTGTGGAGCATAAATTGCCTCCGGCGGTAGTTTCCAAGTAAGCAATAAATTTATTCTATTTTGGACGGTTTAAAACAACTGTTTTGTTTTTAGACAACCCAAGAAGGCGCTCGAACGTCCAATACGTCGCCCACAACCTGCTGTAGTTCAGAAAACGCCTCGAATAGTAGCACAGGCAAGACCGCCTTCTCAAAAGGGCTCAATTACGCCTGTAAAGGTGCAGAAGCCTCCCTCCTTTTCTGGTGCTTTACCTGCGATAGGCGCTGCTGCAGCTGTTGGTGCGGGTGTTGCGGCTGTTGCATTAGCAGGAGATGAAGACGAGCGAAAAGAAGAAGAAATTGCGGTAAAGACAAGCATTTAGCCTCAGGCAGTTTTTTAATTTTTAGGCCCCTTCGCCCTCTATTTCATTGGCTGCTTCACAGACTACTACAACCGATGGACAACCCGCAGGGGATTCTGAATGGGAAGGAGATCAGGTCGAAGCTGCTATGGAGATTGCGAATGAAGAAGAAGCAAGGCCAACCCCTGGGCCTGTTGAAGAAGTTTCTGAAGATTCTGGAGAGCAATTAACTGCACGGGCTGAGGTTAAATCTGTTAATAAAGAAGAATTAATGGGAAGAGAGGATAAAGAAATGGAAGACAAAGAGAACGAAGTTAATGTTGAGGAAGAGGAGCATAGAAAGGAAGATGAAATGGGCGAAGAATTTTCTAAAAATAACACTTCGCCAGGGTTTGAAAATTCTTTCGAAATTCAACCACAAGCATGTTCGTTACAACAGCAAAGAGCTAAAAGAGAAGCTAATTTAGGAGCAGAGGAGCAGGAAAGAGAAGAAGAAATTGTATTTGATCAACATTTGCAAAAAGAAGAGGATAAGGAACAAGAAGAAGAGGATAAGGAACAAGAAGAGGAAAAGGAACAAAAAGAAGAGGATAAGGAACAAAAAGAAGAGGATAAGGAAAACGAAGAAATTATTGTTCCAAAAAATGAAGAAGAAATTATGGAACAACAGTCTCACGAAATGTTAATAAATGGCGGAGAATATGTGCAAAATGAAGAGGGTGAAGGAAGTGAACATTCAGTAGAAATAAAGGAAGAACCCCTGAGAGAAGAAAAACCTGAAGAAATTGGTAAAAGAGTATCAGACTCTCGTGTTAGTTTTGAACATGTAGAAGATGAACATTCGACTGAACAGGGTGAGGATGAACGACAAAAGAGTGAAGAAGGAGTGGAAGAAAGGGACGAATTGTCACCGAAGCCTCAACAAAATGACTTCCTTTCGACTGAACACAAAAGTTTTGACAACGAAGAAGAAAAAATACAAAATGATGAAAATGTTGTCGTCGTGGCAGACAGTCCTGTTGAAGAGAAAACTTTATTGTCACATCGTTCTGAGGTCGCAGAAAACTTGCAGGGTGGATTTGACATTTCGCCAGTGAAGGAAGTGAATTCGATTGCACTTGAAAAATCGTTGGATTCTTCCCGTTCCGTAGAGAATGGTTTTCATTATTCCGAAGGGGTTGGAGATGAACTAGCTTTCAGTGAAAAGCTGGAGACTGAGCGCGACATGGAGCATCGTTATGAGCTTCCGGAGTCCAAAGCTGGTCCAGACTATATTGAAGAACCCTCTGAGCAGTTTGAAGATAAAGATGAAGTATTTGAAAATGAAAGTTCTAGGAGTAAAAGGGAGGTGGAAGAGTTTGAAGAAGAAAGGCAAGTTACAGGAAGAGAAGAGGAAGAACATTTGGAAGATGAAAATGAAGGGTTTGAACACATCGGAAGAGAAGAAGTACAGATTGGAGCACAGGAAGGAGAGGAAGAAAGTGAAGAATTAAAGGAAGAAGAAGGATTGTATTCTGAAAGGGGAGAACCACACAGAGGAGAAATAACTGGAAGAGAAGATGAAGTGAATACTGTAGGAGGGAATAGATTTACTGTTGGAGAAGAAGGTTTTGGAAGGGAAGAAAGTTTTGAACGAGAAGAACACGCAATGGGTAATGAAGAATTGACCGGACGAAAAGAAGAAAACAAAGACAGGGTAGAGGATAAGGAACATTTCGAAGTAGAGGATAAGGAACATTTCGAAGTAGAGGATAAGGAACCTTTCGAAGTAGAGGAAGAAGAACACTCTGGAAAACAAAGTTCAGAACAAATCAAGGGCCCAGATGAAACAGACTTTGAGCCATTAGTTGAAAGCGAATCTGTTCAACTAACAAACGAAAATACAGGTCGAAAACTTAGCGGATCAGACAAGTATATCATTGAATCAGATTACAGTAGAGAGGTAGAAGACAGACCAGAAACGATGGGCAATGATTCTCATGTTTTGCATAATTCTTCAGAACCGAATAACTATTCTAGAAATGAAGAGAGAGAAGAAGAAAATGAGGAAATTGGTTTGGTACACTCTGAGGAGTCTGAATACAAGAGAACTGAAAGTAATAGAAGCAACCTTTCAATGGAAAATGGGCACGGGGGTGGACATGAACGATTTGAGGGTGGACAGGAAGAATCGGAAGTGCAGCCTGAAGAGGTCTTCGAAGTTAGAAATGAAGATTCTCCGGAAATTATGAGCCGAAAGTCTGTGGATCTGTCGGTGGTTGGGCAAGAAGAGGAGGATAAAGTGAACTCCCCAGTTGAACGGGAAAATGAGAGCGTGGACCAAGCATTTGAAAATCGGTCTAGTCATGAAGATACGGACGGGATTGATCAAGTTAGACCTGTTGAAGAACTCAGAAGATCCTCAGAATTAAACGGAGACGTCGAACACTTTGAAGACCAAAAAGGTCCAGACACGTTTCGGTCAGAACAAAGCGAAAACCAAAAACAGGAAGAGACAATTGAACACTCCAAATCGCCCTCCCTTTCCGTCAATTTCGATGAGCCTGTAGGGAGGAATAATTCAAAAAGTTTTCTTCAGCAGCCTTCAATTGAAATAACGCCAGCGTCTGAACATGGGGAATTTGTTGAGGTTTAATTTAATTAAATTAATTAATTTAAATCAATTTATAGAAGGAAGAACAGTTTGACCAGAAAAGCGAACACTCCCAGCCAATGTCACCCGTTGGAGAAGAACAAGAGCATCCACAATGGAGACACTACCAACAGCAAGAAATTCATCAGGTTGAAACCTTTTTCCTTCTAAATTCTGATTATTCTATCTTAAAGGAACAGAATAAGGGCAACAATTACGAAGAACAACTTATTGACTTTAGCTCACCTCCAACTGCTCAAGGGGATCGAATTATAGACAGTCAACTGACACATCATTCCCCGCACCAAAACGGGCACTTTAAAAGTTATACTGAAGAAGAAAATGAGGACGATGAGAACACTTCACTGTTAACCTATAGAGACGAATTTAACGGCTCTCCAAGCAAAAGGACCAAAAACACTGGTTACACAGTTGGCGACAAAACGGCTGAAAACGGGCATTTGCTCAAAGGAAGTGGGGAGAACAGCAGCGGCGGGAGAGCGTCGACTTCTTCGAATGAAACAGAAGGGGCTGATGAAGAAGACGAAGAAGAAAACAATAAAAGTGATGATTCTTCTGTTGTGATACGTCAAACAACTTCGTCTAATTTAGAACACGGGCAACAACAATTTCAACATAGCAAATTGGAGAATTAAAGATTAAGGAAAAATAAAAGTAAAAATAAGTAGTAGTGATATTAACCTAAATGAAGGAAAAAATAGAAGAAGTAAACATAGGGATTGGATCTGATTAAATACATTTTTAATTCAACTATTTATTGAGGAAACACTTTCTGTACTTTTTGTTTATGGCAAAATGTCCGCAAGTTTTGTCTGCAGCTATAACTTAAACAAGGAGAATTATTGACTTGCGGTCATTTCGCCAAGGTAAAAAAGTACAATTTTTTCAAATCCTTTAAAACCAATTTAAAAAATTTTTTTTGAATGCACGGGCACAAACGATTTTTTTAAACTTTCTTTTTTAATTATGAACCTATTTATAGTCTAATCGCTTCAATTTTGTATTTTGCTTATTTAATTTTGTAAATATTAAAGCCTATTGAAAGAAGTTAATATTTTAATTTAATTAAAGGCTTTAAGTATTTAAATAATTTGATTCTTATTGCAATGTTTATGCGACTTTTCATTGAATTTTCTGATAAATATTTTTTAAGGAATTTTTCAGGGTTTAGCCCATTACAACGCCGTCGCCCCAAAACGGCCGCCTATTCAGCAAACGCTTCAACTTAATTTTATTTTTAATTAAAAAACAAAGTGTGGTTTTGATCTGATTTAATCAGCTTCATTTTCTCCAACACTCTTTCTTTTTTTTGTACCTTCTTCAAGCGTCGTTTTGCCTGAGGAAAAACTATTTTTATAAATTTGGGAGGGTTGTTATTCAGCGCAAATTAAACTTTAAAAAATCATACCATTCTCGAATACAGCAACAGGTCTTTTGTAATTTGCATAATACATCTCGTGAGGTATTTCATTTATAAAAAAATCAATTTTCCCTTTGAGCATCAAAAGTTTGTTTAAATGTTTGGAATAATTCATCTGTGACGCTAAAAAAAAGGGGTAGAGAAAACGTCAGAAAAAATAAAAATAAACCTGTCGTATTTGTTCCAGATTCTGAACCATGGGAAGCTCCAACTGCTTCAAGTTGATTTTTATTCTTATCGGATGTCTTCTCGCTCATATTTTGTGTAAAATTAGACAATAATTCTTTTATTTCTTTCTCTAACCAACGTTAAGTTTATATTTTGAAATAGGTCCATTTAGTCGCGAACGAGTGAGTATTGTAAATTCAAGCATAGAGATAGAAAGGAATTAGAGTTAAAATAGACTGTAGTTGGCATGAGAAATATGGTCTCTTACTCAACGATAAAGGACACTTGAGTCATTCATTCCTCTTTGGTTAACTTTTCTTTAAATTTACTTAATTGTTTATTTTTCCAGAATTGTTGAAACATGTTGGAGAAGAGCGTGCTATTAAACCGTCCTTTAATTACAAATATTTTGCTTCGTAATTATGCTTCAGCAGTTACTCCAATTGAACAAGAGCCGAAAAAGGTTGATTTTTCTTTCACTCTTCTTTCTCAACTTTTTTAGGATTTAAACTATTTCTTGCAATTTTTCCGTGATACAAAACCGATAGATCAATCCGGAACTATTCTTTCCGATATTGGGAAGAAATTGCGTCACGATCCATTGCCTGTTATGCCGAAGGATTTCAAAGAATTTCCCGAGCGAGACCTCGTATTTTTCTTCTTTAATTTTTCTTATTATTTACGTCAATTTTTAGGTGAATTTCCCTTATCCTGAGATGAAAATGTATCCAGAAAAGACCCGTTTTTTAATCATCCCTGACAAACTGCTCAAACCCATTGAGAAAGTGACAGGAACTTCGGGTTCATTTTACAGATTTTGTTCATTTATTCAACCAGTTTTTAGCCTTTTTAACCTAAAAACTTCTTCTAAACCTCTATTAAGGTCCATACTTGACACTCTTTACAATCGCTGCCTTTCTGGTAAACAAAGAGTATTTTGCTTTTGACGTGAACGGAGTGCCTGTTTTTTTCTTATATGTACCCGTCTATCTATTCCTTAGACATTGTTTTGGATGTTTGTTTATCTCACTTTTTAAAGCTTATTTATCTACTTCAGACAGAGCGGAAAACGCGATTTACAAGAAATTTAAGGATGAGATGGACACGCGAAAGGAATTTATTCAAAGCGAGTTGAAAGAAGCTGTTGACTTTAGACAGGTTTATTTAATTTTTGACACAATTATTAACAAATTTAAAAAATCCAAAGTTTGCAAAGCAACAAACAGAGTCCTTAAAAGCCATTCAAGAGAACTTCCCGACAATTTTACGTGAAAATTTGGCTCTCCAATTGGAGGCTACTTATCGTAAAAATGCTGAATATGCTTGGGTTGAACTTAAAAGACGATTGGATTATTTGAAAGAAGTTCAGGAGACTAAGGAACGCTTTGCGAAGGAGATGCATTTGAAGACTATTACGGAAGGGGTTTAAATTTTATTTTATTTTGAAACTTAAAATTTAGGTGAGAAAGATTATCGAAAACAATGAAGGGAATATTAGGGAGAAGTATATGGATCAATGCATTGAACATTTGAAGCTTTTAACTAAATAGAAGGGAAGATCTATTAAAAGACATTTAGCAATTTATTTTATTATACATTTGATTAGGCTTGTTTTGTTAAAAATCGTAAAAATGAATTTAATACAATTACGAGCGTTGGAGCCGCTTCAAGGCTCTAAACTGCTCTTTTAAAGTTATTTAAATTTATAAATTTATTTAAATTGAAGAACAGGCTGTTAATTGTCTATAAACAAAAAATTAGAGAAATTCCTTGTGTGGTTATTTAGTTAATATTTTTTAAAAATTCAAAATTCCTTGAACTTTGACGTTGAATATTTTTAAAGTTCTCTATTCGAATTTTGAAATTTCTTCTTTAAATTGAAGAATAGAATGTCTAATAAATAAAAAACAAAAATTAGAGGGTTTTAATATGGAATTTTTGAGTTAAAATTTTTTCAAAATGTCAACTATTATCAAGGTTGACCATGGAATATTTTTAAAGTTTCTCTTAATATTTGAGAAATTTCTTCTTAAAATCAAAGAATAGGATGTTTAATACATAAAAAATAAAAAAATTAGGTGGTTCAACATGGAATTTTAAGATTTAAATTTTTTCAAAATTCCTTGACCTTGACCATGGAATATTTGAAAATTTAGATTTTTAAATTGTTTTTCATCAAATTAGTATTCAAAAATGCTTTAAAAAATTTTATTCCACTTAACTACAATAACTGATTCATTGGAGTCATTTTAAGCCTTTGTTTATTATCTTCCTGTCGCATTTTCACTTTTTCTTTCTTCACAATTCTGTAGCAGAGTAGCTTAAATTCTTTTCTAAAGCGTCTAGACATAACGTTATAAATTATTGGGTTTAACGCCGCGCTAATGTATTGCAATAGACCCGTTCCATGATAGAGCCAAAGGCACATTTGAGGTTCTGTGCATCCTTTAGCGCTGTATTTAACAATTAGTCGCTCCAAATGGTAGGGGAGATAACAAACAAAAAACAGCGCTGCGATCATAACTGGAAAAAATGACAGATTTTATGGTAAAAGGTGACGACTTTCCAAGGGTTAAGGCTGCGCCCAAGTGACCAAATAAAAGAAGCTTATAGTTAGAGTAAATTACAAGGGAATTAACTACTCAAAAGAGAAAAGAACTGTCCATTTGAACGCAAATAAAGTTGGACTTTTAGAGAGTTTAGGTCACCTGTTTATTCAGTACCCAACAGCCAGTTGGGTGCTTAAGAGTTTAAAAAAATTATTTTTTACCAAAATGTCCAATAGAGACATTTAGGTCATTAATTGGAAATTCCCCAACATGCCAACACTAAATTTACTTACTCAACATTTTCATAACCGTCTTATGCGCCTTTTGACTGCGCAAAGAATTTCTCGTGAATGAATCTCTTCCATTCAACTCTGAGTTATTAGTGCTACTAAAAAATGTTTTCTCAACACTGATAGAAGGTGAATTTTCTTCTGTTGTTGCGTTAAGTAAAGTACTGTTGTTGTTCTGTGAGCAACTAGTGTGCTTTCTGACAATTGAACTCTTCGCGTCTAAATGGACCGAATTAAATGTTGCTTCATTTAGAGTCCGCAAAATTCGAATGTAACTGTAAATTACTGGAACAAGAAAGAAAATAGAAAATAAAAAAGAACAGACTGAAAAGAACGGGAAGGACAAAGGTAAAGAACAGCATGACCTTAAAGAGTTTTGTTTTAATCAACTTTGTGCATTCATATTCGTGTAAAGGCCGGACTTTTGCTTCAATTAGAGTGTCGAAAATAGGGTCGAGTTGTTACAAGTCCGGCCCTTTTATTTTATTACCTCAAAGGTGTAGTTTTCCCCACTGCCGTAGTTCCCGTTCCACCCAACAAAATCGCACTTACTTCCAAGGCCGTTTGAATTTATATGTTTGTGACCACAAAAGTCTTGTATTACAAGCTCAAACTGAAAGAGAATTTTTGTTTAATTAATTAAAAGGGTTAAAAACCTGTAATCCAATAAATAAAGACGGGAAAAACGATATAAACCAAATAATAATTATTAACCAAATCTAAAAAAATAAAATTAAATTTTTTAATTTCATACCACAGCATCTCGATGGAAGAAAGGCTTTAAACTGAAGGGATAACATATAGCAACTAATCTTTCCCATGTCAACCCAACAATGGTGAGAATAGAGTTGAAGGTAAACCAACTAATTAATGTACCTTTTTTTTAAAGAAATTTATTTGGTTAAATAGTTTAATTTACTTGTTATCTCACAGAATCCATTAAAAGGTAGTGTAATAAATCTGGAACGCCAAAGAAAGAAAACATCAAAAGTGATACCAACAAGTATTAAGAGGATATCTGATACAGCTAAACTCGCAAGAAAGTAGTTTGTTTGTGAATGGAATGAAGGATTTCGATGTATTACCTTAAGAGGGAATATTTTAATGAATAAAATATAGAAGCTTATTTAAAGAAGCTTCAAATATTTAATTAAGGTAAAGCATCAAGTTATCCCTTGGAAATAAATGTAAAACACTGTGTGGTAAGCGAACTTGAGGAATCGCTCTCCCAGGCAGAGGTGTACTCAACTTAACCATCCCACACACTAACTGACCTCTTTCTTTTATGTATTAACTAAGTTGGAAAATAAAACTTGACCGCCTTAAAGTTTAAAAACTTGAACAATTCACCATAACAGTTAGCAAATTCCCAATAAATCCGGACACTCCTACACAAATAAACACAGCGAGAAGAAACCAGGTCGTTACGGTGCTAATTGGTCTTAATAAATTAATTAAATAAAAGATTAATTTAAATAAATTAAACATTGGAGTATAGTCCATTTCAGCAATATACTCAGCCAATGACTTTGCAAACTCTGAAACATCCTGACTTGAACAAAAAGTCAAAAGTGAGGGGATGTCGAGATTATTAGTCTAAAAATTTAATTTCATTAAATTTGATCAAAAAGCTTTACAACTGTTTCATTTGATAATTTTAATTGAATATTGTTAAATTGCACGACCACTTCAGTGCCAAGCCCATTCGGCGCCTCTGCCTTTACATTTAAAAAAGGGAAATAAAAGTTTTGGTGTTTCGAAAAGCATTAAAAATGCTTCAATTTATTAAACTTAAAATTACTAGAGTGGAAGCGGCCGCTTCCATCAAGCGTTGTCTTCAAGTTTACAAACTTAAGTTTTTGAATTAATTAAAAATAAGGCTTTCCATTACTGCGTTTACTTAAAATTGATTAAAAAAGACTAGACAAAATGGATATTTTCAAAATAAAATTAAAAGAAATTAAGCGACTGGGAAGGCTTTTTTAATATACATATAAAATGCACTTTACATTTAAGAATTGATTTAATATTTTAAATTGACGTTAAACAAATCATATGAATTAAAAAAAATTTCTTAAAAATGGAGAACAGACAAAAAAGGAAAAACATTAACAGACGCAGGCGCTGAAAGAGACGTTTAAAAATACAATCCCTGGGCGCTTTATTAGAATAAATAGGGTAATTTAAAAAAATAAAGGTAACATTGTGACGTCCGTAAAATGCCAAAGAATTTAATTAATAAAAGAAAAAACCGTTTTACCCAACAAAGTATAAAAGGTTGTAATTTTATATTCTTGAGAAAAAGGTTGAAAAGTATTTTTAAAATATATAAATTTTTTTGTTAAACAAAAAAAAAGTTTAAAACATTTTTTATTCCTTCTTTTCCATTAAACGAGAGGAGAAGAAACCTGGTGGAGTGTTTTCCATGTTTTTCATTAGTCGAATCTTCAGCCCCTTAAATTTTAAAACAAAGAAATCTCAAGTTTATTTAATTTATTTAAAGCAGTTTCAAGTTTATTTAATTTATTTAAAGCAGTTTCAAGTTTATTTAATTTATTTAAAGCAGTTTCAAGTTTATTTAATTTATTTAAAGCAGTTTCAAGTTTATTTAATTCATTTAAAGTTTTAATAGGCGTCTGTTTCACTTTTCAAGTTTGCAAACTTAAGTTTACCTTATCGCTGTGAACAACTTTATATTCAACTTGTTTATGTTCAGAACAACTTGTTTCATCGCTAGTTTGTTCGCTCCCATGTTTTTGTTGAGTAAAACATGTTTTTGACTCTGTTGGCTGTTTTCGCTTAAACAAAGTTGGTTTAAGTCTTGTTGGGTTACAAAACGCAAGCTGAAAAAAGGTTGAATTAATTGAGACTCAAATGTTCCAATTAAATAAAACTGACAACAGGAGACGCCAAACTGTCCAGGGATTCACGAAAACTTTTCCTTTCATTATTAGCATATCGACACTGGTAAATTAAATTTTCCATGTGTAAATCTGTTGCGTTTAGACCAAAATATTCAGGGAAAATGTCACTAAAATTTAAAAATAAATTTTAAAAAATACTTTAACCTGTTTATTTGAGCAAGTGTTAAATCAATTTGGGTAGTATCGTTAGCTACAATTTTGCTTTTATTTTTGTCAGTCTCAGGCAATTTAACAGGAAAGTAAGGCAATGGCTGCAGTGATTAAAGACATTAATTTTGATTAATTAATAAGGTGATATTTTGGGTTAATATTTTATTAAAATTAGATTAAAGTTTAAATTGAGGGGAGGGATTTGACTTTAATTTTTAGGCCCAGACTCTAATGTAAAAATATTTAAACCACTCAAATAAATAAAGCTGAGACTCTACTGTACCCTTACCTTCACATTTGTAACAGAAGAAACTGTAGACTCTAAAAAGTCGTTAAATGAATCACCCCCAAAATAAGAGTGTTGTTCAAAGACACTTAAAGCATATTTTAATTTATCCTCAGTTCCTGCTGTTTAATTAAAAAATTAATTAATTAAATAAAAAAAAATTAATTTAATTTAATTAAATAAAAAAAAATTAAAAATTAAAAAAAACCCTTACCTTCTTCCATTAACATTTTCCACTTTCTACACATTTGTTCAAAATAAAGAATTAATAAATTATTTAAAATATTTAAAGTTGAAGCGTTTGTAGTGGAAAATCCAATATTATGAATAATTGAAGCTGTTGATTTTAATAATAAACTTTTTGGGTTAAAACGGGTAGAAGACATTTTTTAATTAAATTAAATGATTAATTATAAAAAGAAATAAATTCAACTTCCTAAAATTTGATTATTTCAATCGATTTTAATAAATAAGTTTTGATACTCTTTTGTCCCTTTTTATGCAAAGTTTAAATTAATAAACAAACTAAGTTTTTAGAGAAGGAAAGAAAACAATTTAAAAATAAAGGTAAAAAGGACAGTTCATCACAAAGGTTTTTCGCAAACTTTGATAGGTAAAGACGGACTGTTCGGTGCGTATGAAATTTTAAAAAATATCAGAATTTTGATAATTAAAAATCAGAATTCTGATAATTAAAAATCAGAATTCTGGTAATTAAAAACCAGAATTCTGATTAAAAACCAGAATTCTGATAATTAAAAATCAGAATTCTGATAATTAAAAATCAGAATTATTGTGTTTATTTATCAGAATTCTGGTTTTTATTTATCAGAATTCTTATGTTTTTAAAATAAATATAGTCCGCAATTGACGTCCGCAAATGTGTGTTGCTCAATAGTACAAAAACAAGGCTATTATATTACAGCAAGGAAAATATTTTATTTTTCTTCTATTCTTCATAATCTTCATCTATAAAAGAAAAACTTAGATTAATTAAATTGCTTTGAACTAACCATAATTATAATGTTTTTTTCCTTTTTTTGTCTCTTCCATTGGGCCATTATTCCAATAATTAAGGTAAGTTTCTTCAGGTTCTTCATGTTCATGTTTTAAAGACATTAGGTTGTGTACATGTTGTTGATAAGTTTCTTCTGGTCCCTCCGGTTGGTAGTTTCCATTCTGTTCATTTTTAGTTATATAACATTTCTTTACTTCTTCCAAATCTATTGACCCAATTTCAGTCTCTCCTACATCTATTCTTTCTGTTAATTTAACCAACTCTTTTAATTCATCAACAGAAAGGGAGGCAGAACTAAAGAGATTGTTTGAATGTTTTTAACAGAGAAGGATGTGTTTTAGATTTTTGAATGTTTTTAACAAAGAAGGAAAAACATTCCAACATTTAAACTTTACCTTTCCTGGTTTGTTGTTCTCTTATAACACACGCGTTTAACTTTAGGGATTCCAAACAAATTAAAAACTTTGCGAAAGAATGTTGTATTAACCACTCCAAACCTCCCCATTGATACCTTACCATAATGATGTAAAACAACAACTCCTTTAATATATTCTCTCTAAAATGTATTTTATTTAATTATTAAGATATTGACCTTTTATTTTTAACCTGTAATTCCTCTGTTCCAATTCTATCAATTATGATACTGTTACGTCCTTGTTCCCTTTCCTTTACCTGTTCTTTTGCTATTTTAAACATTGGATGGTTACTCTCATAGTATTTAATTAATCTCTCCTGAACTTCTACTGGTGGGCACGTTTTTATTAAAACTTGTTTACTTGAAGCCTCTCCGTTCTTCATTGTTCTACGCTTCTTTGGATTCATTGAAGCAATTAAGCTGCATAATATAATATTTGTAATTAAAATAAAGGTAATATTTCTCTTCATTTTGTTAAATTAAATATTTTTATAGAAGTCGAAAATGTCTAAAAATTAATTTATTTATTTTAATATAGCGCCTGGGCTTATATTTTTCAACGCTTTTTTAAAGCTTGAGGTTATTAAAGTCTATAGAAGGTATAGACCGCCTCCAATAGTGGGGAAATATATTAAAAGGGTGGTATTATTAGAGGGGGGTTATATTACAATAGATACGGTAACTAAATATTTTATTCTAATTAAATAAGTTTTTTTTAATTAATTTAATTTTAATTAATTAATTTTGAAATAAAATAGACGAAAAGAAATGCAATAAAATGCCTTAATTTTCCTCACTCGCCGTTAAGACGACAAGGCGCCTCACGCGAGGATAATGTTGCGTGAATCTGCCAGTTAATTATACCCACTCAATAATTTAAGGAAATAGTGTTTGAATGAAGAGAGTGTACTTTAAGAGTGATTGGACTTTTAAGTATAAAACACAAACATTGAATTATACTAATGTTTTGCTTGCTATTTAAAATATTAAAAAGAAAAAACACAAGAAATACAAGAAAAACAAGTTTTGTTTATAAACTTTAAAATTAAACTTAATTGAGAAAAACACAAGTTTAACCAAGTTTGTATTTTTCAAAAACATGTTTGGAGGGATAACAGAATTAAATGTGTTTTACAAAACATTTCAGAATTTAATCAAAACATTTTAAAGAAAAATACATGTTGGAATGGATAATTGAAAAGAGCATGTTTTTTTAAACTTTTTGTTTAAAGTAAATGTTTTTATATATTTTATAGCAATTGTGGGGGGAAAGGTAATGCTAAAAAAGGGCATTTTTAAAGGCAATGAAAATTTAATTTTATTAAACTATTGATTTAAAAAAATTTCTCTCTTTTTAAAATTTATTTAAAAAATTTGAGACTCAAGTGTACTTTATTATTTTCTTTAAATTATTTAACACAAAGGTAGCGGCTTCTGTTCGGCATTTTCCCTTTCTTCTATTCACTCAAGTGAAATAAAATATTTAAATAAATTGGGTAAAAATAGCTTTTAAAATATTCTAATAAAATAATAGAAAGGTTCTTTTTTTATTATTTTTTTAAATTTATTTTTATTTATTTTTTACGTTTTTTAGGGTTTAATTGGCGCACACCCTATTTAAAGGATTTAATAAACTTAAAAATTCCTTGAACTTTTAAATTGAATATTTTTAAAGTTCTCTATTCGAATTTTGAAATTTCTTATTAAAATCAAAGAATAGAATGTCTAATAAATAAAAAACAAAAAATTAGAGTGTTTAAATATGGAATTTTGGAGTTAAAATTTTTTAAAAATTCCTTGACCTTGACCATTTATTATTTTAAAAATTAGAATTTTAAATTGTTTCTTTGTCAAGTTTATTTATTTTTATTTGTTTTTACAAACTTGAAAATATTAAAAACATTTTATTAAATTAAATAGATTAATCAAGTGAGTTAAAAGTCATTTTATTTAACTGCTTAAATAAACAAACGATTTATATTATTCTTTCTTTTTTTAAACTAAAATTTATTGTCAAGAAATAAAATATTTATTTTTAGGAGTTGAAAATATTTTTTGTGGTAAATTTTATGTTTATTTGAGAATATATCAGAATTCTGATTTTTAAAAATCAGAATTTCCAAAAATCAGAATTTAAAAAATCAGAATTTCTGAAAATCAGAATTTTTAAAAATCAGAATTTTTGAAACCAATTACACTCCTTTATAAAATTCTGATTTTAATTATCAGAATTCTGGTTTTTCCTATATTTAAAAAAATAAAGCGTCCGCAACTGTTTGTCCGCATGTCAAAGTCAACCAATTTAAAAACAAATATTTCATTTAAAAAATCCAATCTTCTCTATTTTTATTTAATTAGCTATAATTTCCTTCTTTTAATTTTTAACATATTCATCTGTAAATAATTCGATTAAATAAAAAAAAAAAGAATTAAAAAAATAAATTATTTAATTTCCGATTTTTGTGTCATTTGAGTCTTAAAAAATGTCAATAAATTTAAATATTTAAAAAGAAATATTTTTTATTTTCCACTACATTAATTTTTAAAATTCAAGTTTTTTTTCTCTTTAAAGCTGTGTAAAAAAGGCGCATTTATTCCATCCTTTGTTTTTATTTTTTTTCACACTTTATTGTTCATTTTTTATTTTTTATTGTTCACAAAAAAAATAATAATATTTTATAGGGTCTGGGTGTTTAAATTAATTTAAAACATAATTTTTTTTATAGCCCCTGGGTGTTTAAATTAATTTAAAAAATTTTTTATTTTTATTTTCCTCTCTTTATTAATTTTTAATGTACAGACTCAAGTGACCTCGAGTCGTTTTTTCTGCTGGAAAATTTTTTCCTAAAAAGCTTAGAACCGTTTATTTATTTTGTTATCGGAATTGTCACCTTAAATTAATTTTATCAATTTTATTCAACAAAACCCAAAAGATCACCTTTTATAATTTAATTTAATTTTCTTTAAAATTAGAGTCAGTTAAAAAATTTAAAGGTGATCTTTTGAATCAGTCTATTAACCTTAACTACCCTCAATTTGTTTTGGTGCCAAAAAGTCGCCGTCCTTTTACAGAACAAAAAAATTTTGTCAATAGAAAAATCAACTCATCTTCGCTCTATTTATGTGACGGAAAAATTAAAAATAAAGCAAGTCATGTTTCTGAGATTTTTTGAAATTAGCAACAACAACAATAAAAAAGAAGGGTTATGCAAGCAACACTAATTACTGCTATTTATTTGTTTATTTTTTTATTTCCTTGTAATTTTAGCAATTTAATGAGACAACGAAAATTAAGAAGACATAATATCCCCTGTCTAGTTAAAATGTGCACAAACCGATTTAGTCAGTTGTTAGATGAACGCGGCACTGAACCATCCACAAGTGTTGATTATTGCCTTTTATTGAAGGTTTAAAAACTTGAGTTTATTAAATTATTTAATTTAAATTGTGAACTTAAGTTTATTTAATTTAAAATTGTAAACTTAAGTTTATTTAATTTAAATTGTGAACTTAAGTTTATTTAATTTAAAATTGTAAACTTAAGTTTATTTAATTTAAATTGTAAATTTAAGTTTATTTAATTTAAACTGTAAATTCAAGTTTATTTATTCTAACAATAAGTTGTAAACTTAAGTTTATTTAATTGTAAATTTAAGTTTATTAAATTGTAAATCTAACAATAAGTTTATTAAATTTAAATTGTAAATTTAAGTTTATTTAAATTGTAAGTTCAAGTTTATTTTTAATCTAAATTGTAAACTTAAGTTTATTAAATTATTTAAGGATTATTTAAATTGTTTGAATGATTCGTTTATTACTTGCCTATCTCAACTTGATTTTCATTCCGCCATTACCGTGGCTAATAAAAATTGGCAAAAATTTCAATGTAAAAAATTTGAAGGGGAAAAGCTTGACCAGACAGAATGTCAATTTTGGAATGGTCAACAAGAATTTCAACACAAAAAAAGAGACGAATATTACGATGAATATGAAAATGATTTTTTTAATGGTGATCAACTGGGTGATGGGAGTGAAGAAAATTTAATTAAAAAAATTGATGCAAATTATGAAGAACAGAACAGACAATGTGCCATTTTTGGACATGTTGGTCCTTCATCATTTAATTTATTAAATATTAATATTATTCTAAGGGTACGGTAACAGTAATTTTTTAATTTCCGACACCCTGATTTTTAAATCCTTGACGGTTACGGTACCGTAAACTTGACTACAGTAGATACGGTAATTCTGTAAAATTAATTAAATTACCGTATATCCACCTACAGTAACCTACAAAATTTATTACAGTTACATCTCAATCGTTTCTACTCAAATTTGCCTGAAAGCTGTTTCATCGCCGGCGCACACCCTCTATTTGATGGTCGTTTTTTGCTCGTACAAGTGACCATTGAAGAAATTTCTGAACAAATACAAAGAAGAAAAGGACATTTTATTTCAAAGGTAATTTAATTAAAAAAATTATTTTTTTTTTAATTTTAATTGTTTAGGTTGCTGTGATTGTTAGACCGCGTGAAGGATGTGTCCCCACACAAAAAATTTATTTAGTGGATGCTGCCGATCCGGGCCCAATTTCTAGTACCTTTGATGATGGCACAAATGAGATTGGAGAGCAATTTTCTAAAAGGTGTCAGTTGAGTCTTGACCCAATTTTTTCTTAAAAAATACTGGCACTGAACTGACCAAAAACTAAATTTTATTTTATGGCACTGAACTGACCGAAAACTTTATTTTCTGGCAATGAACTGACCGAAAACTTTATTTTATTTTATGGCACTGAACTGACCAAAAATTTATTTTATTAACAAAATTTATTTTTAGCGTAAAAATTAACGTCCTAGAAGAAGGAACTCGTGCTGATATAATATTATATCACTTGGATACAACCGTTAGAATAAGAAAATTTGGGAATAAATATCTCAGTATATTCATTAATTCTTCAAAAAAATTATTAAATATGGTAAATTAATTAATTCAAAATTTTAATGTTAAAATTTAATTTTTTAAAGCAAAATGATTTTTTTCAAATTTGCATTGATGGTTGTAGGGAGAAAGGAAAAAATGAATTTTTTGATGGAATTGAAGAGACTTGTAGATCTGATATTAAAGGTAATAAATAGGATCCGGAACTTTTTCCGGAAGCGGACCGGATCCGGAACTTTTTCCGGAAGCGGACCGGATCCGGAACTTTTTCCGGAAGCGGACCGGATCCGGAACTTTTTCCGGAAGCGGACCGGATCCGGAACTTTTTTCGGAAGCGGGCCGGATCCGGAACTTTTTCCGGAAGCGGGCCGGATCCGGAACTTTTTCCGGAAGAGGGCCGGATCCGGAACTTTTTCCGGAAGCGGGCCGGATCCGGAACTTTTTCCGGAAGCGGACCGGATCCGGAACTTTTTCCGGAAGCGGACCGGATCCGGAACTTTTTCCGGAAGCGGACCGGATCCGGAACTTTTTCCGGAAGCGGACCGGATCCGGAACTTTTTTCGGAAGCGGGCCGGATCCGGAACTTTTTCCGGAAGCGGGCCGGATCCGGAACTTTTTCCGGAAGAGGGCCGGATCCGGAACTTTTTCCGGAAGCGGGCCGGATCCGGAACTTTTTCCGGAAGCGGATCAGGAAAAAGTTCAAATCCAAATTTAGGTTCCATAACCGCTTCCGGAACGTTTTCCGAAAGCGAATGTAACAATATTTATTCATTTCTTTATTTTTCCCTTTATAATTTTAAGATCGTTGTAATAATCAATTTTCCTCATTAAATAATGAATGGATCAATGTTTGTGTTAATGAACTTGAAGCAACTGGTAATGAATTATCTGATTGGTATATTTCGATGCAGAAAACATTGCTAGATCTTTATGGCTCTGAACAAGCATTTACCAACTTTAAATTGTATGTTTTCATTTTTAATTAATTTGCGCCGAAACGTCCTTTTAAAAAGTGGCACCAAAGCGTCCTTTTCAAAAGAGCACCAAAGCGTCCATTTAAAAAGTGGCACCAAAACGTCCTAGAAATTAAAAAACCGCCATAAAAAAAAGTGGCACCAAATCGTCCTTCGCAATTTTTTTTTTGCACCAAAACGTCCTTAAAAACGGAACGTTTTAGTGCAAATACATCAAACAAACATTCAAAGGAAAATTAAATATTATTTTAGGACAAACAATTCAGAAAAAACATTAGACTCACTAGACTCTTCCAAACAAACATCTCAAACATTAACAAATTGTTCATCAACACTAAACAAACAAAACAAAAACTTAGTTTCCTCTTGTTCATTTAACAAAAAAATAATTTCATTTTCACTAAAATATTTTCTATTATTTTTTATTTTAATTTATTTAATTAATTTTTAATTTAATTAATTTTTGTTGCAATTTTTGTTTATCCATATGTCCTTTCTTTTGTGGTTATTTCTCGTTTTAATTTGTTGTATTCCTTTTTAAAGGGGAAAATTAATTAATTAATTAATTACCTTTAAGTAATAATTTAATGTCCTTGTTAACCCTTCTTCAAAGGGAATAACACATTTCCATCCCAATTCGTCCCGTATTTTGTTAAAATTCTAAAAAAAAGGTTTAATTATTTTTTATTTTTGCGGACACAATTTGCGGACGCTACCCACTCCCTCGCATTTTTCCAACTTTTTTTAACTCAAAAAAATTAAATTACAATATGATATCGCCTGTCATGATAAGGACGGTCTGCAATAGGCGAAAATTGGATTTTTGTTGATTCCCTTAAATTTTTAATTTTTATTTTAATTTTCAAAGGAAACCTGTTAATTAATTTTTCAACCTTTTGATGCAACATTTCTGTCTTTAAAAATAAATAAAAAATTAATTTAAAGGAATATTCAACTGACCAAATGAAAATTACATTTTTCAAAGTCTGTTCTACAATTTTAATTTAATTAAAAAAATTATTTTTTATTTTTTTTAATTTTACCCGATATTATAAATTTTTCCTTTTCTTCCATTCTCTGTCTTTAAATTAATTTTTAATTTATTTTAATTATTTATTTAATTTAATTACCACTAGTCTGATTGCTTCAGCACAGTCGTCTACATACATCCAACTTCTTTAAATTAAATTTTATTATTTTTTAGTAGTTAATTCCACTTTTCCTTCATGCGCACAAAATGTCCGCAAAATGGTAACCTTTTGTGCATTCCATCCCCCATTAAAGGATAAGGTTTTCCTTCTAGAGCAAGCCGGGTAAATTTTGGAATTAATTTAGAGTATGCTTGACGAGGTCCATAAACATTGTTCTTAAATTTATTCCTTTAAAAAGACTTTAATTGCTTAACTTACCATCCTAACCATTACATAAGGAAGTCTATACGAATGCTGAAATATTTTTTTTCTGTTTATCAGAATTCTGATTTTTAATTATCAGAATTCTGGTTTTTAATTACCAGAATTCTGGTTTTTAATTATCAGAATTCTGGTTTTTATTTATCAGAATTCTGGTTTTTAATAATCAGAATTCTGGTTTTTAATTATCAGAATTCTGGTTTTTAATTATCAGAATTCTGGTTTTTATTTATCAGAATTCTGGTTTTTAATAATCAGAATTCTGGTTTTTAATTATCAGAATTCTGGTTTTTAATTATCAGAATTCTGCTTTTTATTTATCAGAATTCTGGTTTTTATTTATCAGAATTCTGGTTTTTAATAATCAGAATTCTGGTTTTTAATTATCAGAATTCTGGTTTTTAATTATCAGAATTCTGCTTTTTATTTATCAGAATTCTGGTTTTTATTTATCAGAATTCTGGTTTTTAATTACCAGAATTCTGGTTTTTAATTATCAGAATTCTGGTTTTTATACATACATAATAACTTCTGATAATAACTTCACAGGCTGCTTTGCTTGCTGCATAAGGGTTAGTTGGGTTTAAAGGGGAATCCTCATCTTTAGGTGTATTATTATCCATTGAATCACCATAAACTTCGTCTCAAATTAAATAAAATTAAAAATTAAATTTTTAATCAATTTACCAGTGCTGATGTGCACAAAACGTTTAATTTGTCCATGAGTATTAATTGCCTCTAATAATGTTGTTGTTGCAATAATATTTTCCTGAATAGTTCCAACACGGTCTGAATAGGATTCGTCAACATGTGTTATAGCAGCAAAGTGGATAACCTTTAAAGTGAAGCTTTACGTCTACTTAAAAAATGTGATTTTTCTAAAGTAAAATTAAATAATTAAATAATAGCTCATTTGAAAGAGCTTTTCGAGCTGAGTTGAATGGTACCACTCTTAAAATATAAAGTTGCTTATAAGTCAAAATACAGGTCCCTAAAAATCGAAAAAGCAAAGGGGGAGGGGAGTAAGCGCAAGCGACGCAAACAAGTTGCAACTTTATTTATCCTACCGTGTCTATCTGGTAAAGTTTCAACAGGCTTTCAACTAAAGACTGCTCTAATAAATTTCCATGAATAAAAGTATAACGTCCAGATTTTTTAACTTCAGAAATTATGTGTTCAGTGGACGCTCCAACTGCCAATTTATCGATATTAATAAACCTAATTAAAAAAAATTTTTTTTTAATACGAAAAAAATTAAAAAATAAGTAACCGAGAATTCTCCCATTTATCAAAAACATAGTTAATAAAGTTGGAACCAATAAAACCACACCCTCCAGTTATTAAAACATTTCGATGTTCGGAAGAGTTATTAATGTTTTTGTTGGTTAATGTTTGTTGCCCATTTTTAAGCATATTAATGTTTTGAATGTTTTTATGTTTTAAATGTTTTAATGTTTTAATGTTTTAAATGTTTTAATGTTTTGATTTTTTAAATGTTTTAAATGTTTTAATGTTTTGAATGTTTTAATGTTTTTAATATTTTGAATGTTTTTAATGTTTTTAATATTTTGAATGTTTTTAATGTTTTTAATGTTTTAAATGTTTTTAATGTTCTGTTGTATTTTTCAGAATATAAAATGTTGTAAATAAATTATTAAACAAACACACAAGTTTAATTGTAAGAGAATGTTGGTATAATTGTAAAGAAAAACAAAGTTGTTTAAATAGTTGCTACAAGCGATAAATGCTTATTTATTGCCGCGGGGAGTTTTATAAAAAAGAAAATAATTTTATAAAATTTGAGAAGATGCAAAGAATATTTAATTTTGCATAGTTGAATATCTTGATTTTGGTGGATGTGTAAATTAGCGAAAACAATCAGGTTTTTTTTTGTCAACTATCGTTTTTTCTGCTACTTGTTTGGCAACTTTGAAGCAAAAAATATTTTATTAAATAAATAATTCAGGATATATTAATTAAATTGGGGATAAAATAATTATTCTATTGATTTAATCCTTTATGATATTAAAGCGTTAGTAACTAATCTATACGCTGTTTAGCAAATAAGGATGACCTGCTTTGATGGAAAAGATGTTTAAGGAATTATATAAACAAGAATGATAAAACCAAACATCCTATTTAATATTTAATAAATTAAAATAAATTATAATAAAGGGAATTACAAACATTAAAGGAAATATAAATCAGAATTTAACCAAAACATTAAAGGAATATAAATCAGAATTAAATCAAAACATAAAGGAATATAAATCAGAATTTAACCAAAACATTAAAGGAATATAAATCAGAATTAAATCAAAACATTAAAGTAATTAAATCAGAATTAAATAAAAACATAGAATAATTAAATCAAAACATTAAAGTAATTAAATCAGAATTAAATAAAAACATAGAATAATTAAATCAAAACATTAAAGTAATTAAATCAGAATTAAATAAAAACATAGAATAATTAAATCAAAACATTAAAGTAATTAAATCAGAATTAAATAAAAACATAGAATAATTAAATCAAAACATTAAAGTAATTAAATCAGAATTAAATAAAAACATAGAATAATTAAATCAAAACATTAAAGTAATTAAATCAGAATTAAATCAAAACATAGAATAATTAAATCAAAACATTAAAGTAATTAAATCAGAATTAAATCAAAACATAGAATAATTAAATCAAAACATTAAAGTAATTAAATCAGAATTAAATAAAAACATAGAATAATTAAATCAAAACATTAAAGTAATTAAATCAGAATTAAATCAAAACATAGAATAATTAAATCAAAACATTAAAGTAATTAAATCAGAATTAAATAAAAACATAGAATAATTAAATCAAAACATTAAAGTAATTAAATCAGAATTAAATCAAAACATAGAATAATTAAATCAAAACATTAAAGTAATTAAATCAGAATTAAATCAAAACATAGAATAATTAAATCAAAACATTAAAGTAATTAAATCAGAATTAAATAAAAACATAGAATAATTAAATCAAAACATTAAAGTAATTAAATCAGAATTAAATCAAAACATAGAATAATTAAATCAAAACATTAAAGTAATTAAATCAGAATTAAATAAAAACATAGAATAATTAAATCAAAACATTAAAGTAATTAAATCAGAATTAAATCAAAACATAGAATAATTAATTTCCATTATAATCAGAATTATCTTTAAATGTTTTCCTAATTTGTTTATTAATGTAAACATTTATATATTAACATTTCTTAATATTAAAATAAATATTTTTGGACATGTTTATGTATTCGTCTTTATGTTCTAAAATAATGACCGAACGTAGGCAATTTCATAAATTAATAGATATCAGTCTTTGGCTTTATTTAGGATTATTTAAAAGTATTTAAAAAAGACGGCTGTTTTCCTAAATATTTGATTTTTAAATTTATTTAAAAATATTCTCTTTATTTTTTTTGAACCTTTAACTAATTAATTTACCTTCCCTTTTTATTTTAAAAATAAAATAAAATATCCAAGTTTTAATATAAATCTAAAAAAACATCCCTTTCCTCTCTCCCTAATCGTGAGAACTTAAAACTTTAATTTATACCTGTATAAATAGTTTACCCACACATATTCCTTTGGAAAACATTAATTCGTCGTCGCGCATTTCTCAACTAAACACACCCCCTTTCGTTTGCTTTACTTTTCTTTTGGCACACATTTTCGTGACTTGGCTCATTCGACATTTGAGAGGCTAATAATGCCTTTAATAATCAAAAGAAAAATTTTTTTTAATTTTTTTCTTTTTTCTTTATTTTAGAGCGGCATATTTTTACCCATAAAATAAATAATAAGTGAGCATAAGTGCGTGTAATTTTAATGAGTACAAAATTATTTTATTCCTCTATTTTGGTTATTTCTTCGAATTAACACTAGAAAACATCAAAACTAAGATTTTTAATTAGGCCAAGAATTAGTAGATGGAGAAGGAAATAATATTTATTTATGGTAAAACACGCGATTGGGTGGAAGAAAGTTTTGAGAAACACATAATTTGGGTTTAGTAGAATATGGTATATTTTAATGGTAAAATAAAACATTTTTGTTTTATTAGTTGTGTAGCCTTTTTTTAATTAAACTTGGTTTTAGTTTTATTCTTTATTATTTAAGTTTGTAAACTTGAAACTTTTTAATGTTTTTATTAAATTAAAACTATTGTTGTTGTAACAATTTTTTCCCACGTAAAACACAAAAATACAAAACTAAACATTTTTGTCTTTATAATTTCAAATTGTAGAAAAATACAAAAACATTTTGTTTAAGAAAATACAAAAACATTTTGTTTAAGAAAATAAAAACAAAGCATGTTTATTAATTTAAAATACAAAAACTTTAAAAGGAAAAATACATTTTAAATAAACATAAAACTTTGTATTATTAAACTTCTTTTTATTGCGCAAAACATGTGTTTTTATTTGTTTTTAAGTTTTTGTGTTTTGTTTAAAAACACAAACTCAACTTATTCCAACTTGTTTTTACCAAGTTAGTTTGTGTTTTCCAAAACATGTTTTTAATTTTGTAAAGTTTTTGTGTTTTGTTTAAAAACACAAACTCAACTTATCCCAACTTGTCTTAGCAAGTTTGTGTTTTCCAACATGTGTTTTTATTTGTTTTTCAGTTATAAAAATAAACTTTAAATAAGCATTAAATGCATACAACAACACAAACACAAAACAATAATAATTTATCACAATTTTGGGCTGCTGCAAAAACATCAATTCCCAACACATCCCCATCCTTAGTTGTTTCTCCCATTGTTTCCCCAATCTTCTACGGAACATCATCAAATTCACTTACAAAGCAATCTGAACATTCATTACCTCAAACACAACAACAGCTAATTCAAACATTGTCTTCTACCAACATAAACAGCGAAAACGTTGAACACAAACATTTAAATGTTTTGGATAATTCAGCGTCTGTTTTTCATTCACTACAACAAAGTCATCTTACCCCAGAAGCGCTTATTCCCTCAAACTTTTCAACCATTCAACAGACAAGTTTTCGGTCTCCACTTTCAGCAACATCATTTGATGCATCTATTAATGCAACACAATTTGCATCGAATCTATTACCCACAAATAAACCACAGCTTTCTTCCTTTGTAAATTTTGATTGTATGGGTCTAATGAACAATTTTGGGTTAACAAATGGGCAACTTGTTCACCCCCAACAATGTGATGCAACAACCTTTTCATCTTTCACACCTACAGCAGCAGCAACATTACAACAACAATCTGCTGCTCTTATGCCTTTTGCTATGAACAATATTTATGTGAATAGAGATGGAAGTAGTACTAATGGAATTGGGGTAAATAACTCCTCTTTTATTCAAAAACCAATACCTCAAATAAACCCACAAACAGCAGCTAATGCTTTGGTTAATAATCAACAGGTAAGACTGGGCAATTAAACTTTAATTAAAAAATCAGATGGACTCTACAACACAATTGTATTTAATGGATTTAAGCAGCCAAACAGTATTAAACAGAACAAACGATAATCTAAACAAACAACAAGAGTTGACAAACATTTCTAATGTTTCGAACATAAACGAGTTTATGCTTCCACAGTTGACGACAACAACAACAAAAACATCAAAAACAACATTAAGTAACTAAGTTTTGTGTTTTTAATGTTTTTAAGTTTAATTACGACTGAACTTAAAAGTTTAAGTTTGGAATGTTTAGAGTATAAAAAAAGAAAGTTTTACAAACTTGAAAGTAATTGTAATTTACAAAACAAGTTTTAATTAAAGTTTGGAATGTTTAGAGAGAAGTTTTTACAAACTTGAAAATAATTGTAATTGTCAAAACAAGTTTTAATTAAAGTTAGGATGTTTATAGTATAAAAAAGAAAGTTTTTCGCAAACTTGAAAATAATTGTAATTTACAAAACAAGTTTTAATTTTTATAGAGAATGAGAGTGACAATGTTTTACAACAAAACACATTTTGTACTTTTACTGGTGGAAAAATAAAACAAGAGATAACCAACATTCCAAAGAAGTAAAAGTTTATTAAAACATTAAAATGTTTTAATTATCTCAACCTTTTCAGAACAGCCACAATTCCTTTAGAATCCTCCCAAGAAGGGAGTTACTCTTCTAGTTGCGAACAACGCCCCCAAACTCAATTAAGTTGCCAAGTTTGTCACCTGGCCGCTTCAAATGGTCTTCATTTCGGGGCTAGGACTTGTGCTGCTTGCGCTGCATTTTTTAGGAGGTCAATAAGTGACCAGAAAAGATATATTTGTAAAAGATCGCAGAGATGTGTGATTAGGCCAAACGACAGTGGAAGTTAAAACTCTTTAAATTTAGAAAATAAAATAATTTTTTAAGCTCAAGGGTACCGGAAAATATGCAGAGATTGCAGAATGAAAAGATGCTTGGATATTGGAATGCTTCCGGAAAGTAAAAAAAATTAGAAGACCCGGCACTACAAAAATTTAATTATTTTTAGATGTCCAAAATAAACGGAATAAAAGAGACTATTTTTTTTCTGATGCATTAAGCAATGTAATACAACAAAAAGAAGTTGTAGGCGTTGACCAGTCGATTGGGGAGGGTAATAAACACAACAAACAACGACAAATTCAGTCAATTAGCAGAACCGAACTTGACAAAATTTTGGGCCAAAATTTTAATAAATTTACTGAATTTAATGAAACAAACACGTTTTCAGGTAAATTGTTGCTTCCTTTTTATGCGCAGTCCGCAAGTTTTGTCCGCAAGTTTTTTTTTCAAATTTAATTAATTAGAAGGTGAATAATTTTAACTATTTTTTTGCCATAAATTCAGCCCCTTTCAAACATTGTGAAAAATAAAAAAAAAAGTTTAAAAAAACCTTTCTGAGAAAAAGTTTTTACTTGCGGACAAAACTTGCGGACAAAACGCACAACAAAGGAAGCAACAAATAAAATAAACTTTAAAATCAAAAAAGAAAACTTGAAATTTACAGCATTAACTCAACAACAACAAAATTTACTTACCTCCAGTCTAATTAATGATAACACCAAAAATTCCTTGTCCAATGCTTTTAATTTGTATCAAATATAAAATTCAGTTTAAAACCCCTTTTTTGATCTCCAACACAAAAATTAAATTAATTTTTAAAAAATATATTTTTTTATTTAATTTAATTAAAAATCTGAATCAGATTTAAATATATTTTTTTTATTTAAAAATCATTTATTTATCTCCTGTTTCTTTTTATAGTCGCTTAGAGCTGCTTCGATCGCATCTTGTGCTAACACTTAAGGGGAAATTTTTTAAACAAATTATAGAGCGGATAAAAAATTCCCTGGGGAAGGAAAAAAATCCACAGGGGATAAAAAAATTCCCCGAGAAAAAAAAATTCCTTAGGGGAAAAAAATTTTCCCTGGGAGGGAAAAAATTTCCTCAAGGTATAAAAAAATTCCACAACGATAAAAAATCCCTAGGGAAGAAAAAATAATTCCCCAAGTAATAAAATAAAAATAAGCTTTATAAAAAAACAAACTTGAACAGTGTAATTTGACAGGAGGAAGAGAAAGTTCCTTGGCAATTTGCTGATTTTTAATTTTTCCAGCAAAGTCCAAATTTTTTCCTTTAATCCATTCAGTAGCTAACGAAGAACTAGCGATTGCCGAACCACACCCAAAGGTCTTAAATTTTGCATCGATAATGTTCCCGTCCCCGTCGACCTTAAAGACAATAAATAAATTTTCAAAGAAAAAAGACCTTGATCTGTAATTTCATTACATCCCCACAAGCAGGAGCTCCTACAATACCGGTACCTACAGACGGATCGTTTTTGTCCAAAGAACCAACATTTCTTGGGTTTTCGTAATGATCAATTACTTTCTCGTGATAAGACGAATTTGAGTTTAATACGATGCGTTTTGCAGGAATAAAAGTTTTCATTATAGCGGCGCGTTGCATTTTCTTTAATTTGCCTTTAATTTAACAAAAAAATATATTTAAAAAGATTTCAAAACAAACTAAATTAATTGCTGTAAACAAAAGAAGAACTCTTAAGTAGTGAAAGAAAGATAGTGTACTCTTTCTCAGTGTATATTTCTCTAATTGTGATATAGCACACTCTCTCAAATTAAAAAATCTAAAAATGTGTAAAATACAAAACCCCAACTGACAAAATGTCCAATAGTGCAAACTTGCAAACGAGACTGATCTTTACGCTTTGCTTAAAAACTAGTGTTTGTTTTTTAGTTTATTCATTGTCTGTCACATAAATTGACCAACTGTCGCTATTCTATCCTTTGCCGTATCCGCTTTCATATAATAATTTCAACCAGTCATTTTATGAGCGTATTTTCCTTGTTTTAACCACCGACATTTAACGGCTTTAGACGATTTTTACGTTTATATGATTCATATTCTTTACATTTAGCTGTCTTATTCTTTAAAGAGTGCAGTTTTCTAACAATTAGTTAAATTCATAAATGCGTGAAATCGTTCATATTCAAGCAGGGCAGTGTGGAAACCAGATCGGGTCAAAGGTTTAATTTTATCTTTTAAGAATCTTTTAAATTTTAATTAATTAAAGTTCTGGGAAGTGATTTCTGACGAGCACGGAATTCAACCTGATGGTTCGTACAAGGGAGAATCTGATTTACAGCTTGAACGGATTAATGTTTACTACAATGAAGCCTATGGTTTTTAAAATTTAATTTGTTGTTAATAGCCAAACTCTTTTATTTTATGAGGTAAATATGTCCCCAGGGCCATACTTGTTGATTTGGAACCGGGGACTATGGACTCAATCAGAGCTGGGGCGTATGGGCAGCTCTTCCGTCCGGACAATTTTGTCTTTGGTCAGAGTGGTGCAGGAAATAATTGGGCAAAAGGGCATTACACTGAGGGGGCTGAACTGGTCGACAATGTTTTGGATGTTGTTAGAAAGGAAGCTGAGGGGTGTGATTGTCTCCAAGGCTTTCAGTTAACTCACTCGCTTGGAGGGGGAACCGGTTCAGGAATGGGAACTTTGCTCATATCAAAAATACGTGAAGAATATCCTGACCGAATAATGTCGTCTTTCTCGGTCGTTCCGTCGCCCAAGGTTTACTTTGAACTTTAAAGGAGTTTTACAAATCTATTTTAAAGGTTTCCGACACAGTTGTCGAGCCGTACAATGCAACACTTTCTGTGCATCAATTAGTAGAAAATACAGACGAAACTTACTGTATCGATAATGAAGCGTTGTATGACATTTGCTTCCGCACGCTTAAGCTGACTACACCAACATATAGCGAATTGAACCACTTGGGTTTGTTACACACTTACGGTTGTTGCTTTACACGTTTTGTTTAGTTTCAATGACCATGTCTGGGGTAACTACTTGCCTTCGATTCCCAGGCCAGTTAAACGCCGATCTGCGCAAATTGGCAGTAAATATGGTCCCTTTCCCTCGTCTCCACTTTTTTATGCCTGGATTTGCACCCCTTTCTGCCAAGGGTTCAGCAGCTTTTCATGCCCAAAATGTGCCGGAATTGACCAAACAAATGTTCGATGCCAAAAATATGATGGCCGCTTGCGATCCGCGTCATGGCCGCTACCTAACCGTTGCGGCAATATTTCGAGGTCGAATGTCGATGCGTGAGGTAGATGATCAAATGATGTCCGTGCAGAGCAAAAATTCTTCCTACTTTGTTGAGTGGATTCCAAACAATGTTAAAACGGCGGTGTGTGATATTCCTCCCCGAGGGCTCAAAATGTCCGCTACTTTTATTGGAAATTCAACAGCAATACAGGAACTATTTAAACGAATATCTGAACAATTTACAGGTTTTTTAACCTTTAAAAATTTTTAATTAATTGTTTCTAAAGCAATGTTTCGACGCAAAGCTTTCTTGCATTGGTACACAGGTGAAGGAATGGATGAGATGGAATTTACTGAAGCTGAGTCGAATATGAACGATCTGGTTTGTTGGTTTTAAAATTAGTAGTGTTCGGCAAATGAATTTTTTCAATACCAATATCAGTAGTAACGAAAAGTAGCTTTCGGTACTTTCAGTACCGCGGTAGTACCGAACTGTCAGAACACTAGAGAATTTAAATTTCCCCTAATTTGTTTAATTTTAAGGTGTCAGAATATCAGCAGTATCAGGACGCTACTGCTGATGATGAAGTTGAGTACGACGCTGAAATTACTGAGCCTATAAATGCGTAAATACTAGAAATTAAATAATTCTTTTTTACTAACATGCCTTTTATTTATTTTAACACTTGAGGAAAAGAGTGTTTTTGTTGTTGTTTGAAGGGTTAAAATTTGGTTTTAAATTTATTAAAAATATTAAATTAAATGTTATTTATTTATTGGATGCGAGCGTTTGAGCCGTTTCTCGGCTCTAAACTGCTCTTTTAAAGTTATTTAAATTTATCAATTTATTTAAATTGAAGAATAGAATGTTTATTGTCTATAAACAAAAAATTGGAGAAATTCCTCGTGTGATTATTTAATTTAAACTTTTTAAAAATTCAAAATTCCTTGAACTTTAACATTGAATATTTCTAAAGTTCTCTATTCTAATTTTGAAATTTATTATTAAAATCAAAGAATAGAATGTCTAATAAATAAAAAACAAAAAATTAGAGAGTTTAAATATAGAATTTTGGAGTTTAAATTTTTTAAAAATTCCTTGACCTTGACCATTGAATATTTTAAAAATTGGAATTTTTAAATTGTTTCTTAAACTCAAGAACGGGTAAAAAAACTAAAAATATCCTAAAAACAAATTAAAAATAATAATTAGAAAAAAATAAAGTCAACGCGTTTTTACTCAAATTAGTATAGAAAATAAAAGAGTCTGCAAGTTTTGTCCGCAAGTAAATAAATTCTCACAAAAATAAAGGAACAAAATTTTTTAAAACTTTTTTCAGACTCCACTGACACTTTTATTAAGCTTTAAGTTTGTAATAAAATTCAAGTTTTAAGTTTCTAAGAGAATAAGTTTGCGTAAAGTTTTATTAATTTATTCCCTTTGTTAAGTTTTACAAATGTTGATTGCAGCAATATTCACAAAGAAAGTTAAAAAAGCTAATACTCAGTTTAGCATGTTTGAGTATCTTTTAGCATTAATTGTAAAATGTGCGTTCATTCAAGAGTGTTATTTTTAAAGAAAAAGCTTTTTTATTTTTATTTAATTTAATTTAATGTTTTTAAATTTATTTTAGAATTTTCAAATCATTTTTTAATTAAACTATTTAAAACAAATAAAATTATTTTTCTATTTTAATTGAGCTTAGGCTTATTAATGTTGACATGGTTCAATTGACGCAATTTGTTCCTTCACAGATTCTCTAAAAATTAATAATTAAAATCCTTCAAAAAAAGCTTTAAAAATCTCTCCTTTAAACCTTACCTTTTACGCTTATGAACATCCATAGCCTTGATTTCCGCATTCTGTTATCAATGATGTGTGCAAATTTACTAAACCATCCCAACATAGAACTCCTAAATTCAGAAAGCATTTACTTTTGCAGACATAGCTACAACAATTTTTAATAAATTCATTTCCGCCATTAATTGAAGCAATTAATAGAAAAAGGAATAAGACTCTAATTGCTTGCATAATGTTAAGTTTGTTTTAATTTACAATTTTAAATGAAAAAAAGGTCGAAAATACAATAAATAAACCTTTTTTATATGACCAAGTTGTATTTTCTATTTTAATCTTTTGTAAAACTTTTATTGCAATTTTTGACACGTATTAACATTTTTAAGGTAAAAATACATAAAACTTACCTAAATACTTAATTCGTTGTTTTATTACATTTTTGTATTTTGCGTACAAAAGAGAAAAATAAACTTGACAGTGTGTGTATTTTCCAGCATGTTTGTGTTGTTAAAAAGTGTTTCACTTTTGTAAACAAAACACAGTTATAAGAGCTTGTTTGCGTACAAAAGAGAAAAATAAACTTTATTTTCCAGTATGTTTGTGTTGTAAAACTTAATTCACACTCAAAACATAATTATGTAAATCTAACCTCAAAACATTGTTTTGCATTTATTATTGTTTTATTGTCGAAAGTTTATTTTTTTATTGGTGTTTTTGTTTTAATTTTAAAATGTATGTATATCTCGTTTAAAGATCGATCGTTCGCGAATCTAAAAAATATTTTTTGGATAATTGTTGATTTGTTTAGGAAAATTTTTGCGCGACATTTTCTCTTCTACGATTAAAGGCTGATGATTTTTATTTTCTATTTCAATTATTCTTTATTTTTTAAACAAATATTTATTTTTATATAAAATAATATTTTTAAATGTCAGTTGAAAAAAATATTGAAACAATTAATAATCAAGTAAATATTTATTAAACCTTTTTTTTTAATTAAAAAGTTTAATTTAAGCAATTTGACCCAAATGCTCCTGAGTTTTTCCCTTCAACATGTTTTGAGTTTTTACATGTCAAGTCTGCTTTATATGTTGCTTCCTTTATACAGGCAAACTTTAAAACTTTTTTACAATTGTAAAAACTTTAAAACTTTTTTACAATTGTAAAAACTTTAAAACTTTTTTACAATTGTAAAAACTTTAAAACTTTTTTACAATTGTAAAAACTTTAAAACTTTTTTACAATTGTAAAAACTTTAAAACTTTTTTACAATTGTAAAAACTTTAAAACTTTTTACAATTGTAAAAACTTTAAAACTTTTTTACAATTGTAAAAACTTTAAAACTTTTTTACAATTGTAAAAACTTTAAAACTTTTTTACAATTGTAAAAACTTTAAAACTTTTTTACAATTGTAAAAACTTTAAAACTTTTTTACAATTGTAAAAACTTTAAAACTTTTTGTACAATTGTAAAACTTTAAAACTTTTTTTTTACAATTGTAAAAACTTTAAAACTTTTTTACAATTGTAAAAACTTTAAAACTTTTTTACAATTGTAAAAACTTTAAAACTTTTTTACAATTGTAAAAACTTTAAAACTTTTTTACAATTGTAAAAACTTTAAAACTTTTTTACAATTGTAAAAACTTGTTTTTAAACATTTCCTTATATTTCAAGTTTGCGTTTGTTTTGTCTTTAACTTTGCTTTATTTAATACTTGAACAAACAAAGTTTATTAACGCAGTTGATGTTTTTCGGCCGTGTGTTGGAGTTGTTGTTTTTATTAACTTGGCTGGTATTTTGTGTGCTGTATGTTTCCATTGTTATTTTAATTATTTTAAAAAAGTTGGTAGGTGTTTGTTTACAACATGATCTTTTCATTTCCGTCCAAATTATGCTTCTTCTTGGACTTGTTTGTCTGTCTGATTTGCTGGCCTTTATTTTAGGTATCTATTTATTTAAACTTTTATTTATTTAAATAAGTATTTACAATGGCCTTTGGCTCAAGAATTTCGCTTGGGTATTCTGTGGATGCTAAATCCTTGGTTCAATCATTGCTGGTTAATGATCAACAATGGGAATCTGTGTTGGGGCCGTTCTGGCCCTATTTATTAGCAATACTTTTACATATGACCGCATGCGCAATGATATGTTTTGTTGCAGTTTATAGACGATATAGAAGATTTTTGAGGGTAATTACAAATTAAAAAGTTTACAAACTTAAAAACATTAAAAGAAAAAACAGCGAAAACTTGGAACATTATAAGCTTAAAAACATCAAACTTAAAAACACAAACTTAAAAAGATCAAACTTAAGAACATTATAAACTTTAAAAAATACAAACTTTAAAAAACATTAAAACTTGAAAACATTAAAACTTAGAACATTACAAACTTTAAAAACATTACAAACTTAAAAGAACATTATAGACTTAAAATTCTAAAACACATGAAACAAACACTCCTTTTTGTTGATTTTAATTTTAAAAATACAGAAAAACATGTTTTTCAATTTATTAAATTAAAAATTAACAAAACTTTTTATTTTCAGAAAAAATATTTTGTAATAAGCGATTCTTCTGCTTCATGAAACTGATTAGATAAACAAATTTGGATTTCATAATTTATTCCTAAAAAATATTGTTCATCTTTAAACATATTTTTTATTAAATTATAATTTGTTTTTTCACATGTTTTAACCGAAAAACGTTCATTTTGCTTCATTACATAAGGAAAATGTGGGGGAGGAAATTTTAAATAAACTTAACTAAGCATATAAAGCTTCTAAAATTACCACAAACTAGTAGTGTTTAAAATATAAGATATGTAATAAGTAAAATTTAAAAGTTTTTCTAATGCTGGCCGTCAATCAGCTTTAAGTCAAAATTAAATTTCAACGTGAAAAAAAATATTTTCTGTTAACTAAAGTATTTGGTTTTTTCTTATACATATGCTACATAAAGTTTTAAACTAGGGAAATATTTAAAACACAAGTTTTTAAATTGTAAAACAAGTTTGTTCGTTCAAGTTTTGCTATTTCAAGTTTTAATTCATAAAGTTTACAATTACAAAATATAAACTTTATTTTTCAAGTTTTACAACTTTAACCAAAAACAAGTTAAAAGTGTTTCGAAAAAATACAAAACAAGTTTATTTTCTAATAATTTAGAAAAACTAAGTTTTAACTAGATTATTTTTCTTTTATGTTTTTCTTCATTAGCAGCTCATCAAAAATTAATTCCCTTGCGTCCCTCTTTTACTAAATTTTCTAAGGTTCAACTTGCATTTTTTGTTTAATGAAATAACAACTTTATGAACTAGAAATTGATGTATTTTTTCTATGCATATTTTTTATCTTTTTTAAAATATTTTCTTTCAATTTAATTGCAAACAAAATGTTTGTATATTTTTACAATATTTTTGCCTTAATTTAG
Source organism: Meloidogyne exigua (assembly GCA_018905775.1). Taxonomy (NCBI): domain Eukaryota; kingdom Metazoa; phylum Nematoda; class Chromadorea; order Rhabditida; family Meloidogynidae; genus Meloidogyne; species Meloidogyne exigua. Next base: position 2,019,545 of record JAGUQR010000009.1, on the reverse strand, counting down.
GCGGCTAGGTTGACAAAGATTTGGCAATTTAAACAATTTAGTGTGCCAAATTGGACCTAGAAATTTGAGAAAGATGAGTTTATTCCTTTTGTTTTTTTAAACTCATTTTAGCTTTTATTTTTATTTCTTTTATTTATCCAATACCAAAATTTGATGACGTGAAACGCCAACGTTTTTGAATTTTTCGGCATCCATAAAAACAATTAATAAGTTGGTTAAAGGGTATATGACATTTACTTTTCTTTTCTTTGTTTTTTGACAAGGGTAAAACCTTGGGGAGTTAAAAATATCAAAAATCTTTTCAAATATATTTTACGCTAAACTTTAAATAAATGGATGTTTTTACTTCTGATAAATATATTTATTTAAACCTTTTATTTTGTTTGTAAGAAGAATCAATTAGAAAATTTTAAGTTTGTAATATTTTATACTTTACTTAGTTTTTATAAAGCATTGCGAAAACTTAAGTTTGTTAATTAATATATTTAATTAAACTTGACTAGTTTGTAAAAAAGTTTTACAAACTTAAGCATTTGCTACAATTAAATAAACTTGTTTTGCAACTTAAAAGTTTGTAAATTAATATTTAATGAAACTTGATTAGTTTGTAAAAAAGTTTTACAATCGTAAGCATTTTCTACAATTAAATAAACTTGTTTTGCAACTTAACAAGTTTATTTTTCCGTAATGATAAAACACTATTATTACAAACTTACAAAAACATTATTTTTTAATTTCTAAGTACAACTTGCGTGTTTGTATTTTAGCATGTTTTAATGCTTTGTTTTAAGCGAACTTTAAATATTCTGAACAAATGCAAACATTGTTTTAAACATAATTTATTCAGGAAGTTTATTTCTTGCCTATATTTATCAAACAATTCAAAACTTCAAAACAATGTTTGGTTACATAAACATTTTAATCATTGCGTTCTCGTCCTTTTTGCTTTGTTTAGGGGAGAATAAGCAACAAGAAATTGGAATGGAAAAAAGTAGCTCAAAAAATACTTTTTTTATTTTTAATTTAAATTTTAAGGAATGCTCTCATATGCCGATTTAATGAACAATTTTGGAGGACCTAATTCATTAGATTTGGTTGAGCCAGGAAACGCCCTTCTTTTGGACGATGAAAGACCAAAACGGGAAGAAAATTATAACAACGAGGATGTCCACATTATGACACTTTGGAAGCGTTCACCTTCTTCTTATTTAAACATGGCTGGTGATTTGACTAAAAAGGACAAATTTATAGCGCCAGGAGTTTTAAGATTTGGGAAGCGAATGCCTGGGGTTTAATTAAATTAATTAAAATTTAATTAATTAATTAAAGGTATTACGCTTTGGAAAAAGAGATAGACAAGAAAAAAAGGCCGTCCCAGGTAGTTTAATTTAAGTTTAATTAAATTTAGAATTAAAGGAGTTCTTCGTTTTGGCAAGAGACAAGCACAGGAAAGCGGGGCTGTCCCGGGAGTGCTCAGATTTGGAAAGAGAATGCCTCAAGTTCTCCGATTTGGCAAATAAATTGAACTATAAATACAGATTTATTTAAAAAAAATTTTTAATTGAAATACCTATGTAAATATTTTTATTGCAATCTCTTCCGTTGTCTTTTCCATCATTGCGATTAATTGTTTAAAGGCAAAGAAAAATAAAACTTTTCAAGGTTGTAAACATTTTATTTGAATTATTAAGCATTTTATTATTAAAACATTTACAAACTTGTTTGTTTTAAAACAATTGTAAATGGATGTTTTATTAAATATTCAACTTGTTTTACAATCTCAACATTGAACAAGTTTGTATTTGATTACAATTCTCTTAAAAACTTGAACATTAATTAAATAAACTTAGCGAATGTTTTTACCTTCAATTTATCCCCTGCAACATCCATTTGATAAACAAGCAAGTTGGAATGTTTTACAAATATAATTTCCATTACAACGAACATTACAACCTATGTGGCAGCTAAAATTAGAACAACAGCGACTTTGACAATATATCGAAATTACAAAACATGCAATTAAAACAAATAAAATTAATAAAGTTTTCATTTTAACTAAATGAAAATGAATAAATGAATATATTTATAGCTTTAATATTTTATTATTAAGGAAGGAAAAATATTTTCTAATAATAAAAACATTTTTTTGATTTTTTTAAATGAAGTCATGCTTTTTGTTTTGTTTGTTTATTTTTTATTAAATAAATTTATTTAAACAATAAATTTTAATTCTATTTTAAAAGAAAAAAAACAGAAAAAATAAATAAAAATAATTATTTTCAATGAAAAATTTCTTTTATTTTGACGGTTTAACTTCCTCAACTTATTTACATATTTTTTCTAAAATAAAATTAGTTAAATTTAATTAATTAATAACCTTTTCCTCAGCAACATCCTTTATTTAAACAAAATCGTTGAAGAGATTCACACTCAGTATCGCCATTGCAAATAGACTTACAGAATTGTGCATTAACTGAACACAACAAAACAAGAAGAAAAATACAAAACATTGAAAACAACATGTATTTCATTTTGTTTAATGTTTTTAAACTAAAAGAAAACAGGCGTTAAGTTTTACAAACAAAACATTTTAAAAACTAAAAGAAAACAGGCGTTAAGTTTTACAAACAAAACATTTTAAATAAACATCAATTTTAAAATGTTTCAAGTTTATAGAATTTAAGCTTATTTATATTAAAATGTTTTCATTGTTTTTCCTTGTTTTTAATTACTTAAAAAAATAGAAAAAAGGGCGTAAAATAAACAATGAATTTTATTATTTATTTTAAAATATTTTTAAGCACATGAGTAACTAAAAAATTTTTTAAAAAATTAAAAAAAGGCTTTATTAACATTTTATTAAATTAACATAAATTTAAACTAGTGTTGTAAAGTATCAAAACATCAAGTTTTAACCAACTTTCTCTTTCAAGTTTGTGTTTTTGTATTTTCAAGTTTATTTTTCTTTCTCTTCCTTTCGATCCTTTTTAGTATAAAAGCATTCAATTATTTCAAACCTTTTTATTGTACCTCAGGACATGAGCAGCCAAAAAACGAACAAAAATCAATTGCAGGTCTGCAAAGTGGATCAGTAGCCAAACACCCGTTCCCAGTGCATGCCTTACATATCAGTGGACATACTTGGGGGAAAAAGACTACAAAATTGGGAATTAACTGAGAAAATTAAGCAAAAACTGAGCAACAAAAAGGTAGGGAAGTTGTACATTTTTTTAATTTTATTTAGTATTTAAATTTTAATTTCTGATTTTTCGATTGAAAGGAGAATAATTTATATGCAAATGGAACAATCACATGCATTAAAGAAGATATATATTGACAAAACATTAAAAAATATATTTAAAAAATACATTAAAAAATAAAAAAATAGAGAAATAATAAAATTAGTAATATATTGATTTTTAATAAATTTAAATAGATTGAGTTGATACTTCCTCAATTTTCATTGTTATATTTTTTACAAGAAAAATGTTTTTTAATTAAAACAAATAATGGTGGGTAATGTTTGCGGACTGACATATTTGCGGACTATTTTTATTTAATTAAAAACCAGAATTCTGATAATTAAAAATCAGAAAAACCAGAATTCTGATAATTAAAAATCAGAAAAACCAGAATTCTGATAATTAAAAATTAGAAAAACCAGAATTCTGATAATTAAAAATCAGAAAAACCAGAATTCTGATAATTAAAAATCAGAAAAACCAGAATTCTGATAATTAAAAATCAGAAAAACCAGAATTCTGATAATTAAAAATCAGAAAAACCAGAATTCTGATAATTAAAAATCAGAAAAACCAGAATTCTGATAATTAAAAATCAGAAAAACCAGAATTCTGATAATTAAAAATCAGAAAAACCAGAATTCTGATAATTAAAAATCAGAAAAACCAGAATTCTGATAATTAAAAATCAGAAAAACCAGAATTCTGATAATTAAAAATCAGAAAAACCAGAATTCTGATAATTAAAAATCAGAAAAACCAGAATTCTGATAATTAAAAATCAGAAAAACCAGAATTCTGATAATTAAAAATCAGAAAAACCAGAATTCTGATAATTAAAAATCAGAAAAACCAGAATTCTGATAATTAAAAATCAGAAAAACCAGAATTCTGATAATTAAAAATCAGAAAAACCAGAATTCTGATAATTAAAAATCAGAAAAACCAGAATTCTGATAATTAAAAATTAGAAAAACCAGAATTCTGATAATTAAAAATCAGAAAAACCAGAATTCTGATAATTAAAAATCAGAAAAACCAGAATTCTGATAATTAAAAATCAGAAAAACCAGAATTCTGATAATTAAAAATTAGAAAAACCAGAATTCTGGTAAATAAAAATCAGAAAAACCAGAATTCTGATAATTAAAAATTAGAAAAACCAGAATTCTGATAATTAAAAATCAGAAAAACCAGAATTCTGATAATTAAAAATTAGAAAAACCAGAATTCTGATAATTAAAAATCAGAAAAACCAGAATTCTGATAATTAAAAATCAGAAAAACCAGAATTCTGATAATTAAAAATCAGAAAAACCAGAATTCTGATAATTAAAAATTAGAAAAACCAGAATTCTGATAATTAAAAATCAGAAAAACCAGAATTCTGATAATTAAAAATTAGAAAAACCAGAATTCTGATAATTAAAAATCAGAAAAACCAGAATTCTGATAATTAAAAATTAGAAAAACCAGAATTCTGATAATTAAAAATCAGAAAAACCAGAATTCTGATAATTAAAAATCAGAAAAACCAGAATTCTGATAATTAAAAATTAGAAAAACCAGAATTCTGATAATTAAAAATCAGAAAAACCAGAATTCTGATAATTAAAAATCAGAAAAACCAGAATTCTGATAATTAAAAATCAGAAAAACCAGAATTCTGATAATTAAAAATCAGAAAAACCAGAATTCTGATAATTAAAAATCAGAAAAACCAGAATTCTGATAATTAAAAATCAGAAAAACCAGAATTCTGATAATTAAAAATTAGAAAAACCAGAATTCTGATAATTAAAAATCAGAAAAACCAGAATTCTGATAATTAAAAATTAGAAAAACCAGAATTCTGATAATTAAAAATTAGAAAAACCAGAATTCTGATAATTAAAAATCAGAAAAACCAGAATTCTGATAATTAAAAATCAGAAAAACCAGAATTCTGATAATTAAAAATCAGAAAAACCAGAATTCTGATAATTAAAAATCAGAAAAACCAGAATTCTGATAATTAAAATCAGAAAAACCAGAATTCTGATAATTAAAAATTAGAAAAACCAGAATTCTGATAATTAAAAATCAGAAAAACCAGAATTCTGATAATTAAAAATCAGAAAAACCAGAATTCTGATAATTAAAAATCAGAAAAACCAGAATTCTGATAATTAAAAATTAGAAAAACCAGAATTCTGATAATTAAAAATCAGAAAAACCAGAATTCTGATAATTAAAAATCAGAAAAACCAGAATTCTGATAATTAAAAATCAGAAAAACCAGAATTCTGATAATTAAAAATTAGAAAAACCAGAATTCTGATAATTAAAAATCAGAAAAACCAGAATTCTGATAATTAAAAATCAGAAAAACCAGAATTCTGATAATTAAAAATCAGAATTCTGATTTTTAATAAACAATGTCCGCAAGCTAAGTGTCCGCAACGTTGTAAATTAATAAATAGAAAGAAATGAATAAATATTATTTTTAATGCTAAATATTTTTTTAATTCTTGACATTTAAATGACGTTAAAATAAATAAACAAGCTGAAAGAAGAATAAATAAATGCTATTAAAAATTAAAAAAATAATTATAATGAAGAGAGGTCATACTATTAAACAGTGGCATTATTAAAATAAATACGGAATTAATTAATTTATTAATGTCCCAATAAATTAATTTTTTAGACCTTTAATTTGCTTAATATTAAATTTATAAAGGAAGTAAAATATTAAAACTTTGTTTTAAAATATTAAACTTTAAACTATAGTAAAATGTTGCATTAAAGTTTCAAGTTTTAATAGTTTAAAACTTAAAGTTTATTTATCAACATTAAAGAAACATTTACAATCTTGAAACATTTCTTACTAATATTCAGCATTTTTGTGAATTATTAATTAAAAATAATTTAATATAAATAGTGTCCGATTTTTTAAATTAAATAAAAAATTAAATAAAATAATTAATATTAAGTAAAATTAAATTAAAACCTTTCCCAACAAATGAAACATTTACATATTTTATTAATGCTTGTGTTTATTATGGTTTCAATCGTTGAGTTTAATGAAGCGGATAAATGCTCTGATTTAAACTGCAAAGCAGCTTGTCCGCAAAAGTGTGGGAATAATGACCGTGGATGTTTGGCACAGTTGACAGCCTGTAAATTGGCAAAATGTTGCAAATAACGAAGAAAAGGTTTTTAAACAAAAGAAAATGTTAAAGAAATTAAAATAAAGGATGTGTTAATTAAATAAAAATGTCAAGTCTAAAGACTGTAAAATAAAATATTAAATAAAAGAATATTTTTAGAAAGTGTTCAATTTATTCAACTATTTAAACCGAGTCATTTAAAATTAATTAAATCTTTTTTTTCGCTTCGAAGAAGTCTTTTCTATTCTTTTCTGACCCTTTTTGTTTTTTCAAGTTCCGTTAGAACAGCATTTTAATTTTGGACAGTTCAATACAGCGGTTGAACAGATTTGATCAGTACCACATTTTGCAAGAGAAGTATAGTCGCAATATTTGTCGCAAACTAGCACTTTGCATCTGCTGTCACAATTAACTTCAACCATTACAATCGCAAATATTGCTAGTACAATTAAAAAGTGTTTCATTTTTTTAAGTTTGCGGGGTTAAGTTTTTGTTTTGTTGTTTTTAAGTTTTAAGTTTGTAGTTTCCAAGTTTCTAAGTTTTAAGTTTGTATTTTCAAGTTTTTAAGTTTGTAGTTTCTAAGTTTTGTAAGTTTGTTGTTTTAACTTATTAAATTAAACTTTACAAACTTAAGCTTTCTAGATTTAAGTTGTATTAAAGTTTCTTCAATTAAACAGTCTATTTATAGCCTTACAAACTTAACTATTAGACAACCTTTTTTTAATTACATTGTTCAACAAACTTAAGTTCGTTCCACTATTATAACAAATTTAATTAATTGTAAGTTTACCAAAGGTTTAAAAACAACTTTTATTGCTTTTGAAAAACATGAAAAAACAAGCAATTTGTTTGAATTAACTTATAAAAAATAACTGGTAAATAAACTTTAAATAAAATTAATTACTAAATAAACAAGTGGAACCATAATAAATTATTTTATTTATTAAATTAAATAAATAATAAAAAAATTTTATTCAATTAAATTAATTAATTACCTCAACATTAATTTTATTTATTTATTTCCTTTCCCCCCATTTCCTCATTTTTTCCTTAATTTATTTAATTTTAAGATTAAACTTCAATTTATTTATTTACACATAATAACACTGTCGGCAGTTATTGGGTACATCTATATTGAAACAATTAGTGCATGCCCGTGAGCTAGAACGGCACGGAGGTCCACACTCTCTATCTATGCATTGCCAACATGTCTAATTAATTAATTAATTAATTTAAAGACTGAAGCTTTAATCAAAATTTAAAATATAAGACCCGGGGCTTTATTAAAATAACTACAGTAATTTTAAATTAAAACCTCATAAGCACCCCCTTCTGTAGGAAATAAAGAAACAATCAAAAATAAGGCAATAAGAAGCATAAAAACGACTTTTTGGAAGGCCATTTTAATTAAATTAAATTGAAGCTTGTTTGATTTAATCAACAAATTTCTCTTTATTTAAATACAAATCCGAATTAATTGTAAATAAAAATATTTATTAATAAAACCGTCATTTTTTTAATTTTCACGCTCTCCCGAAGTTGAAATAAAATTAATTCCTTGATAACTTTTATTTTGTTTATTTTATAATTTAAAATAAAAATAAAATAAAATTTACATTTTATTGTTTGAAAAATGTTTTTTTTTAATTTTATTTTTCTTTTATTTATTTATTTTGAATATGGATGACAACATATGCATTTTAAATAACGTTAGGAAGTAAGAAAAGTCATGTTTTTATAGTATCTATTATTTGATTTAATAATATTTTGTATTTATTTATTAAAACTTGGTAGGAGTTAAGTTTTAAGTTTGCGTTCAAGCTAAGTTTTAAGTCAAGTTTTAAGTTTGCGTTCAAGTCAAGTTTTAAGTTTGCGTTCAAGCTAAGTTTTAAGTCAAAATTTTAAGTCAAGTTTTAAGTTTGTGTTCAAGCTAAGTTTTAAGTCAAAATTTTAAGTTTGCGTTTAAGCTAAGTTTAAGTCAAAGTTTTAAGTGTTTTAAGTTTGCGTTCAAGTCAAGTTTTTTAAGTCTAAATTATTTAATTTTACACTCTTGAATAAAACTTAAAAAATCCTTGAATAAGACTAAGTTTCCTCTTTATTTTCTTTTCTCTCTCTCTACAAATAAACATGCTGTTTTTGTCAGTCGCAATAAATATTTATTTACTTAATATGAAACATTTAATATTGTATACATTTTATGCTTCAAGTTTTATTAAAATGTTTGCTGATTTAGCTGAAGCTGGGAGGGGGAAAATCTACCAATAAAATTGGGAGTTTTTTAGATTTATTATTTTTGCAATTAATTAATTAATTTATATACAATGTACAATTTAAAAAAATAAATAAACTAATTTTAAGTTGATTAATCAACCTAAAAAACAACAAAAACAGAAGCACCTTTTTGCTTCAATTTAAAAGTGTTTTAGTTAATTCTTTTGTAACTCTTAACAATTAACAAATGTCTTTGTAGCTCCGTAAATATGTCCAGCGCTTAGCTCTGCCAATTTTAAAAAGGCAGTTTTAGATAAATCTACGTGAGGTTCAGCGCAAGATGGACACTTGTCTTTGACTGGGACAGTAACGCTTAAACCAAAATTGTTTTTTTTAATTTTATTAAATTAAAAAACCTTTTGCCCTTGTACTCAATTTTTACACACACATTTTTACATATCGGGTCGTTGTTTGGATTGCTCGAAACCCATTGGGTATGGCTAATTGCAGCCAAATCCTGATTGTTTGCATCTATCTGTGTCCCACAAGCACCGAAGCCTGCGTCAATATAATACGTAAAATCGCAGGGTGAAGGTTTGTTAAGCTCCCAGCTTTGAACTGAGTTAATTGAACAAATAAGGAGTGAAAGAAATACAAGGAAATTAGTTGACATTTTTTAATTAATTATTTAATTTTTTTAAATAAATTAATTTATTTAATTCTTTTAAATAAACTTTTTAATTAACTGAACAAATTTTGATTGCTTTTATAGTTTTAATTAATTTTATAAAAACATGTATGAATTACTAAGTTCATCAAAACATTTAAAAAAAGGTTGGTAAACATGTTTAGTTTTTTTGTGTTTTTTGATGGTAAATAAACTTTTTTTAATGAACATGTTTTTGTTGTTTAATATTCTTACTAAGGAATTTATTAAAAATAAATATTAAACATTTTTTTAAACATGAAGTTTTTAAGGCTATATGATACTTGCGGACTGACATTTGCGGACTATTTATTGTAAAATAAAAAATTCTGATAATTAAAAATCAGAAAAACCAGAATTCTGGTAAATAAAAATCAGAAAAACCAGAATTCTGGTAAATAAAAATCAGAAAAACCAGAATTCTGATAATTAAAAATCAGAAAAACCAGAATTCTGGTAAATAAAAATCAGAAAAACCAGAATTCTGATAATTAAAAATCAGAAAAACCAGAATTCTGATAATTAAAAATCAGAAAAACCAGAATTCTGGTAAATAAAAATCAGAAAAACCAGAATTCTGATAATTAAAAATCAGAATTCTGATAATTAAAAATCAGAAAAACCAGAATTCTGATAATTAAAAATCAGAAAAACCAGAATTCTGGTAAATAAAAATCAGAAAAACCAGAATTCTGATAATTAAAAATCAGAAAAACCAGAATTCTGATAATTAAAAATCAGAAAAACCAGAATTCTGATAATTAAAAATCAGAAAAACCAGAATTCTGGTAAATAAAAATCAGAAAAACCAGAATTCTGATAATTAAAAATCAGAAAAACCAGAATTCTGGTAAATAAAAATCAGAAAAACCAGAATTCTGATAATTAAAAATCAGAAAAACCAGAATTCTGATAATTAAAAATCAGAAAAACCAGAATTCTGATAATTAAAAATCAGAATTCTGATAATTAAAAATCAGAAAAACCAGAATTCTGATAATTAAAAATCAGAAAAACCAGAATTCTGATAATTAAAAATCAGAAAAACCAGAATTCTGATAATTAAAAATCAGAATTCTGATAATTAAAAATCAGAAAAACCAGAATTCTGGTAAATAAAAATCAGAAAAACCAGAATTCTGATAATTAAAAATCAGAAAAACCAGAATTCTGGTAAATAAAAATCAGAAAAACCAGAATTCTGATAATTAAAAATCAGAAAAACCAGAATTCTGGTAAATAAAAATCAGAAAAACCAGAATTCTGATAATTAAAAATCAGAAAAACCAGAATTCTGATAATTAAAAATCAGAAAAACCAGAATTCTGATAATTAAAAATCATAAATAAAATCAGAATTCTGGATTTATTTATCAGAATTCAATACATAATTTTATCTTTTGTGTTTTAATTGCCAATAAAAGCAGAAAGGGCTGTGTAGTGAAGCATAGGGAAAATAATTACCCTTTAAATTCTTTGTTAGAGGGAATTTTTTTTCCAATTTTGTGTTTTATATTTTCATTGCAAGGAGTGTGTGGGATAAAAGTGCATATTATGCAGCTATAGATAAACAAAATTTTTCCCCTTTAAATTTCTCCATTCTTGCCTTTCCAATTAATTTAATTTTTCAATTTTTAATTTAATAAATAAATTTTTCTTTTATTTATTAAATTTAAATTGTTTAAATTTTATTTAAGTCTGCCTTACACATAATTTTAAACAAGAGAATGAACGCTTCAACGCTTCTTATTTTGCTACTTTCTCTTTTGTCTATTTATTCGATGCATTGCGCACCTCAAAAGAAAAGAAGTGAATCAAATCTGCTTCTATTAGGTGATGGCAAAGAAAAGAAGACAAAGGAGTTTAATGTTGGAGGAATGCTTAGAAATATGCTTAAATCTCTTTCATGCAAGCATAAGCAACTTGCTTATGATAATTCTAAAAGAACAAATAATACTGAAGCTGAAAACAAAAGCAGTGCTGAAAGTTTTGGTGTTGCGAGAGACAAGGTGGAGGAGACAAACACGGCTCGGCTTAAATTTCTTGCAAGGAATGGATACACGAGTAGCGGTAAGGAACCTTTTAAACCGAAAGGAAAGTGTCTAACCCATCCATTTAAATAATTGCAACTTGGTAGAATTCGATACAAAGAGACTTTTTCCTAGGCGACAGTGTAATCCACTTGACCATCTCACTAGTATTTCAAGTTTATTATTTTTCATTATTACTTTACTAATTTAATTAAAAACGCATTACCTAAATCTTTTTTAAAAATATTCAATGGTCAAGGTCAAGGAATTTTTAAAAAATTTAAACTCCAAAATTCTATATTTAAACTCTCTAATTTTTTGTTTTTTATTTATTAGACATTCTATTCTTTGATTTTAATAAGAAATTTCAAAATTCGAATAGAGAACTTTAAAAATATTCAATGTCAAAGTTCAAGGAATTTTGAACATTTCAAAAAATATTAATTAAATAACCACACATGGAATTTCTCTAATTTTTAGTTTATAGACAATAAACATTCTATTCTTCAATTTAAATAAATAAATTAATTTAAAGAATTTTCTAAAGAGCGGTTTGCAGCCGCGAAGCGGCGACAACGCGCTCATAAATTAAATAGGCTGGGAAAAATAAACTTGGATGGGTCTTTTAAATTTAATTATTACTTCAAATTAAATAAAATTAAATAAAAAATTTATTTTAAAGGCTCTTCTTCAAGTTCGAATCCAAGCACCCCACGTTTAACTACCCCAAAAACAATGCATCAACCTTCTAGATTTATTTCTAAAAATAAAGAACTATTTCCAAACAAATCGCAACGTTTTGAAGCAGATAAGGTAGACGATGCTGCGCAGTTTGGAAACGCACAAAATGTATTTCAAAGCTACAATTCACCCGAATTTCATAAAAAAGGTTCTTTTTGTGTTGTACTAGTTTTGTTTTAATTAATTAAAATTAAATTTTTAAAGACGATTACCCCGTTTTTGAATTAAAAGAAGAGGGCAATGCGCACACCAGTAAAGGGGAAAATGCCGTTATTAATAACGGCATGTATGGAATTAAAAAATCACAAAAAGACAGGGTTAAACGCCCAAAGGTTGACGAGGAACAGGAAGAAACCGACTTTACGTTTCCGAGTATTTTTTAATTTTTTTAATTAAATTAATTTTTAATTTTTCTAGTAATTTATAACGTCGAAAACCCGCCAAATACACCAACCCGTCATTTTTATTAAAAAGAAGAAAATAAGTTTATTTTGAAAAGGAAAAAGAAGAGAAGGCTTTCTGGAACATTGTGACACCTAAATATTTATTTAAATCCTTTATTAATTTATTAATTAAATTAACTAATATTTAGTGTCTTTTTTTATTTAAATTATGCATATTTTATTTTAAATTAAAAAAAAATTTTTTTTTAATTTATAAAATTATTTTTTAATTAAAAAAATAAATTGTCTCCACTAAAAATCAATCCATTAAAAATTAAATTTTAAAAAGGCAAAAAGACAATAATTCTTTTAACCCCTTTTTACCTTAAAAAATAATTTAAAAAAAGAGATAAGAAAAAATAAAATAATGTTCAGGAAAATTGCTTTTGCCAGTCTCACCGGGTTTAGCCTATAAAAAAGCGTTATCTAATTTTCCACATTTTAAAGAGTAAAAGACAATTTAAATTTTATTGTTGAAAGAATTAGTTACCTAAAAGGCTTAAAAAAGAAGCGCAGCTTTTTTTTTTAGCTTAAATAAAAGGCAAAAAGTAAAAGGTTAAAGTGGCTAGAAAAATGTCACAAGCAATCAAGAGTTTTTTTTAAAAAATAGAAAAATGCTCTAACGGACATGAAACACGACTCTTTTTTATTGTTTCAATGCAAAAAGAAATTTTACTCTTTTTATTAAAAAAAAGAAGAAAAGTTTTTTAAATATTCATGCAATAGAGTTTGAATGACGAGGAAACAATTCGTTGAGTTAAGGTAAAAATAAACCTTTTTATTTGCTTTTATACCAACTTATTTTCACAAACTTAAGTTTGCTATTTTAAAGTTGAATATTTCTACCCTTTTACAACTTGTTAATATAAGGAAATTAAGAAAGTTGGAATACTTGTGAAGTGGTTAAGTGGATTACACACTCGCCTGGGTAAATCTCTTTGTATCGAATTCCGCTCTGTGTTTTGAAAAATGTTTTAATGGATGGATCAAATGCTTTATTTCAAATTAATTAATAATTAACAAATGTAAAGTAAAAGTCACGCATGGAATTTAATTAAAATGTCTAGGGAACAGAGAATAACTAGCTTTTCAGCCATAAATAGATTTGCCTTTACTGCTTTCTATAACACTTAATTTTCTTTATTTTCCCAAACTTTATAAACATTGTTTAAAGAAATTATTATTATTATTTATTATTCACTACCCAAGTAAACCTAGCCATCCTTACTTTATTAAAAAAAAAGCTCTTCCTGTTGCTTAATAGGCGCTTAAATTTTCCCTTCTAATTCAAAGGAAAACTTTTATTTTTTCTTTTCTTTTTTCTTTATTTTACTACATCCTTGAAAGCTCCAGAATTTATTATTAGAGAAACTTTCTTTTCTTTATTAACTTTCAATCCATTTTTAACACTTTTCTTTTGCGCATTAAAAATTGTTTCAAGGTTGGGGATGCATAAATATAATTTAAAATTATTCCCACAATTATGCTTTAGGTAAATTGAAGCTTAAATTTTTAAAGTTTTCAACATAATGTCTGTTACTTTACTAAATATTCTACTACAAACAAAAATGTGACGACTAACATTAATTAAAAATTAAAATAAAAAAAAGCTCAATAACATTAAGAATTAAAGATTAAGTGTCCAGATGCATTTTTAGTTTATTTAATTTATTTGCTATTTATTTTAAATAATTTCTTTCCTTTTAATTTAAAGCATAAAACTCTAATGAATTTTTACCAATATCCTCCCCCTTCTTCTTCCACACCACAATCAACTATTTCTACTTCAATTACATTTTCAAACCCTTCCGTTATTATACCAGTCTCTTCACCTTCTCCTACATCTTCAGTTCATCATATGCGATTGGCATTGACAATAACACATTTACTTTTAGTATCTCTTGGTTAGACTATTTAATTATTATTTTAATTAATAAGTATTTAGGTTCTGTGAATTTATTGGTTATTCTGATAATTTTAGTCAGGTAAAATCTGAGCATTTTTTTAAATAAATTTAATTTAAATTATAGGCCTTATATGCGCTCAATCACTAATGTTTATATGGTTAGTATTTTTATTTATAAACTTAAGTTATTTAAATTTCCAGATCTCCCTGTGTCTCGCAGACTTTATTTATTTAATTAATTTAACTTTGGTTGCTGCCTCTCAACTCAATGAAAAGTCTTGGCCTTTTAATTCCCTTCTTTGTACAATGTACAAATTTTTAAATAATTAAAATACAAATATAATATTTTTAGATATCATGGCACGGAAACTACAGGTTAGAAGAAGCATTTAATTTTACAATAAAATCTGCTTTTGATACAAATTATTAAAAGCTTAAAGCAATTTGAAGGAGTTGATTAAGCAAGTTTAAAATAACCTTCCTAGGCAAGGCGGTAATCCACTCAACCATCCCACTCACTTACACAAAACTTTTCTTTTCCATATAAACATTTTAATAAATAAACTTGGCCGTCTTAAAAAATTTTAATTAAATAATTAATATTTTTAATTATTAAATTATTTTTAGGAAAATATGCAAGTGTAATGTTTGTTGTCCTTTTAGCAGTTGACCGGTATTTATAAAATTTTCTAAGAAAAAAAATTTTTTTCTTTTTAGGTACTGTGCCATGTGCCGTTCAAATTGGTGCGCTCGTTACAGGTAACCTCAAATAAATAAACAAGGCTTATAAATATTTAAAGGAATTACCGAACAGCAATAGCACTCTCTCTATGCGCCTGGATGTTTGCTGCAGCATCGGCTTCTCCCCTTTACATTTTTGCGGAAGTTGCCTTTCTAAGGTTGCGTTCAATTGAAAAAGTACACAAATTGTGTATTGCAAAATGGCCAAATTCTGACGTTGCGAGATGGTAGAAGAGTAAATTCTTTAAATTAAAAAATCCTTTTTTAGGTATATAACAGCTTCTTCCATTCTTATTTTTGCGTTGCCTCTAGCAGTCATTATCTTCAGCTATTACCACATTTTTATTAAATTACGTGAAGCTCTCAAGTCTTGTAAACGTATGAAAAGGGGTGCTAATTCAAGAGCGCCATATCATCGCGTAACCAGGTTTTCTTTTGGTTTAACAGGGGTAATAAACTTTAATTCTGTTTAGGTTAGTATTGTGGGTTGTTATCTTCCATGTAATGTGTTGGTCCCCTTTTTGGCTGTTTAATTTATTTTCTTCAATATTCCGGCTCAGAATATCTACACAATTCGACCGCGTTGTTGTCAACATTATTCACCTTTTTCCTTACATAAATTGCGCTCTCAACCCAATTTTGTATGTCGCTCATGCAGAGAATTTTAGAATAGCCTTCCGCTCCTTTTTCTGCCCAAAGTTTGTTAATAGAACGAGACGAAGGAGTGGAGCAGAATTTTATGAAGACAGTCGTTGTGTTGTGGTAGTTGGAGGCGGTGTAGGGGGAAGATCCAATTCTATGGGCATTGGAGGACCTGGAAGTTCAGCAACTAACGGAAGCAATCCTGCAGTAATTTTAACTACCGATGGAGTTGATGTTTGTAAAAATAATAGTGCAGCATTTTTACGATTTTCTTCCAAGTTGGTCTTCTCTGGTTTTTTTAATTTAAATTTTAACAGTTCTGAGCGTGCCTTGTTAACAGCAGCAGGGCCTAATCATCACATTTCTCTATGCAATGGAAGTGCAAACGGTGTTGTAGATATTGGTTCAGTTCCCTCATTGTTAGATTGCCCAAAGCTTCCAATACGTGCGTACAGTGCTAAACATTCAGTTATTACATTAGAAGAATGCAGTAGTGATGGACAGATGAATACAAATGAAGGAAAGATTAAACGACAAATATCTCGAAGGAGGAGAAGCTCTGCATGCGAACAGGCTATTTTATCTGGTGGTGGTGTTGCTGCGGCAAGTATTGTTCCTTTGGTTGGAAAATACAATGCGAAAAAAATGGAGGAAGAAAATAGGTAAACGATTTAAGACATATAAAAAGAAAGTCAAAACAGTGCTTCACTAGCTAAGTTGGGAGAGCGCGCGATTATAATTTGTTAGGTTTCAGGTTCGCCCCCTGTCGGTGGCTAAACTTTTGTTTCTCTCTTTATATTTAATATTACCCTTTTATAGTCTCAAGACTGACTCTACTGAACAACCTCTTCTAAATAAAATGAATACATCAGAATCTTGTAACAGAACAGTTGAAGGAGTGAGTATCAGTTTCTATAGTGTTGGAGTAAATTCAGAAGAAATTGCTACAAAGCAACAAATTTTACAATATTCAATAAATGAAGAAAATAGACAAAATGAAGAAAATAATCGGTTAATTCTGGATGAAGAAAACGAGAAAGATGAATTTATTTAAAATTTAAAATGCCTTTTAGTTATTCCTATTTTGTGTATAATTCATTTATTGAGCATATTTTGAGTGGAAATTCGAATTATTTTTTAAAATTAATTTAAAAAATATAAGCCTTTAAATTTGTTTGTTTTAATTAAAAACATACTGTCCTATTTTTTAAAACATTTTAATAATTTTTTAATTTGTCTTTTCAACAGCTGAAAAGTTCAATAATGCTTTTAAAAAATATTTTTTTACCGGAGTTAAAAAAATATTTTTTGACATGTACTATTAATTAAAAATATTAAAATAAGAAAAACCTTTAAATGTAAAGTTTAAATATTTGTTTTAATATCAAACTCAAAGTGCATTTAATTTTATATAAAAGAGCTCGGAAAAAGGTTAATGTAAATTAAAGTATATTTTTAAAAAATTAATTAATTAAAAGGCCTAAAATGTTTAATTTATTATTTCTATTATTTGCACTTTTAAGCAGTTTTAAAGGTAATTTTTATTCAATTAAATGTTAATAAGCATAAGACAATGCGTAATGGTTGTATTAAACGTGCTGGGTACGGCCTTTCTAATTGAGAAATTTAATTAGAAATAGAGGAACCCCCAGGGTTTAAACTGACGTTTTTATCAGTTCCTTAGACATGCAGAAAAAAAACATTTATAAAATCAAACATCTTAGTTTACAGTGAAAAAAGATACAAAACTGTGTTAACTAATTAAGGCTAAACTAATAAAAGTTGTACAAGTTGACTAGACAGCTTAGATGGATAAAGGAGAGTGCCTTAAAAATAGAAGGGATAATCAAAAGGCTTTCTAATAGAATACTACCTTCTAATAAAATACTACTTTATATTTAAATGCCTTTATTAGAGATAGCCAACACCTTCTAAAATCTCTAATAGACCCAAACCTTATAAAAAGAAAAGTTGAAAAATAATAAAATCAAACCCTTCAGGTTTCAACACTCTCTCCGAAGCAGAGAAAAAAACAGTTGTAGATTGCCACAATAAATACAGGGCCCAATTAGCCAGTGGAAAAGCCGCTAATAAAACAGGTCTTCTCCCTCAAGGAGCGAATATTAAATTAATGAAATATGATAATAATGTGGAAAAATCTGCTACTGAATGGGCTGCACAATGTACAATTTCTCATTCTGGTGGAAATAATGGGGAAAATCTTTTTATGTCAAGCAATCAAAATATGAACGCAAGTAAAAATGAATATAACTTTTAAGTTTAAAAATGCTTTGTTTTTATTTTATAGCAGCCGCCCTACTCCAAGCCTGTGATAATTGGTGGTCTGAATGTAAAAAGTATGGATTACCAGGAAATTTGGTTCTCACAAGGGATGCGTTTAATAAAGGAATTGGCCATTGCACACAAATGGCATGGGCTAACACTTTTGGCATTGGTTGTTCGGTGCAAAAGTGTCCTAACTCTAAGTGGAAGACCTATGTTGTTTGTCAGTACAGTCCACCGTTAGTCTTTAATTTTTTTAATAAAAAGGAACACATGAGGGTACCGTCAACTTAGGAAAAATTTGATTTTTCTATTGTAAAATTAAAAAATCAAATGATAGCTCATTTGAAAGAGCTTTACGAGCTGAGTCGAATGGTACCACTCTTAAAATGTGGAGACCCTTATAAGTCAAAATACAGGTCCCTGAAAATCGAAAAAGCATAGGGGGGAGTAAGCGCATTAAAATAAACTTGTTGATTTAAGCAAGTTGCAACTAATTAATTATTATTTTAATTAAAGAGGCAACTATCTTGATCAAGGGATTTATGAGAAAGGGAAGCCTTGTTCTGGATGTACTAATGGATGTAGTTCTTCCAATTCTGGGCTTTGCAATTGAAAATTTTTTTTAATTAATTAAAAAATTAATTATTTTTAATTAATTAATTGAGCAATTAGCTTTAAACTGTTGTATTTTTTAATAAAAAAATAGTGATAAATTTAGAATTTTTGTAAAATTTAATTTTTATTTTTTGGGTCATTTTTTGTTTTAAAATTATTTGGTAGATTAAAAAAAATTTTTTTTTAATTATTAAAAAAAAAAAAAGAATTTTTTTAATAGTAAAAAAAAAAGAATTTAATTAATAAAATTAAAATCGTCAGAAAAAATTTTTTTTTAATTTTAAATTAAAAAAAAATCCCTAAACAAACAAAAAAATTATTAAATCACCTGATTTTAAATAAAATTAAAATTTTATTAAAAAGTTAAAACGTAGAGGAAACGAAAAATTTAGAAAAGAGGAAACGTGGATAATCTTTATTCCCTTTAGTTTTTGGATGCTTAAAAAGGAGGGAAAAATGCTTTAATCACAACACTTTAAAAAAAAGTTTTATCTTTTACTTAATATTTAATATTTCAAGTTTTAATTTTTTTAGGAATAAAAAAAACTCTTTTTTTTAATTCTTAGAAAAGGGTTACATAATGCAAAATAATAAATTATTTTTTATATTAGTGAATTTGTTGGCTATTTATAATGGTAATTTTTATTAATCTTTGTGTTATAAAATTACCGTAATTAATTTAATATAGCGCCGGGTCTTATATATTTTTTGACGTTCTTAAAAGCTTCGAGTTGTCAGTTTAAGGGGTATGGAACATCTCCAAAGGGGATACTGTATTAGCTGGGATGCTTTATTAGCTGGGGGTGCTGTATTCAAATAAATACAGTAATCACCTTTCTACCCAAAACCTGTACCCTTACGAACATTTAAAATTTTCTAAACTATTAAATATATTAAAATCTTTTCTAATTTCTAAAGTTGTTGTAAATACTCTATCCTCTACTGAACGAAAAGCAGTTGTTGATTGTCACAATAAATATCGTTCATTGCTTGCTAACGGAAAAGTAGTAAACAAACTAACAGGCAAACCTTTTTCCAAAGCAAAGGATATAATTCAATTGACATATAGCGCTGAAGTGGAAGCATCCGCCGCCGAATGGGCGTCGCATTGTCAATTTGACCATTCTGAGGGTGGTGGCGGTTATGGGGAAAATCTTTACTTGGCAGGGGACTTCAACAAAAACTTTAGTAAGGAAAAATTTAAAGAAGGTTTAAGGTACCCTTTTTTAACTTTTTAAGCCGCCGTAATGACCGACGCTTGCAACATGTGGTGGGGAGAAAGTGCCACTGACGGTGTACCCCCCCAATTGGATGAAAGCTTTTCTTGACGTTGATGATGAAGAAGCCTTTGAAAAATGCGGCCATTTTACTCAAATGGGTTGGGCTAAAGTCGTTTCTGTTGGTTGTGCAGCCAAGCTTTGTAACAACAAAAACACTAATACAATTGGGACTTTGGCTGTTTGCCGTTACAATCCACCGTTAGAGAATTTTTAAATTTAATTAATTAATTTATTAAATTAATTTATTTATTTAATTATTTAATTAAATTAATTAAATAATTAATTTAATTAAATAATTAAATTAATTTACTTAATTAATTTTAGCGGAAATATTATTGGAATGCCAGTATATCAACCAGGGCAACCCTGTAGTGGTTGTGGAAACAAAGGTTGTTGCAATTCTACTAAACTTTGTTACAATTAAAGAAAATTGAAGAACTAACTAGTTTCAGGGGTGCGCATTTTGCTTTAAATTAAGCAAATTAATTAATTTTATTATTTAATTTGGGTATTAAAAATTCTTTTCGGCATCCCCTGCTGTAACTACTAATGTAAATTAAATTACTTTTTATTCGCATATACTGTATTTATTCAAATAAAATAACAGGGTTTATATTTTTCAACGTCTCTTTTATAAGTTTAGGTTTATTAGAGGCTTTAGAGGGTATTAAAAATTGTAAAACTTGAATTGTAAAAATTGTAAAAATGGTAAACTTGGAAATAAACTTATTACAAATTGTAAAAAGTTGAAAATAAAAATTGTAAAAAATGGTTAGTAAATTGTAAAACTTGAAAATAAACTTAATAAAAATTGTAAAAAATGGTAACCCTAATTATGTGTAATTAATTTAAAGTTTAATAAATTTAAAACCAACAATGTGTTTGAAAAGCAATTGTGAGCCTTGTCATTGAGCAAATTTATAAATAATAAAGTTGTGTTGTTTCAATTAAATTTTAATTAAAATAATATTCATCCAAAAACTTGAATGTATCAGAAGATGATTTTAGAGAATTAAAAATATTTCTTCTTTCCTTTACCAACGAGGATCTTTAATTTAAAAAAATTTAATTAATTAAGTTAATCTAAAAAAAATTTTTTTTATTTTATTTAATTAATTAAAAAAATTCTTTTTTTTTAATTTAAAAAATAAAAAATTATTTTATGTAATTAAAATAAATTTAAAAAAATTTTTTATTTAATTTGATTAATTAAAAAAATTCTTTTTTTTTAATTTAAAAAAAAAATATCCAAACCTCAACATAAAAACCAAAATTTGATGGAACAATTCAAAAGGAATGTTTTCCTTCTTTTCCAACTCCAACCAATCAATTACACACTGTTTGGGTGTAACCAAGTGTCCCGCAAACAGCGCCGGATTTTCAAGCAGCCCATTCGCTGCCATAACGCCATCAGCTTTAGTCGATTTTGCAATTTTTAAAGCTTCAAGGCGAGTTTTACAATTGCCTTAAAATTGAATTTAGAGGGAAATTAAACAGTTAAAATTTATTAAAGGTCCAAAAAAAGTCCAAGGTCCAAAAAATTAAAAAAAAAACCATTGGCAAACACAGGAATATTCAAAGCCTTTTTAATTGTTTCAATCGCAGAGTAATCTGGAGGTTCATTCCGTTGTTCTACAGTTCTAGCGTGTACTGCAATGTGTGAAATTCCGGCGTGTTCTGCCTTTCTTTTATTAAATTAAATTTAATTTTAAATTTTTAAAGTCAAAAAGCAACCTTTCTGCACAAATCCACAGTTTCTTCTAAGCACTTTTTCAGTCTAATTTTTATAGAAATGGAGAATTTTGGGTCGCTAATTCTCCCTCTGCATTGACGGACAATATCAAAAATTTGTTGGGGATTGTCAAGGAGTTTGGAACCAAAACCTTCAGAGCGAACGTCCCTCTTTGGACAGCCACAATTTAAATCTATTCCGTAGCAATGGCTTGAGAAGAAATTTAAAAATTAATTTTTGAGTTTAAAAAATTTTTTGGACAAAATGTCACAAGGAAAAAAGGTCAATTTAAAGGATAAAAATAAAAAGAAAATACCCACCCCAGGGACCGGTCCAAAACTCTAAAAATAAATTAGAAAAATACCCGTAAACCAACTCTGCAGCATCAGCAAAATCTTGAGGCTTTTTAGCAGCAAATTGTACAATTGGAAAGTCTCCTTCAGTTGGGACAAATTCAACAGCCCTACACTTTTCTGATTTGACAAAACAATCAGCATAAATCATTGGAGTGTAGACAAGGTCACAGCCATATTTTCTTACTAGTCTTCTAAATGGTAATCTTAAGAAAAAAAAATTTAAAAGAAGAAAAAAATGAACGTTTTAAGGTTGCGAATAAACGGACATAAAAGTCAAAATAGTCGCAAACTTAAAACAAACTTTACAACTTGAATTGTGTAAATTTAAACAAACTTAAGTTTTAATAAAAAACACAAACTTGGAATAACGAACCATTGGAGCAGCAATAAACAAAGGTGTTAATTGACTGTTGAATTCTTCATCATTTTCAGGTTCACCATTCATTCCTCTAAAAAGAGGTAAAATAAAATAAAAATTAAATAAATATTAAAAAAAGGGGAAAAGGCCTTTTTAAAAAAAAAAAAATTAATTAATTAAAATTTAATAAAATTAAAAAAAGAAAAAAAAATAAAATTAATTAATTAATTAAAATTAAATTTAAAAATAAATTTTTTTAAGCTTCAAAAATCTCTTCAACACGTCTTTTGGAGCGTAGATCACTCTAAAAATAAAATTAAAAAATTTTTTTTTTAATTAAAAAAAAAAATAAAATAAACAGACCAATCTTATCGGATTGACATTATACGAATTTTTTCCGATACAATTAAATGCAATTTGTGCAGCAGAAGCAAAATTTAAACCAAAACCAACAGATACAAAGAAAGGTTTTTTTGATGAATTTGTATGAATTAATGCCAAATTTGGTAATTTAATATTTTTATTATTAAAATTAAGATTAAACATTGTAGCTACTCCTTTTGATTGTTCACATTTTAATTCAATTTCCTTAAAATTTTTAAATTAATTTTTTAAATTAAATTAATTAATTAAAATTTTAAAAAAAATAATTTAAATAATTAATTTAATTATTAATTAATTTTAAAAAATTTAACTAAATTAAAATTAATTAAAAAATTTAATTAAATTAAAATTAATTTAATTATTAATTTAATTAATTTAAAAAATTAATTAAAAAATTAATTAAATTAAAGGAATAAATAAACCAAAAAATGAAAGGCTTAGAAACCTTTTTTTTTAATAAAAAAAAAACCTTCTAAAAAATAATTAAAAAACTTTTTCAATATCATCCAAGTCTTCACGTTCACAAAATCCAGACAATAAAAGAGGTGCTTCATTAAGTTTTTTGGCTATTCCAATGGTTGGAATGGACAATTCAAAGCCTATATGACAAGCCAATCCGCAGCCTTTTTTTAAACAAAAATTAATTAGAATAAATTTAAAAATTATAAAAAACCTCTAGAGTGCCACTCTCCATTCGCATCGATAAATAAAAGATCAATTTTCGGGCACTTTTGGAGATGCCGTTGAAGTACTCTAATTAACGGCCTTGCCTCTTTAATTCCAAAATATTCGGGTAGATAGGGCATTAGACCTCCTAGTGAGCTTAAAAGGACTGTTTCGTCTGCACAATAGACAACCTAATTTAATTAATTTAATTTTTAAAATTAAAAGAAAAATTTAAAAGAAAAACCTGCATATTCGGATACGTCAAAACCGTTAAACTAACTACTCCAAAGGATGGAAAATTTGTCGAAACAGACAGGTCTATACCTGCAAAATATCTTAAAGAAAGTTCATCGAAGTCAGCCCCTTCTTTTGGTGAAGAAAGAATTTTTTTCTAAAATTAAAAAATTTTTTTTAAAATTATTTTAAACCTCTTTTCTCTCTAATTTTCTCATTTGAACTCGCATTCCAAAATTATTACCAAAAATTGAAAGTAAAAATGAAATATAAGAGTAAAGCATAGCTAATGAACAAATTACTGAAGTAGCCATTATTGGAAGAAAAGGAAATTTATTTGAAGGAAATATTAACTAAAAAATTAAAAATTAGAAGGAAGGGTCGTTTGGGCGCGACAAAATAATTATATTAACAAACTAAACTTAAAATACAAAAATAAACTTGAAAATAAAAATACAAAAAAGAAAAAATACATAATAATTAAAACTAAACCTTATGACCAATTAAAGCATAAAATTCAGCCAAAACAATCGCAACAATTAACTTTCTTGCAACAGGACATCTAATCAACTCTGCTGGATGTATTTTCCAAACAAAGTCTGAAACAAACATTCCAATAACAAAAGTACCAAAAATAGAGGCCAATTTAATTAAAAAATGTTCAATAGGAGTGAAGAAAAGGGTAAATTGAGTGACCGTTGAGACAACAAAAATCAAAGAAAAAGGCTCAATGAAACGAGAATCCTTTTTAAAAATTAAACGTTAATTTAAGGTATCTAAAAATCAAAAAAAAAAATTTAAAAAAACCTTAACAGACAACAACGCCAACGGAAAGAACAACATAAGAACAGCTTTTTCATGCACATGCCAACCAAAAAGGAAAAAAGGGAAGGCTGATAGAAGCAACGAATAAAGAAAAAGATCAGTAGGAGAAAGGTCCTTTTATTAAATAAATTAAATTTAAATAAATTAAAGAAAAGAAACCTTAACAATTTTAGCAAATAAGAGCTTCAACAAACGCCAAAAGGAGGCGCCCAAAATTACCCCGATTAAAATTAAAGTAATAAAAGGGGAAATATCAGGCAGAATGGAGTGAGAATATTCCTAAAATGTATTTAATTAATTAAATTTAATTAAATTTAAAAAAAACCCCAACAATTCCTTTTGTAAATTCTGATGTAGGAGGACACTTTTTAAGCAACATTTTCGAACTATTTGAAGTACAATTAACAGAAAAATTGAACACTATTTTTGCTAAAATTGCGTCCACTAAATTGTAGATAGCCCATAAGTTAGGTGCCCAATTTGCGTGTGTTAAGCCTCTTTTGAATGGAAAAAGGCGAGATAATATTTGGCCAATGGAGTAACGAATACCGTCTTTTTAAATTAAAAAAAAAAGAAAAAAAAATTTTTTTCTACAAATTGTCAGTCGGACATAATGGTCAGACAGACAAATCTATGCGCTTTTTAAAGGGCCAAAATTTTAGTTAATTAAAGGATAAGAATTCCTAATCCCTGAGGTTTTTTACACCTAAAACTGTCTAAAAAAGGATTGACCAAAATGTCCGATTGACCATTTGTAGGTAAACAAAAATTAGAAATTAAATAAAAAAAAACCTTTAAAATTAAAAGCAAAGATTCCTTCAATCAAAAAAGGTCCAAAAGAAAGGGAAAAAATAAAAACAAAAATTCCCAAAAGATAAAAAATAGTTGAAGCTTTCTTCTCCTTCTCAGAGCTAACAAGAACTTTCCAGGAATAAAAAATAAAAAATCCTGGAGCGTAATAAAGGTAAATATGTTTGAAATTAAGCAGAATAGCGTAGAATAGAGCTCCCTATTTTAAATTTAAAAAATCCATTTTTTAATTTAAAAGGCAAATTTAATCAAATTAAAGACTTAATAATCCTTAAATAATTTAATTTCCTTGCAAACCGAGTCAGAAACCAAAAATTAAGTTAATGGGACGAAATGTCATCTTAAATAAATTAAAGTAATTTAACCAAATTTGTAAGTGAATTGAACAAATAAATCTAAAAAATACAAAAAAGGGTTTAATTAAACCAAGAATAAAGGAAAAAGAAGGAAAAAGGGAAAAAAAGGAAAAATTAAATTCTGTGACCAAATGTCGTCCAACACAAAAATTGGTTTCTGACACTGATTGTCGGAATTGACAAATAAAAAAATAAAAAAAGAATTAATAAAACCTTGAAAATGTCCCCTCTACAAATCGAACCGATCGACAAAAGTAGAAAACCATAAAGAAACGAATTATACTGAAAATGGATATTGTCCAGTAAAATGAGCGCCTAAAAATTAAATTAATAAAACAAAGAAAAGGCTAAAATAAACCGGATTAAGCATTAAAAGAGCAAAAAGGCCTAGTCTTGCTCGGTTAATGAAATTTTCACCAACTGCTAATTGCTTGGAAATTAATGAAGAAGAGACGCTCGCACACCCCACAAACTGGAATAATTAATTAAATTAAAAATTTATTTTAAAAAGTTATTTAAATTTATTAATTTATTTAAATTGAAGAATAGAATGTTTATTGTCTATAATCTAAAAATTAGAGAAATTCCATGTGTGGTTATTTAGTTAATATTTTTTAAAAATTCAAAATTCCTTGAACTTTGACATTGAATATTTTTAAAGTTTTCTATTCGAATTTTGAAATTTCTTATTAAAATCAAAGAATAGAATGTCTAATAAATAAAAACAAAAAATTAGAGTGTTTCAATATAGAATTTTGGAGTTAAAATTTTTTCAAAATTCCTTGTCCTTGATCATGGAAATATTTTAAAAATTAAATTTAATTAAACCTCACACTTACATAAACAATATCTCCCATTATAACACTCGCTCTTTGAAAATAGAGTGTACTTTTTGAGAAATATTCTTCCCTTCCCAAAGTCAACATTTTTAGGTCAATCAAATAAGCTACTTTAGACAACACCCATTCAAAGTAAGCAAAGAATGGGGGATAATCCAATGTCCATTGAGAAAGCCTTGAATGATACCAATGGCCTAAGGGTAGATTGTGGACTATAGACATCCAATTACGATGAACCTAAAATTTAATAGAATTTGCTTCTTTTAATCCGTTAAAAAGGTCTTTTGCATTTTGAACGCCCATTAAATGCTCATTTAATTTCCTCAGCTTTAAGTTGAAAATAAGAAGGAAGACACAAAGATGAGGGTGGGGATATAGTTAAAATTAATAGCCCTTTAAATCTACTTAGAAATTAGTCTTCAAGTTGAGGAAGTTAACCCACAGAGTGTAAAGAAAAGACAAAGATTCCCCAACATTTAAACTTAAATTCGAGAAAATAAAATTAAAATAAACCTCAAAATCGGTAGAATGATAGCTGTTGATCAAAACTGATTTAATTGAAACAAGAAATCCAAAGATCAGCCAAGTCCTTGGGTCTTTTAACAGCGTTAAACATCCATTACCTTGAGTATTTTCAGTCCCCATCTTGCTAGAATTAAAGTTAAAATAACAAATAGAAGCGCAGGTACTTAAATTGTTAACGAATATAAATAGAAGCGCATGAGCATAACATTGCGGATAAAACAGTTTCACAGAAAAGTAAGCGACTTATTCATTGAAAAAATGTTATTTTTTCTAATCGTCTACTTGGCATTGCGTCTCTCTATCAATTCACTATTCTCTCTTTCTATGCATCTATGCAAGCTGTTTTTTAGTTATATTTCTCGGGAACATCCCAACTAATCGCGAGATGGTTAAATTCCGTTTAATTCTTTTTTTTAATAAAATTTCACATTTTTGGATCAGAAAATTTCATTTTTTTAATTAAGATGTCCGTCTTTGCCTTAATTGTGTCTGGTAGAATGGTACAAACAGACTTTACTGCTCTCACGGAGATGGAATATATGATTGAAATTACTGATGCTGAAAGGTTTTTTAGACAAAATTGCTTTATTTTTTAATTTATTTGTTTATTTGTGTTAGGGATAAGGTTTAAGAAGGTTTTACAAGAATTTTTAACGAAATCTTGTCGAAAATTAAATCTAAAAAAATTTTTTTATGCTTGTAAATATGTAAGCTAAGCTCTATAAGGGAGCTTGTGTTTAACATTTTTATTATTTTTTTTTTTCAAACCCGTAATAAAGCAATAATGGACTTTGAAAAAGTTCAAAGAGCAGCCATTTTATTAAGTTTCCCAAAGAACCTTCGTTTTATTTGATCATAATTTTCTTTCCATACTTATTTTTCTTATGTTTTAAAATTTAATTTAATGTAAAAAAAAGATGATAAAGAATTTCTTTTAAAAATTGCGGGGGAGATAAGCAATATAATGTTGTTGTTGAAAATAAAAATTACAAAAGTTTATTCAATCTTCCCATAAGGAAAAAATGTTTTCTTTTATCTGATTGTACAATCATTATTAGTGGCTTTTTCTGGTAGTATCATTTTACACAATTTTTTATAAATGTATATAAAAGCATAGTAAATAATAAAAATCCTATTTTTTCCATTGTTTGCTTGATTTTTTTATAAGTATTCTTAATAGATTTTTAGTTTTTTTTTTTTTTTGGTTTTTAATAATTATATTTTTTTTTCTATTTTGGATTTGAATATTTTATTTTGAAATGAAAGGACATCAGGAAGCTAAAAATGAGGTGAAATTTAAATATAATTAAAATTTTTTAATAGTTCCAATTCATTTAACTCTGCCTTATTTTTCTTTATTCATTATCAGCTCAAATTTATTATTAGTAGATTTAATCAATTTTTTCCAAAAGAAATTTTTAGTTATTTTTTACTGTACTCTGAATCGTCCTGTTTTTAGTCAAACCTTGAAGCGGCAGGATAGAATGATCTCCTTTAATGTATTAAAGCTATAAATGGAGATTATGAGGCCCCCAGATGAATTAATAGTTGAAATTATTGATCTTTTACCATTAAGTAAAAAATGGGTAAAATTTTCTGTTTCTAGAATTTTTGATATTCTTTTATTAAATAAGCAGAAAAATTGGATTCTTAATCATAAAAAAGCTATTATAGTAATTTTTTAATTATATTAAAGCGAAAAATTTTAAAAAACAATTTTAAATTTGATCGTCTTAAATTTCAGTACTTCTCAACACTTGAAATTGGTGGTCAAAAGCTTGATGCATTAGGCTTGAAAATTAAACAAATCAGATGTTTGGACAAACTTTTGATGGTGAATGCATATCTAATTAAGATATGGACGTGTATGTTTTTTAATTTTATGATTAATTGAAATACTTTTTTTTATGTTTTTAATTAGGTTCGTTGAGTGTGTCAATTTTTGCTTCTGAAAGATCTGAAGAATTTAAAGGGCTTTTAAATTTGAATATGACTCGATTTATGGGCATTCAAATTAAAAATCTAAACATTGCTGAGGTTACAATACAATTTTATTTAATCTAAAATCATTTTCAGTTACGTGATGGCGCGGCTGAACGCATTTTGTTGATCAAAAAGCTGTTTGAAATTATTACTGCTAATAAAACTGGTATAGAGGGTACTACACTTGCAAATTTTTTCTTGATTGACACTACTGATTTGCGTTGCATATTTGATGCTATGGAAAGCTACATGAAATAAGGCATTGCTTGGTATATCTTAGTCTTTCGAATCATTCAAAATAAAATAAAAACTTTAAATTTTAAGGTTCAGTGCAATTTTTACTTGATTTGAGAATAATGTTTTGTGAACGTAAAAAAATAATAAATTATTTTTCTTTGATTAAATATATTTTTTTAAATTCTTTTGAGGAATTTTTATTTTATTTTAGTTAAAAAAAGCTTTTCTTAAATAGATTTTTGCATAAAATTTCATTTTAAAAATTCTTTATATTAGAATTTAAGTTCTTTTTCAATTTGAGAGGAGTTATTAATTTAACTTTCATTTTAATTGGAAAGCTTCTTTATAATTTAATTGCTTTTATTGTACCCCCGACTAAAATAAATGATAAAAATAAATAAAATTATTTTTTAAATTAATTTTAATTGTTTTATTTTTTCTTTTTACTATTTTTTAAAATGTATTTTAATTTTAATTTAATTTTTTTAAATAATGGCAATATTTGGTTTTCATTTAATAATTGCGTCTCTCTATCAATTCACTATTCTCTCTTTCTATGCATCTATGCAACTGTTTTTTAGTTATATTTCTCGGGAACATCCCAACTAATCGCGAGGTGGTTAATTTCCGTTTTATCCTTTTCCTTAATAAAATTTCACATTTTTGGATCAGAAAATTTCTTTTTTTTAATTAAGATGTCCGTCTTTGCCTTAATTGTGTCTGGTAGAATGGTACAAACAGACTTTACTGCTCTCACGGAGATGGAATATATGATTGAAATTACTGATGCTGAAAGGTTTTTTAGACAAAATTGCTTTAATATTTAAATTCCTTTTTAAGCATAAATCACCTTGTAATATTTCTTACTGGGCTTCAAGCTCTTCCCGTTAATTATGGAGGATCCAGTCAGTTGTGGTTTAATTAAATTAAAATTTAAATATTTAAATTAAATAGTTTATATAAGTTGGACGGTCGTTGATGGAGGGGAACGTCAATGGAAGTATTTGGGATTTATTAGCAATGAGAAGCCAAGTGCTCTCTTTAAGATTGGACAGGTTAAACCTTTTTAAAATTAAAATTTGATTATTTATTAATTTTTTAGTTAAACAAACGCACTCAAACGAATCCTAATAGTTTTGCTTTTCACGCATCTAACGTCTCTTCCAATTTTTTAAGCAATTCAGCATCGCATAGTGCTTTATTAGGTTTATACTATCATAATAAAAATTATAATTCCTTTTTTGTAGGCATTAAAATTGAACCAATGGTTGAAATTGCAAGGAGAAATGTGGAGGAAGAGACCACGAGTAACGAGCAGGTTGTATTTTATGTTGTCTCAAGTTTATTTTAAGTTTATTTTTGTATTTTAAGTTTATTTTTGTATTTTAAGTTTATTTTTGTATTTCAAGTTTATTTTTGTGTTTCAAGTTTATTTTTGTGTTTCAAGTTTATTTTTGTATTTCAAGTTTATTTTTGTATTTCAAGTTTATTTTTGTATTTCAAGTTTATTTTTGTATTTCAAGTTTATTTTTGTGTTTCAAGTTTATTTTTGTGTTTCAAGTTTATTTTTGTGTTTCAAGTTTATTTTTGTATTTCAAGTTTATTTTTGTATTTCAAGTTTATTTTTGTATTTCAAGTTTATTTTTGTATTTCAAGTTTATTTTTGTATTTCAAGTTTATTTTTGTATTTCAAGTTTATTTTTGTATTTCAAGTTTATTTTTGTATTTCAAGTTTATTTTTGTATTTCAAGTTTATTTTTGTGTTTCAAGTTTATTTTTGTATTTCAAGTTTATTTTTGTATTTCAAGTTTATTTTTGTATTTCAAGTTTATTTTTGTATTTCAAGTTTATTTTTGTATTTCAAGTTTATTTTTGTGTTTCAAGTTTATTTTTGTATTTCAAGTTTATTTTTGTGTTTCAAGTTTATTTTTGTATTTCAAGTTTATTTTTGTATTTCAAGTTTATTTTTGTATTTCAAGTTTATTTTTGTATTTCAAGTTTATTTTTGTATTTCAAGTTTATTTTGTGTTTCAAGTTTATTTTTGTATTTCAAGTTTATTTTTGTATTTCAAGTTTATTTTTGTATTTCAAGTTTATTTTTGTATTTCAAGTTTATTTTTGTGTTTCAAGTTTATTTTTGTGTTTCAAGTTTATTTTTGTGTTTCAAGTTTATTTTTGTGTTTCAAGTTTATTTTTGTATTTCAAGTTTATTTTTGTATTTCAAGTTTATTTTTGTATTTCAAGTTTATTTTTGTATTTCAAGTTTATTTTTGTATTTCAAGTTTATTTTTGTATTTCAAGTTTATTTTTGTGTTTCAAGTTTATTTTTGTGTTTCAAGTTTATTTTTGTGTTTCAAGTTTATTTTTGTGTTTCAAGTTTATTTTTGTATTTCAAGTTTATTTTTGTATTTCAAGTTTATTTTTGTATTTCAAGTTTATTTTTGTATTTCAAGTTTATTTTTGTGTT
Source organism: Meloidogyne exigua (assembly GCA_018905775.1). Classification (NCBI taxonomy): domain Eukaryota; kingdom Metazoa; phylum Nematoda; class Chromadorea; order Rhabditida; family Meloidogynidae; genus Meloidogyne; species Meloidogyne exigua. Next base: position 1,987,782 of record JAGUQR010000009.1, on the reverse strand, counting down.
TCAAGTTTATTTTTGTATTTCAAGTTTATTTTTGTATTTCAAGTTTATTTTTGTATTTCAAGTTTATTTTTGTATTTCAAGTTTATTTTTGTATTTCAAGTTTATTTTTGTATTTCAAGTTTATTTTTGTATTTCAAGTTTATTTTTGTGTTTCAAGTTTATTTTTATAGTTATCTTCTATTGCCCAATTTCCTGAAAAAATGCTTCGCAACTTTGTCAACTTTATGCACTCATTTGCTGTCTCATTTCCAAAGCCTAATGGCGGTCAAGAAGAATATATTCCAGCTAGAAGCGTGACCGAATGGTTTACTAACTTTAAAAGGAAGCTTGAGACAAATCCAAATTTTTGGAAAAGTTTACCTTAACCCTTTTTTTACTTAAAAATTAATTAAAAATAAATTGTTAATTAAATTAAAAAATAAAACAAAATATTAAAATTCAATATATTAGAATGGGAAATTAATTTTTTAATTTTTAGGGCCTTTAAAAAATCCATTGGTCTCAATTTGGGTAGAAAAACTAAAATTTTTGTACATAATTAAAAATCCTTAACATTATTTTGGGTATAATAAATATTGCTTTTTAACGATTGCCTTCATTTTATAGCTTTAAACACTACGCATTATTATTAACTGATGTAGCATTAGCTGAGTTGTTGCCATCTCCAATGGGTGATGCATCCGGCGATCGTTCTTTTGCACACTTTGTATTGGCCATCTGTTAATTTATTTATTAAATTTTAATAAATTAAATTAGACCTGTATTTCAGAGGAATTCTGACCGTTTAATTCTCCATTGTTTACTTCTCGCCCAGAATTTAAATTATTAATTGACTGAAATAACAAATGCTTTAAACTTAATTTTGTGAAGAGTTTTACCACGTTAGGGGCGAAGAGCCCAATTCTTTCGCGATCTTGTTGAAAGGCTTCGTATTCGTCGTTTCCCAATATCTATTTTATAGTTATTTTCTATTTTCAAGTTTATTTTTGTAATCTAAGTTTATTTTTGTATTTTCAAGTTTATTTTTGTAATCTAAGTTTATTTTTGTATTTTCAAGTTTATTTTTGTAATCTAAGTTTATTTTTGTATTTTCAAGTTTATTTTTGTAATCTAAGTTTATTTTTGTATTTTCAAGTTTATTTTTGTAATCTAAGTTTATTTTTGTATTTTCAAGTTTATTTTTGTAATCTAAGTTTATTTTTGTATTTTCAAGTTTATTTTTGTAATCTAAGTTTATTTTTGTATTTTCAAGTTTATTTTTGTAATCTAAGTTTATTTTTGTATTTTCAAGTTTATTTTTATAATTTAAGTTTATTTTTGTATTTTCAAGTTTATTTTTGTAATCTAAGTTTATTTTTGTATTTTCAAGTTTATTTTTGTAATCTAAGTTTATTTTTGTATTTTCAAGTTTATTTTTGTAATCTAAGTTTATTTTTGTATTTTCAAGTTTATTTTTGTAATCTAAGTTTATTTTTAGATGCTTAATTTTGAAAACATTACAGTTTGTAGTTCCTGCAACATAAACGTCCAAGGTTGACTGGAGTTGGCTAACGGACATTTTTCACCTGACGGGCAATGAACATCCTAAAATCTAAAGTAAAAACAGGCTAAAATTTAAATTAATACCTGTGAGTTCCATTGTCTCTTTATACTTTTTCTTGAACAGGGAAAGCAAAATTTATGTCCATTAATGGATGGGCATTGAACAAAGTGAGTATCCTCAAGTCGTTCTTGACATCCAGTACAACGCAAAGTTTGTTGTTGTTGTTGTTGTTGTGCAGCAACAGCAGCTTGTTGTGCTGCTGCAGCCATTGCTAACGAAGTATTTGATGAATTTATTCCATTAGCATTACTTAATTGATGAAGAAGTGAGCGTCGTCTATGCTCATTTTGTTGATTTAGATTTGAATAATTATTATTATTATTGTTATTAGACTGTTCAGGACTGTTAGTTGAAGTTGGGGAAATTGAAGTACTACTTTGGGCATCACCTTTTTGAACTTTATTTTGAACTGATTCCTTCGCTCCATCACTTTCCAATTCCCTTTTACGTCCATTCGCAGCAACTCCATTTGTTGTTATATTATTGTTTTGTTGTAAATTGTTAGATGGAGGTAATAGACTTGCAGCTAGGCCAGAGAGTGCAGCTGCTGAATTAATTGGAAATAATTGATGAGCATTGAAAAAGGGGTAGATAGCTCGTAATTGCTGTAGTTGCAACTTTAATATATGTACGTGAGTTATATCATGTTAGTAAAAATTGTATTTCAAGTTTATTTTTCTATTTAAAGTTGTATTTTCAAGTTATTATTGTATTCCAAATTTATTTTTGTATTTTAAGTTTATTTTTGTATTCCAAGTTTATTTTTGTATTTCCAGGTTTACTTTTGTATTTCAAGTTTATTTTTGTATTTTCAAGTTTATTTTTGTATTTCAAGTTTATTTTTGTATTTCAAGTTTATTTTTGTATTTTCAAGTTTATTTTTGTATTTCAAGTTTATTTTTGTATTTCAAGTTTATTTTTGTATTTTCAAGTTTATTTTTGTATTCTCAAGTTTATTTGTTATATTTTAATTAAAATACCTCATCCAGCCCCATTCTAGCCGGCCTTCCACCTCCTCCATTAAGCAAAGCCATTTGTTGTTGATGAATATTTTCTAACAAGTTTGCAGGTATATTGTTGTTTCCATTCAAATGTGCAGCAACTAAATTTAACGGGGAAGAGCCATTTTGAACACCAACACCACCATTTTGCTGTGGACCGTTTAAACTACGAGGGCTAAAACGATTGCCTAAACCATTAGCTGCAACTGAAGCAGAAGTTGTAGTTGTTGCAGTGTTGTTATTATGGCCATTTGATTGATTGGAAAGTTTATTTTGAGTTAAAGTAAGGGAATTTGAAGACGCATTTAAAAGGTCTAAAGGAAGAGATGAAGCAGAGGAACTAGAAGATGAGGGGCCTCCAACAAGACCAGAAGATAGGGCTGCATGTACTTGTTTCAAACGACGGGCATTTTCAATCACAGCTTCGATTCTTTAAAGAACTTAAATTAATTTAATTAATTCACTCACTTCTCCGCTCCTTCATAATTAACACATCCTCTACATACAGGCTCAATATAGTCATGAACTATAGCCCAAGGCATTCGAGGCAAATCACAGAGAAAACAATTACTTTTTGTGAAACGCATAAGCAGAGAATTAGCGGTAGATGAAGTGATGTTGTTTAATGCTGCTGGTATTATTTGCTGCAAGTTGTTAAGGTTGTTATTATTGTTGTTGTGGACAGGGGGAATACGTGAAGTTATGTGCTTAAGTTAAAATTAATTTTTATAACTGTAGCTTAAGTTTATTTGTGTATTTTCAAGTTTATTTTTGTGTTTCAAGTTTATTTTTGTGTTTCAAGTTTATTTTTGTGTTTCAAGTTTATTTTTGTGTTTCAAGTTTATTTTTGTGTTTCAAGTTTATTTTTGTGTTTCAAGTTTATTTTTGTATTTCCAGGTTTACTTTTGTATTTCAAGTTTATTTTTGTATTTTCAAGTTTATTTTTGTATTTCAAGTTTATTTTTGTATTTTAAGTTTATTTTTGTATTTTAAGTTTATTTTTGTATTTTAAGTTTATTTTTGTATTTTAAGTTTATTTTTGTATTTTAAGTTTATTTTTGTATTTTAAGTTTATTTTTGTATTTTAAGTTTATTTTTGTATTTTAAGTTTATTTTTGTATTTTAAGTTTATTTTTGTATTTCAAGTTTATTTTCTATTTTCAAGTTTATTTTTGTATTTCCAGGTTTACTTTTGTATTTTAAGTTTATTTTTGTATTTCAAGTTTATTTTTGTATTTTAAGTTTATTTTTGTAGTTCAAGTTTATTTTCTATTTTCAAGTTTATTTTTGTAGTTCAAGTTTATTTTCTATTTTCAAGTTTATTTTTGTATTTCCAGGTTTACTTTTGTATTTCAAGTTTATTTTTGTATTTTCAAGTTTATTTTTGTATTTCAAGTTTACTTTTGTATTTCAAGTTTATTTTTGTATTTTATTTTTTTAATTAATTATAATTTTATACCTTAACACCAGTTTGTTGACTGGAGACAGATGGTCCTCCAAGAGAAGCAGTGACAGAATTTTGAACTCCATTAATATTGGCAACTACAGCTTGTTGTAGGTTGAGAGCAGCAAGTTCATTTGCAGAAATAGACTGCATTTTGTAGTCAAATAATAATTTTAAAGAAAAATATGTCTAGTTTTATTAGGAAATGCTGAAAAAGTAAAAACAAAATGAGAAGAACTATAAATGAGTTAAAGGGAAGGAGCAATTTAAGATAAAAAAAGTAAAGAAACGTTAGAGTGTTAACTAAACATTGAAAATACAAAAATAAACTTAAATAAACCTAAAATACAAAAATAAACTTAAATAAACTTGAAATACAAAAATAAACTTAAATAAACCTAAAATACAAAAATAAACTTAAATAAACTTGAAATACAAAAATAAACTTAAATAAACCTAAAATACAAAAATAAACTTAAATAAACTTGAAATACAAAAATAAACTTAAATAAACCTAAAATACAAAAATAAACTTAAATAAACTTGAAATACAAAAATAAACTTAAATAAACCTAAAATACAAAAATAAACTTAAATAAACTTGAAATACAAAAATAAACTTAAATAAACCTAAAATACAAAAATAAACTTAAATAAACTTGAAATACAAAAATAAACTTAAATAAACTTGAAATACAAAAATAAACTTAAATAAACCTAAAATACAAAAATAAACTTAAATAAACTTGAAATACAAAAATAAACTTAAATAAACTTGAAATACAAAAATAAACTTAAATAAACCTGAAATACAAAAATAAACTTAAATAAACCTAAAATACAAAAATAAACTTAAATAAACTTGAAATACAAAAATAAACTTAAATAAACCTAAAATACAAAAATAAACTTAAATAAACTTGAAATACAAAAATAAACTTAAATAAACTTGAAATACAAAAATAAACTTAAATAAACCTAAAATACAAAAATAAACTTAAATAAACTTGAAATACAAAAATAAACTTAAATAAACCTAAAATACAAAAATAAACTTAAATAAACCTGAAATACAAAAATAAACTTAAATAAACCTAAAATACAAAAATAAACTTAAATAAACTTGAAATACAAAAATAAACTTAAATAAACCTAAAATACAAAAATAAACTTAAATAAACTTGAAATACAAAAATAAACTTAAATAAACTTGAAATACAAAAATAAACTTAAATAAACCTAAAATACAAAAATAAACTTAAATAAACTTGAAATACAAAAATAAACTTAAATAAACCTAAAATACAAAAATAAACTTAAATAAACTTAAAATACATACAAAAACACAAAAGTGATTTAAAAAGAATGTAAGATCAACGGCCTAGCATGTTATAAAACAAAAAAAAATTGCGCGGCATTAGAAGGGTAAAAAAAAGTGTGTATGTATAGTGCGTGGAACTCTCTCATTCAGTCAATCTTTCAAATGGGTTGGAGCCAGCTGCAGACAAGCACCAAGGTCATCTTTGCAAAAACATCAAGATCATTATTATTTTAATGTAAAGGACGCACAGGAAGGGACACAGAAAGGGGGAAAACTGAAGCAGGCGCGAACGGGTTTTTTTCTTCTTTACAAAAGGAAATATTCCAACTTGGAAACAACAAAGTTTAATTTTATTTAAAACAAAGTTTTAAAAAAAGGCTTTAAAAGATTGCGCCGAAACGTCCCCAATTACCCCAAATTTTTGTAGGCCTAAACCCAGGCATTTTTAAACGGTTTTTTTTTTGAAGCTATTTTAAACACCAAAATAAGGAGCCAAAAAATAGTATAAAACAAAAATGTATGTACATTTATTTTGCCTCTTTCATTATTTATTCACTCATATACACACTCGGTCAGTCACACAAACACTGGCCCAATGAATAATTAATAAAAATAAAATAAAAAATATTTTTTATATATTAGGACGGGAATTTAAAATATCAAAAAAAGAGAGAAAAAGAAAGGAAAAATAGTACACAAAAACAATGCAATTTAGAAAAGCTTTTGCCATCAACTCATGAATTATTCATAAGGCGTAGACTATACACACCAACAATAAATAAATAAATAAGAATAAACTAACTTGCCTCTCCTCCCTCAAGTAGTTTAAATTTACTAAATTACCCAGTATATCAACCCTTTTTTTGGTTAACTTTAATCTTTAATATGCGTAAGAACCGTTTCCAAAAGATCAACCTGAACGGACAAAATGCCAAAAAGGGGAAAATTACCCATTTGGTCAAAAATTCTGTTTTTGTTTTTTTCTAAAATTTCAATTGTTCTGATTTTTTATTTTCTGATTTTTAATATCAGAATAAATGGGAACATATTTTATTCATTATTTTTATCACACAGTTGATCTTCTGGGAGACATTTCTCTTTTAAATTGTACTCACTTTACATAAATTTATTCTCATTGAATTTGCATTTTTAGAGCTTTACCGCTGTCCGGCAAATCATTCTTACAAATAGATATATTTAAAAAATAATGTTGGCCCTCACTAAAAATAAGCATAAAAATGCAAATAATTTTTGAATAAATTAAAAAAAGAGAAAAAATTTTTATTTAGGGAACTGCAAGGGTGTAGAAGGGGAAATGTGGACGTTACATCGCGGAGCTGTAAAATGGGTAATTGAAGAGATTGAAACCTAAAAATTTTTACAGTTAATCTTTAAGGTGTTATCTACCTTATTTACAAATTTCAGAATTTTTTATTAAGAATTGTAAAAGTTATGGATTTATAAATGTGGCAGTGTTAGGGAGAGCCCTCCAATACATTTATCACTATAACTTTTGCAATTTTAAACCAAAAATTCTGAAATTTTCAGAAGATATAAACAACACTCAAAAGAATTCATCCACAAAATTAAAAAATTTTATCTTCATTTTGACCAAAGTTATAAGCTCGCACCGAAACGACCACTAAACCCTAACCGTTTAAGTATATGTTAACAAATTATTTGAATATTTTGTTAATTTTATTTAACGAACATTTTGTTTAAAAAACTAGAAATTTGAGTATAGTGAGGAAAAATTAGTGAAACGAATAAATAAAAAAAAAAAGTAAAAAATGATTGTAAAGTTTTAAAGAGAAAAAAACTGGGTTTATGCGCATTAATGAAGGGGGGAATATTTTTAATTAACTGGTTAAAACTTGTATTTTTCTTTAATTATTTTATTCCGCCTTTAAAAAAATAAGGGGGAAAAAGGGACCTTTTTTCATATTTTTAATTCGGACTAGCTAAGCTCCATTACTCGAATTCTTTAAATAACACCTTACAGTTCCAGGCACTTCTTACCCCTTTCTACCCTTTTTTAAATTAAATTTCCTAGCCCATTTTGTAGCAAATTCTTTGCTCGTTCGAATGATACCAAGCTTGTTTCGAAACGTCCACCCCTTCTTGAGTTATTCCATTGGCAATGAAACGTCCATTTTCTAAAACTTAAATATTCCTTATTAAGTTCCCTCAGAACATTTTTACATTATTTAATATTAAACACAAGACAAAGTTAGTGATAATAAAACCTGTTTTCCCTTTTTTCTCTCATAAAATATAGAGAAAAAAGAAAGAAAATGCTGCAACAGATAAACGAACTCTTTAACAAAGTTACAACTTTTTTCTCTTCTCTTCCCTTTAAAACATTAAAACTTGTTTTTAAAACTTTTTTTTCTCTCTTTATTTTTCTCTTTCTCTCTCCTTTAATTTAAAAGGTTGTAAAAAGGTTGCTCTCGTCGCATGCAGCAAAACACTTTTTTAACGTCGCGAAGGTCGTCTTGTCGCGTCATACAGAGGGGGAAATATTTTGAAGAGCAAAATTTGACAGTGTGTGGAAAAAACTGTCCGGCAGAGACTGGCACCAAAAAAAATATTTTTGTAGTTTTTCTTTTTGCGCCAAAAATAAAAAATTAATTCTTATACAGGTTAAAGTCAAAGAACAGGGGAAGTGATTATTAATTTAAACAGAACAGTAAAAAAATTATTCTAATAGTAAGGCAGTCTGTCTAGTAATTAAATATACATCTCAGATTTCTCCCCACTCTATGCTAAAAAGGAAATTTCCATTATGGACGGTTCAGCGCCAGAAAAATGGACGTTTCGGTGCCATAAAAAATATGGACGGTTCAGTGCTAAGGTAAAATGCCTTTATATTAGAGAGAATTTGTAGCATTAAAAAAATTTTCACCTTAAAGCTAAAGGTCGGTTCATCGCCAAGGTCACTTGGCTACCAAAGTCAAAGAAAAAGTTTCAAAACATATACCTTAAATGCTTCAAAATATCTCTGTTCACAAGTAAGAAAAATGTTGCAACTTGATGAGTATTAATTAGACTGATGAAAAGTGAAAAATAAAATAAAAAGAGAAAATAAATAAAAGGGAAGGGATTTAAATTAAAAGAAGAAGAAAATAGGGACAAAACTGGATTTTCACACAAAAATAAATTGACAAATAAAATAAAAAAAAATAAAAATGATCAGAAGGGAATTAGTGTACATATGTAGAAGAAAAAAAAATTATTTTTATTTTTTGTGTGTGACGAGAGTGCAAAAAAAAGAAAAAAAATACATTGGGAAAGGTTGCAGCTGTTCAAATTCTGTGTTGATTCAATTAATGGAATTTAAAAGAATAAATAAAATATCAAAATAAAATGCTAATTTTATTAAATGAATAAGAAAAACATTTGAAAAAAAGTTTTAAAGTTTTTAAGAAATTTTAAAGGATTTTGAAACAAGTTGGAAATTAAGGACGTTTCATTGCCGGTATGATAACTCATTAAAGGATGGACCGATTGAGCTGATTTATATGTCATTCGATAGAGAATTTAATTTTCTATGGAATATAAATACTCAAAATTTTAAGTTTTAAGATAAAAAAGTTGAGGTTAAAAATTTAAACCTAGCCATATGTGCAAGTCACCGTTTTTTTGCTCCCACCTTTTTGTACCCTTGAACAACCTTATGAGACATTTCTTATCTTGTAGCAAATTTTCTCCTCTATCAGATGGTACCAAAACAGTCTCTAAACGTCTAGCAGTTCCTGAGTTATAACCAAAAAACTGAAGCGTCCTTAATAAACAAGGTGTTATTTAACCTTTAAAAAATAAATTTATAAAATAAAATAAATACTTTGTGCATCTCCACACACAAACAGATGACACAGAAAATAAAATGGACGTCGGAAAAGTAAAGAGAGACAAAAAAAAAATTTTTTAACCAGTTTTTTGGGATTTTTTTATTTAAAGAAAATAAGGGCATTTGCCCCAAAGTTTGCGCAACCAAGAAAAAAAAATTGGGTCATCAGAGCGCCGTAGAATTGGGGCGAATTTTTAATTTTTTTTATTATTCATCTCAAAAAGCAGCTACTAGTACGAGAATAAATTGATGAAAAAGGGGATAAAATAGAGAGAGAAGATTCCCTTTAAAAAATACTTCGACGAATGACCTCTCAACAAAAACAATCTTCTTCTTCTCTTCTTTTTTTTTATTTTGTTGTCCATCAATGCAAATCTTTTTCTTTCACCTCTCTCTCTGTTTAATTTAATCCAAAAGATCAAAAGAGAAGTAAAAGTGATTGGAATGCTTCTGAAGCATTTTGCTTCATGTTTATATTTTGCTTCAAAAGTTTGCTTCATGTTTATATTTTGCTTCAAAAGTTTGCTTCATGTTTATATTTTGCTTCAAAAGTTTGCTTCATGTTTATATTTTGCTTCAAAAGTTTGCTTCATGTTTATATTTTGCTTCAAAAGTTTGCTTCATGTTTATATTTTGCTTCAGAAAAAATAACCTAGCAAAAGGAGATATTAAAGAGTTGATCTTAAGGGTGTTGACCAATAAATACATGCGCTTTAAAATTAAGAGAAGAAGCATAAAGTATAGGTCAACACAACAAATATCCTATTTTTTAGTTATTATGCAACCAAAAGGGCGTTTGTTCTCTCTTCATAAAATTTCAACGGAAATCTTCCTTTTTTTTTATTCACCCAAATAATCTCTTCAAAAATATTCAGAGACTTTTTTTTTTAAATAAAAGTCGTGACCGACAGAAAGAGATAGAGAGAGAGGGAAGGGTGTTTATTTGACTTTCTTTATATGTAGAACAAAGACTTTAGAAAAAAATTTTTTTACGTGGATATATTAAACACAAATAGAAGTATTCAAAACAGAAGAAAAAATTAAATAAAAATTTATTCTAATAGAAGGGACAATTTTAAAGGTAAATACGCCTTAAGAGTGTCTGCGCTCTCCTACTTGCTATGCTCTTTTTCTTTCTCTGATCATACTTAATTAAATAAAAAAAGAAAAGTGAGGAATTGTTGGGTAAAAATATTAAATAAATTTGTACTTTAAAAAATAAATTTAATTTAAAAATAAAATCTAAAAAAGGCCCTAAAAATTTATTTAAACAGGTTCCTCATTTTTCTAGCTTATTATTATTTTTTTTATTAAAAGCTGAGACTGAGAGGAAAAAAGAGAAGAAATATGACTGAATGACTAACTTTGCTTTTGCTTGTTTATTATCATGTATAAGCAGCTGTTGTTGCTGTTGATGTTATGTACTGGTAGCCTGTCCCTGGCCGCACATAACCAGTGTTTGTTAGAAATTTTTTTGGGTAGTGGGTGCGCAAAAATGGCTTTTTGAGCGGTCAAGCTAGGAAAAACGCAAAAAAGGTATGGTTAGTTAACACTTCTAGAATGGCTTTAAAAGGGCCTAAAATGGTGAAATTTTGCAATTAGAACGGTAAAAGTGTTGAATAACTCTACCAAAAATTTGAGAATTTTTGGTTCGATATAAAAAGAGATATGGCCAAAAAAGTGCCAAAAAAAATTTTTTTAGAAAAATATAAACATTTTTCCCCATAACTTGAGAAAAACAAAAGCAAAATTAGTGAAATTTTTAGTGAACCTGGTTAACACTTTCAAGAATAAAAATACAAAATTTCATAGCTCTAAGTCTTCATTAGACTTTTTTACAGGCGCTCGCCCAACGTCACTACCCTCCCCACAAAAATGTTTTAATTGCGCACAGCAAAATAAATAAACTTTTTAACCAACTTGTTTTGGGAGAAGCAATGAGAATAAATAAAATATGTTTTGTTGTTTTGGATGTTAAGTAGTACTAGGAGAGAAGTTGGGGTAAATTGTTGTTTGAAAAGTGTTGTTAAAATATAAAAAGGAAAATAAAATAAAATAAACCAGTCATTGAAGAACACAAAAACAAAAACAGGAAAATTATAAAATTTTGAAGAGTAAAAGAGAGGAAAAGTTTGTTGTTTGGGGGAAAAATATATTAAAAGACTGGATTTTATTTCAAGTAAAAAAGAATAAACAAAGAGAGGGTTTTTGTTGATAGAGATGTTGCTCAGAAGGTAATACCCAGAAGATCACCTTTCTTAAGTTTTTTGGACTGTTAGAGTCTGGACTTTTTTCTAGTAATTAGAGTCACACTGGGTTAATTAGAGTCTGAAAATATTTTTTGCATTGCCATTAGAGTATTTGCTAACAAAAAAATTGGGGGTCGTTAGAGTATGTGACTTATCAATTCAAATAATACTAGAAAAAGGACACTAGAGTACAGGATTAATTAAGCCTGGAATCTACTCATTTTCTTTAATGTTTTGTGCACTGTATATTAATTTATTTTCAGGTGTGAGAGACCAGTTTTCTTTTATTTTCGCTAAACATTTTGTTTGTATTATTTTAAGGCGCAGCGTCTCACAGCGATCACTACTTTGGTATAAATATATTATGATGAGCGAAAGCGAAGCAAATATTGTAAAGGAGGAAGAAATAAAGAAAATAAATAAAACTTGTTTTTGGCTACTATTTCTGGAAGCAAACAATTGAGGAAGGAATAAAATAAGGCAAAAAATAAAGAGGGAGATAAGGAGTTGTATTTGAGTCTAGGTTTGTGTTTCAAGAAAGTGTCGAACTTTAAGGATGGTTTTATGATATAGAGAAGAAAATTGGCTTTAAAATAAGCTTACAAACTTGATTTTATATTAACAATTGAAAGAGATATAGAGCATAAACGAAGAGGCTGTCCAAAGCACTTCTCGACCTTATATCTCTTGAAATCCTAAACCTTTAGGGTTAGTTCTTATAACATTCGATAGAGGAGAGATTTAGCTACAAAATGAGCTATAAACCATAGTCCTATAACTACAAACAAAAAAGTTATGGCCAAAAAAGTAAAGACGGTCAACCCTGAAATTTGATTAAATCAACCTTTCTCAGTACTCAACCGCCATTATCATAAAAATAAAACAACGATATAAATTTATGTATACTGCAACTGCTTGTTCTTTTTTTTTTATTCTGCTCAACAAACTAGTTTTTTTTCATACCTTCTCTCCCCCTATTGTTCAACGTCTCTAAAAAAGAAAATTTTATGTTCCGTCTTTTTTGTATATATTTTCTATTTTCTTCACTTTGGTCTTTTTATTTATATACCTCTTCAACACTTGTATTTTTTCTGCTATTTTTGGGCTTTTGTTTGCAGTTTTTCCAATTCCGTTGTTTTGGTTAATTGCTTGATTGTTTTGTGTGTTGAATGGATTTTATTATGAGGGAAAGTGGGAAATTAAAAAAAAAAAGACGAAAATAAATATTAATAAAAGAAAAATTAAAAAGGGATTTTTATCTATATTTTTTAAAATAATTTTTAATTAAGTTGAATAAAGGTAGGCTGGGAGGAACACATGCGGTAGTGCGAAAGGAACGTCTACTAAAATTGTCATAAAACAGACAAATGTGAACATATTTTTATAAAATTTTGTAGAGATGTTAACAACTCTGTTATCTAACAGTTAAAATAATTTTTTTAATTTTAAATTAATATTAAGAATTAATAGCTTAATTCAAACGTCATTACAATTCTGACATCATTTCTGAAGTATTGCAACTTTTTAAAAAATATTTTACTTTAAAAAAAAATTCAGAATTTTTCTTTTCATACAAAAAAAAAGAAATTTGATCATTATTTTTATTTTTAAATTGAAAAAGAAGTTTAGTAAATAAAGCGAAGCTTTTAAGAACAAAAAAACTCTAAATTTAATTTTTTTTATTTTTTAAAAGCATAAATTAAAATAGTAAAAAGGGTATAATAGCTTTTTAAAATGCGTACATATCAAATTTTCTTAAATTTCCCAAAATTAGTTATTTTTGGCTATCACGCAAGGAGAAAGCAACATCCCCTCAAAGCATATATTTTTTCAAGTTTAATAATTCGTTGCAATTTTAATAAACAATTTATGTGTTTTTAAAACTTAGTTTCTCTTTCTTTTACTTTTTTCAAGTCTCTTTGTTGAGATTTAAAAAACTAAGTTCGTCAAGTTTATTTTATTTCCGGAAAGAAAGTTTATTTTTCCTTCCTTAAAAATTAAGTTTACAAACTTAAGTTTAAATAAGCAAGTTTAATTCAAACAAACATTAACAAAAAACATGTGTTTTATTAAAATATTCAAACAAACATTTGCTCACAAACATTTGTTTTGCATTGTTTATTTAAAGTTTATTTAAACACACTTAACTAAAACTTTGTTTTACAAACATAATTTATGTTGTATTATTTTAATTAAACTTAAGTTTGAATAAATAATGTTGGAGCATTTCCTTTTCCATAAATAGAAACATTTCTTACCCTTTTCTATAAATTAATTAAAAATGTTATTTCCTCTCATCTCTTTTCTATCATAATCCGATGAGTTTAATTAAATTATCCTTCAAATAAATTTGTTGCCATTTTATTATTTTCCTTCCTCTTTTTTAAAAATTCGTTTTATTAAAAAAATGTTTCAAATATTTAAGGAAATAAGGCTAATTTCAAAAAATGTGACAATTTTGACAGAGAAAATTTTATATTAAATTTTAGTATTAAAAAGGAAAATGTGATGTTTCTTTTTTAGTTTTTAAATAGAAGAATATATAAAAGTATCATTTCATTTTTTTCCCGGAAGAATGTTTTACAAACAATTTTTTTAACAAACTTTTCTACAGCTGCAAAACACATACTTAAAAACATTAATATGTTTACAAACTAGTCAAAAACATTTGTTTACTTTAAGTTTGTAAAAACCTTTTAAATTTTGTAAAAATACAGTTTTTAAGTTTTAAAACTTTAATTTTTGTAAATACAGTTCTTAAGTTTTAAAAACTTTGTTTATTTTTAATTTTTGTAAAAACATTAGTTTAGTATTACAATGTGTTCTGAACATCGTTTTTGCGATGTGTTTTGCATTTACTTTTTTGCACTGCTTTTTTCTTTTATTCATCTCTTAGCTTAAAAATCTTTTTTTGTACTCAAAAAAAGTCGTCTCAATACTTATAAAGTCATTTTCTCCAAATTAATCTCTCTTTGGCTTTTGGTCTATTCAAAATTAATTAAATATTCGTCAAGCATTTTTTTGTTTATTCTTTCTAATAAATTAGTCTTTGATGTAATGGCTTTAACCTTATATTATTTAATTATTTTAATCCTTAATTTAATTATTTATTTTTTTATTCCTTATTTTAATCAACTTAACATTTTAATTATTAAAATTAAAAATAAACTAAATTATTAAATTAATTGGTCTCTGACTCAAATGTGTCGTGACTTAGCCTAATTGCTCTCAATTCCCCATTTTCCATTTTTACCACATTTTCCATAAGCTTTTTTCTTTTAAATGCCACACACGATGTGTTTAGCCCGGTTAAAAAAGGGAAAATAAAAAACAGTTAAAAAAGCGGAATTATTACTTTGGGGGAGACGACTGCAAGCAAGTTTATATTTTTAAGTGCTGCTAAAATACTTTAAAAAAGAAAAATGTGAATATATTTTATATAGATAGATAATTTGTCATTTGATAAAATATCACTTTAATTTCTTTAGTTAATAATTTTTTTTTTCATTCAATTTTAAAAATTGCAAAAATAAGAAAAAACTCTCTCAAGCATTATTAAAATTAATCTACGCCTGAATGCTTCAAGAGTAGAAATAAAGAATAGAAAATAAACTTGAAACTTATATATATTAATACAATAGAATATATTTTTATTTATGAATAGAA
The DNA here is from genome assembly GCA_018905775.1 of Meloidogyne exigua. Classification (NCBI taxonomy): domain Eukaryota; kingdom Metazoa; phylum Nematoda; class Chromadorea; order Rhabditida; family Meloidogynidae; genus Meloidogyne; species Meloidogyne exigua. The sequence goes on along the minus strand of JAGUQR010000009.1, from coordinate 1,972,648 downwards.
GAAAACATTGCTTTGTTTATGTTCAGCATTTTATTTTGTTTATTGTATTTTGTCAAAACATTTTCCGGAATTGTGTTTTTATTTTTTCTGAATGTTTGTCAAAACATTTTCCGGAATTGTGTTTTTATTTTTTCTGAATGTTTGTCAAAACATTTTCCGGAATTGTGTTTTTATTTTTTCTGAATGTTTGTCAAAACATTTTCCGGAATTGTGTTTTTATTTTTTCTGAATGTTTGTCAAAACATTTTCCGGAATTGTGTTTTTATTTTTTCTGAATGTTTGTCAAAATATTTTCCGGAATTGTGTTTTTATTTTTTCTGAATGTTTGTCAAAACATTTTCCGGAATTGTGTTTTTATTTTTTCTGAATGTTTGTCAAAATATTTTCCGGAATTGTGTTTTTATTTTTTCTGAATGTTTGTCAAAATATTTTCCGGAAGAAATGCTCAAAAACATTTAATAAGTGTTGTTAACTCTTTATATGTTTGTGGATGTTTATAGTATAAAACAATGTTTCAAACATTTAAAATAAACTTTAAACTAAACATTTAAATAAACTTTAAAGTTGTTGTTATCTCTTATTTACCAACAGAATTAAATTTTTAAAAAAACATTTAAATTTTAAAAAATCAATTAATTATGAATTAAAATCTAAGCTCTATTTAATCTTATTTTTTAAATATTAAAAAGTTTAGAGGTAACAGAACAGTTGTTTAAATAAACTGTGAAGCCTTTTACCCGTTTATTTTCCATAAAAGGATTTATATAATGTAAATACCCTTTCAAGCAATCTTTTTTATTTTTATTATTTAAAATTTATAATCCTGTGTTTTCTTTATAAAATACGTCCACTTCAAGTTTTATTATTTTCCGTCTAGTTTGTAAACTTTCTTTACGGAAAATGTTTATAAAAAAGTTTGTAAAGTTTTAACCAAATGTTTTTTTAAGTTTTACAATATTCCGGAAAATATTTAATTTTATACTATTTCCTTTCTATTACAGTTTTTAAAGTATTTTAATTTTTTTAAATTGTCTATATTTTAATCTTTTTTTATTTTATTCCCTTTGTTTGTCTTCTTTTAATTAATTTTAAAAATTTTTCTCATTAAAATTTCATTTTCCAACTAATGCCAGAAAAAGGGTTTCCATTTCAAAATGCCAATATTTTTACTAAAACTTATTTACTAAAATGTGTGAAAAAGACCACCCCCAATATAATAAATACAATTTTATTTCCATTTTATATTTAATTTTCTCTCACACCCCCCTTTAATAAAAAATAAAAAAATAAATAATTTAAAAAAAAGTGTTCAAGAATTTTGGTTACATTTTTAAAACATTTATAAAAACATTTATTTTACTGAAATAAAAAATGTTTATTGCTTTAGGCATTAAAATAGGGAGAATAAAGGCCACAATGCCCTTAAACTTTTTTTATTATTTTTTCTCACGCCCAGAGAAATATTTAATCTTGAGGATATTTATGCTTTATTTAATTGTTTTATTTTAATTAAATTCTCAAATTGTAAAAACTAATTAAATCGAAATAAGGGGAGCGTCTTAAACTTAAGTTTACAAAACATTTTAATCTGTTATTCCTTTGTTTAAGAAAATGTTTTTAACATTCAAGTTTGTAAAAAAGTTGCAACTGCTTTCCGGAAAATGTTTATGTGTTTTATAAACATTCAAGTTTGTAAAAGACTTGTTTTATCCTTCCGGAAAACATTCAAATTTTTTCCGGAAAACCTCAGAAACATTAGTGCTAATAAAAACATTGTTTTTAGGAAGCAATATTAATGTAAAAATGACATGACTGATATAACAATAGAAAACATTAGTAGCATTAGTGTTTATAGTATAAACAGTCAGAAACAACAACAAAGCAATGCTTTTGAATTGGATGAACAAGGGGGAATTGCGCGACCGGAAATGGTATTTTAATTAAATTAAATATTTTTAAATTACTTTTTATAAAGTTGGCAACAGATTGGGTAGAATTATTGCTATTAAGTCTACTTTTAATTTTTGGACTTCCTTTAAACGCTATTGCCCTCAGCAAGCAGCTTGGCGGGAATAATTCATTTCTTAATCCAAGAAAATGCACCTCTAGAATCTCAAGAGTAATATTTAATTAAATTTAATAGTTTTACAAACAAATGTGTTTTCCTGAAAACATTTCTTTACCCTGAAAACAACATTTTCCGGAAAATATTCAATTTAAAAATGTTCATGTTTTTCCGGAAAAGATTAATTAAAAACATCCTTTTTTCTGAACAACATTCTTTTATTTAAAAAAAAATGTTTTCCGGAAAACATGTTTTTCTTTATTCCTTTAATATTCATGTTTTTAAGCAAGAAGTTACCCGAACAAATTTCTTGTGGCTAAAACTTCATTTGACTGTTGTAGATTTGTTAGTAATTCTTTGTTATTGCCCCTCACATATTGCTTGGTTAGTTGGATACACCTGGAGCGCAGGTGAATTTCTTTGCAAAGCAATGCAGTACAGCTGGTATATTTTCCCTTTTTTCCTTACTTAGCTTTTCACGTTTTTAGGGACTTTTGTTTTCATCTAATGTCTTTTGGTGTACTCAGCATTGCTTTAGACCGTCTCAGAACAGTTTATGGTCTAATGAGAATGGAAAGGACTGGCAGAATGGCAGGTGCTGTTGCCTCAAAACAAATACGCTTTGTAAAGGTAAAAGCAGTTCCAATAAATCTATCCCGCTTACAGCGGCTCACCGCCAAACTCTTTCAGCGTTTGATTCTAACGTGTTATATCGGTGCTGCAGTTGTTTCTGTTCCTCAATGGTTTGTATGGACTACAATAGATATGCGAACTTGGTCGCAGTGTACAACGGTATGGCATAAAAGACGTGCTATCGAATACATTCAAGGCGATGAGCCAACTGTAAGTTTTTAAACTTAATAGAAAAATGTTTCACTAAAACTTTAAACTGTTCCGGAAAGTTTGTAAATTCTTAATATTCCGGAAGGTTTTCTTAATATTCTGGAGTTTTTAATTCTCAATTTTTCCGGAAAGTTTGTAATCTTCAACCTTCCCGGAAAGTTTGTAATTTTCAACCTTCCCGGAAAGTTTGTAATTTTCAACTTTTCCGGAAAGTTTGCTATTTATTTTAAAATGTTTTACAAACATGCTTTAATAAATATTTTTCTAAGATGTTTTTCTGAATATTCAGAACAATGTTTTTCCTAAATTCTGGTTTTTATTTTAAAGGAAAGCTTCCCTCGTGAAAAAATATATACGTTGCTTCATTTACTCACTGTATTTTGGCTCCCATTCTTAGGAATTTTCGCTGCTTATGTTTACATTGTTTTGTTTTTGTTCCTCTATTCACTCAGGCCTAGCACAGCCCGTCCTTCAACAACCTCTTTTTATTCTTCTACGGCAGCTGCACCATCTTCAGCATTTTTACGTCCTTCATGTGAACCACCTTTAAGCAGCGCTAAATTAAACCAAAGCAGCATTAGTAAATGCCAATTTAGTTGTAGTAATGAAAACTATAATAGTACACATTTAGTTGTTCCAAATTCATGCAAGGAAAAGTATGTTCTACAATAATTAAATAAACATAACAATGTTTTTAGTTCAAGTTTCTGGCCCAGTACAATTGAATCTTCTGTATCACCAGTCTGTAATTTGAGTGGAGTTGATTCAACAACATTCACAAATGTTACTAGCCCTCTCTGTTCTCAAACATCAAGAAAACTTAGTAAGAAAAGTTTCAGGAAAATGATTGTTTTTGTAAAGTTTTCCGGAAAAAGTTTATTTTTGTAAAAGTTTCCGGAAAATGTTTGTTTTAATAAAAGTTTCCGGAAAAAGTTTGTGTTAGTGTTTTTGTAAAGCATGTTTTTTCCCTGAAAATGTTTTACTCTATAAATTGTTTTTTAAATTCACCATTACATAATTATACATAGAAATCCCAGCCTGGCGATTGGAAATGCGTTCACGCATCTTTCAAACAACTATTCATGTAATTGCAGCTTATTTAATATGTTGGCTTCCATATAATGGTTTATCATAATCGTAATTAATTAATTTAAAAATAATTTTTAGTGTTAGCTTTAGCAACCTTCTTCTCAAGAGATTTACAAATAACAATTTCAGTCCATTTAGAATTGGTAATAAATATTTTTTGATTTAAAGAACTTTATTTTTAAGTTGCGTATTTGTGTTCTTCTCAATACTCTGCTCAATCCCTTCATTTATGGTAATAAAAAATTGATGTTTTATTTTTTAAAATACATAGACTTTAAAAGGGGTCAGCCGTGACTGATTGACATATCAAAAAAAATTAATTTAATTGGATTCAACAGCGAAAGAAAGATTTTCCTTAAAAAAGCATACAAAACATAAAAAGGAATTACGGGTTTTAATTATGAGAGGAAGAATAAAAATTTAAATTCCAATTAATTAAAAATGCCTTTCTCTTGTATTTTATCCATTAAATAATAAGTAAAAGAAGGAATTAAAATAATAAAAATAAACTTTCCGGAAATAAAGTTTGTAGTTATTTTAAAAGAAATCAGAACATTAAAACAACTTGGTAAAAACATGCATATAAACTTTGTTCAGAAACAAGTTTTAGACAACAAAGAAATGTTTGTAAAACATAAGCAAAAATGTTTTCCTTCAAACACGACAAATGTTTTCCGGAAAGGCAGTAAAAACATGTTTTCCGGAAAGGCAGTAAAAACATGTTTTCCGGAAAAACAGTAAAAACATGTTTTCCGGAAAAACAGTAAAAACATGTTTTCCGGAAAAACAATAAAAACATGTTTTCCGGAAAAACAATAAAAACCATGCTTGTATTAAGTTTTGTAAAGCAAAGTTTTACAATCAACTAAAGTAGCCTTTCTAAAATAAACATGCGGCGAACATGCTAGAAAATAGGGGAAACCAAGTTTTATAGATCTACTGGCGAACAGCCTTAACGGAAAAATGATTTAATAAAAACAAACTTAAAACCATCCGGAATATTGCTGTCTATTACATTGAATAGGTTTGCTTGAATTATCCAACCCAAACTTCAACAATGCATAGTCATAGTAAATATAATGTTCAGGAAAGCGTTGTTGTGTGTAGTTGGAGATGAAATGGGTGCTAACCTGGAATTTATTTTATTCTCTTCATTTCGATTAAATAAAACAACTAACAGCTAACATTAAACTTCCATCCCTTCTTAAGGGTATTCTGACTTGCCATTGGCTAGGAATTATTCTGAACAGTCCCGGCGCCCATTTGGAAGTTAACGTTAAGGGATGTGAAAAATCCCAAAGGGATTTGCATTGAGAAATTAATTTATCATCTAATGATGGAGGAAGTATTGAAATCGAAGTTTGTTCAGGTAACAAAATTGGATGAATTAAGTGTCGTTTAGGGTCGATTGAAATACAGAGCTGTGTTTAATAAATGGTAAAAATTAAATTTAAAAAATGTTGTCATACGCGGCTTATTTCAGGCGGCCAATTATTAGAGCCAAATAAGTGAACAGAAGACAGCATAATTAAATTCATAAAAATAAGGGTAATACAGAGAAGCAGGGACAAAGACAGAACCAAGTAATGGAACACGCTAAATTAAATTAATTTTAATTAAATTAAATTAAAAATTAAAGTTTACAAGGTGCATCGCCTAACAATCGATTTAGCCAGATTATGACGTTTAGAAAGACTGTTAGCACGGCAGAAGTAAAAATAAAGGCAGGGAGTACACCCAACTGATAAACATGCAACAAACAAAATTAAACTTGTAAAAATACAGAATAAACGGCGAAGAAGGGAAAAAAGTAAACCAACACTCTACAAAACAGAATTAATTAAAACTTGAATTTAAACAAAGTTTAAACTTTAAAAAAGAAGCAACTTAGCCAATACCCACAACAAAAACTTAAAAACCGGTTTTCTCCAGGGTCTTCGCCATATAAATAAATTGTTTTCTTTGTTTCTGTAGGTTGACCAAAACAACAAAAATTTGTTTTATTTGTTGTATTTGCATTATTATAAAACAGGTTTGATGACCATTTAAATGGACAAGTTTCATCTAATTGTATATTATTGTTGACATTTGTTTCTACAGAATTTATAATGTTTTGTTCGTTTAAAAGTTGGTTTCTAAATGATTGACTGCGTGAAGGGAAACCAGAATTGTTTGCATTTTTAAGCTGAAACACAAGTCGTGAATAGGCGAAATATAGTAAAACAAGTCGCCAAACAAGCGAACATGTTGTTCCAAACACTGAAAGAAACAAAGGCCACTGCAAAACCTTTAACAAAGAAAAATCAGAATTTAAATAAACTTTCCGGAAAATCATAATTTTAAATAGGCTTTCCGGAATTAATTTTTATAAAACATGTTTCTGGTTTTTAAAACTTAGTTTAACATTTCCGGAAAATTAAAGTTTTCTGTTTTATATTTATTAAAACTTTTTTCTCTAACTTGAGGTCCGCTACAACGACACGAACTCAACAAGAAAAAGTTTGCTAAACAAATAGGAACATCGTGTAGAGCCATAAAAAGGAAACCAACACGGAAATTATTAAAACCTTGCAGCCATTCAGAAAACGCCTATATTTTAATAATTTAAAGTTTTAACATTAATAAACTTGAAATATAAATGAAAATCCATTTTTGTTTTCAGTGACATCTAAACGATGGGCAAATGCATTTTCGACACATAACATCTGAGAATTAACATTTTTAATTATTAAATAATATTAACCACAAGTAGAACAATCAACATAGAACCCAAAACAGCAGCAACTACCAAAATCAGAACAAACCAAAAATGAAGGGGAAAAGAGGTTAAAAATCCTTGTAAAAGATTGTAAAGATAAAACCAATTAAATAATGAATTTATTGAATAAATAAGCAAGGAAATGGCATAAAGAGTGTGCATTGTACGTGAAGTAAGCATTGGAATTGTAGGAGAGGCTGTGGAGGAGGCGAATCCAGACGCATAGAGGTCAAGTAAAACCAAAACATTTCCAGAACGAGCATTGTTAATTGAAGACATTTTTGGGGTGTTTTTTACGACAAGGGTAATGAGGGTTTTTAATATATTTTTTAATTAATTAAATTTAATTTTTATAAAAAATAATATTTTTAAATTAAAAATAAAAAAAAATAAAATGCAAAGAAATAAATAGAATTAAAAGGGAAACTAAAAATCTCCAAGTTTGCTTCATGTTTATGTCAATTAGCTTGCACGCAAACTGGGAATTGTATTAGTTAGATAAAAAAGGAAGGAAGTCTGAACTATAGTCCTAAAAATGCACTATTAATAAAACAAGTTTAAAAACCCCAAAAAACTTAAGTTTACAAATTTTAAACAGATAAGTTTTAATAAATGTTTCTCATAAATTAAGTTTTCAACTCTTCCGGAAAAACATTAAATAAATGTTTGCGACGTTTATTAAGAGTTTTTAAGTTTGCAACTTTTCCGGAAAAACAAGTAATATAAGTTTAAATTCTATTCTCTATCACAAATATCAACAAAAACATTAAAAAACAAAAACAAATAAATAAAAACATTGCTACTATTTTCTATTTTACTGACTTACCTCCTCCCAAACAAGGCGGAGGTTTTGCTTGTTCTTTCCCGTCCCATTCATTTGGTGTTTTTGCTTCAATTCTTAACGCATGAATTATTTGATTTTGCATCTCTTCAGACAATATATTGAAAACTATTCGATGCCTCTGTATTTGTGTAAGTCCATTAAATTTATCTGAACATATTTGAACACGAAAATGTTTTTCAGTCCCTTTCGGGACGTTGTGGAATTGACTTTCACATTCAACTTGAATATGTTTTGGCTTGAAATAAATTAAATTAAGTTTTTGTTAAATATTTTTAAAGCAAAAAAACCTTAAAAAAGTCTATCAATTTGTCCTTAATAGCAGTCGTAACTGAGCCTTGTAATGCATTGTTAATTGTTGAACACATCCTTTTTGCTGCTACAATTCTAGCAATCATTCAATATAAATTTAAAAATTGAGAGATCAAAAATTGAGAAAATAAAATAAAGAATTTACGCTACATTTCGGTAAAATGACATTTCGGTAAATCTACCAAAACATTATATTTTGGTATTAACAGATGGACTATAATGGCTGTTTAACACTCTCTCAACTAGTGTAAAATAAAAAATCAATTTATTGAACAAAGAAGGAAAATAAACTAGATTGGAAAGTGGTGTATTTACATTAAAAATGTTTATTTCATATTATTTTCATAGATCTTATTTTTTCCGGAAAGTTTATTTATTTAGAAAACTCAGAGAAGTTTTTATTTAATTCCGGAAATTAATTACATTTAAAGTTTATTTAAATGTTTTCCGGAAAAACTTGTTTCTTCTTTAAGATTGTAAACTTAAAAAAAAGTTTATTTATTTCTTTTTCTCTTCAGTTACATATGTATTTTACCTTTCCGGAAATTGTTTAAATAAATCTTTATTTAAATAATCGTTTTAATTATCCTTTAATTTTAGTAAAACAATGCCAAAACAAGAGTTCGATTTTATCGACATGATGGGGCCAGTAGTTGCTGCAATTATTTTTGCTGTCATCGTTTTTGTTTGTTAAACAGTTTAAAAGAAATTAAATTTTAATTTTTCAGTTAATTTCTTTTACAATAATTAATTGGTATTGCATTACAAAAAAGGACGATTTGACAGTCTTCGAAAAGGTAAGATTACAAAATGCTCTAATAATTAGAATTAAATAAAAATATCGCTTCTTTTACATAGATGGGTGCCAAAATAAATGTTCGTTTGGGTCCACACACAATGATGCAAATTAAAAGAGGAGGTTTTGTTAGTACTTATGCTAGAGAAGAGGAAGAGGAACAACACAGAAAAATGACTTTGTCTCTTGATAGACAACAAACAGAAAATTTAATCCCGAAGAATGAAAAAATGGTTGATGGTGAAGCTAAATATTAGGGAGGAAAATAAATTAATAATTAATGGATATAATATACAATTTTTATTTAATTCATTCAAGTGCTACTTCACTCTTATTATAACATATTTAATTGTTATCATACACTTTATTAATATATTAATAATTATTAATTTAAAATAAAATGATAAAATTTTTAAAAAGCTTAAATTGACTTTAAAAATGCTTATTTTAATATTTTGGACGTTTTGTCTTTTGGCGTTTTGTCCAAATGATGTTTTGTTGTTTGACATTTTGTCTTTTTTTATGTTCTGGCGTTTTGAACAAGCCCGATTGATTTTCAACGTTTTTAAAGGATTTTCTTTAAAATTTTCTCTTTTAGGATATAAATTAAAATAATGTCTTCATCAGAAAAGAAGCGTAAATTGTCTTCTTCAGAGAATGAAGAAGAAGAAAGAGAAGAAGAGGAGACTAGTGAGCATCCATTACCTAAAGGTTGGGAGAAGCGTTTAAGCCGTTCCTCAGGTTTAATTTAAATTTATTAAAATTAAAAAATAATTTAAAAGCACGTGAATATTATTTTAACGTTCTCACACAAAAAAGCCAATGGGATCGTCCTTTAAAGGACGCAGAAGAACTAGCCAAAGAGCCTTCAAAAGTCAGATGTTTTCACATTCTAGTAAAGCATGAAGGGTCGAGAAACCCGAGCAGTTGGAGAAGTGAAAAGATTATAAGATCGAAGGAAGATGCGAGGAGCACACTTGAAGGTTATTTTAAAGCTAAACTAGAAGGGGTTTGCAATTGGAATTTTTCTCTTTAAATTAATTGTTTAAATAAACTATAGTCTATCGCGACGAATTGCTCCACCTTTCCGATGAAGCCAAATTTCCTCGTTTCAAAAAAATTGCAAAGGAATATAGTGATTGTAGTTCAGCAAAGAGAGAAGGCGATTTGGGCTTCTTTGGAAGGAAGCAAATGCAAAAACCTTTTGAAGACGCTTCGTTTGCGTTGAAGATTGGGCAAATGTCTGACATTGTAAGTAACTTTTAATGTTAATTTTAATTTATTTTTTAAGGTGGAAACTGATTCAGGGCTTCACATTATTTACCGAATGGCGTGAACAAGGAAAAAACGTAATTTATTTTCTTTTTATTTTGTTTGAAAAATTATTATTTTTGGAAATGAATTATGGCTAGAATAAAAGAAAACAAGTTTATTTAAGTTTGTGTTTTTTAAGTTTATTTAAGTTTGTGTTTTTAAGTTTATTTAAGTTTGTGTTTTTAAGTTTATTTAAGTTTGTGTTTTTAAGTTTATTTAAGTTTGTGTTTTTAAGTTTATTTAAAAGTTGTGTTTTTTAAGTTTATTTAAGTTTGTGTTTTTAAGTTTATTTAAAAGTTGTGTTTTTTAAGTTTATTTAAGTTTGTGTTTTTTAAGTTTATTTAAGTTTGTGTTTTTAAGTTTATTTAAGTTTGTGTTTTTAAGTTTATTTAAAAGTTGTGTTTTTTAAGTTTATTTAAGTTTGTGTTTTTTAAGTTTATTTAAGTTTGTGTTTTTAAGTTTATTTAAGTTTGTGTTTTTAAGTTTATTTAAGTTTGTGTTTTTAAGTTTATTTAAGTTTGTGTTTTTAAGTTTATTTAAGTTTGTGTTTTTAAGTTTATTTAAAAGTTGTGTTTTTTAAGTTTATTTAAGTTTGTGTTTTTTAAGTTTATTTAAGTTTGTGTTTTTAAGTTTATTTAAGTTTGTGTTTTTAAGTTTATTTAAGTTTGTGTTTTTAAGTTTATTTAAGTTTGTGTTTTTAAGTTTATTTAAGTTTGTGTTTTTAAGTTTATTTAAGTTTGTGTTTTTAAGCAAATGTAGAAATTAAAATTTTATTATTTAATAAAAAAAAATTAATATTAAAATGTGTTGTCTCTAAGATATAGGCTGTTGAGTTCTAATTTGCACATTCCCAAATATTTTGTGGCATACCACAAATGCTCTTTGTTCTTTTATTATGCTATTAAAAGGTAGTGACCAATAGCTAAGAGAATAAATTTTAAATTAAATTAAATTTTAATTTTATGCTTACACATCAGGTGGAAGTGGTTCATCTTTAAAAAGCGACTTTTTAGATTTTCTGTAGACTGCTTCAACCTTTTGTTGTGTTTGCATTAATTTGCGTACATCCCTACGTTTTATTATTTTTAATATTGTCTACAAACAAATTAATTATTTGTAAAAAACACAACAACTTTGTGTGTTTGCTTTAATGTTTTTGAGTAATATTTATTTCAAAACAATTTAAATTAAGTTTTACTGTGTTTTAAAGTTTGTTGTTTTATGTTTTTTTTAAGTGTTTTTGTTTGTTTGTTTTTATTTGTTTTACTTGTGTTTTTGTTTTTATTGTTTTTTTTTGTTTGTTTTCAAGTTTATTTTAAATCAAAGTTTGTTTCAATAAAATGTTCGTCTTGTTAAGTTTTAATATTTAAGTTTGTGTTTTTAATTGTTTTTATTGTTTGTTTGTTTTACTTGTGTTTTTGTTTTTATTGTTTTTTTTTTTTTTTTTCTTTTCAAGTTTATTTTTTAAAGTTTGTTTCAATAAAATGTTCGTCTTGTTAAGTTTTAATATTTAAGTTTGTATTTTTAATTTGTTTTAATTTTAAAGTTGGTAACCTATCAAAAACATAAATAGTTGCAAATACACCAAGTGAGTGAACATTGTTGCCCCCATCCTTAATTAACGAAAAACATTAAAGTCAACATTTTCACAAACTTCAGATTGTATTAAGCTCTTAAATGTTTCTCTAGTCAATCCCTGACTTTTCAACATTTCATCAGCGTTTGGAAGACAAAAGGCCAATTCCATATTTTCATATATTCCAGGCTTTACTATTTCCCCACAACTTATGGGCTTTCCATCCAATAAAAGTTGAGCCTTAAGTTCTTTGTTTGTTTCAAGTGTTTGACAGGCATCGCAATAAAGGCTTTAAAGTTTAATTTAATTAAATATAAAAATTGGAGTAGTTTACCATGACCCAAACCCTCCACATCCGTCTTCCCTTCGATTATTACACTGCTCAGGGACTTGCTTTAATTAATTTAATTAAATTAAAATTTAAAAAAGAATTCTAACCTTTTTATTTGCTGAGCTACGCAGTTCCAAATAAATGCTGAATTCGCCTTTAAATTCGCTATAAACAGTAACTTTACCGCCGATTGAATAACACTATTTTTAAAGAATTAAAAAAAATTAGTTTTTTAAATTTACATTAGTTTCGTTAGGCCTTGGAATCAATTTTGGACCTTCCTTCTCATTACCCGCTTCGAATTCTACTTTTCTTTCCCATTTGCTTTTGTCTGGTCTAAAGGCACAAGGCTGATGTTTTATCAATTGTAAATTTAGTTCAAACTCATCATTGTCAAACTTCAACCCTTTTGATGGAAATATCAAAAACATGGAAACGAACAAACAATAATAAATTGAGAAATAAAAATAATAAACTAATTGACGAGAGAACAGAGAAATAGAATCTGTTGTTTGGTGATACATTGGAAAACAAGCGCCTGTTTTAAATAAACTTAGTTTAGTAAACATGCAAAACTTGAAGTTAAACTTTACAAAGATTAAACAAACATCACACAAACAAGCTTGTTTTAAATATATTAGTTGAAACAAACATGAAATAATAAACTTAAAACAAACAAACTTAGATGAAACAAACATTGAATAAATAAACTTGAAATAAACAAGGAATAAACAAACTTAGAATAAACAAACTTAGAATAAACAAACTTAGAATAAACAAACATTGAATAAACAAACTTAACACAAACAAACATAACAGCTAAATAAATTGAACAATGTTTTGTTAATTTTAATAATGTTTTAAAAAAAAGGTATGTATGTAAGTAGGTTTGTAAAAAGAAAATGTATGTTATTATACGTTGAATAAATAACTAGTGTTGAAAATTGAGCAAAGGATTCTCCGCTAATTTTGATATCAGTTGAGAGCACAGAAAATCTATCCAATATCCTTCCCAAAATATTTTATTTCTTCCACCCTTTTGTGATTTTATAGTTTCGAGAGATTTTTATACATTAAACCGGTCTGACTGATTTAGGAAAAGAGAGATATTAGCTATAGCAGAAATTGAATAAATTCCTTCACAATCTGCAAAATGTTGCGGCGTGAACATTGAATTTTAATATACATAACAATCGTTGATTGCTTAATTATTATCGATTTTAGTTTAACTAATAATTTTAACTAAATTGTCTACATCAATTTTGTAAGCTTAAGGTTTTGTATTTATTCAAGTTAATACTAATTTAAAGTTTGTTAACCAAGTTTTATTGTATTTTTGTATACTAGTACTTCAAGTTGTAGTAAAGTTTGTAATTCAAGTTTATTTTTTATAGTTACTCAAGTTTGTATTTTCAAGTTTGTATTTTTCAAGTTTGTATTTTTATCAATTTAGATTTGTAATGTTTACTAAATTCAAGTTTTATATTTGTCTCTATTGCATTCCAGGCTTTACTATTTTTCTATGACCTTCACTACCCTTTTTTATTTAATTTTACCACTAAACACAACTTTTACAATTTATTTTTTATTTTTCGTCAACTGAGCACAAAAAAGTTTATTAATTACTTGTATATTTACTTTTTTGCAATCTCGATTATTTTTTATTTTTTACCCTTTAATTAAATAAAATAAAAGTAAGCAGTAAAGGGGAGAACCCGTTGAATTTTAAAGGCCATTTTTTGACAGTTGTTATGTTAATCAACCCAAGTAAAAAACTTCCTATTTATTACGTCTATGGACATTAAAAACAATTTTATCATATTTTCCAATTTTTAGCTGAAAGAAACTGCTTCAATAATTGCGCTTTACATCGCCTACTTTACACGTATTTTCCCCCTTCTATTCACTCCAAATAAGCAGCACATTTGTCGACGTAGTAGACAGGAGAGGTAGCGACGTTGTCATCATAAAATTAATTTCCTTCAGTTGTCTTTTTTTCTTTAAAAAATTTTTTTTAAAGTTGTGTGTGCGTTGTATCCATTTTTCTCTAATTCTTTTTTTCTTCTGCGCAATTTTTTTTTTCATTTTATTACACACAAATGCACATAACCATTTTGTTTCAAGGTTTTGGATACTTTTTTGTGTGTATTTTTTTATAAAAACCTCACAATTAAAAAGAAGTTCCATCACAAAATTCCACTAGTTACTGCCCATAACTCCCTTTGGCTCATAATTAACTTTTTAAAACTATTTTATATAATAACATTGAACAAAAATAGGAAAAAATTGCCTTTTACCTTTTTCCAATTTATTATTGTTTTTATTTACAATTCTTTCAGCGCAACTTAATTATATTTTGTCAATATTTATTATATTAAATATATCAAATATTTTTGATTATACTTAAGGTAAAATATATAGGCAAGTTAAAACTTTAATTTAAACTTTGAGTTTGTAAACTTGATAAAATACAAGTTAAATAAACTTGAATGCTACTTTTTACAAACTTAGGTAAAAGTTTAAATATAAATAAACTTGAAACACAGGAAAAACTCAAATAAACAAACTTTAATATTTTACAAACTTGAAACACAAGGAAAAACATAAATAAACTTGAAACACAAGAAAAACTCAAATAAGCAAACTTTAATATTTTACAAACTTGAAACACAAGAAATAACATAAATAAACTTAACTGAAGGCTTGAATATAAACAAAGTTTATAAACTTGAATATCATTACAAACTTGAATAAAGTGTAAACTTAAATACGTTAAAACTTTAATAAGCTTTGTAAACTTCGTTTCTATTATTGCAACCAATTTAGCAACTCCCCTCATTCCTTTCCATTATATAAAACTGTTTCCCTTCACATTTGCAGAGTAAATGAAAAACCAAGGGAAAAGGAAGAGCATTGCATCTGCAACTAAATATTTAGCTAACACAAAATCGTCAGTCTACACGTTTCATAGAAAACCAAAAATGGTTTCTCATGGAATGTTGTCGTTAATAAATATTTTATTGCTAATTATTCCCATCTTTTGTGGTTTATTATTTTCTCCTGTGAATGCCGATATAGCTGTTAAAATTGAGAGACATTTTCCTTGCTCCCCTTCTTCTGGTTTGAAGTTTAATTATTTTTTAAATAATTTTAAAGGTCCAAACAAGAACAGTATGCTCATAAAGTTCCCAAGTTACAAGTCTACAGGTGTCAACTTTAAAGAAGAAACGGACAGCGCTGGACATAAATGCTTTCAAATGAGTGGGGGGAAAGTAGAGGTGAGTAAATATTATTTAATTTAAATAAATGCTGTTTGTTAAGGTAAACCCCCCAGGCTTGAATGGCTCAAAAAAATATTATGTTCACGTTGAAACGAGAATTGGAATTCATGGAAAGCCTGAACGTTGTGTTAACCCGGATAAGGACAATTGTGGAGGGATTGGGTCTTGGTAAGATTTTAAAAGTTTATTTTGTTTAAATTTGTTTTAGTGTCCACTGTGATATTTGCAAAACAATGGGAGGATCACTTAAAAGTTTTATTCAAATTCTCAAGGGAAATAAACCGGCTGAGTGCTCTTCTGCAGGTAAAAAAGAGAAAAACATTCTATTTTATGTTAAACATTTTCCGGAAGTAAAAGAAAATGTTTTTCTAAAGCTAATAAAACAAAATCCGGAATAATAAGTTTCCGGAAACTCTAAACGTTTACTTAAATAATTTAAACATGGAAAATACAAACTTGAATAAATACAAACTTGAAAAATACAACATGGTTTAATAAAAGTTGAAAACTTAAACATGTGTTTTAATATTATTAAGAACAATCAAATGTTTTTTAGGGTTGCCAGCAGGAACTTATGACGATCTTTCACTTCGTGTGTGTCTTCCAACAAAAGAAGAGCTTCTACCTTTCCTCGACCAGGCAAACGCTTCAAATTGTAAAATCTGTTATTTTATTAATTTTTCACAATGTTAGAATTCGAGCAGAGCAGAACAATTATGGGATATTTTCATCAGTAGTAGAGCACGTTCTGGGGGAGTAAGTTTATTTAATTTGTTAGAAACAAACATTTTCCGGAAAACGTTAAACATTTTCCTGAAAACATTAAACAAACATTTTCCTGAAAACATTAAACAAACATTTTCCGGAAAACATTAAACATTTTCCTGAAAACATTAAACAAACATTTTCCGGAAAACGTTAAACATTTTCCTGAAAACATTAAACAAACATTTTCCGGAAAACATTAAACAAGCATTTTCCGGAAAACGTTAAACAAACATTTTCCGGAAAACATTAAACAAACATTTTCCGGAAAACGTTAAACAAACATTTTCCGGAAAACATTAAACATTTTCCTGAAAACATTAAACAAACATTTTCCTGAAATATTTAATGTTTTCTCTTCTATTAAATTAATTAATTAAGGAAATTCCTCTTGTAATTGCTGCACGTATTTTTGACCGTCCTATAAATAAACTTTCTATAAAGGATTTAAATGATGCTTTACATGGGAGTAAGAGTGGAATGATTGGGTAAACTTAAAAACATTTTAAATAAACTTATGTTTGTGTGTTTAAGTTGTCATTGGATTTACGCGACTGTTAAGAGTGTTGGGCAATGAAAATAAATAAAATTAATTAATTCAATCAAAAAAAATGTTTTTCCATTTTCTAATGATTATATAGAATAAATTTGAATTATTTAAAAATTTTTTAATACACTTTTAAAATATTAAGAAATTTTCATTTATTTCTCTGTTCAATTAACCAACCCCCAAATCATCATTTTTATTCATTTTATGCCTATTTCTGGACATAAAATAAAATAATAATTTTTATTATTAATTTCCTTAGACCGGTTTGTATTCTTTATCCTTTTCTTTTCAAATATTTATTATTATTATTTTTTTCCCGTGTTCATTTACTATGCTTTTTATCCTTTTTCCAACTTCCGTCGGCTCTTTCCAAAAAAAAATTTTTTTTTCGGCCCAACTTATCATTTACCCATCTCTCGACAAATCAAAAACCACTGTGCACAATTTTTATAGTTGCGGCGATGAACGTAAAAAGGCTAAAGAAGATAAAACATGCTCTTTTTCCCTCGTAGCCTTAATCACCCTAGAAAAGTACGCGCATTCTCAGTCGATTTGTAGCCTTAAAGCTGAAACCTTTTGATGAGTTCTTTATATCATTAGATAGAGAATTAAATTTACTATTAAATGTATTTTAAATTAATTTTATTTAATTTAATTCAAGCAAATTATGGCTCAAAAACCTCGTAAAGTATGCGTTTTTACCAGTTTTTCGACCACAACTTTTTTTGTTTACATTCAAAAAATTTAATTTTTTAAATTTTTGTAGAAAATTCAATCCTCTATCAAATGATACCAAAAGCATCTGAATCAGTTCATTATTTATTTAGTTATGAGTCTCAAACCAGACATAGTCAGAGCATGCGCATTCTCTGCTATAATTGCGCCTTAAAATCTCCCCGAGAAAATAAATTTAGCATGTTTCCAATCCTTTCATTAACAAGTAAAAAAATGGGAAAATAAGTGAGATTAACCTAAATTTTATTTTTCTATTCCAGTCGGATTATACATTTTATTTTCCTCTTGTAGGTACTTTCACTTTTTTATTTTATTTGTTGCTTCAAGGTTGAAATAATAAATACCCATTATTTTTATTGTTTAAAAAATTAATTTTTTAAATTTTTATTTAACCCAAAAAAATTAAAATAAATTGCCTGAGGGTATAAACTTTGCAATTTTAACTTTTATTCTTTTTTATTTAAATTAAATGTGCAAAGTTTAAATTTATTAATCAAATTTAATTAATTTTCTATCGAATAATAGCGAAAAGAAAATTTAAAAATAATTAAACTTTAAATTTAAATAAAATTACAAAATTAAATTTGGGAAAATACTCACTAAATTCAGCATTTTCGTTTGTTATAAAAAATGTTTTGGTTGAGATGAGTTTAAAAAACTTAATGTCAAAAAACACAATCTATCAACTTAATTCACTCTCTTTTCTTTATTAATTTTTTTATTTTTTCTACAACTTTTATCCTGTTTTTCTGGCCTTATAAAACAATAATTATGTTGAGTTCTGATTTAATTGAAATGTTTCCCTTTCCATTTTTTTCACTTGGTAATTTCTGCGCACTTTTACAACTTAAGTAGCATACATTTATATAATTAATCACATGCTTTTTATGTATTTTTTAACTTAAGCCAATCTAACAACAAACTTACAATTTTATATTTATTTGTGATTGTTAAATGTTTTAAGTTTTTAAGTTTTAAGGTTTTAAGTTCGTAGTTTTTAAGTTTTAAGTTGTAATTTTTAAGTTTTAAGTTTGTAGTTTTTAAGTTTGCAATTTTTAAGTTTCAAGTTTTTGTTTTAAAGTTTTTAAGTTTTAAGTTTTATTTTTAATTTTACAAACATGTTTATTGTTAAGTTTCAAGTTTATTTAATTTTCTACTTATTACACTTGTTTTAAGTTCAAGTTTTTTAGGTAAGTTTAAACTTAAGTTTTATTTGCTCATATGTTTAATTGTTTATAATTTAAATTTTTCTTTTCTAAATGTCTTAAAATAATTGATGTAAAAATAAAACAAAAAATAAAAATAATAAATATTACTATTTATAAAATCTAAAAAATGTTTTTTCTATTTCTTCCCTATGCTTAACGATTTTTATTTTCACAATTCATTTTTTAGTGTGTGAACAAGCCAAAAATTAACAAGTTTCAGCAAATGATTTAATTTTACAAAATAAAGGGGGATATAACAATTACCAATTTATTATTTATTTCTTTTTCCTCTTATGACATAAGCTTTTATATTTTTCCTATTTTTGTTCGCGCAATTGTTGAAGAGAAAAATTCTTCACGTGGTTAACGGCAATAGGCCTTTTCTTTATTTTAAATATTTTAAGCAGAATTTACTAAAACTTGAAACTCTATTATTGAGCATAAATTAAGTATAGGAATAAACATCGAGTTTGCAACCTTTATACAACAAGCGTTAAGTTTGTAAACTTAAAAAGTTTTTTAAGGTGTTGTTAAGTTTACAAACCTTAAACTTTCCTAAAACAAGTTTATTTATAAATTCAAGTTTGTAATGTTTTAATTGTTTGTTTTAAAGTTTATTTAAAATCCAAGTTTGTAATGTTTTAATCGTTTGTTTAGGTTTGTAAGTTTTAAAGTAAATAAGCTTAAAATAACTGACGATTAAGTTTTATGAAACAAAGTTGAATATAAATTATTTTTGTAAAGAAAAAATTTTTTAAAGAAAGCAAATAATTTATTATTAATTTATTCTTCAATTATTAACCCTTCCGGCAATTTGGCAACTAAAAGAGACCAAGTTGTTTAAGAGAAAGTTATAAGAAAAGGCATCCGTTCGTTTATATATTGGCGGGATTTTTCAGATTTTTCCTCGAAAAACCGGTATAATTTTCTTTCATTTTTTTTTTCATCTTTTTCTCCTTCCCCAGGTATATATGGGGCCATCATTTTTTAGTCTCCAACCAGCATTTTTCTGTAGTAACAGAAACATTAATTTGCCTGCGCAGAAGAAACCTCTCTCTTTTACTGCCGCCCTTCTTTTTTTTTTGCTTTTTTATATTTTACCAAACTTTTCTTCATTTTAATATATATTCCCGTCTCCTTCCTTGTATTATAAGTCCTTCAACTAGTTTTCATTTTTTTAATATGCCATTATTTATTTAGAAAAAAAAAGAACGTTTGGCATTCCACTATAAAAAGGTTATTATAATTAATCTTCTCATCAAAACAAACCTTTACTTAAGTTTATATTAATTTGTAAAATCTTGATTATATAAAGACTATATTAACAGAAGAAAGAATTTATTAATAAAAATAGGCGTCAAGTTTGTAAAGTTTATTTTATTTGTTATCAACTTAAAAATTACAACCTAACAAACTTAAAACTTGTTTTTATGTTTGTAAGTTTAATAAACTTAAACTTCAAACTTTTAATTAAGTTTTGTTCGTTTGTATGTTTTCAAGTTTGTAAACTTTAACAATTTTTACCTTTAATTAAAACAATAATACACATAGTTTATGTAAGCATTATTATAAAGGTAGCAGTGGTGTAGTAGTCCATGCTCCCGATTGACGCAGATAAACAACAACAGCCTATTCTACGCCAAATAAAGACTGAACCCGAATTAATTACATTTAAAAACAACGCTAAATTATTGAAAAACCCATCTATTTTAAAGCATTATTTTTTGGAGCCAATATTTACCCCCGAACCGTTAATTGATACGTCTACACCTGAAAGCTTGGAGAGAGATTTTCACGCGTGGATGAAGGTTTGAAAATTTTTAATTGAAAAAAAAAAATAATTTTTAGTTTATTTATTTAAATATAAATATCAAATCATTCATTTCTCTCTATAATATTTATTTTTCTTTTCTTTTCTCAACTTTTATTTTTGCTAGTAATTAATTAAAATTATTGAAAAAGCAAAAAACAAAAAAAAAAAACGTTTAGTTTGGCTGTTAAGAAAATAAAGTAAAATAAAAACACAATTTTTGCTGAAATTATTAAACATTCTCAAAAATATGGTCATTAATCACTTGTAAAGGTATTCAAATAAAAAGTCTATTAATAAAAACAAAACAACATTCTCCCCTTATTTTACGCATTTTGTTTATCAAATTGTAAAACAACAAAAACATTAATTTTTGTAAGCAAACTTATTAAAGACCATAATTCCCTTTTGTAAACAAATTGTGCAAACGATGTTTTTTTTAGTAACGCATGTTTCAAGTTTGTTTTTATGAAACACATTTCAAGTTTGTTTTAATAAAAACATTTCAAGTTTTTGTTTTAATGAAATACATTCCAAGTTTGTTTTTATGAAGCAGGCGTCTATATTCAAATGTATACCAGTCTAATTTACAACCTTTTTTTATTAAATCGCAGCAAAAATATTGTGTTTTGTACTATTTGTTTGTTTTTACAAATTGAAACAAAAAAAGTAAACGAACGAGAAAAGTTTTAATAATAAGAGTAAAGATACGTTTCGTGTTTTGCAATAGTAAATATCAGCAGGAAATAAAAAATCAGCAATTTTGGTTAATTTAATAAAACAGGAATTAATATTACAGTACTAATTAAATAAATTAATTTATTTAATTAATTACTTATTTATTTAATTATTTATTTATTTATTTAATTAATTATTTAATTAAATAACAATTTAATTTAAAGGGTGAATTAAAGAGCAGTAAGAACTTAACCCAGCTAGAGCCAGTAAGTATGTATTTAAGCCCTTTAAATGGGAAATTAAATACAACAATTACAACACAACTCACGTATGAGGATGAACGCTATTCCCCTCCAAACTACTATGCTTCTTTGCAACCTTTTTTGCCTTTATTAACCAACGAAAATGAACTGCAACAACAACAACAAAGACGATTTTCTTTGCCTTGTGTTAGGGTTACCTTTTTTAAAGGAATTTAATGTTTTTAATTTAAATTAAAGGAAGCTTGTTTTGTCCTCCCCTCAGCAGGACAGAGCCCTTCGTGTTCCACTTCTTCCTCTGCGTCTTCTTCTTCGTATTCTTCGTCGTCTTCTTCCTCTTCAGAAGGCTCATCCCCACAGATACAAAGACTGCAGGAATGCGAACAATTCTTTCCTATAGGTGGACTATTGTGTAACAATACAATTACTACAACTTCAAGCACAAGACCTTCAATTGAGTGTATTAATACATCCCAAATTGATACGTCTGCAAGTCGAAGTTCCGGTAAATTTAAAAAAGAATTTAATTAAATTTATTTGTTTAATTTAAAAAGGAGTCAATCAGTTGGGTAGAACCTACTCTCCAGGCCTTCCCCTTTCAATGAGTGAAAGGCAACAAATTGTAGACCTGCATAAATCGGGATGGAAAATATGTGATATATCCAAGTTGGAATAATTTAATTAAATTAATTAATTAATTTTAATTAAAGATGTCTTTGTGTAACGCATAGTTGTGTGTCTAAAATACTGCAAAGGTTGAAGAGGAGTGTCTAAACTTTAAATTAAAATTTAAAAAAATTCAGATACCGAACTACAGGGTCTGTTAGACCTAAAGACGCGAAAGAAGGCAGACAAGAAAGTCCCCTAGTTGCTGCTATTAGAGACTATAGAATTCGCCTAGGTATAGTCAGACAGTCAGAGATTAGAGAACAATTAATACGCGATGGTTTGTGTAGGAGAGAAAATGCTCCTTCACGCTCTTCAATAAACCAGCAAGTTTAAGTTTTAACTAATAAAGTTGTAAAACATTCAGCATTTTACGAACAAAACTTAATAACAATGTTGACAGACAGAATAACAAAACAGAAGCAAATAAACAAAAATAAACTTGGTTTACAACTTGAAAAAGCAATAAACTGGTTAGACAGCAAATAATTAGAAAAATAAAACTTGAGTTGGTTAGTAAGTAAAAACATGTTTTTAGAGTAATGTTGAAGCAATAAAACATTAAAACATTTTTCAAACTTGAAGCAATCTTATAAACTTGAAACTTAATTATTACAAACTTAACGCCTGTTAACTAAAACTTGACTAACGCAAACTTTAAAACAATTGTAAAACATAGTTAAAAAACATGTTTTGTTTGTTATTAGCAATAAACAATTGAAACATGTTTTTACTGTTCAAAGTAGTAAAATAAAACAAGTTTGTAAAACATTAAAAAAAGAGGAGACAAACTAGAAGTTTTAAAGTTTAATAAACACCAAGTTTGTAAAATTGTAAATCTAGACATGCATACTTTAATAATATTTTATATTTAAATTTCTATTTATTTTTGTGATAAACCTTTGTTGATAAAATGTTTAGTGTTAGAACATGCTAGATCACTGCCAAATTTATTTTTATATTTCAATTATTTTTCCTCTATTTTTTATGTTCTAAAATACATTTTTAACTTTTTATATTATTAAATATACAATTTTATTGAATTTAATTGAATAAATAATTCTAATTGTTTTTATTAAAGTTTTATTAATTTAAATGAAATTGTAAACTTAAAAACATGCTGAATTATTCTATGCATGAAGTAAACATTTCAAGTTTACAATTCTGAAAAAGTTTACAATTGTTTTTATTTTGAATTGTAAAGTTGTATTTCAAGTTTATTTTTTTAATTTAGTCCTTACTCTTTAATTTGTTAGTATTATGTTGAGCGCCCTTAGGTTTAAGCAAGGCCATTTCCTCCTCTTCTTCAATAAGCGTTGTTGTAGTCAATTCACTGATATTATCTTTACCTTCACTAAAATTTAAAGATTTATAATAATAAATTTAAAATTAACTTTAACCTTTTTGCTTCATTTTCCTCTACCTCATAATCTGGTAAAGGTTCAAATGAAGCAAGTTCAGGCTCTTCCGAAATGCTCCTTTTATTATTATTATTTTTATTCCTTTCCTCTTCATAATTAATGTTTTTAGTGTTAGTCCATTCCTTTGGAATGCTTGGTCTTCTGGTTTGAACCCCAAAAGTTCGTTGTTGTTTAAGCCCATATTTAAGTGCTATATTTTTATTAATGGTCCTATAAAATCCTAAATTACTCCCTTTGATTGTAACAAATTCCATTCCAATACATTTTGGACGAGGGATTTGAAAATGGCCGCCAAGTCTGCAAAGTGAATCGGCCATTTAGTTTAATCCTCTAAATATTAAAAATTAATAAAACTTCTTAACATTAAGGAAAAACAAATTAAAAAGTTTCAGTTTGAATTGTAAAATAAAATAAGTTGAATGTTTATTGTTTAGATTATTTTAAATAATTAAAACTTGAACACATTAGAGTATGAACAACAAGTTTATTAATAAAAAGGCTGTAAGGAGAAAGTTAATGTTTAAATGTTTGGAAACAAGTTTTAAATGTTTGTTTCATGTTTTAAACGTTTATGTGTTGTAAAACAAGTTTTAAGTGTTTTAATGTAAAAAACAAGTTGCAAATGTTTTGATGCAAAAAACAAGTTGCAAAGTTTAATTGTTTGGGGGTAAATATTTAAACGCCTAACAAACATGTAAATAAGTTTGCAAAAATGTTTCAAGTTTGTAAAATAAATAAACCAATATATTCAAAGGATGTTGTTGTTGTTTAATCGCAAAACAAATAAATGTACCCTAATAAAGTAAAAAATAATAAAAGCTAAATTTTCCTTTTGTTTCCCCTTTTTCGAATCGATGCAAAAGTCTGTCCATCAAATCGGCTTAAGCTATATATATTTTTCGGCGATGTGATCCATTTATTCATTCACCCAGCAATCCTTTTAGCTTATTAAATTTTTTAAATATTTTATAGTTATATTTTTAAAGAATTATGAATTTATTAAGGACAAAAAACTAATTTTCTTGGTAAAATAATTACAAAAGAAAATAAGAAAGAAAAATTTGCAACAAATAAAATATCCCAAATGTAATGTTTTACAGTCCGTCCCGGACCTTTAATCAAAAAAAAAAAATATAAAGATTGCCTATTACTTATATGCCTTTTTTGTGTGGAGAGGAGAGACCGGTTGGCGTCAAATAGATTATTCTCTCCCAACACTTTTTTTTCTTTTTTGTTATTTCTTTTCTTGATAATAGATCTGAAAAAATACAAAAACAATTTTCAGAGAATTAGCTTGTATTTACACTTAAATATACTAATTTTAAGATTTTTGAAAATTTAGAGAAAAAAATTTTAAAAAGAATGAGTCAATTTGGTTGATGTTAACATTAGCTCAGTCTAGGACTTATAACTCCTGAATTAATAAATCTTTTCGACCATGTTTGGTGTCATTCGATAGAGAATTAAATTTGCTATAAAATATTAGAAAATCAAAATTTTAAATAAAAAAGCAAAAATGTTTTGGTGAAAAAAGTAAGCATTTTGTGAAAAATGCGAGGTTTTTGGAGCATAATATTTTTGATTTTTAATTAAAATTTTAGATTTTTTTATTTTAAGTAGCAAATTTAATTCTCTATCGAATGATCCCAAAATCGTTAAAATCGGTTAAGAATTCCCAGAATTACAAGGCTTGGAAGAAACCAAGGTGTCGGGACAGCATTAATAACAAAAGTAAACAAAAAAAATTGAGAAAACGAGATTTTTTATTAATAAATTAAATAACCATTTTATTGAGTTAATACAACACTTACGAGTTAAATAAAATTAAAAGAACGGAAAGGATAATACAAAATTTATTTATTTTATATTTTTAAAGACAGTCAGTCACCCACACATTTCTAAGTCAATTCGTCTCCTTTGGGTGAGTCGAATAAAAAAAAAATGGCAAAGACCCTTAAAGTGGTTGTCTCATAGAGCTCAATAATGGGTGTTTCTTAAATTTGAAAAAAAAAGTTAAAAAAATATTTAATTTAATTTACAAGGTCACGCTCACTGACCACCCATTTTGACTTGTCCACAACTGGCCATACAATTCCTATCTTTAATTTTAAATATTTTATTAATAAAGGGAATTATTATAATTAAAAAAGGTTATAATTTTAATTTTTGTGAAGCTATTATTTTATTTTAATTAAAGCAATTAAAGAAGGGGTAAAGGAGTAGCTACGCGCCAAAGCTTATAACTCTTGAATTAATAAATATTTTTAAAAGATTTTTTAACATTAAATAGTGTAGACCCGGAGGTTATAAAATACAAAAAATCAAAATTTTAGAAAAATAAACAAAAAAGTTATGGGCGAAAAACGAAAAATATTTCGCATAAAACACCCGTTTGCGTGATTTTTCTAAACTAACTTTTTTGTAGCTTGACTTAAAATTTTTGATTTTATGTATTTTTGTAGTAAATTAAATTCTCTATCGAATGGTACTATTCTAGCCTTTAAAGCTTAATCCATTCAAAAGTTATAAGGGTTGGCGTATGCGCGGTCATTCAACACAAAACCTGTTCATCAAAAGGGTGAACTCCAAATTCCCTATCAGGATCGTATTCAGTAGTACACTATAAACAAATTTAAACATTAAAATAAACTTTAGAAAAATTTTTGGGCTTAAAAACTACCTTGTAGACCACATGGGCGCCTTCCTCAGAAATACACTTTAAAAATAAATTAAACTTTTTTAACTCAAAAATTAAATTTTTAATTGCCTGAAATCCATGTAAAAAGCCTTAAATTATATTTTAAAAATAATTTTAAAAATTTAATTAACCATCAGGAATCCAAAAAGAAGTCTTATCTTTTGCGTCAAGTATAATACCATGCCATTTACCAAAAGTATGGGTATCACGGACATCAATCGCTACGTCTTAAAGAAAACTTTTTTTTTAATTGTTTAGAATGTGTAAAAAAAAATTCCAATTTTTTAAAGTTGTTAACCATAAATTTTCCCAGCCAGAACTGACACAAGTTTCCCCATCCCTTTTTGCGCATGCAATCCTCTAATGACTCCAAATTGAGAGTATGAATGATTGTCTTGTAAGAATTGTTCTTCAAACTTTAATTTTTCTTTCCATTCGCGAGCATTGTATGATTCGCTAAAGAAGCCTCGTTCGTCAGGGAATACCTGGAAGGTTGGAAATTTTGTTCTGATTTTGTTCTGATTTAATTCTGATTTTATTCTGGTTTTATTCTGATTTAATTCTGATCTTATTCTGATCTTTATTCTGATTTTTTCTGATTTAATTCTGATTTAATTCTGGTTTTATTCTGATTTTATTCTGATTTAATTCTGATTTAATTCTGATTTTTTCTGATTTAATTCTGATTTTTTCTGATTTTATTCTGATTTTTATTCTGATTTTATTCTGATTTATTCTGATTTTATTCTGATTTTTATTCTGATTTTATTCTGATTTTTTCTGATTTTATTTTGATTTTTATTCTATTTTATTCTGATTTTTATTCTGATTTTATTCTTATTTTTTCTGATTTTATTTTGATTTTTATTCTATTTTATTCTGATTTTTTCTGATTTAATTCTGATTTTTTCTGATTTTATTCTGATTTTTATTCTGATTTAATTCTGATTTAATTCTGATTTTTTCTGATTTTATTCTGATTTTTATTCTGATTTTATTCTGATTTATTCTGATTTTATTCTGATTTATTCTGATTTTATTCTGATTTTTATTCTATTTTATTCTGATTTTTTCTGATTTAATTCTGATTTTTTCTGATTTTAATTCTGACTTAATAAACTACCTTATGTTTAATAAGTTTAAGTCCTTCAATAGTTGGTAAAGATTCAATTTCAGGAGAAACTCTTTTAACAACTTGAGACATTTAATAATAAAAATAAATAAATTAAAACAAGTTTTAAATAATTTGACTAAAAATAAAATAAAAAGATTTAAAAAGAAGAAGAAGATAATTAAAATAAAATAAAAGATAAAGATCTATTTAATTAAAAGGCGGTCATTAATAAAATGTTTAATTGATTTTAAAGAAAATACAAAAATTCTGGTTTTATTGTAGAAATGAAAAGAGAAAAGGGGAAAAATTAAAAAAAACTTTTTTTTTTAATTTTTAAATTTTTAAAAAATTTTTAATGCCTAAAATTTGGTTAGTTTTCTAAGTATCTCACACAGACTCAAGTCTATTTATTTTGCTTATTTATTTGTAGAGTTATTGTTATTTTTAACATTAGTTGACATTTTGACATTCTCTCGTTAAATTTTTGATGATTTTGGCGTTATGTTTATTAGTAACATTTTACTATAAAAGGTGAACGTTTCTCCCATTTTCCATGTTATTTTTTCCTTTTTTTTTTACTTCCAATCGAGAACAATTTGATTACATTTTGTTTTTTAATGATATTTCCTTTAATTTATTTAAATTTATTTTCTTTTTCAGCAAATTATTTTAAAAAAGCTTTAAAAGTGGAGTCTAAGGATTATTCAGACTTTTCAAGCGACGACTCAGATTTAGAAGATTTAACTAATAGTTCAGACATTGAAGAACAAGAGCTTGCTGGAGAAATGGAGGAAGATCTTGAAGATAATGAACTTGCTGATAATCAAGGTTTCTTTCTTTAAATAGTTTTATTACTTTTTTCCCTTACATTTTTTTTTCGAGAAGTTATTTAAGACTTTCTTTAGCTTTTTCATTTTTAGAAGAGGAAGTCTCACAATTTCAACGAATCGTTTGGCATCACCGCCTGCTCCCTTACCATGCTGAATTGGAGAAAGAAGCCGATCATTACTTTTCTAACGTTAAGGCGGGAATTGCTTATTCCGTTCTGATGCGTGATGCGAGGCCTGGTCTGGTTATTTGGGTGTATGAATTGGACAGGTTTTTTAACTATATTTTAATCTTTGGGAGTACTTTTTTTCTGATTAAAAAAAGTTTATTGAACTGTAAGGAAAATGGGAGAAAATGCGGACTTTTAGGAAGCTTAATTAGACATTCTTTCAATTAATTTTTTTAATGGTTCCCCCTTCCTTTTAATTAAATTTTATTTTATTAATTTTCCCTTTTTTTTCAGATTTATTAAATTGCATTCCTTCCGCTTCACAAAACAGGATCACATTAATATGCTTAAATTGCTTTACAATACACTTATAATGAAAGACCTGGACTTGAGAGTGGCTAAAGTTATTTGTTCTGCTCTTCGCTTCCTTCTATCGTAAATTTTTGGATTTTATTTTTACCATGTTTTTTGAGTCTAAAGCTCGTTTAGAGGGGGATTCGTTCATTTTTTAGTTTAAATTAAATTTATGGTATTTGCGGACAAAATTTACGGATTAAAAAAACTTTTTAGCCGAAAAGCAATAATATCTCGTGATGATGTTCAGTTTGAATGGCGCCCATTGTACGATTTATACGTTCAAATAGCTTATAAAAATTTGGAAGAGGTTTGTTTTTTAATGGTTTAATTAACTTAATTCTTTTTTAATTGTAGGATGGAGTTTTCCTAATTCCTGACGGCATGCAAAAGTTCTTGGACACAACTATAGTTGAATGCAATCGATTTTTCCCTGATTCAGCGACTCAGGAAATTTTGGATGAGGTTTATTTTGTCCTTTTTTTATTTTTTGAAAGAACGGTTGAGTCTTACATTAAAAAATTATTTTATTTTTAAGGCTCGCCCATATTTCTGCCCTTGGGACGACAGCTTAATAAGAGGATTTAAAATATTGTCCATCTTTTTACCAACCTGCCTGACCCATGAAGAACACGATAAATTTGGTGCAAAGCTATGGACTGATGAACTTTTATTTTTCCTGACCGCTCCGGGAACGTTGGAAAGACAGAATCTTTTTTATCTTTTTGCAAGGTTTTCTTTTAATTTTTTTGATTTATTTGTTTGTTTAGATTGGCAGTCTATAGCCCTGGATATTTCGATTTTTCTCCCTACATGGATTTCTTCTTTACGTGCCTTCTTTCTTCCCTAAAAATTGAGATTGGAGTGGACAGAATTGTTGCATCTAATAGTTGTACTGTTGAAGGTTCTGCACTTGTTCATATTGTGGTTTATTCTTTTGGAATGGCTGATAATAGGTTTATTATTTTTGTGCTTAAGAGGGTTATTTTTGGGGTATTAACAAGTGTGAATTGTTGGGTTGTTTTGGATGATTCTGCTGGGCATTTTGTCCAAAATTAAGGTTTTGACATTTTGTCAACTAATACTAAATTTGGCATTTTGTCCAAAATTATTTATTTTTTTAATTTATTTTTTAAAGGATTCAAGAATACCTTGATCAACTTTTTCTTTCTCTCGAGAGTTATTTCCACCCTTCCAACACAGGAAAGCACACAAAAAATCTTCTCAACTTTCTCCATAAATTATGTATAAACTTTGTTAACAGACTTTCCCGTGAGCGTTATAATTATTCAAAATGCTATGTACATGAGGTTCTTTTTTAATTATTTTTTGTTAAAAATGTGTTCTTTAGGTACCCACAAATATGCACATTACAGACAAACAAATAGACAATTTTGTTAAGTCAATATTGCCCTGCTTGGAATACGCCGCTTTTGTTAAACAACAAAAAGATGATTTTGTACCTTCCATTATTCGTCTGTTGGCTTTTTTGTCGCCTGGAATTATTGTTCCGTTTGTTCTGGATTTGTGAGCTTTTTTTTGTTAGGGGAAAGGTTTTGGGATAGGTTGTATTTTCTAATTTTTTGAAAAGGTCGGTTGAGTCTGAGATTTTTTTAATTTTAAGGGAGCATTTGAGTCTCTATTTTAATTAAATTTATTTTAAGAGTCTACCCTTCTTTACAAACCGTAACTGAGCCTCATCGTCTCACTCAGTCTCTACAAATCCTTTCTCGAATTTGCGTAGTAATAGCGCGTGACCGTTTACCTCAAATTGGTGAAAATGTTCAACGCCTACCAGTCAAAAGTTTAGAAGATTTTGAAGCAAATACAAAGTCATATAGACGTCACGCAATAATTTTAATGAACAATTTATTGCCTGGATTAGATGTTAATGATGTTGCAAAATGCGGACTTGTCTTTCAGGTTTATTAGAATTTTTTTTTTATTTTGTGGGTGATTTAATGTGTTCTTTATTTTTTAAAGAGTTCTTTGTGAATACTTTGCTGTTAAATAAACATTTTTTCTTTTAAAGATTTTGTCAATACTAATGACTCTAATCCCGGTTGTTGACTGCTCACAAGCTCCCTTGACATTGAAAGACCTGAACCAAGAGGAGATTGATCTGTGTTCTGAAACTGCTTCCTTTGAATTTTTTGTTGAAGAATTGATGAGAAAAATTTTTTCAATGATTATGTTGCTGGGAAGTAATGTGAATGACCGTCAGGATTTGACTTCAACTAAGCCTGGTGGAAAGAATGTTGAAGAATTGGTTATTGAAAAGGGGGCTTTGATAGTCTTTCGTTCGCTGGTTAAAAATTGCAGCGCTGCTTTTTTTAAGGTTTTTTTAAATTCAATTTTTTGGTGAACTTTTGGGGAGTTTTTCCTGTTGTTGAGAAGGGTAAATTGGTTGATATTAATTATATTAAAGTAAGTATTTAAAGGAATAGTTTGTGGTGTAATGGTATAACCGTTGGTTTTGGTTAGGTAGTGGTGTGGGTTCGAGACCCTTCGTTTGTATTTAATTCTTTTTTGTCTTTTAACAAGAAAAATGAAGAGAAATAATTGTTTTTTTATCATTTTTCTGGTGTAATTTTTTTTACTTTAAGTACATCACAAATCAGTATTATAATTTTGTCAATGAACATTTGTTTAATTCAAAACCTGCAATGGATACAATAACAAAAATGGTCGGGTCGATTGTTGCTGTATGCTTTAAATTGTTTTATTTAAAATTAATTTTTTAGTTCGATCCAAACATTCAATTTCATCGTTTTTTCAATTTTGCAGTTTCTAAATTTGAAGAACATTATCACGGTTTATTTTAATTTATTTATTTAATTTTTCTTTAAAATAAAGTTGGCTGTGAAGACGACGAAATAGTTGACAGAGCATTAATTTGGTACATTTCTTTTGCTGCTGAGATTCTTAGAAACACTCCTGGGTTCATTATTTTGCAAAATAGAAGTCTTCTAGATTCGTTTATTTCAAAAATTGTCAAGTTTAAATCTCCGAATATTTTTAAGGTTTTATTTTTTTTAACTTTTCTTAGGCTGCAAAATGGCCGGAAACGAAAGATTTTGCTATACTCTTTCATTTTTTATTTTTTTTAATTTTTTTCAGTTAGTAGCTGTCTTTGCACAAAATATTTTGCATTTACTTTGTTCAATTTATCAAATTCCAAAATCTCTTCATAAACTGTCCGAGCAACCTTTTGACAAATTTTTCCCTATCAGAGTAAATTTTTTAAGCAATTTTGAATTTATTTTTCTTTAGCATTGGGCTGAGCCAGTAAACAAGAATGAGTTGTCATATGATTGGCATATTCCAACAGATGAGGAGGTTTTTATTTAATTTTTTCTTTAAAATTGGGTTCTTTTGCATCCCGCCCTTTTTATTGCCAAAAATTGAGTGCCAATTATTTAACTAAAAATGCTTTAAAATTGAAGTAAAAGTTGGATTTTGCTTAAAATATTAGTTTAATAAGAGTATTAAATTTACTAAAATTTTGGCACTGAACTGAGAGGTGTTTAAGTAACTGAAATTAACCTTATTTAAGGTTAATTATGCTTCTTATTTGGCCGAGAAATTTATTACTGTTAATTTGTCGGAGGTTTTGGATCGTTTTAAAGACATGACAGAGTTTGTTTTTATTTATTTTTTTTACCTTTTCGCTTAATTTTAGTAAAGAAATACTAAAAAATCTAAAAATTGCTCATCACGCACTGTCCGGGTGTTCTGTTCTTTGTCCTTTTTTTGATGGTCAAGTTCTTTCACTTATACCAATGGCAACACCTAATGTTGTTTTAGATGTAGTTACTGCTCCTTGTAATGTTAAAAGTTTGTTTTTTTTTTTTTTTTTAATTTTATTTTATTATTTTGTGGGAGGTAATTAATTACCTGGTTTAAAATGTTTTTTTTTAATCGTTTAATGGAAATTGTAGTAAAAAATAAATAATATGGGGAATTTTAAGTGGGTTGACTTATGAGGTTCTGTGGTGTAATGGTTAGTGTCCTTGACTTGGGTGCTTTAGTGTCCGGGTTCGAGGTCCTTTGCCTCCTTGTTGGTTCTAAAATGTTTTTCTTTTTATTTTGATTCAAATCAATATTTTTGGAATAGATTTGTTGAGATAAAATTTGGTAAAACTATTTAGCTTCTTTTAGTACTACTTTTTCGTATTTTATATTATAATCAACTCTTATTTTTTTATTTCTAGCAATAACGGCTTCTAATGGAAGTAATTTTAGAGCCTTTGTATTCGATTTTGTGAAGAAAATTGGTGAAAAGTTGTTAACTGAAAAAGAGAATGAAACAAAATCTTCACTTGAGGTTTTTTTAAATTATTTTTTTTAATAAAAAAAATTTTTTTTAGCTTATTTCTATTATGCGGATTCTTTTGAGTGAACGCGGTTCTAATTTGGTTTGAAATTTTAAAAATATTTTTTTTTGAAGAGGAATTAATTATTTTTTTATTATTTATTGCCCACTTTTTGTTGCTATTCTGTTTAATTTTAAATCCTTAGGCAACCCACCAATATACAGCTGCTTCATACCAGATGACTAGGAAAATATTGAACGATCCTTTACGTGGTTTTTCCCGAACAATTGAACCAATTATGGACACATATATGTCTTTAATGCATACGGTTTGGCTTTTTTTTAATTAAAAAAATTTATGTTCCCTCCAGCCCATAGATATGGGCTGGAGGGAACATGTATTTAAATGTTAATTATTTTTTACTTTTTTGGAAATTTTTCAGAAACGTTTGACACACAGACCCTTAGTAGGACTTACCTCAACACATGTAGAAGTTCTTGAGCTGGCCTTTCGTTTTGCTACTTCTACTTACGCGTCTGTAAGGCAGTCAGCACAAAAATTGCTGGACAGTTCTTTCAATTGGTGGTCGTTTTCTTATAAATTACTTTTGGATAATTTGTTACAAATACTTGAAAATAAGTCGAATAGTGTTACTTTTGAACAGTTTAAGGTTAGTTTATTTTTCTTTCTATTTTCTGCAATTTAATTTTTCGGACAACTATTATGTCTTAATATATTTTTTTGTATTTTTAGGGTGTCTTATACATTCTCGCAAATGGAAAACAAGCGTCTATTCTCACCAGACAAGTATAAAAATTTTTAATTAAATTAAAATTTTTGTTTATTTTCAATGTTCCTCCCAGCCCACATTATGGGCTGGAAGGAACATTGAAAAAAAAATTTTATTTCTTTTTATTTTTTAGGACTGGGAAACAGTTTCTAAACTTTGGCCAACTCTATGCTTAGCCGAATCTCCAGATGACAGTAAACAATCAATTGTTTTACTTTTTGATCTGATTCAGAGTTATATAGTCGATAACCATGCATCCTTTCAAATTGAATTTAAGGTTTATTTGTTAAAATAAGATTAAAAAAATTTTTTTTTAAGTTTCTTGATCACATTTTTCCTCTTGCCAAAGCTTTAATTAGTGATTATGAAGGAAATTTGCACAAGGACGTCTTTCTATTATCCGATAAATTGATACAGAATTCAACTCAAAGGGAGGCAGAAATTAATGAGAGGCGAAAGAGGTTTTTTTCCTAAAGATTTTGATTATTTTAATAATAAAATAAACATTTTATTAAATAAAATGGGGTTAAAATTAATTTAAATAATTTAATTTTTAGTCTTTATAATCAAACAGCTACTGACCTGTGTCAAATTTCGATGAACAAAGAACTTCATTGGAGACATTTAGACCTTTCCCAGTCACTTTTAAGCCTCTTATTGCGTCGTGATTCAACTTTACAGTCCAATATTGTTCTACATTTTTTCCAACTTTTGGTAGCGGATTCACTAAAAACAAGAAAATTGGCTATTGGTTTTTGTGCTACTTGGTTTAAAATAAATAGACAAAAGGCAAAGAAAATTGTCAAGAATTTAATGATTGAAGAAAATGCTGGTTTAGGCGCTAAATGGCCTATTAAATATGGAATTCGAAAGGATAACATGTTTGTTTCTATGTGTTTTTTATTTAATGTATTTTTGTGTTTTTTAAGGTTTCTTCTTTATAATGCTGATAAGTTGCCTTCTGTTCAGAATGAGTGGGATAATTGTGAATTTCTTCATGTAATTATTTTAATTTAATAAACATTTAAACTTGTTTTCCGGAAAACACATATTTAATTTAAGATAAGAAAACTCAAATGTTTTTATTAAATTCTGATTTTCCGGTTAACGTTGTTTTGTGTTAAAAACTTGTTTTCCGGAAAAACATTTATTATAGAATAATAAAAACATAAATGTTTTGATTAAATTATGCTTTCCGGAAAATACAAGTATTCTAATAAAAAACGAAGAAACTAATGTTTTAAATAAATTCTGGTTTTTTAGTTGCCTCATTGGGGGTATTATGTTTGGCCAAAGGAATTTAAATGCTATGCACCTCCTTCACAACAAGATTGGGTTTTTGTTTTTGTTGTTTTTTTTTTCTAATTTATTTTTTTAAAGGCAAATCGTGATTATTCTGAAATGACTGAGATTGAACAATCTATAATTTCTATTTTTAAGGACAAGGATTTTTTAAACAAATTTATTGTTCTTTTTTCGTTGGAGGAGGATGATGACGTAAGTAATTTTTAGACTTTGTTTTTTCCGGAAAATACATTGCGATGTTTTAATTAAATTCTGACTTTTCCGGAAACATGTTTTTACGAAATTCTGATTTTTCCTGAAAAATGTTTTTACGAAATTCTGATTTTTCCGGAAACATGTTTTTACGAAATTCTGATTTTTCCGGAAACATGTTTTTACGAAATTCTGATTTTTCCGGAAACATGTTTTAATTAAATTCTGATTTTTCCGGAAACATGTTTTTATTAAATTCTGATTTTTCCGGAAACATGTTTTTATTAAATTCTGATTTTTCCGGAAACATGTTTTTATTAAATTCTGATTTTTCCGGAAACATGTTTTTATTAAATTCTGATTTTGTTTGTTTCAGAAGGAAGACGGTGACTTTGATGCAATTAATTTCTCTTTGTTTTATGTTTGTCTTTTAATATTAAAAAACACATTTTTGTGTTTTAGCGTATTTTCCGAACATTTAACGATGTTTTGCTAAATGAATTCATTCAAAATTTGGATCATTTATTTAAAGAGACTAAAGTAAATTAAATTAATTATTTATTTAATTATTTAAATTATTTTAAGATAAGTTATCAAAGTCTAGCATCAGAAATTACTGCCGGTTTAATCTGTGGTTCAAAATTTTGGAAATTTGAGAAGCGAGAAAAAATGCTTAATTTATTAATGCCTAAATTAGAACAATTATTGTTGGATATACCCCAAGAAAGTGAAAAATACTGGGGAACATGTTTTGCAACAATTGTAAGTTTCTTTTGTTTTGTGTTTTCTTCTTTGTGTTTTTTGATGTTTTTAATGTTTTTTAAAATTGTCTGTTGCTTTGTCTATTAAAAAGTCTGCAAGTTGTGTCCGCAAATGTGTGTTGTCGCCGCTTCGCGGCTCCAAACTGCTCTTTAGAAGATTATTTAAATTTATTAATTTATTTAAATTGAAGAACTGAATGTTTATTGTCTATAAACAAAAAATTGGAGAAATTCCATGTGTGGTTATTTAGTTAAATTTTTTGAAATGTTCAAAATTCCTTGAACTTTGACATTGAATATTTCTAAAGTTCTCTATTCTAATTTTGAAATTTCTTTTTTAAATCAAAGAATAGAATGTCTAATAAATAAAAAACAAAAAATTGGAGGGTTTCAATATAGAATTTTTGAGTTAAAATTTTTTTTAATTCATTGTCCTTGACCATGAATTTAAAAAAAAGATTCAATTCTTTTTCCATTAAATTAGTATAATTTAAAAAACTCCAAAAATTAGCTTAATTTTTACCCATAAGCTTTAATAAATTAATTTTAAAATATTTGCGGACAAAACTTGCGGACATGACTTTTATTTATTTTTAATTAAATTAAATTTTTAAAAAATATAATAGGGTATTTGTTGTGAACCAAGACAGGTTGGATGGTTGATTGAATTACTCTTTCAATTATTAAATAAACCAACAGAAATTTATAGTATTTTGAAAAGGTTATTTATTTTTAATTGTTTAATTAATTAATTTAATCAATTAATTTATTTTAATTTAATTATTAATTTTATTTAATTAATTAATTAAATTAAATTTAATTAAATTATTTAATTAATTTATTTTATTTATTTAATTATTAATTAATTGATTTAAAGTTAATTTAATTAATTTGTTTTATTTAATTAATTAAATTATTTAATTAATTTATTTTATTTATTTAATTATTAATTAATTAAATTAAAGTTAATTTAATTAATTTAAATTAATTGTTTAATTAATTAATTAAAATTTAATTAAATTAAAGTCGAATATATTTTGTCCAATCTTTGCTTGGCGAATTTGAATGGCGTGTACCTTTTGAATGGAAACGTTTAGCTAATT
This sequence comes from Meloidogyne exigua, assembly GCA_018905775.1. Lineage (NCBI taxonomy): Eukaryota > Metazoa > Nematoda > Chromadorea > Rhabditida > Meloidogynidae > Meloidogyne > Meloidogyne exigua. The sequence goes on along the minus strand of JAGUQR010000009.1, from coordinate 1,935,719 downwards.
TTTGTATTAAATTGACTGATAATACATTCCAAAATGTTCGTATACGTGTGGGAAGGTTTATTTTTTTTTATTCTGATTTTTTAAATTATTTTTAAAGTTGTTTGTCTACTTGTGCTCGTTTTAATTATTTTAATGCTTTTTATTGTTCTGAATTGGAAGACAAATTTAAATTTTTGACCATTTCAAGAGTTATTGAGGAAGTAAACCTAAAGGTTTGGAAATTGAACTTTAGAGTCTGGGACATTTTTCTGGGTGATTTTGAGTCTAAATGTACATTTGAGTCTCAGGGTGTTTTTAAAATATATTTTGGACATTAGAGTCTCGAATTTTCAATTTTTTGTCTCAGACTCTAGTGTACTCGGGGTTATAAATTTAATATATTTAAGCTTGAACCTTTATGGAATGAGGCTATTTGTTCAGCTAAAGGCAACGAATTAATTTCTCACGTTGATTCAAGTACAGCCTTGTCTAATAATATTGACGAATACAAGAAAGAAAAGCTTAGCCTTCTGACTCTAATATCCTTCCTTTACTCGCTCAAGTCTTTAATTGGAACTTTTACGGACACTTCAAGGCTGAGACTGTTACCAATTTTGACACACTATTCAAACGACAAAACGTCCGTTTTATTTAATTTTTATTTTTTGGCATTTTGTCTGTTGATCCAAATGAGAATTTTTTATAAAATTTTTTTAAAAATATTTTTTTAGAGATGAGGAACTCAAGGCAAGCTGTATTACACACATTATTAAACACATGGGCCTTTCGGTTATTTCTACTGAACAAATTAATGTATTATTTGAAGTGTGCCAGACAATACAAGAAAGAGGATCGTGGAAGGCTAAAATAACGTTTGCTTTTTATTTTTTTAAAACCTTTCCCCTCTCTAAGCCTTTTTTCTTTTAATTTAAGTGTCTATTTTACTTAATTTTTGTAGTGGCCGTTTTGGTGCCGGGGTTGAGCCTTTTTCTTTTTTTCTTTCTTTTTACTCTAATGACCCCTTCATTTAATTTTCAGTCTTCTCCGATTCCTGCAAGTCTTTGTCTTCACCAATTTGTTCAGTTTTCGGGCAAAGAAAGGCAGTATTGATACTCTAAGAACCCTTCTTTTCAAACTTTTGGTAGACGGACGGTTTGAAGTTAGAGAAGCTAGTGCTGAAACACTAAGTGGATTGGGTATATTTTTATTTTGTAACAATCTTTGTTAATCAGCCGGTTAATACAGCCGCGTTGAAATGGCCATTTTGTGGTCATTTCATTTCCGCGTTGAACTGTCCTTTAAAATTTCTTTTTATTTTAGTCAGGGCAGGCATTCTCTGTGTCAATGAATCTTTGGTCCAAAATGCAGAACAGCTTTCTTCCTCCCCCCAACAATCAATCGAAAGGCATAGCGGTGTTTTGGCACTAGCATCAATTGTTTTGGCATTTCCTTACTCTGTTCCTTCATTTTTGCCTAAAGTTTTAATGCATTTGTGTAAACATGCAACTGAGCCACAACCAATCTATGGAACTGTGAAGAGGGCACTCTCAGAATTTAAGGTCTTTTTAAGCTAAATAGTGCGGTCAGTTCGGTGCGGCCGTTTCAGTAGAGAATATTTTTTTGTTTTCACTGGCCAAATGTCTTGAAAATATTTTCTGCACTTAAGCATCCATATTTTTTGGTCAGCACCGAAATGGCTGTAGACATTGAATTTAACATTTTAAAAAATTTAGCGAACACACCAAGACGAATGGCATGAACACAAACTTGAATTTACTGAAGAACAGTTGCAGATATTAACTGATTTAATTATATCACCAAATTATTATGTTTAAAAAAGAAATTAAATTTAGTTGATTATTTGGAAAATAAATTAATTTTAATTATTTTGTAATTAAATAAATTAAATTCTTTTTCTCTTATAAACTTTTTTTTCAAGGAAAAATTAAATAAGAAAGAATTGTTTAATTTAACCTTAAATTAAAACTTGACCATCGAAACATTTTTTTAATTAATTAAAAATTGAAGTATAAACCTATGGGTTCAGAAAACCATCCCCCCAGAATTTTGTTTAATACATTAAAATTTATTTAATTGTTGAAGAATAGGGAGTAAATTAATTAAATATTTATGTTTAAATTTGTTTTCCTTTTTTTCTCTAATTTAATTATATTTTTTCTTTCTTTGACTGTTTTAGGTAAAATGACAAAATGGTCAAATACAAAAATGTCAAATTTTTAAAAATATTTTTTTCTTTCAAAATAAAAAACCCAAACCAATAAATTAAAAAAATGGCAAACCCTTAAAATATATAAATTAATTTTGGCACCCTAAAAGTCTAATTTTTAAGTATGTAGAACCCTTGCTAATAAACATTAATTAGGTATATAATCAATTATAAGGCAGGTAGTAACATTGAGCGACACTCTCCAAACCCAACACGTTTGTTTGTTTGCTGATTGAAACAAATTCCTAAAAATAAATTAATTATAATTAGAAAACACAAATGTTTAGATTAAATTCTGATTTTAATTGAAGCATTAATGTTTAGATTAAATTCTGATTGCTTCTAAAAACAAAAATGTTTAAATAAAATGCCGAATTTTCCGGAAAACACAAAATGTTGTTTAATTAAATGTCTCAACCTGTTATAGTCACTTCATCCCCATCAACTAAAAACTTCCTTGTCTGACCACTATCACCCAGTTTAACTGGATTTTGTCCACGCCAAGAGAGTTCTAATAAACAACCTAACGAATCTGGAGTCTAAAAAAATTAAAACTCAGAATTTTATTTTTAATTACAGGTCCACTAATAGTTCCTGAGCCCATTAAATCTCCTGGACGAATATTACAACCATTACATGCTTGGTGAGCTAATTGTTGTTTAATTGTCCAATATAAATGTTTTAAATTCGTCTTAGAAAGAATGTAATCCTTTTGACTTCCTTTAGCTTAAAAAGAAAATTTTTTTATTTATTTTATATGTCGCGATTAATTTTCCCAGACTATTTAACCGCAAAGAATTTTATTTAAAGGAAAACACAAATGTTTGAATAAAATTCTGAATGTTCCGGAAAACACAGAAAATGTATGTTTAGATTAAATTCTGATCTTAAGTGAAACATTAATGTTTAAATAAAATTCTGATGTTAAAAAAATGTTTAAATAAAATTCTGATCTTAATCTGAAACACTAATGTTTAATTAAAATTCTGTTCGTTCCGGAAAACACAAATGTTTAGATTAAATTCTGATATTTCTAAAAAAGAATTACGTTTAATAGAAACAGCCAATTCAATATCAAAAGTGTAGTTATCAGAATGAAAAAGATGTTTCATTGGAGGAGGGTTTTGTATTGGATTAGCGATAATAAACGGACGCAACGCTTCCATTGTAACAATCCAGGGTGAAATACTTGTAGCAAAGCTTTTGCTTAAAAAGGGTCCAAGTGGAATATACTCCCATTTTTGAATATCCCTTGCTATAAAAAATAAATAAATTTAATTTTATTAAATAATTAAATTAATTTAAATAATTAAATTAATTTAATTAATTAAATTAAATAAGTTAATTAAATTAATTAATTAATTAAATAAAATAAGTAATTTAATACCACTCCAATCATTCATTAAAACCATTCCAAAAATATGTTCCTCAGCCTTTTCAATTGGTATAGACTTTCCCAATTCATTTTCTAACCCTCCAACAAAAAAGGCCATTTCCAACTCAAAGTCCATTAATTTACTTGGAACAAATTCCGGGTCCTTTGCTATAATTTTAAAAGAAAATTAAAAAAAAAAAGAAAAGTTTAAACCTTCATCTGCTTTAACCTGTCCCCATGGACGATGGACATTCACTCCAGAAACAATTACACTTGAAGCTCTTCCATGATAACCAACAGGAAGGTGCTTCCTTAAATTTGCTTCAATTAAATAAAAAGAAGCTTTTGAAGCAAGCTTCAATTCTATTATTTTAAGCTTTTACCAATTCTCAAACAGAGCATTATCCTTCCCTCTAAACATTGTACCAACATTTGTTGCATGATATATAGATGAATAAAAATCAGTATAATCACCTTTTTAAACATTAAATTATTAAAAACAATTAAAAACCTATTTTTGCTGGTAAATGCATTTTTGCGGTGCTTCTGTTTACCAGAGCAAGTTTCCTGTAAAAATAAACATTTTAAAGCTTTCCGGAAAACCCAGAAATTATGAAAAACAAGAGAAAAATGTTGGGTTTAAGAATTCTGGTAAATCAAGGAAAATACACAACATGTTTTTCTGAAGAGAAATTAAACTTTTCTGAAATCAGAATGTTTGAAAAACACAAAAGGTTTAATTAAAATTCTGATTTTTCTAAAAACACAAAAAAGTTTAATTAAATTCCGGAAAGTTTAAATAAAATTCTGATTTTTCTAAAAACACAAAAAAGTTTAATTAAATTCCGGAAAGTTTAAATAAAATTCTGATTTTTCTAAAAACACAAAAAAGTTTAATTAAATTCCGGAAAGTTTAAATAAAATTCTGATTTTTCTAAAAACACAAAAAAGTTTAATTAAATTCCGGAAAGTTTAAATAAAATTCTGATTTTTCTAAAAACACAAAAAAGTTTAATTAAATTCCGGAAAGTTTAATTAACATTCTGATTTTTCAAAAAACACAAAACACTTAATAAAATTAACCTTAAACATTCATCATCTCTTAAGACTGGGTTATTAACTGAAAGAATTGACTGCAATGTTTCTCTTGCTTCTAACCAAGCGGCGCGTTCGAGTCCCATAAAAGAATTTAAACAATCCTAAATAATTAAATTTAATTAATTCAAATAAATTAAAAAAAAAACCTCAGAAAATACATTTTGATTTTTAGAAAGTAAAGGACCATTAAATAAATGCTTAATTACAGATAAATCAAGAATTTCTTCTCCAATTGCTACACCTATTCTTTTATTTTTCTAAAAAAATTAAATTAATCAAATAAAAAAATAAAATTAATTAATTTTAAATTAATTAAATAAATTAATTTATTAAATTAAATAAATAAATAAATTAATTTTTTAAATTAATTAAAAAAATTAATTTATTAAATTAATTTAATTTAAAAATTAAAAAAAAATTAATTAAATTAAAATACATTGTCCAATGTAGAGAACACACCATAAGGTAAATTATCAATTGTAAAATCACAATTTAACGGAACCTGAACAAACGTTTCTAACGTCATTTCTTTACTTTAAAAATTAATTAAAAATTAAATAAATTAATTAATTAAAAAAAATAAAATAAATAAATAAATTAATTATTTTAATTAATTAAATTAAAAAAATATTTATTTAATTAAATGAATAGATAAAAAATAAAAAAAAATAAAAAGATGTTTTATTTAATTTTAATGGAAAGATATGGACATTAAACAGAGAGAAAAAAAAAGAAAATAAAATAATTAAATTAAAATTAATTAATTAAATTAAATTAAAAAAAAAAAAGAAAAATAGATAAAAATAAAAGAAATTTAATTTAATTAATTTTTACAATTTAAAAAAAAAGTTGTGTTGTGGTTTTTATTGTAAAGGGTAGAGGAGAGAAACAAATAATAAAGTAAATTAATTATTTAATTAAATTTAAAAAATTAAATTAATTAAAAAAATAAAATAATTATTTTATTTTTTTTTAAAAATTAAATTAATTAAAAAAATAAAATTAATTTATTTATTTAATTTTTTTAAATTAATTAATTAATTAATTTAATTAAAAATTAATTAATTTAATTTTTTTTAAAAATCCAAAAAAAAGCCCTTCCCTCAAAACAACAAAAAATAATTTTAAAAAAATACTTTTGTGTGTTTATTTGTTGTGCAACAATATTTCCATGCTACTAAAATCAGAAAAAACAAAAAAAAGGCTTCTAATCATTCATCTCAGTTTGAGCCATTAATTCGCTCCCTCTCGCACGGAGACGAGCAAAATCTTCAAAGACTAAGTCATCATCATCATCAAAACTTTAAAAAAAAATGAAACAATTTTAATTAAATCGAGAAAATTAAAAAATCTCAAATTTTAAAGAAAAAAGTTTTTAACAGATCAAAAAAAATTTTTAAAAAAATAAAAAAGGGCTCTGTGCGTGGAACTCTATTTTCCTTACTTTTTAACCTTAATTTCCTTCCTTTTTTTAATTAAAATAAAAAAAGCATCTTTGTTCTTTTTTTAAGGACCAAAATAATGTGAAAATTTAAAGACCAAAAAACCCCCTCACCCTCATTAAAAATGAGCGAGTTGTCGCCGCTTCGCGGCTCCAAACTGCTCTTTAGAAGATTATTTAAATTTATTAATTTATTTAAATTAAAGAACTGAATGTTTATTGTCTATAAACAAAAAATTGGAGAAATTCCATGTGTGGTTATTTAGTTAAATTTTTTGAAATGTTCAAAATTCCTTGAACTTTGACATTGAATATTTCTAAAGTTCTCTATTCTAATTTTGAAATTTCTTTTTTAAATCAAAGAATAGAATGTCTAATAAATAAAAAACAAAAAATTGGAGGGTTTCAATATAGAATTTTGGAGCTAAAATTTTTTCAAAATTCCTGGACCTTGACCATGAATTTAAAAAAATTATTCAATTCTTTTTCCATTAAATTAGAATAAATAATTATTTAAAATACCTCACAGCCCTTACAACCAGAAACTCCAAAAAATAGTTTAATTAAAACAAAACCTGTCAAATTGGATGAGATCAACATCAGCCGTGTAATTATTATCTTCTTCTTCTCCTTCTCTTTCGTTCAATTCTTTCTGCTCCCCCACTCCTTTTAGACCCTCTACTTTATTTTCTCCATTATTATCCAACAATTTATTGTTTTGTAGAGTTAATAAATTTATTCTTTTATTATTTATTTCACTCAAATTATTTTCTCCTTCACAGGAAGGTTTTGGGTGTGTCAGGGTGAAGGGAAGCTCAGCGGCCAATTCTCCTCCTAACGCCCCGGCTATTAACAGACGAATCTTTACTTTGTATTGGACTATAATTCCGAGGTTTTCTCGGACAGAATGCTTAAAAATAAAAAATTTTTAAATTAAAAAAAAAATTTTTTTTTAGTTGGGACAAAATGTCAGTGAAACTAAAATTTCCGTTTTCTTCCAAAATTTATTTAAAATTTAATTTTAAATAAATTAGACTCTAACAGGTCCAAAAAACTAAAAATTTACTGAAAGAGTCGCGAAGGTAGTGGATGAGGCAAGATTTGTATCTTCATGTTTTAATTGTCCATCCAAAGCAAGCCCTCGTTTGTCCTTGTTTTTGGCTAATAATGGACAAAGAGTGTAAATTTTGGAAAGAGTAGAGCCTGGACCAACAGGAAAACCTTCGCTTTAAATGAAAATATTTTTAAAAAATAAACTCAAAAAATAAACCTTGATTCAATTTTATCAACATCACAAGTGTATTGAGCAGTAGTAAATATACAAATATCGGCTATTTGATTGACAGACACTTTTATTTTCTTTACTGTTTTGTTACTATTGTTTTGCACATGCACGTTTACATTAATTGATTCACCATGATAATACATCTAAAAATATTCTGATTTTATTCTGATATTTTTCTGATTTTATTCTGATATTTTTCTGATTTTATTCTGATATTTTTCTGATTTTATTCTGATATTTTTCTGATTTTATTCTGATATTTTTCTGATTTTATTCTGATATTTTTCTGATTTTATTCTGATATTTTTCTGATTTTATTCTGATATTTTTCTGATTTTATTCTGATATTTTTCTGATTTTATTCTGACTTATTCTGAACAACCTCTTTATCCAGAGAAGCCTCCAAATGAAGTCCCCCCGGACTAATAATAAATTCCTTCGTTACATCAATCATAGGCTGGGGCCTTTCAACCTGTGGAGAATAAGTGAGCTTTCTAATGGCAAGACGAACAGAATTACTTTAAAGAAAAAAAATTAAAAAATTAGTAAAAACAATTAAACTGTTTTTTCGGTTTTTCCTGAGAATCACCACCCCCAACAATTGTTTTAACTTCATAATCAACACCACAAGGTTTACCCGTATCTCCTTGAGCTGGCTAAAATAGAGTTTAAAAAATCAGAATAAATCTATACAACAAGAAAACCTGTAAAGTAACAGAAGAAGCAGAATTTGGTGGAATTTCGAACCAAAAAGGGAAAGCATTGTTTCCCAATTTTTTCTTCAAACGTTCCTGTAGCCTTGTCATTGAACGTGTGTTTGGTACCACGGTTGTATTGGGTGGATAAATCTGTGCATAATTAATACAAAGGTTTAAAAGGTCGCGAAAGGAAGAAAACAAATCAACAAACTATTCGCTTCTACTGCGACAAATACTTTCTTTTACTAATTGTGAGAGAACTAACAGCTTCCCTTACTATTAGTCAATTTATTACCTAACCCTTTTACTTTAAATTAAAATGAAAAACCTGAAAAGATTGTGAGATCAAATCCTTGCGAAATGTAAGGCCTAAAACATCTAAATCTTCTCTACCGTAACGAAAAGCTGCCAACAATTGAACTGAAACTTTCTTCCCTGCTTTAATGTATTCATCGTCGATTAGAACCATTCCATCTTAAAGAAGGGAAGTTTGGTGTACTGGAGAATTTAAATGAAAGGGGTAAGGGTTCGAATCCCACTCGGTGCAAACTATTTTAATTTAAAAGATAAAGGGATAGAGGACAAATAAGGCTTTGTTAACCATTATTAGACTGTTTAAAAATATTTTTGTTGTTTTAGGTACATCTTATGACCAAAAAACGTTAAACAAACCCTACAAAACCAAGAAAATAGGAAAGGACGCTACTTAAGCAAAATCTAATATTCCTTACTAATTTAAAAATTAATACCAATTAAATCAACACTCTCTCCTCTATCCAAAAAATCACGCTTTCCAAGGTAAGTAGTAATCTTCCCATTTGGTGAAGTTTTCTTGAAGACTCTTAATTTAAATTAAATTAAAAGATATTTTAAAAATAAAATAAACCTTGTTCCAGATTTCTTCTCATCTTCGTCCATTTTTTTAAGCTGCTTTATTTAATTTAAAAGATTTATTTGAAAGCTTCCATTAAATTAAATATTTAATTAAAATTGAGAAAAATCAAAAAACTTAAAAATATGTAAAAAGAAAAATAATTGTATAAATATGGGAAAGAAAGAAGAGAAAAACGGTTGTTAGAGAACATAAAAATGTTTAGTTTATATAGTTGACTTGTGCGCCTTATGTGTGCACTCTAAGAAATTGACTTAATTGGAAATATCTTAAGATCAATTCTTAAGAAGGAAAAGAAGAAAAGAAGGAAAAATAGCGTTATACATATTTGCTTTAACCATACACATATACAGGAAAAAATACAACTTTATTTTACATAAAGAAATACAAAAATTCTGATTTTCTTTTGTAAAACAAACAAACAAGTTTTTGTATTTTCCGGAAAAACTAGGCGCACCGTTAAAATCAGAATTCTTTTGTAACAAAGTTTATTTATTAAAAAATAAAATTCTGATTTTCTTCCGGAAAAAATACAAAAACAGGCGTTAATTGACAGAAACATTGTTGATATGTTGGGCTAAACTAAAAGAATGGGTAAACGCCTTTTTTATGTATTTTTTATATAGGCGTCCTTTTAAAGTTTTAAATGTTTTTATTGTTAAATTTGTGTGTTGTCTATTTGAAATTGAATAAAAATGTATGCACACATACATTTATGTATAATGTAAGTATAATAACGATTTTTAGCTTATTTTAATTCTAAAAGATTGAAAAGCATTATTTTTTACCATATGTAGTAGTCACGCAAAATTATATGTGTGTAAATTAAAATAAATAAACTGCCAATTTGGCATGATTTTAAGTGATAAGAAGGAAATAAGTGAAAGGAATGTATGTTTTAATAATGACTACAAATGCGAAAAGACAAAACATGCATTTACCGAAGAGAAATGTCAACTTAAAAATTTAATTGTTTGACGAAAAGAATAAACTATAATTAAATTAATGTTTTGTATTTCCGGAAAGTTCTATTGTTGGAAAAAACACAAACAATAAACACATAAACTTCATAAACCTAATAAACACATTAAAACAACATACAGACAAAGTAAAAACACAAAAACATTAAAGGGGACTATTTTTGTATTTTTCCGGAAAATTCTGTTTGTTGAGAAAAACAAAACTTAATAAACCTAATAAACACAAAAACACACAAACAACTAAAACTAGAACAACAAAGTAAAAAAACATTAAAAGGGATATTTTTGTATTTTTCCGGAAAGTTTACAATAAATAAATAAACTTTACCGTTGCATTAAAACATGCGACCAAAACTAAAATCAATTGATTGAGTTTACCTGTATAAGGGGGGAAAATAAAATAAAAGAAGAAAGCAAGTTTTAAACATTTTTTTGTAAAAACACAAATCGAGATCGTTGAATGGTGTGTGACAAAAATATTTATTTAAAAAATATGGATGACTGAATTTACACTTTTTTTATGTAAATAAAGAGAAAATGCCTTTCTTGTTCAGCGCGTGAAATGAATGCAAAAAAAATAAAATATGAAGGTAGAGGAAATTAAAGAGTTTAAAATCGATTTGCCAATTCACGAGGTTGGACATAAGACTTTAAAAAATTATTTTTAATTTAAATGTGCACAGATATATAAATTAATAGTGTAAAAAAAGCTTTAATATATTTAATAAAATTTAAAAAAATAAAAAAAAATTAAACAATATTAAAAAAATTAAAAAACCCCTTTAAATAGCCAAACAAATCCTTTATCGTCTAGTAAATCAACTTTAAATGACAATCAAATAAAACCAGATTTTTAAAGGCCAGTTATCCTACACAAACAATTATTTTGGGGTTTTTAATATTTATCAGTCAAGTTGTTTAAAGGCTAAGGAAATATAAAATAAATTAAAATAAATGGAAAACACTTGTCTTCAACAAAGACAACAACAAAAACAAAAATTATGTCGAGAACAACTTATTACTGAAGCAGCTAAAGTTCGCTTTGTAAGCATTTTTGTATTATTTAAAGTTTAATTATTTTTGTAAAATATAGTTGGCTATTAGTACTATTTGTTTGAGTACAGTGTCAATTGCGACTGTTGTCATTGTAATACCTTTTCTCTTCTTTAAAGTGCAAACAACGCAATCGGAAGCTAAAGTTTAATTTATGTATATCGGAAACTAAAACACGTTCATTAAAAATACAAACCAGAATTAAATAAACAAATTTTCCGGAAACTAAAAACATAAACCAGAATTAAATAAACAAATTTTCCGGAAATACAAAAATAAAAGAAAAAATAAACTTTCCGGAAACTAAAAATACAAACAAGAATTAAAAACAAACACTTTCATAAAGGAGCACAGCGATTTTTGTCAGAATCGAGTTAGTTTGCTAACACAAGAGTTGAAACATGAAGAACAATTGCAACACAGAATTAAAAGGAGTGAAGAATCCGGTCAATGTTGCAGTTGCGGGAGGGGACAGACAGGAAATATGGGAATACCTGGAGAACCAGGAGAAGACGGCAAGAATATTTTTTTAATAAAATTAACAAATAAATAGGTATCGACGGGAAACAAGGGCAAGCAGGGATCTCAGGAAAACCATCTCCACCACCTTTACCTTTACATATAGAATGGTAGGTTAAAATTAGACAAACTTTCCCCCCTCTAAAAAGACTAAAAAAAAGGTGTTTTATCTGTACTCCATCACCAGCTGGGCCAATTGGTGAAACAGGCTTTAAAGGTACCACAGGGAAGGCAGGAATACCTGGAAGGAATGGCAAAGCAGGGATACCGGGATTGCCTGGAAATATAGGAGAACGTGGGGCTGAAGGTAAGTTAAACAAGTTGGGAGGATATAAATGCTTGAATTTTAGGTCCACAAGGATTACCTGGACAACCGGGATTAAGAGGAAGTGAGGCAATTGTAAGTCAAATTTAGTAAGGGTGACAAAATGCCCAATTGGGTAAAAATACAAAATGTCCAATTGGGTAAAAATGACAAAATGTCCAGTTGGGTAAAATAACAAAATGTCCAATTTAGTAAAAATGACAAAATGTCCAATTTAGTAAAAATGACAAAATGTCCAATTGGGTAAAATGACAAAATGTCCAATTTAGTAAAAATGACAAAATGTCCAATTTAGTAAAAATGACAAAATGTCCAATTGGGTAAAAAAGTAATAAAAAATAAAAAAGAAAAGAATCAGTAAAAAATAACAAAAAAATAAAAAAATATTTAAAAAAAATAATAAATCTAAATATTAACAAAAAATGCACGACAAAATGTTTGCTTACCTAAAATTACATTACCTTACTTTTTATGTGAATTAAATTTTCTTATTATTGACTTGGCGGTGCCGCCTTGTTCTTAATACGTATATAATTAAGTGGGAAAATACAAAAATTGAGGTAAAAATAAATTTAATAAAAATAAATACACAGGCAAGGACAGACAAAGGACTGTTTGAGTCTGAGCAAAAAAATTAATAAAACCTCAAAACTTTTTAGAAAAAAAATCTTTTTTTAATATCAATAAATAGAGGAGAAAATTAGCTACAAAATGAAATAAAAATTAAATTTATACATTCAAGTTGAAAAAAGTTATGGGCAAAAATATGAGAGAATTGACCTTTTCATTGACAAAAAAGGTCTTTTTTAAACATAACTTTAGAAACTAATGAAAATTTTTTTTTAATTTTTACCTCATTTTATAGCACATTTTCTCCTCTATTTGATGGTATAAAGATTTTTAGATTTATTAATCCTTCTAAAAGTTATGGCCTCGAGAAGTAGTTAATGTTTTTATTACGTAATAAATTAATTTAAATAAGAAAATTGTATTTATTAAATTAAAGAATTATTTATAAATGAAAAATTGTTGTTTGTTTGACTTGCGTGACAACAATTAAAAAAATAAATAGATACTCCAAAATTTATTGTAAAAAATAAATTTAAAAAATCTAAAAAAAAGGACATTTGGTCATTCAGATATTTGGTCATAAGACAATTTGTCAACCTACATTTGGTTATAAACCCTCAAAGCTTTCAATTAAAGAGTTAAGCAAATTCTAATTAAGATACAACAAATACCTGGCCCTCCAGGTCCTCCAGGAGCGTTTGGAGTTGTTGGACCAAAAGGGCCGCCCGGCCCAATCGGAAATTTTGGAAGGCCTGGAATTATTGGAATAACCGGTAAATTAAATAATCCTTTAAAAATAACGCTTAATCATTTAAAAGGCGAAATAGGAGATCCCGGACCTATCGGGCCCAAAGGACAGCCTGGACAAATAGGCGAAGATGGATTGGACGGAACGCCAGGCGTTGAAGCGGGTTGTGGTAAATTATAACATTTTTTTATTAAAAACATTTCTAAAGACCACTGTGCAATACCAAAAACACAATCTGGTTATTAAAAGCTAATTTGAAGGAAAAGGAACACTTGAGTCTGAGAACTTTTTTAATATATTGAACCTTTTTTTCTTTAAAAATTATAAATAAAATGAGCAATAAATTTAAGCTTAAAAATTATATATTTTTTAATTTTTAAATTCCAAGTCCCAACCGATAGGTGAAGAACTAGGACAAAATGTGCTTACTAAAGTACCAAAGTCTGAAAGACTGTTAACATCATCTGAATCAAAGGACGATAAAGTGGGCGATAAATAGTCAGTGTTGGAAGTCCGTTGCTGAATTAAAAAATTTTTTAGGACACTTGAGTCTGAAGAAAATTAAGAAAAATAATCGTAGAGGGTCTATTTGTTAAAAGAGGACACTTGAGTCCGAGGAAAATTAAGAAAAAAAATAAAGCAAAAAGTAGTCCTTGAGACTCTAATGTCCAAATTAGTTAAACTTTAATTTGCAAGAAATTAGTGGACTAAAAAATTACCCTAGTAGTACTAGACAATTGTTCAGTGTTAGTGTGACTGGAAAAATTAATATTATTATTAGAAGGACAATTGTTTAGAGTATTATTTGATGAAGAAGGGACTGCTAAAAAAATAAAATTAAAAAAAAATTTTTTTTTAAATTTTTAATTCTTTTTAAATACCCAAAGAAAAATCCATTTCAGCATCAGGCGATTTCCAACAGTCTTCTACATAATCTCCCTTTCTTCCTGAAAGTTTCCCTTGTTGTTGTTTATTTGCTAATTCAATTCTGTGTAATATATGACTAGCCAAACTAGCTGAATTTACATCGTTTTTATTATTAGAAACCCAACGATAAAGAGCATCTAATGTTAATGAATCCTTCCCTATTATTAATGCTGCTTCTGGAATATATACAAGTTTGGACAGTAATGATAAGGCTGTTGGCGCAAGTTGTTCGTAAAATCGAAGGATTATTTGAGGCGACAAAAGTTTGGGTTGATTCTCGCCAAGTTTTATCCAACGCAAGGATAATTCATTAAAAATCTGTAAAACATTTTATTTAAATGTATTTTGTTTTGTTTTGATGTTTTTGTATTTTATTTGTTTTGATGTTTTTGTTTTTATTATTTGTGTTTTTGTTGTTACAAGTTTCTATTTTTCTCTCTCGTGTTTTTGTATTTTCAAGTTTGTTTTTGTTTAATAATTTTGTATTTTCAGGTTTGTTTAATGTTTTTGTATTGTATTTCTAAGTTTGTTTCTGCTTTTGTATTTTCAAGTTTGTTTCTGGTTAATGTTTCTGTATTTTTAAGTTTGTTTTTGTATCTCTATGTTTTTATGTTTGTTTAATGTTTCTGTGTTTTTCAATGTTTTAATATTAAACAAAACATTGTGAATCAAAATACATTAATTATAATTATCTACCTCACTAAACAATCCTTCATCAGCGGTTAACAATTTGAGCAAATCCATACATCTTTGACACAATTCCCCACTTGCGGGTAGAGAATTTAATCCCTCATTTAATAAGAGGACCGTTTGACTAACAAACGAACAATTTTCTGCTTGTCTCAACAGAGGAGCATCCGGCAATTGAGGAAAATTTGGTGGAAATGCAATGGCAAAACGGAATTGATACAAAATATTTGCATTCCCTTCTTGAGCAATATATTGAAGCAACTAAAAAATTAAAATAAATAAATTTTTTTTTTCAGACTCTAATGTACCATAAATGTTTTTCTAAGTAACGGCCAATTCCTTTGTTTGTTTCTCAACCTTTCCAACAAAACTTGTTTATGAAACCTTTCTGTAATTATTTGTTGTTTAGCCTTTCCGGAAAAATCATTTCCGGAAGAGAGTGAACGCAAAAGAGAAAGAGCTCTTTCTTGAATATTTTGTCTTTGCGTGTTTTCCCCCAATGCTTCATTTAATGCGTCCATTTCATGTAAAAGTTGAAACAGCCCAAAAACAGCTCTACTTTCAACCAGAAATGCTTTATTTAAAGCATTATTAGCCGACAAATTTGCTAAAATGTCTGTGCAACTTTCCTTCAGTCGCATGTCGTTACTGCCTTTAAAACTAATTAAATAACCTTAAAAAAAGAATTAACCTAATAATTGAAGCAATTTATGCAGTAAAAGGTTAATTTTATGCTCTCCTGAAGGTACGTGACTTATAGCCCTTATACAATCAAAAAGTTGACGTAACAGTCTTTGGCTGGCGTGGTCCAAGTGTTTCTGTGCTGCTTCTAATAATCCTGCTTCAACTATTTTTGTTGGATCCTTTTAAAGAATTTAAGGTTAAAAAGAAAATAAACAAAAACCCAACCAATTGCACAACTTTATTGAGCAATTTTACAGCTCTATAAAGAAGTGTTTCCTGTTGAGAATTGCCCAAAATATTGATAAGTTTGACGTGTCCGTTTAAGGCAAGAAGGAGTGTCTTAAACGATGTTAGGCAATTTTAAATAAAATTTAAAAAATTAAAGCTAACCATTTGTTCGTTATTTTTGTTTACCAACATGTGTACAATGTCTGTGACAATATTTAAAAATTTTTCATTTTTGTCAGATAGCCAGGTTAACACTTTTGTTAATATTTTCATCTCACACATGTAGGCAATAACTTTACGGCCAATACAGGGATCAGTCATTAAATTGTGTAGAACTAGAAAGGCATATTTAAAACAAGAATGCTCTTGAATACTAAAAATTAAGGTTAAATTAATTTTATAAGTTTTACCCAATGCAGTTGACTAGTTCCTCTAGACAATCAGTCCCATGCGCATTTAGTGTCCTTACAAAAAGTTCGCGCCCAGTCGGCTCATTATCGGAAATAAAATGTAAGGCTCTGAGAACATAACATGAAACTTTCTGAAAAAGAAAAACAAGTCAGAATATTTAATAAATACAAACTTTTCCGGAAAAGTTAATAAATACAAACTTTTCCGGAAAATTTAATAAATACAAACTTTTCCGGACAAGTTAATAAATACAAACTTTTCCGGAAAAATATAAATAAAATACAATCCGGAAATTAAAATGTAATAGAATATTTTAAAACTACCTTATTTTTCTTATGTGTGCGCAATGTTCTTAATAATTCTTCTACTACTCTCTTTTCCCCAATTAGAGGACCATCAAATTGTGAACGTATTAAACAAAGTTCTTTGTCTTTTCTGGCAATACAAATTAATATTGTCTAAAAATTAAACACAATTTTTCAGACTTATTTAAAAATAAATTACAAGAGCACGCAAAACAATCTCCTCAGATTCGTCGTTTATGAGAGGAATTAATTCAGGAAGAACTTGACGCATTTTCTCAGGTTCTTCGTGGCGGATGCTGCTAGGCATGTTCTTTAAATTTATTAAAAAAAAAAGTAGAAAAATAAATACCTGAAAATAAGGGTGTTCTTTTAATCCAGGGAATTCATCAGGTAGAGAAGAGACTGTTGACATACAAGAAGCTGCATGAATTGAAGACATTACAGAGGGTGCCTAAATTGGATTTAAAAGATTTGTTTAAATAACAACCGTGGAATGACTCATTGAATGTACTCCACTGTCTTGAAGAGGCATTATTTGCCCAAACTGTTGCCATTGCTGAACTTTGTTTTGTGAGGTTAAACATCTCCGTTGTTCTCTTAATTTTTGTTGTTCTTGTTGTTGTGAATATTGGGGATTTAATTGTTGATTTTTTTGTGAGATTGGGGCGATTGAAGGAGTCTTTGAACGACTTTAAAATTAAAACAAAATTATAAAAATAATTGAATTAAACCAACATTGAATCCTCAATTTCTTCTCCTCCAAATTCTTCAAAATTCGATTGAATTGACGGTTGTAGAACAGAATAGGTTGGAAACGTTTGTTGTTGAGTTTGAGGGGAATAATTTGTTGGAGACCAAGGGACCGCATCAACTGGAGTATTGCTCATTGAAGAAATTTTTTGTGACTGGTCACTGAATTTTTTAAACATTAAAAATGTCAAAACGTCAAAGTTTAAAAAAAGGTCAAAATTTGAATTACTTGAAATTATTTAAAAATTTGCTGCTTTCTCTTTTCATTTGTTCATCCATTAATGGAACGGGAGTAAAGGAATTATTTTCGGATTGAATAAGAGAAGAAGAAGAAGAATGTGGTGGTGGTGGCGGTTGTTGTATAGGGACAATCTCCGCTTCCATTCTTTGGACAGGGGACGCCATTGGAGTGCTGCAACCAGGAAAGGAAGAATAATAATAATTATGAGAGGAAGAGAAAGAAGTAGACAATGAAGAGGAAGAATGTTTTTGTTGTCCATTTTCTTCAGGCAAACACCAAAGATGGTTGTTGTAATTTTGTTGGTTTGTTTGTGGGTGTTGCCAAGGTTGTTGTTGTTCTTCTTGTTGAGAGTAATAATAATGATTATTGTCCATTAATTTTTTTTTAAATTTATTTGTTTAAATGCAGATTAATGAATACATTAGACTAAAAATAAAAATAGAAAAAATTTTTTTTAATTCAAAATTTCCCCTTTTTTAAAAATGACCAGCGCACCACTTCAGAACGAATATCTTTTTAAATATTGAACGTTAAAAATTTTAATTTATATCATTCGATAGAGCCGAAAATTTGCTACAAAATGAGATAGAAATTAAATTTTTAGGTAGTAAGGAAAAAAAGGTTATGTTTAAAAACTGACATTACTCAGTGGGGAGATTAGTAGTAGGTAATTGTTTTCCGGAAAAAATAATTTTCCGGAATTAATTAAAATTTAAATAAATAATTCATTTTAAGATAAAATTCTGATCTATCCATTGGTACCAATATTATTCCGAAAGGTTAATTTTAGGATAAGTTATTTAGGCTAGACCTAATTTATTTGATCATTGAACCATTTTATTGATAATTTATTAGCAGCTTAAAAGCAGCTCATTTTATTATTATTAACAAGAAAACAGGAAGAGAAAGGGGCTATTATAAACCATTAAAATAAATAAATATGTATGTGTATGTTGTACAAGTGAGGGCAGATTGATGTTAACGGTGAATAAGAAATTGAAGCTTACCCAGAAGATCAACCTCAAAAGAATGAAACAGAACTAACAATAACAAAAATCAGTATAAGGACAAAGTCAGAATAAAATTAGAATAAAATCAGAACAAAATCAGAAAAAAATCAGAATAAAATCAGAACAAAATCAAAATAAAATCAGAATAAAATCAGAACAAAATCAAAATAAAATCAGAACAAAATCAGAACAAAGTCAGAATTAAATCAGAGTAAAATCAGAATAAAATCAGAACAAAATCAGAATAAAATCAGAATTATTATCCCTTCACGCTTTTCAAACAACTCAAATCAGTGTTTAACTAAAAATAATATTAAAAAAGTTAATTGAACGTAATCTTTGAAGAGAGTGAAGAAAGAGGTGATTTAATACTACTTAAAATGTTTGCAAATTGTTTTAGTGATGTAGTTAGTTAATCGATGTTTTGGTTTAATTTTCTCTTTTCTCGATTAATTTACTACTTATGCTCTCCCGATATTTTTTAATCACTTTTGGGTGGTAATAAAATATAGAAGAGAGAAAAATTAAAAATATTAGTAGCAGTAATTTTTTAGATGTTTATTATCGCTTTAAAATCGCCGTGAAACGGTCATTTTTCTCCAAAGTAAAAATTTTAAGTAGGGCAGAAAGAAGAAAGAGATGTTTAAATAATATGATTGCATTTTTAATTACAATAGATTTAAAAAACTTGAATCACAAATTTATAAAGTATAGAAAAATTAACTTGAATTACAATTGTAAATATAAACTTTATTTACAATTAAAAAAATAAACAAATGAAATTACAAAAATAAACTTGAATTACAACTTTATTTACAATTACAAAAATAAACTTGAATTTTACAATTGTAAATATACCAAGTTGGTTATAGGAAAAAAAGCTAAAATATAAAGAAATATGGATAATAGAATAAAAAAAAGAGAGAAGTGCGCCATTTGGGCAAAGGTCAAAAGCACATAGACAAATGATTGAAGAGGAAAAAGAATTTATTAATTTAAAACACTATAATAATTAATAAAAATTATTTAAATAAAATAAATTTATGTTTTGTCCTTTTTTAAATAATTTTAAAAAATAAGGATATATATAAAAGAGAAATAAAACTGCCCTCTATCGGCTGTCGATTTAAACAACAACAACAACTACAACAACAAAAAAATTTTTTCCCCAAAAATATTCGGCCATTTGTCTTCTTCACTTATTTTTGTGTCTTTTCCTTCCTTCCCCCAGTTGGCGCTTTCCTTGTTTTTTTCCCATCCTTAAAAAATCTTCACACGCCTTTGGGGGGTACTTTTTACTTTTCTTTTTGCTGCCTAAAATGAAAAGAATCCTTTACTAAAAATAACCCAAAAGATCGTTACATTTTTCTTAAAAATTTGAATTTAGTGTACTTAAATAGAAATTAATTTTTAAAATCTTAAAAATCGATTTTTAGGTTATTTCTGCAAACAGTCAGTCTCTCAGAGTTACTAAATCCCCCCACATTCTTCTTTTTAGATTTGTCATTCAGCTCGCGCCAAAAATGAAAAATTGGTTTTTTTGTTTAACAGATGAGGAAAAAATAAATAAATATGTAGAAAAAGAAGGTCGATTGCTTGCTTTCTGTTGTAATATGACAAAACTCTTGGCCTTTCTTTTTTGAAGGGAGAAAGGATTAAAAATAAGAGAATGAAAATGAAGATTATTAAAAAGCATATTAAAAATCACAAATTGTAAAATACTCTTTTTTGAGAATAATTTATAATCATATATGTACAATTACAATAATAAATTTTACAAAAATAAACTTGGATTACAATTGCGAATATAAACTTTAATTACAATAACAAAAATAAACTTGGATTAAGTTGTAAAAATAAACACATAAATTTTAATAAAGAGCAAAAACTTAGTTTACAATAGAGAGAATTGTAAAATTGTAAACTAAGTTTATTTTTGTAGAAAATTATAAATTAAATTGATTTCTATCTAATCTTTTAATAAAATGTTCTAATAATTTTTCTTTCTAATAAGAAGATTCACTAAACGTGTGTTAATTAATGCCAACAAATTCACTTTTATAATTTCAATTAATTAACATTTACACAAAAAACATTCTTATTAAACCGGTCTTGTAGCAATTTTGTGTGAAAGGTAGGAAAAACAACATTCCACGCGTTCCATACCACACCCACATTTTCATCCAATTATGATAAAAAAAGTTTTTGATTTATTGACTGTCCATAAGTCAGTCATTAACTTATTTCCCCACGCATTGATTCACTTTTTATTTTTGTTATTTTAATTAAAAAAGTCTGAGCTACAAATTATTTAATAGACAAACTTAATAAAATAATAAACTTAAAACACAAAATATTAAAATAAACTTGAAATATAAATTTAAATGAACGTGAAATACAAAATAAATTTGAACTATACAAATAGAGAAACAAACCTGAAATACAAAGATATGAATATAAACTTGAATTACAAATATTAAAATAAACTTGAATTACAAATATTAAAATAAACTTGAATTACAAATATTAAAATAAACTTGAATTACAAATATTAAAATAAACTTGAATTACAATAATAAAATAAACTTGAATTACAATATTAAAATAAACTTGAATTACAATATTAAAATAAACTTGAATTACAAATATTAAAATAAACTTGAATTACAATATTAAAATAAACTTGAATATGAATTGTAGAAAAATAAACCTAAATTAATTTACAATGAAGAATAAACCTGAATTCAGAATATTAAAAATAATAATTAATAACCACCTTTGCCTATTTAATTACATAATAATATTGATTATCTTTTATTTTATTATTACTATCATATGTATATTTAATTAGCGCTTTTACCCTTTAGGTATAAGGTTCGCGCACAGATCATTTTTTTCATATCAAGGTTATCATTTTTATTTTTTATCTCTCAAGTCAAAAACCTCGTTAACTTCCAAATTTTCTTCTATTCCAAATATTTTTTATGTTCACAACCCGTATATGTATTTTTATTTAAACATTCGCCGCAATTTTCACAATGCGATTTTCATGTGATTTAATTATAAATATATTTAACTTTTTTTTAAAGTTTGTATTTTATATATATACCTATTTTTCTTTATTTCTCCTTTTGTGTAGTGCGCAATCTTTCTTTTTGGTCATTTTCAATCATCGCAATTTTTTTGAAATTTACTCACTCAATTGATTCAAGGTTTATAAATTTTAACAACAAAAGGAATTTGTTAATATTAAAAAAAAAAAATTGTAAAAAATTAATTTTATTTGTATAACTAGTATTTACAATTAAAAAATAAACTTGAATTACAATTCTACTAAAAAATAAACTTGAATTACAATTCTATTAAAAAAATAAACTTTACTTAAAAAGTTTATTTAAATAATTGTAATTGTAATTTAAAAAGTGTAAAAATAGAACTAAAACAAACTTAACTGTCTAACTATGGGAAAATCAGAAAAGTTAAAACAAATAAAGAAAGATAGAGATAATGAAAGTGAGAATACTGCTTCTTTATTTGATATTTATTGCCTTGCAGATCCGATAGACTATCAGGTTTATTTAAAATATAATTTATACTCTTTTTTAGCTTATGACTTTGGGGTTATTAATGGCCTTAGTTCAAGCTATTCTTCCTCCATTTCTTTGGTTTTTCATGGGAAATTTTATGACTTTTGGTAAAATTAATTAATTTATTTATTTAATATTTAATTAAATTAATTAGCCATCCGCCGAGAAGAATTTAGAATAAATCGTTCAGCAGAGATACTAAGACTTTCAGATTTGGGCCTATCCCAAAACGAATCAACTCGTACAATGTGGGAAAAGAATCAAAGGGAAATAGACAAACATTTTCAAGAGTCAGCCACTCCTGTATTTTATGCGATGCTTACACTTTCAGTTGCTACATTCTGTGCAGCATTTTTACAGGTACACACTTTTTAATTAAAAAGAAACATAACTTTAAAAATACGCTAGAAACTGGCTTGGGAGATTTCTGCAATACGTCAAGTCTTTAGAGCAAAAAAGGTAAACAAGTTTACTCCTATTAATTATTTTGAGTTTAAGGCCTATATACGCAAACTTTTACATATGGATATTGCTTGGTTGGAAAAGAATAATAAGTTAATTTAAGTTTCACTTATATAAACATTTTTACTTTCTAGACACTCTGGTCAAGTTGCTTCAGTACTCAATGAGTTAATATTTTTTATCCTTTTAATTATTTTTATTATTTAGTCAAGCCGATTGTATATATCAAGGGATGGCTGACCATTTACCTATGGGCTTTTTTATGTATGTAAAAATAAACTTGAATTGTAAATATAAAAATAAACTTTGATTACAAAAAATTACAAAAATAAACTTGAATTGTAAATATAAAAATAAACTTTGATTACAAAAAATTACAAAAATAAACTTGAATTGTAAATATAAAAATAAACTTAGATTACAAAAAATTACAAAAATAAACTTGAATTGTAAATATAAAAATAAACTTTGATTACAAAAAATTACAAAAATAAACTTGAATTGTAAATATAAAAATAAACTTAGATTACAAAAAATTACAAAAATAAACTTGAATTGTAAATATAAAAATAAACTTTGATTACAAAAAATTACAAAAATAAACTTGAATTGTAAATATAAAAATAAACTTTGATTACAAAAAATTACAAAAATAAACTTGAATTGTAAATATAAAAATAAACTTAGATTACAAAAAATTACAAAAATAAACTTGAATTGTAATTAAATACATAAAAAAATATTAGAATTTGCTACATGGCCGTTACTATCTCAGTTTGCTTGTATATCCATTGGCAGGTGACTGCATTTATTTTGCTTGCAATTCCATTGTTAATTTGTACAAGACTTGTATTCAGCCGAGTAAGAATTAATTAATTAATTAACGCTAAACATACATTCTTTGCTGAACTTTTCCCTTTGTTACTTTTTTTATTTTTAGTGGTTTTGCAAAACAATGGACACTGAAACAGAATTACAGTCAAAAATAACCAATTTGGTTCATGAAACGTTTAGGTAAAGTCATAAAAAATGATAATAAAATTTATTTCAACATAGACTAAGAGATAGTAGAAAGATTGTTTTTGGTAAAGTTAATTAAAATCATAAAGTTTAATAAAAAATCAGAACCTGAATTGCATAAGAAAATAAACTTAATTTATTTACATTCGAATTACAAAAATAAACTTGAATTACAATTAAATACAGAAAATAAACTTGAATTACAATCTAAATACAGAAATAAACATTAATAAAAACAAAACACAAAAATAAACCTGAATTACAACTAAATACAGAAAATAAACTTGAATTACAATTAAATACAGAAAATAAACTTGAATTACAATTAAATACAGAAAATAAACTTGAATTACAATCTAAATACAGAAAATAAACTTGAATTACAATTAAATACAGAAAATAAACTTGAATTACAATCTAAATACAGAAATAAACATTAATAAAAACAAAACACAAAAATAAACTTGAATTACAATCTAAATACAAAAATAAACTTGAATTACAATTTAATGAACATAAAGCAATTTTAAGTTGTATTCGGACAGTAATTGCGTTCGGAGCCCAACGGCAAAGCATTGGAAAGTTAGTTCTATATATCTCATTAATTGTTAAAAACCTTAAAATAGATATGAACGTCTAAGTATGGAGCATAAAAAAATTACTGAGGAAAGGCTGAGAGCATCTTCAGTTTATAATTCTTTAGCTCAGGTCCTTTTCACAGAATTAATTTTTACCGCTGCTCTCTGTTTTGGTGTTTGGAGATCTGGGAATGAAAATCCTGGTCGTTTAGGGGCGGTAAGTTCTAAAGAAAAAACAAATATTTTTGTTTCATTAAGTTGGCAATAAATATGCTCTTCCTTTGCGCTCAATCAGTTAGCATTGGATTCCATCTAAATGGAGTTTCCTCTGCAAAACAGAGCGCAAAAGAAATGCAGACAATACTTAGAGAAGCTCCTTTGATTGAAAGAGAAATTCATGTACGAAAGAATAATTTATTGGTATTTTAAATAAATTTATTAAATTAATTTTTTCTTTAAATCAGAAAAGATTAAAAAGGAGGATTGTCCCTGCAAGTTGTATAATCCCAGACGAGGAGAAGCAACAACAAAAAGAACAAATGATTAAATGTTCTATTGGAAGAGGTGCTATTACATTCAAGAATGTGCACTTTAGGTTGCAACTTATTTTATTTCAAAGATTATTTTTAATTTAAGTTTGCTTTTGTATTTCAAGTTTATTTAAGTTTGTTGTTGTATTTCATTCTTTTGTAATTCAAGTTTATTTAAGTTTGTTTTTGTATTTCATTTCTTTTGTAATTCAAGTTTATTTAAGTTTGCGTTTGTATTTCATTTGTTTTTGTAATTCAAGTTTATTTAAGTTTGCGTTTGTATTTCATTTGTTTTTGTAATCAAGTTTATTTAAGTTTGCGTTTGTAATTCATGTGTTTTGTAATTCAAGTTTATTTATTTATGTTAAGTTTGTATTGTATATTTAGTTATCCTTCACGTCCGGATGTTGAGGTACTCAAAGGGCTTAGGTTTGTAAATTACAATTTAATAACAATATTTACAAATAACAATAATTTTAAGTTTTGAAGTCAAAGCAGGGGAGGTAAACTTACAAAAAGTTCTAAACTTATTTTCATTTTAGCATTTAGCAATTGTAGGCGCAAGTGGGTCAGGAAAGTCTACAATAACAGCTCTTATTCTGCGTTTCTATGATCCCTGTAATGGAACTGTAAATTTACTTATTTTAAATATTAACCTTTTAATTTAGATTCTAATGGATGATGTTAATTTAAGGGATATGGATGCAGGTAATTAATTAATTAATTAATTTTCTAATTAATTTTTATAGATATTGTTCGAGCTCAAATAGGGCTTGTTAGGTATCACTATTCCTTTCAATTTTAATAGTCAATCATTAGTCAGGAACCCGTTCTCTTTGATGGAACAATTGCAGACAACATAAGGTACGGACTACTTGGTGCTTCCCAGGGCGATGTAAACGATGCAGCAAGACGGGCAGAGAGTTGGTCGTTTATTAGCGCCCTACCGGATGGAATGCGTACCCGAGTGGGTGATAGAGGTGTCCAATTAAGTGGTGGACAGAAGCAAAGGGTTGCAATATGTCGAGCAGTTATTCGCAATCCGTAAGGGAGAAAATTGTAAAATCGTTAATTTTAAAGATCCTTAATGATTTTTGATGAAGCAACATCTGCATTGGATACTAAGCATGAAGGAGAAGTACAAAAGGCCATTGATGCTGCAATACGTGGAGTTAGTACAATTACAATTGTAAGTTTATTTTTTAAGTTTGCAACAGTTGAATATTACAGGCGCACAGATTAAGTACAATAAAGAAAGCTGTATGTTTTGTTTGCATTTAAATAGACAGTTAAACTTAATATTAAATAGGATCGAATTATTGTACTTGAAGAAGGGAGAATAGTTGAGCAAGGAAGACCAGAAGAATTACTTTCAAAGTAATACTATTTTTGTAAAATTAGATTACAAACAAAATACAAAATTAAACTTGAAATACAATCTAAATACAGAAATAAACTTGAATTACAGTTAAATACAAAAATAAACTTGAAATACAATCTAAATACAAAAATAAACTTGAATTACAATTAAGTACAAAAATAAACTTGAATTACAATCTAAATACAAAAATAAACTTGAATTGTAAAAAACACAAAATAAACTTTAATTACAATTAAGTTTACAAATAAACTTGAATTACAATCTAAATACAAAATAAACTTGAATTGTAAAAAACACAGAAATAATCTTTAATTACAATTACAAATTAATGTTTACTTTTTCCCACAGTCCGAATGGCCATTTTACTCGAATGTTTCTGGATCAACAGCTAGCTAAATTAGTTGAGCCTAGGCGCCGCCCTCCGTCACAAGATCGTTTGACTGAATTAAAGTCAATAGGTGGAGCAAGAAGAGATTCTGCTCTTGGAGGAAAATTTAGTATTGGACCGGCTGATCAGCCTGGATTTATGGTAATAAATTTTAAAGAAAAAAATTTTAATTTTATAGGACTCTTTGTTAGCCAAACGTCAGGCTTGGGTGCGGTCTTCAGTTGGGGCAAATAAAAAATTAAGTATTGGAAAGTCTTATTCAGTGTTAAGCATGGATAGAGAAAAATTAGCTCTACCCGTTGTTTCTAAAAAACGGTCAATGCTTCGGTCAAAGCCTAATGTTATGCAAGTTGCTCCAGAAGTAGAGGAAGAGGTTAAAAGCTATACAGAAGAGGACTTATCTGTAAAAGATGTTTTTAATTAAAAAATAATTAATTTATTTAATTAAAGTTGCCAGGAAAGCATACAAATCTAAGGGCAGTTTGGCGCTTAATTCGAGATTTTAAAGGAGGGCATATGCATTTGGCATTTTCTATTCCTATCACAATACTCCGCGGTGCGCTTTTCTTATTAGTTTGCTTTGAAGTATCTTCACTTCTTGAGGTGAACAAAACATTATATATTTAATGTTTTTAAGTGTGTATTTGTTTATTGTTTGTTTGTTTTTGAGTTTAAGTTTATTTTTGTATTTCAGGTTTATTTTTGTATTTCAAGTTTATTTTTGTATTTCAAGTTTATTTTTGTATTTTAAGGTTTATTTTTGTATTTCATGTTTATTTTTGTATTTCATGTTTATTTTTGTATTTCAAGTTTATTTTTGTATTTCAGGTTTATTTTTGTAGTTCAAGTTTATAATGTTTAGTTTTAATGTATTTTCTCTCTTTTTCAGATTTCAATAGTTCCAGCAGAGTCACTTTCCGAAAAAGTTTTTATTATTGCCTGTATTTACGTAGCCGTATGTTTACTTGTTTTTTCAAAACCTTCTCCACTTTAGATAATTATTGTAAAAACAATGTTTGAAGCAG
Organism: Meloidogyne exigua; assembly: GCA_018905775.1. Lineage (NCBI taxonomy): Eukaryota > Metazoa > Nematoda > Chromadorea > Rhabditida > Meloidogynidae > Meloidogyne > Meloidogyne exigua. Next base: position 1,908,312 of record JAGUQR010000009.1, on the reverse strand, counting down.
TTGGTGTAAGTTTAATTTGTATTTTAAACACTGAATTTTAAACATTTTAAGAGGCTTTCTGTTGCTCTCTACGGACACGGGTTTTGTACACACATGCGACTTCAAATGTTTAGACAATTATTACGACACGGAGTTGCTTATTTTGATGAAGATAGTTAATAAACACACTCTTTTTAATTAAATAATTAATTTAAATTTTTAAAGAAAACACGCCCGGCAGACTTGTTCACAAATTAATTGCAGACACTGCAACTCTTAATAGAGTAAATTAATTCAAAACATTTTCTTTATTTAATTAATTCCCTTTTAAAGATACTAGGCTCTAAGTTGGATATGTTGTTACCTTCCCTTGTCTGTGCGGTTGTTTCAATCACAATAGCAGTGTTTTTAAATTGGAAGGTCTCTTCTTTTAATTAATTAAATTAACCTTTTTTATTTTAAAGCTAGCATTGCTTTGTGGCTTTCAATTCCCTGCCTTCTTTTTTGTAAGAATTGTGGAGGTCAGGGAAACAGGCAAAAGACAACGCCAAATGGCTGAAGAGGAGAAAAAAGCTGCTGCTGTAGGCTTTAAAATTAAAATCATTTTCCAACTTCTTTTTTAAGTTTACCAGCATTTTTCTTACAAACATGCCGACGATAAAGGCTTATTCTTTACAGTCCCATTTTCATAGAATTTTTTGTGATGCTCTTAGACCGTTAAAGAAGGCAATGAGACGACAGTCTTTTGTTAGCGCTTTTGTTTTTGCTTGTCAATTTTCTTTTACTTATATTCTTTGGTAAGATATTTATTTAAAAAATTAAATTAAAAATAAAATATATTTAAAATTAAAAATATTTTTTTATTCATTAGTGCTATCACTTTACGTATTGGGGAAATTATGATGTTAGCAAATGAGATAGGGTATGTTTGTTTATTTTAAATACAAACATTGCTTACTTATTAATCAGAATGTTTTGTTGTTTATAATATTTAAAAGTTTGTATTTTCCGGAACATGTTTGTAACTTTTGTGTTTTTTCTATGTTTTAGTTCTTTTGTTTGTTTTATGTTTTTGCTTTTGTTGTTTATTTCAGTGTTTTTGTTTCTGTTTTCTGTTCTGTATTTTTGTTTCTTTGTTTGTTTTTTCTGTTGTTTGTTTAATGTTTTTATTATTTTTTTGTTTAATCATATTTTATTGTTTTTAATGTTTAAATGTTTTTGAAACTTGTTTTTATTTTTTGTTTGTTTCAGTAATTGTTTTGTTCTCTTTTTATTAGTTTGTTTGTTTTATTCTTCTCATCTTTTAATGTTTTTAGCCGTTTTAATATTTGCTTTATTTTGTGTGTTTCATGTTTTTGTGTTTTTTTTGTTTTGTTTGTTTTAATTATTTGTTTATTCCAGACCTTTTGACTATCTTCGCGTTGTTTTATTAACTCAGGTTGTTTGTCTGTTTGTGTTTTATTTTTCCAAACATTTTGTACAGTTCGGCGCAAACTATCTTTCCTTGTTGGTTGCATCCGTTTCAGACTTAAAGAAGGCAAGAACTGCAGCAGAAGGAATACTAAATGTTTTGATTGAACCTGCTGCAGATATGGACAATTTAAGTGATGAAGGGTTTCGCCCTGTTAGTGTTTTTTAAAGCTTTTTTTTAAACTTTTGCTTCAGAAGTTTGAAGGGCGCCTTCGCCTCCATCGCGTAGAGTTTCGCTACCCTTCTAGGCCTATTGTCCCCATTCTAAAAAACATAACATTTGAAGTAAAACCAGGAGAAACATTAGCAATTGTTGGCCCTTCAGGCTGTGGAAAGAGTACTTTAATGGCATTAATGCAGAGAATGTATTCCCCCACAAGAGGTCAAGTGCTGCTTGATGGCTATAATTTACGTCAAATTAATGCTCAATATCTCCATAGAGTAATTGTTTCTGTTGGGCAGGAACCTACACTATTTAGCTTTACAATAAGGGAAAATGTAAGAATTTTTAATGGAGAAAAAAATTAATTAATTTAATTTATTAAAAGATTGCCTTTGGCCTTCCAGAAGACGAAGCAGGATTGGACAGAGTCCAGGAAGCTGCAAAACTTGCAAATATTCGTAAAACATTTTTAGAATTAATTTAATGGATCTCGTCTATTTTTTAGACGATTTTATTGAGTCTTTACCCAAAGGATATGAAACAGAAGTCGGCGAATTTGGAGGACAGTTAAGTGGCGGGCAGAGGCAGAGAATAGCCATAGCCCGTGCTATTATAAGAAAACCGGTTATTTTACTTTTGGATGAAGCTACAGCTGCTTTGGATTCTGCTAGTGAAAGGGTGATTTTTTAAAAAAATTTAAATTAAATTAATTAATTTAATTTTTAATTTTCAAGGCGGTTCAGTCTGCGTTGGATAGAGCAAGCCAATATTGTACTTGTATTCAGGGTAAATTAATTGTATTTTTTTTAAATTAATTTTTAGTCTCCCATCGACTCTCTTCCATCCGTTCAGCTGATAGAATTTTAGTTTTAGTGGAGGGACGCATTCATGAACAAGGTTTTTAATTTTGGGTGCATTAGAGTCTCAAAACTGTTTTTAAATCGAAGCTTATTTTTTAAACTTTATTTTAGGCACACATCAAGAATTAATGGAAAATAAGGGTCTTTATTATGAAATGAATCAAATAGACCAAGCATCGTAAAATAGAACGTGTTTTCATGTTTTTCTCATATGTGTTTTTTTCTTTTTGATTCGATTTTCTTAAACCTTTTTAAATAAAACTTCTTTTGTATATTCAACCTAATATTCAAATGTTTTGCAAAACACATTAAAACCTGAAAAAATGCTCATGTTTTTATTAAGTGAGGAAATGTTTTAAAACATATTTCCAGGTTTACGTCTTCCGGAAAAATCAGAATTTTTTAAAAACATTCGCATTTTCTGTGTTTTCATTGTTTTCCGGAAAAATCAGAATTTTTTAAAAACATTTCAATTTTTTATGTTTCTATAATGGATACCTATGAGCAAAATTTCTTTTTTAAACTAAAATACATTTCTCTTCCTTTTATCATTTTTAGAACGTTTTTTCCATGCATATCCTTTTTGTTGGTATTATTCATTCATCTGAAATGAAGCAAAAACCTTTCTTCTTTTATTTATTTTTTTTTAGCCAAAACTTTTATTCTATATGAATAACCGGTAGTGCCTCATTGAAGTAAAAAAAATAGTTTTAGGACAGAAAAGTGCTCACGAACAAAAAGAAGGTTAAATAAAGGAACATATAAAAGCTATTAAATTAGGGTAGTGCGCAAAATAAAATTTGCGTTCTTCTCAGAATTGAGGTCATTTGAGTCTCGCTACCTTTTATTTAATTGCGCGCAATTTTACTTAAATTTTTTCTTCTATATAACACACTGTTTATACCTCTTATTTTACAGAAAATAGGAAAGAATTTTAGAGTGCCAATAAGTAGAATATAAAGCCTTTTTTGCGTTGTTAGCCATGCGGGAATTGCTCTCGAGAATAAAATCGATTTTTATGTTTAATACAAAAAATAATAGAATTGTTGGTGTGCCATAAAGAGAGAAAGAGAGGGGGGATTATAGTGCCAAAAAGGAAAAAGCAATGGGTGGAAAGAAGAAGAAGAAAAAGGAAAAAAGAGAGGCGGAAGTGTTGTGATGGAATATACTACGACTACTTCTTTTCTCTCTATATAGGTTTTTTAGTATTGCAGAGGGGAAAGGCTTTTTAGACTGGTTGGGGGGAATGTATGTGCATTTTTTCTCCCCCTTTCCAATAATTTTTTCTTTAATTTTTAAGCTTTTTTTCTTTTTTTTAATATATTAGCCCCAAATTTGCTTGCAGCAAAATATAGCATTAAAATTAGTTTTTCCCTTTAATGTTTGTATAAACATCAGAAACTAAAGTCTTGTATTTTTAGCTGTGAGAACTGTGTTTTTCTGATTTAATTCTGATTTTGTTTTGGTTGAAAATACAAAAGGGAAATAAACTTCTGATTTTGTGTTTTTAAATGTTTAATTTAAATAATGTTAAAAACACATGTTTTTTTGATTTTTGTTTTATTTAAATAAAACACAAATAAACTTTTTTCTTTCTTAAAATGTTTTGTTTTTATCCGAACATTTGTATTTTTATTATTTCTGAACATGTTTTGTTTTTGTTCTTAAATATTGTATTTTTATTTGTTTTTTTCTTCGATAAAAGTTTATGTTTTTCTGACATTAAAAAAATTCCTACTTTCTTTTGTTCTTTGTATTTAATTTTATTTTTAATTAATTTTTTTTTAATCTTTTGCTTCCAATATTTTCATACCAAAATTAATAATGTCTCCTCAAAGTTGATATAAAATGAATTTTATGGTCCACAGGAAATTTAATCAACATTGTCGTCTTTTAACGTGAAGGAACGGAAAAACGACAACAGATAAAGGGCACAACAACAAAAAAAAACAAAATTTAAAATGTTCTAAAATAGTTAAAGAAAAATTGGTAAAACCCAAAAATGAATTTTAAAAATATATTTTGCTTATTTTTATCTATTTATATTTTAATAATCCCATTTCAGATGTTTTTATTTTATTTTGTTTAAGTGCAACATTTTTTAAATAAATAAATGTTTTTAATAAACTTGGAATTAATACAATAGATTATTAAATTGTTTGTTTGTTTTATTAAAATCATTTATTTCACTCTTTCTTCCGGAAAAGTTTATTTTAATTGTTTCCCGTTTATTGTTTGTTTTGCCACCCTTTTCCGGAAAATGTTTATAATTGCGAAATTCCGGAAAACATTGTTTTTGTGATTTAAGAAAAGTTTTAATTTAGTGTTTGTGTTTTACTTGGTTTTATTTTATGTTTGTGTTTTAAAAAATGTTTGTTTTGTAATTTGTATTTTCTTTTTAAAACATTAAAGAATGTTTTAAAGTTTATTTTTGTGTTTTCTTTAAAAAAAATGTTCGTTTTATTTTGTGTTTTCTTTTTTAAACATTAAATAATGTTCGTTTTATTTTGTGTTTTCTCTTTTTAAACATTAAATAATTTAATTATGTTTTAAAGAATTCTCTTTAATAAAAAGCAATGAAAAGACATAGATTAAATTTAATTTAAAATTATTATTATATATTTACATGTAAATTGAATATTATTTTTTTCTTCAAAAATGGTGCCTGTATTTTCCCCACAACAAACAAACGATTCATTAGAAATAGGAGCTCCAGATTTATCTCATTTAAATGAAGAAGAACGTCAAATCATTTTACAAGTATTACAACGTCAAAAAGCAGAGGAAAGAAAAGAAGAGGAAATAGCTCAAAAAGGGAATCAAGAACTATGGGATATTGAAAAACAAATACAGGAGCGTAAAGAGAACGCACAAAAATTAATAGGAACACAGGATGACGCAATTTGCCAAATTTGTCAAAAAACAAAATTTGCTGATGGAATAGGTCACAAGGTAAATTGAATAAAATAAATTAAATTAAATAAACTTTGTTTTTTTTTTTAAGTGTTTTTACTGTCAACTGCGCTCTTGCGCTCGTTGTGGAGGTAAAACGACTAGCAAAAATAAGGTTAAATTAAATACAAAAATTAAATTAAAAATTGAATTTAATTTGCAGAATATTTGGGCATGTTCCCTGTGTCAAAAAAGACAACAAATTTTGGCTAGGACAGGAAAATGGTTTCAACAACAACCAACGCAAAATGAGGCTAAAACAGCCTTTAATCAATTACCACATAAATCTTCTGATTTTTCAATCTCCGAACATACTAGCACAAGAAAAACACAAGAGGAAAAACAATTACAACGAAAGCAAAGTTTAAATGAACAACAAAAACAACAACAACAAAAACGCAATTCTTTAAGCAGACAAAACACGCTAAAAAGGCAACAATCTATTGAAGAACAAAAACAACAAACACAACAAACAGCAGTTAATGGGGCTGAGACTGTTTCAGGGGCGGAAACAAACACTTTTGCTTCTGAAACATTTAAATTAAATGGGCAAACACGCAAAAGCTTAAGACAACAACATCAAAGAGAACACACTAATAGGGAGAGTTTTAGACAAAAAAGCGTTAATAATGTTCATCAATCTGTTGAAAAACATGTTGAGGAAAACTACAATAGAGAACCGGATAATGTTCGAACTAACATACAAAAACAAACATCAAACAAAGTTGGAAATATTATTTCTCGACAACAATCACAACAACATAAATTACAACAACAGCAAAGGCATGTTTTTGTTTTTTTTGTTTGTTTGTGTTTTCCTTTGTTTTTTACGAACATGTTTATTCACTTTTCTTTTGTATGTTTCTTTTGTACATGTTTTAGTGTGTTTATTTCTTTTGTATTTTTTCCTTGTTTCTTTTGTATGTTTCTTTTGTACATGTTTTGGTGTGTTTATTTCTTTTGTATTTTTCTTTTGTATGTTTATTTTATTCATTTAATTTTACCTCAATGTTTTAATTTAAACCTTTTATTTCAGCCTTTCACAACAAACAACAGAAATACAATACCAACAACAACAACAACTCCCCTCAACTTCAGAACAAATGAATACCTTAAATGCATCTCAACAACCATCTTTAGATAATTATTTTCCTCAAGCAAAGGATCCTGTGCTGACAATATCCTCCAGAAAAATTAAAACAGAAGGTAAAAAATGTTCATTTATTCTTGTCATCTTCAATTAGTTTCTTAAATTTTAGAACCTTTTTCTTTTATTAGTAATGACATTTTTCCTTTTTTTAGGCCCAACGACTGCCAATAGTAACACTCTTTTGCCAGAATTATCTAACCAAAATAGCGCATGTTTTATTGCCAATTCTGTCCGTCAATCTTCACCCTCTTCCAAAGGGGTCCTTAGCAATAATGACAGTCAAAATGCTTCCCCATCATTACCTTTGTTAAAAAATCGTCGAAATAAAATGACCACTAATAGACAACAAATTCATTCTTCTTGTCCTTCCTCTTCTGATGAACAAATAAGCACACCAAAACAAAGAAAACAACAACAATTAAGACAACAACAAATTTCTCAACAAGGGTTGTCGCTTAGTACATCGCTTCAACTTGAACCTGTAAAAAAAGAAGAAGCTGATTTTTCGGAGAAAGGTAATTAAATAAATATATTTACATAAGAATTATTTTTTTAAATAATTAATTAATTTAAATTTAATTTTAGAAATGTTGCGATATATTTATGACAACGCTCATCCAAACGCTAGAAGAAATACTGTTTCTACAAAAGGTGGGGAATTAAAACATACAAAAACAAATGTTTTGTAAAAGATACAAAAATAGGTGTTTTATAAAAACATACAAAAACATGAGTTTTGTAAAAAACATACAAAACATGTATTTTATAAAAACATACAAAAATAGATGTTTTGTAAAAATACAAAAACATTTGTTTTTATCTTAAAGAAGTTTATTATTATGTGTCTGACAGTATGAGAAAAAAAGGCTATTAGAGTCTTGAATTTTACCTACGCATAAAAATTAGTCGCATACAAATTTTGGCCAAATAAGACTCAAACATCACAAAATGAATTAATTATTTTCTCTTAAAAAAGACATTAGAGTCTGAACTCAATCCTAGAGTCTATCGAGGCATTAACCTCACTCATCCTAACCTTCCATGTTCAATTAAGCGCAAATAATCCACAAGCTTAAAGAAAGGCTGTAAAAGGGAAGAAATAGGAAAAAAAGAAAAGCTTAAAAACAAATGTGTATATAGGCTTTTAAGATATATGCGTTGAATAAAAATGTGGGAGTAAAAAAAAGACATTTTTTTCCTTCAATTGAAAAATACAAACAAAAAATGAATTAAAAACACAAAAAGCCTATTTCCTCTCATTCATTGACTATAAAAATATTTTTTATTTTTGCCTAAATTAAAAAAATGTCAAAGTTTCAAAATGTCAAATTTTCAAAATGTTCAAATTTAATTTTAAATTTTTTTAATATTTCAGGCAATACATTACCCCAATTTGGACAAAGAAATTTACCTTTAACTAGTGGCTCTATGTCAGCTATAAACGTGAATGCTTCGTACTCTAGTGTTCCTTTGGCTAGTCGTATAAGGAGCTACTTAAATGTTTGTATTAAAATTTAGCAGAGACTCTAATTAAGCGGTTTTTGTAGTGAGTGCAATTAGAGTCTTGAATTTTTCACTATAAAAACCATTAGAGTCTTGACCTTTTAATTACCTTATTTTTACCTTTTATTTCCCCTAAAGAATCCTTCAATTTCGTGGCAACCATCTGCCGATCAACGCCGTTTAATAGGCCATTTACTACTTAAGAGACTTCCAACTAATTATCCTTCAACTGCTGTCCTCGATTTTGGACTCAAAGTAGTTGGATGTAGAGATCCACTGACTGGGAAACTAGGAGCTTTTGTTACCAGAGTAAGGCCTGGATCAATTGCTGATACTGTTGGGCAGCTCAGATCTGGTTAGTTTGTTTAATAAAAGAGTTAAAAATGGTCAATTTCAAAATGGTAAATTCCATAAAATCAACACTTTTAGGTGATGAGGTACTTGAATGGAATGGCCACCAATTGCAAAATGCAAGCCCAGAGGTATTCAATTTTTGGGTCTATTAGAGTCTCAGAATTTGAAGTGTCTTTAACTAAGACTTTAATGTTCCCAAAGGGCTCTATTTTATAAAACTATTTAAAATACATTTTAGACAGTCTATACAATAGTTCAAAACAGCAGAACAGACAACCAACTAGAATTAATCGTCTCTCGTCACCTAAGTGGCGATGGAGACGATTTTTTAAATTTAAACAGAAGAAGAGTGTTAAACAATTCTTCTCTACTTTCACATTCACAATCTTTAATATCCGCTAATTTGTCTCCTTATATTAGCGGAGGTGCTTCTCAACAACAACAATTTAAATATTTTCCAAAACGGGTTCCTTCACCAATGGTTCTATTACAACAACAACAACATTACTATAACAATACTGATGGTAAGAGAAATAGAAGGATAAGTTAGAGAAAGAGAAAGTTAGAGAAATAAAACTTGAATCTTTTCAGTTCCCCACTCTTCTTCTTCATTTACCCCGCAATTAATTCAATTCCCGGCTGATACTAATTCTGAAATTTGTGGACAATTGGAGGTTTTATTTTTAATTTAGACTTTAATTTAATTGTTTTTTATTTTTTAAGATTGCTCTTTTATATTTAACTCAAAAGAAAGAATTAATAATTTCGTTAAGTCGTGCCTCAAATTTACTTCCACGTCCAAATGGAAATGAAAGAAATCCTTATATTAAATTATTCCTTTTACCTGATAGAAGGTTAATTAATTATTAATTAATTTTAAATTGATTTTTTAAAGTGAAAAAAGCAGAAAACAAAGCAAAGTGCTTAAAAACACGCTTAGTCCTGTGTGGGAAGAACACTTTTTTTATGACGATTTGGATGAAATTGAATTGGCTAGCAGGGTTTTGGAGGTTGTAATTTTGATTAGAATTAACTGGAAATTTGGCAGTCTTAAGTCTGGGTTTTTAATTTTGACCTTTTTTTGGACCCTAAATTGGGCGTTCTGACCCTTTTTGACGTCTGCGACCAGAACATTTTGTTTAATTTATTTTTTAAGGTTACTCTGTGGGACTACGATGCCTTTGAATCCCACACATTCTTGGGCGAAGTGCTCATTGATTTGTGTCAAGCTCCATTAAATAATCAACCACATGTGTATAACCTGTTAGATATGGATGATGATAATCCTATTAGAATGGTTAATTTCTGTTTCTTTTGTGAAGATAATAATCTTAATTTTAAGAGACTCAGATACCAACAAAGAAGGTATTCTTCTTCGATTACACCCCCGCTTGGTCAACGTAGCCGTTCTCAAGTGAATTTCCCCTGCCGAACATTTCCACATCATTCTTCCTTTAATCCCTCTGATTTTTGTGGTTATAATACTAGTAGAGAGAAGGGGAATAAAGCTACAAACTCTCTATCTGTGCACGACTTACCGGTGTGTTTTTATTTTTTAATTTGAGAAGGCTGTGAGGAACCGTTCCTTTCACGCTACTTTATTGGCTGGAAGGAACTGTTCCTTTCACATTACTTTGTTGGCTGGAAGGAACTGTTCCTTTCACATTACTTTATTGGCTGGAAGGAACTGTTTCTTTCACACTACTTTATTGGCTGGAAGGAACATTTTCTCCGCTTTTTTACTGCGTTGTTCCTTCTAAGTTTTCAACGCCTGTTTTCCCTTTAATTTCTGATTTGAACCCCTCTTCTCATTTTAGCTTCGTTCTCGTCATTTTGGCAATCATTTTTCTGAAATTCCTTCTAACAGTTCTGAAGCATTTTGGCAAGGGAAAGGAAATAATTATTACAGATCTGAAGAAGAAGAAGAATATTGGAACAATAAATCCTTCTGGGATGAAGGAATTAATTTTGGAAGAAATCAAAGATATCGAAGTGGAAGGAGTGGTAGAAATATTTGTTTATCAGATCAAGAACAAGAATGGGAAATTGGACGGAGACGTAAAGAAAGGGATGGGAGAGAACACAGTAGAGAGCATAGGAAAAATAGAGAGCACAGACATCATCAACATCGTCACGGTGATAGACAACACAATGGTAGGGATAGAAGGCCTCAATCTGCTACTGCACTTAGGAATAGTGAGTAAATGTTTTTGTGAAATTGAGGCAAAACTTTGCTTCAAATTTTAAACGTGAAGCAAAATTTTGCTTCATTTTTTTGCTTCAATTTTTTTGCTTCAAATTTCAAAAATTGAAGCAATATTTTGCATCAATTTTTTTGCTTCAACTTTCAAAATTGTAGCGAAAAAATGAAGCAATTTTTTGCTTCACTTTTTAATTGTTTAACTATTTTTAGTTGCTGAATGGGAACTTCGTCATTCTTCTGTAGGAATTAATAATAATATTAATCAAACTTTTAATGATGAAAGGGAAGAAGAAAAAAATATAATTCAAAGCAATAAAAGAACAACAAGACAACAAGAATTAAAAGAACCTGTAACTGGTGGTGGTGTTGGTGGTTATGGCTCTGATGGTTCTGTTGAAACTTTAAGTGTTAATTCTGCTCAAAGTTTGCAAAATAAGTAAGAAATTTAATTTTAATTTATGCTTCACTTTTTTGCTTCACTTTTCATTTTTGCTTCAATTTTTTGATTCAATTTTTATTTTTGCTTCAATTTTTATTTTTGCTTCAATTTTTATTTTTGCTTCAGTTTTCATTTTGCTTCAATTTTCATTTTTGATTCAATTTTAATTTTTGCTTCAATTTTTTGCTTCAATTTCTTTTGTTTCATTTTCTGTCGTTTGCTTCACTTTTTTGCATTTATTTGCTTCAATATTTATACTAAATTAATTAATTTAATTGTTTTTAGAGCTTTACTTCGTCAACAACAACAACAAATTCAGCGTATTCAACAACAACAAAACAATTTTAATCAAAACATTTCTTCTTCCTCTTCTTCTAAAAATAATCAAATAATAGAAGATTATGATGAAGATTTAATAATTAATAATAATAGTAGTAGAGATATTAATGGACAACAACAACAATTATTATTAAATATTTCTGCTAAAGAAATGAAAGATAGAAAAAAGTCTTTAATGACTAGATTAATCCCTGGTAGAAATGGAATTAATGGTAAGGAAACTTTTTGCTTCATAATTTTGTTAAACCTTTGGAGTTGATTTTGAGATAAATGTGAAGCAAGAAAAGTGAAGCAATTCTGAATTGATAATGAAGCAACAAAGTTAATTGCTTCAAGTTTATTTTTTTGCTTCAAGTTTATTTTTTGGCTTCATGTTTTTTTGCTTCAAGTTTATTTTTTGCTTCAAGTTTATTTTTTGCTTCATGTTTTTTTTGCTTCAAGTTTATTTTTTTGTTTCAAGTTTATTTTTTTTTTGCTTCAAATTTATTTTTTTTGCTTCATGTTTATTTTTTTGCTTCAATATTAATTATTAATATTCTTTTATTCAGAAGCAAATAAAAGATTAGGATTTGCTCGTTCAGAAGAAGTAGGTATTCCAATGGAAGGAGGTATAACAACAACAGTTTCAACCACAACATCAACAACAACAGCATTAGCCCCACCAGAACATAATAGAGATTTTATTAAACAAAATAGTAAAGAATCTACTGACAGTTCGGACAAGTAAAAAAAAAATTAATTTTTTGCTTAAATTAAAAAATGTTTTAATTTTCTTCTTTTCAGTTGGCTCCCAATTTTGCCTGACAGACCGCTTGGTTCTTTTATAGAAAACCTTGGACCTGGACAGGTTGTTGGACGACAAGCACTTGGATCATTACCAATAGGGGAATTACTTATCGGTCTATCAATTGAACAAGAAAAAGGGCTAATTTTGGATATAAAGGAAGCAAAGGAATTGAAGCTTGGAAGTAAGGGGGCACCCTGTGAGTTTATTAATTTAATTATTTCTATTTAATTATTTAATTAATTATTTAATTATTTATTTAATTAATTTATTTATTTAATTAATTTAGTTTCCTATGTCAAAGCGTATTTAATGGAAGGCAAAAATTGTGTAGCAAAAGCAAAGACACAGACTTCAAAGACGCGTTCCTCATCCCCTTCATTTCGTCAAAAATTAATATTTACTGAAAATTTACGAAACAAAATGCTTCAGGTTTTTTCTCTTTTAATTTAATTTAATTAAACTTTATTTAAAGTTAACCGTAATAGGCGATTTTGGGCGTTTAGAACGCAAAGCATTTATGGGAGTAATCCAAATTGCTTTGGAAGAATTACAACTTGGAAGAGAACGAGAACAAATTGTTGGATGGTATAAATTATTTAATAGCGAAAGCCTTAATGGGAATACTTGTTCTACTAGTAATTATTTCCCTCAACAGACGACTACTCTGAGGAAGGAAAGTGAAGTTGATTCTGTTAATTAATTATATAGTTTTTACCCTGTGAATTAATTTTTTTATTTTCTATTCTGTGTGTGCGATTTAATAAATTAATTTAAAAAATTTTTAATTAATGTTTTTCAGGCTTAAAAGAAATTTTTTGGAAGTTGAAAATTTGGGAAATTTAAGTTATTTTATTTAAAATTGATTAAATTTGTTTCTTTGGCATTATGTTATTTTTACAGACTCTATGTGCTTTTCTCCCATCTAATCGCGAGTGTCTAGTGCAATAGTTTAAAAAATGAAGAGAATTAGAGATAAAGAGAAAATTTAAAACTTTTTTGGCGGTCTTTTTGGAAATAGTATGGAAAATCGAGAGATTAGAGTGTAAAAGAGAAATAGTTATTTTTAATTTCCTTTTAGTTTTAATTTACAGATTTAATTAAAAAACTGACAAAATGTTTTCTATTCTCGGAGCAGGTGCAGTTTCAGCAGTTGTTGGGGCTATTCTTTATGCTAATCTGCCCACTCGTCTGACCATTGGATCGGCAATACCAACAGTTGAATATTTGGCTGCTACAAATTTAAAACTTATTGAGCCTGGAAAGGGAGATGCTGCAATTTTTGAAGGAAAAAGTGTTTTGGTTTGTTCTTTCTTTTTTCTCTTTAGCTTTAGTCAGTTGTTTAAGCGATCCTTGGTGACCTTATTTTTTAATTTAAAGGCTAGTGACATTTTCAACACAACTCCAACTCTTGTCATGGCAGTTAGACGTCCCGGCTGTTCTTTCTGCAGAAAGGAAGCTTCTCAACTCTGCTCAATGTCCAAACAATTTGAAGAAAAAGGAGTTAAAGTAATCGGAGTTGTTCATGAAACACTTGGCGTTGAAGACTTTAGACCTTTTTTGGGCTGTTCTGATGCTTTGTATTTTGACCCAGAGGTAACTTTTTGAATTATTTTGGAGGTTTGTGAATTTAGATGTTTTGATATTTGGGTAATAATTGTTTTTTTAGAAACGCTTTTTCGGCAAAGAACAGCGTTGGCTTCCCTTCTGGATGGGCTTTTTGCGTGCTTCAACCTATATAAATGCCTATAAGACGAAGAAAGCAGGTTTTGTAGGAAATATGGAAGGAGAAGGTCGTCTTTTGGGAGGTTTATTTTTTAATTTTATTGAGTTAATTTTGTTCTTATTTTTAAGGCATTTATTTGGTTAATAAGGACAAAATGCTCTTTGCACATTTAGAGAAGGAATGGGGAGATGAGCCTGAGGGTGAAGAACTCCTGGATGCTTTAAAGCACATTTAAGTATTTAATTAAATTAAATAGAGAATGCCTTGACCAAAATAAATAAATAAATTATAAATATTTTTACACAAAAATTACTTTGCCATTATTTTTTAATATTTAAAATAAAATAAATTTAGTAGAATAATTAAAAATTAATTTCTTTACTTTTATTATCTCGAAGTATTCTAATTAAAAGGACAAATTAATTCTTTCAAATTATTCTAATTAAAAGGACAATTGTATCATAATAAAGGCTCTGCTGTAAAAGGTATTTATTCAATTAATATTTAATTTTCAATTAACGTGGGTGAATAAAATCAAGTAAATTAACTATAATCTGTGTCAATTTTTCTGTATTTTCCTTCTCTTTGGGTTTCCATTCAAAATTAATTTCCTTTAAATTTTCTTCTTGAAAATTTTGTTTAATTTTCTTTTTTAATAAAACCCAAAATATTTTTTTGTTCTCTTTCAAAATGCCTTCAATTTTGTTTGTCAAAATTTCTGGTGGATTTAACAACATTACAGCATTTAATTCTTCTTTGATTCTGGGCACACTGAAATGGGAGGAGAGTTAAATTGAGTGGATGACTCAACCAAGCGCTAAGCGCTATAACTCTTGAATAAATTAATATTTTTTGATCAAATAAAAAGCATTTAATAGAGCATAAAATTAGCTACAAAATGAGTCTAAAAAGAAAATTTTCGAATCATTACAAAATAAATTATGGCCAAAAAAGTGACAAAAAAGGGTATTTTTGTTGGTTTTTCGACTCTAGCTCCTCTTACAGTTTATCCAAAATTTTTGTTTTAATCTTATTTTGTAGCAAATTTTTTCCTCTATCGATTGGTACCAAAACTATTTTAAGAGGTTCAGCCTTTCTCGAGTTATAAATGTTTAAACTCTGTTAGTACAACGCTACCGTACTTTTCAATTAATTCCAACGCCAGTTGAGAGCCTTTATTTTCCTCAGCCAAAATTAAGATATTATGAAGCTCTTCCCAATTAACAGCTTCCTTAACATTTTCAACATTAAAAGACCCTTCCAAAGCCAAGATAGTGTGTCCACTAGCAGCCAACATTTGCAAAATAGAGGGAAAGCCAAAATTCCAATTTAACGAATTTTCTTTAAATTAATAAATTAATTAATAATTAAATAAATAAATAATAAAATTACCATTAATTAGAATTATCGAACCTCTATTTTTAATTAAAAAAGGAGGTCGGGAAATTCCTGTAAAGCTAAGAGGGTAAAAATAAATAATAAAATTGTTAACTATAATGAACATTTTTATTAACATTTTCTCCAGTAGAAGGCAAAGTTTTATTTAAAACTTGAGCATGTTTTCCGTTAGCAATTACATAAAAGTTTAGAGGTCTTTTAGTTAAATCAAGTTGGTTAAAACTTGGGGAAATTAATGTTTTATTTAAATGTGTATTTTTCCCTAATTTTGCATTGTTAATAAAGGAGGGTTTAATTAATAAAATTAAAAAAATAAAAATTAAATTAAACATTAATTTATTTATTTAAATAATAATTTTTAAAAATAATTTAAATAAAAAAGAAGTTATTTAGTCTTTAGGTTGATTTATTTATTAAAAGAAAAATTAAACAACATCAACGAACATTAACGAAAATTATGTAAAAAATTAAAAACGGAGAGATAAGCATAAAGATAAAAAAATCTTGTTACTCATTTGCTTACATTCGCGCTCTTTTAGTTTAATGTTCGACAAGAAACGCAATCGATCTTATTAGTTGAAGACAAGCTAATAAAACGGATAAACACAAACACAATCAGAAAAAATTTCTTCCTAAAACATTAATTTTATTAAAACACGGAAAAACATTTTATTTAACAACAGTTAATACGGAAAACATTTATTTAACTGAAATGAACACAAAAACTTAAACACATAAACATTTTCCGGAAAAACAATTTAAATTAATACAACATGTTTTCCGGAAAAACAATTTAAATTAATACAACATGTTTTCCGGAAAAACAATTTAAATTAATATAACATGTTTTCCGGAAAAACATTTTAATTTAAATACAACATGTTTTCCGGAAAACATTTACTAGACAAAACACAACATGTTTTCCGGAAAAGTATTTGTTCATGTTTATTTCCTTATCGTTTTTATCTCTAGCCCACACACACACAAATGCAAAAAATAAAGTTTTTTTCTCTCACCAACAAACTTAATGTTTTTCTCAATAAAACTAAACATGTCTTTTCTCTAAACATTAATTTTAGAGTCTAATGATGCGTCAGCTTCGATTTCGTCTTTTACACTTGGCTATTCTAATAATTTCCATTTGCTTCTACTTAAAATATCGCAGAGTTTCGAATATTCAGAATTTTTTAACCGAACAGAGTCAAATAATATTTAATGACCAAATGCAATTAAACGAATATAAAGAACAATTCAGGAAGGTTTTAAATTAAATTACAGTAGAATACAGTAACCCTTATTTTTAGACATTTGGGGGTATAAATGAGAGCATGACACCCGCAATTATTTTATTAAACAAAGTAAATTAATTTAATTAAATTTTAATTTAATTAAAAAAGTATGCTTTAAATATTTCACTCAATTTCCTTTGCAATGTGCGCCATTTCCCTGGCGTTATTGAACAAATTGTAGCCGTTGTTTTTGACTCTGATTCCCATCAAGTTTTAAAGGAAACATTTCCGGATATTGGGGGAATTATATTTTGGAATATTCCTGCTTTGGTTGGTTTATTTTTTTTTAAACGGAAAGTTGGGCAGTAAATTAATTAATTAAATTAAATTAAATTTATTTATTTATTTAATTAAATAAATTAATTAAATTTAATTAATTAAATTATTAACTAACAAATTAATTAATTAAATTAAATTAAATTAAATTAAATTAATTAATTTAATTAATTAATTAATTAATTTGTTAATTAATAATTTATTAATTAAATTTAATTAATTTATTTAATTAAATAAATAAATAAATAATTAAATTAAAAGGGGTGAAGACCTTAAAAATTCCCACTGCTCTTTTTTCCTCTTTTCCCCAATTTAAATTAAATTAATTTTAAAAGCAAGAAAGGTTTACCTCAGGAGATGGTCGTTACCAACTTTTTCAGTATTTTCGTTCAAAGCTAGTTTCTTTATTGACAGAAACAACAAGTCAATTTTGGATGGTTAAAAATTAATTTCTTTTTTTTATTTTATTAATTTAAAAAAAAAGGTTCAAGCTGACACTATTTGGAAAAAAAAATTTATTTGAAATAATTGGTTTATTTTATTTTTATTTTTTAATATTTTTCTTTAGACTTGGAAAGTGATGAATTTGTTAATGCAGAAATTCTATTTGACAGTGAAGGATCAGAAGGATTATTAGAGTCAATGGTAAAATTATAAATAAAATGGGCCAGTTCGGTGCCTACCTTTTAAAGCCAAAATCCTTCGTCCAATTCGGCGCTAAATAAAAATAAAATTGTCAGTCCAGTTCAGTGCCAACAATTTTTAGAGCATTTCGGCGCCAGATTTAGAATGTTTTGATGCCAAATATTAAGTGCCTGGACACTTCATCAAACTAAATAACAAATAAATTTATTCCTCTCATTAAGATTGCCGGAGGCTATTTTTTCGTTCGATCATCCAACGCAACCAAACATTTCTTTGACTCATCCGCTGATTTTTTGTTAAATCATTTTGCTACTGTAAGGCCTAATTAAAGCCCCCTAAAAAACAAATAATTAAGGATAATAATGTAATGACTAGACAATGCCTTCAACGTTCTTTTGGAGTTAAATGTGCTCAAATAAAATACAGGTAAATTAAAGAGGGTCATTTGGGCGCAAACAAGAAGTTACTCTTTTTAACCGTAAATAAGTTGTTCCAAAGGGTCCATAAATTAAAAAAATTTTGTAAATCTAATCTAAATAAGCTTGACAATGTTTCTAAAAATTAAAAAAAATTTCCAAACATTTCTCAATTTATAATCGAAAATTTAAAACATTGAAAAATTCGGGGGTTCCAATATTCTTTCGATCATAACTTCGGGAGTGCTTTAAAAAAAATTCTAAAATATTGAGCAAACATGGGCAACTCTACTCGGAAAATATAAAAAAATTTTCAAGATTTTAGGTCCACGGGAACGGCCCAGGTTAACCCCAGCGCCAACCCATCCCTGCGCCAAAATGGGTAAAGGGAAAGGAAAAAGCTTCCAATTAATTTTTCTTAAATTAAACCAGCATAATCTCAAATTGGCGAATATTCACAAACAAAAAACATTCAATAGAAGAAGAAGAAGGTCCACATTTATTCCAATTTGATGGAGGTGACGGAACAGAGGACAAATTTAACAAAATGAAAGCAAAAAGTTTTATGTTTATTGACATAAATTCAGAAAACCAGAACAAATGTTTACCTCAATATTTAACAACAAATAAATTACTAAATTCAAAAGAATACTTTAAAAATGAAAAAAATAATTTTTTCATATCTTCTGTGCACAACATTTTTGAATTAATTTGTTTCCAATTCCCCTCAGTTAAGCATTTTTTATTAACAAAACTTTTCCCTTATTATGCTGCTTATTTATTTATTTAAATTAAATTTTATTTCTTTTTTTTTAAATTATACAATTAAATTAAAAATTCCCTTTTATATAAAGCACACTTTTATCTGTTAAGTAAAAGTGTTCTTATTAAACTCCGAATTATACCTCACCTTTTTATAAGCTTATTATGTTGGGATAACTCAAAGGTTGTACAAAAAAAAAATTAAAGAAAGAAAGGGGCATCTCTAAACTTTAAATAAAAAATAATAAATAAAGGTTGGGATAACTCGGAATTTTTTAAATAATTAAAAAATAGAATTTTGCTTAATATATTTTTTCACATTATTTTTAGGCACTAAAGAAAAATTAAATTAAGAAAAAAAAATTAAAAGAAAAAAAATATTAAAATAAGGACAAAATGGTCAGAGAAAAAATGCACAAAATTGAAGAGATTAAATTAAAAAAAATAAAAATATAAATAATGGCCTGTTTTAGATTAAAATAAAATTTAAATAGAAATTTTAATTAAAAAGAATCATTAAAAAAGAGAAAAATCCGGTTATTTAGGGAAGAAAATAACACTCGTTAAAAGGGACATAACAGACTAATTTTCAATTAACTTAAAAAAATGACAAAATTCAAATTTTTTAATTATCAGAATATTCTGATTTTTAAATGTCAAAAAGTAGAGAATTAAAACAATTAATTAATTAAAAGGGGACATTAGAGTCTCACTATAAATTTGAGTTAAATATAACCGGATTTTTTCCTTTATTTTGCTGCAATTTGCTTTAAATATTACTTAAAAAATTACCTTTTATTTAAAAGTCCTTTTTTAATTTAATTTAAATAAAACCCCTTTCTTCTTCTTTCTCTTCAAATGGCAAATGTGGAATTTGCTCATTTGAATTTTTAATAATTAAATTATAATATTTTTGTTGTTCTGTAGGCTCAGGTTTTACAAAAGAGAAGGGAAAATAGCCACACTTAAATTAAAGAATATTCTGATTTTTATTTAATTGATTAGAATTTTTGAGTTCCACCCTATTGGCCAGCACCCTGTTGGCCAACAAAAGAAAGAATAAAATAGGCGTTGGCCAATAGGGTTGACACCCAATTTTTAATTTGTTCTGGTTTGGATCAGAATTCTGTTTTTTTTTGTCATACCAGAATTCTGGTCAATTCTGATTAATTCTGATATTTCTGAAATAAATCAGAATAAATTCTGAAATAAAAAATAAACCTGTCCACCATTAACACAACCTTTCCACCATCCTTTATCTTCCCCAATAGTATCCAAAACATGGACAATATCACCAGGATGAAGAGTCAGATATTTAGAAGTATCAGGACGACTAAAAGACTTTTCAGCTCGAAAAATAGCAGATTTAAGTGGAGTAAATTTTAAAATTGCATCAACAGGGAAGCCTTCATTTATATTATTTTCTCGATAAAAATTGATAAGATCCTAAAATTAAAGAGAAATTTATTCTGATTTATTTCAGAATTTATTCTGATTTATTTCAGAATTTATTCTGATTTATTTCAGAAAAAACCAGAATTCTGTCAATCAGAAATCCTATCCCAAACCAGAATTCTGACCAGAATAAACTTAAAATAAATCAGAATATTTCAAACCAAAACTAACCACAATAGAATCAAAAAATCTTTCAGAATGTATAAAATAACTTTAAAAAAATTAATTTAATTAAAAAATAAAATTAAAAATAAACCTTTTAATATTTTCATCAAAATTAATTTTTATATGTTTAGTTCCATTTCTATTTAATGACAAAACATATTTGAGTTTTTCTGGACTAAAACGAACTAAAAAAAAATTTTTTTTTATTTTTTAATTATTTTAAAAATTAATTTAAAGGCTCTATTTCAACCCCTCAAAATAAAAAAAATAAAATAAAATAAAAATTAATAAAAAAATTAATTAATTTAATTAAAAAAAATCCTTTAAAAATACATCAATTTTCCCTTAACAGAAGAAATTTTTTTCTTCTTTAAATGTGCTACCTTCTTTTTAAATTTTATTTAAATAAACCTAGGAATGTTTCTTCTTCCGTTCCGTCAAATAAACTGTTTGCAACTTTGCGTCCAATGTGTCCAAAAAACCAGGGGTACTCTTCTGGCATATTTTGCCTTTCTATTGGAATTTCAAAGGTTTCTATTATTCTACTAAATTTTAATTTAATTAATTTTTATTTATTTTGAAGGTATACAACTCTATTAAACGCAACACTCATTTACCTTTTTTTCTTCTTTTCCTTCAAATGGTCATTTGGACATAATGGTCAAAACGTCTTTTAAGACAGTTTTTCCTGTCTGTGGGTTTAAAAAACCTTTAGCCCAGGCAACCCGACAAATTCAAAAAATTTGGCACCCAAAAAACCCGTTTTTTCAATTGTCTGACCAAAATGTCAGATTGACCAATTGTAAAAAAATTAAAAAATAAATTTAAAAAAACCTGCTAACGATTAAAGGCATTCTTGCCTGCGTAAAGTTAATAAGTGAAGAATTAATAATAATCGGTTGCGTAGGAGAAGACAAAGAAGAAGAAGAATAATCATCGTTTGGCGTTATAACATCAGAAAGAGAACAATTAGATGTTCGGCTGTAGCGTTTCTTCCTCTTTTTAATAAATTTAAATAAATTAAACATTATTTTAAAGAAAAATCTATTTAATTAAAAAAATTAAAGAAAAAAGAAAAAATAAAAAAATAAAAGACACCCAAGCGGGTTCGAACCCGCGCCCTAAAAAAGACTAGAAATTAATGCGTTAAAAAATCAGAAAATGTGTAATTTAGATAAAATCAATTTTTGCAACATTAGATTAAGAAAAAGGACACTTTATTTATGCTAAAAAAGAAGAGTAAAGATCGGAATTTTTTTCTCAAATAAATAAAAGGGTTAAAAGAACACAACCAATGGACACATGTATCCGTCAAAATAGAATAAACAAAAATAAATAAATAAATTTTAAATTATTTTTTCAGTCAATTAAGCTCTAAAAAACCCTCCAAAAATAATTTAAAAAAAAAGAAATTAAAAAAAAACCTCAAAAGAATTAACAGCACATTTTCCTTCACCTTTTCCTTCACAACCTTCAATTTTTCCCACTACACCACAACGTCCATTAGCAAAATTTAAAGACAAAATTGTATTATTTATATTCTGTAAGTGTTGGTTTATATTTAAATTATTTATATTTAAATTTATTTGTTGTGGTTGTTGAGGAAATATTGAAGAAAAACCTCCTCCTTCTCTTTTATTATTATTTATTATTTTAGTGGCTAAACATTCAATTTTTTTGGTGCATTCAAAGTGTAGATCTTTATTACAACCTTTAAAGAAAAATTTTAATTTTTGCGGACAATCCGCAATTTTTGTCCGCAAAAAAATTGCGGACAGAGTCCAAAAAATTAATTTAGGTAATTAAAAATAAATTTAAAAAATATAAAATTGAGTCTAATTTAATTTTTAGACATTTTAAAAATTAAAAAAAAATTAAAAATTAATTAAAAAACCTGAGCAATGATATCCTTGAAAAAACTTTCCAAGTAAAAATTTTTGACAAAATGAACAAGCAGTAACATTATTATAGGTTTTATAAAGCAAAACATGTCCTAACGCTGAAGCTTCTTTTGGATTACTAATTTCACTAAAAAAGAAATAAATTTAAAAAATTAATTAAACAAAAGATCCGCAATTTGTGTCCGCAAAAAACTTGCGGACAGAGTCCAAAAAATATTTTTAAGTATTTTTTGCCTAAAAACACCTCTTAAGCAGGCCAGATCTTTAATTAAAAAAATTTAATTTTTAATCCGCAATTGTTGTCCGCAAAAAACTTGTGGACAGGGTCCAAAAAATTAATTAAATTAAAAAAAACAATGTTTCAAATAAACATTCAAACTTACATTGCCTTTTTAATCATTTCCTTCCAATTATTCATATCATTAGCATTTTTAAAAGTAAATTGAATAAAAGACCCTTCATTTCCTCTTTCTCTTGTTTTTCTTCTTTTTTCAATAAAAAAAGAATTTGAATAATTATCAAATAAATTGCTAGTTAATTTTCTAGATATTGAATTATATTTATTTAATAAAGAAGAAAATTCATTTAAATTCTCAAGCAAATCAAAATCAGAGAGAAAAAAGACATTTTTAAATTTATATGTTCCTGCCTTTAAATTTTATTTAATTAAGTTATTATTTTTTATAAAGTAATTTATATTTTTTAATTATTAAAATAGGGTTTACTATTAATTTAAAGATTAAAAAAAATTAAATTAAGTTAAAGAAAAATTTTTTTTAATGTTGTCCGCAAGTTAAGTTGCGGACAAAGTCTATTAAATTTAATTTTTATTTTATTAAATTATTATTTTTATAAAACTATTTATTTTTTTTAATTATTAAAAAAGAGTTTACTTTTAATTTAAAAATTAAAAAAAAATTTTCTTAAATTTAAAAAAAAATTCCTTCTTAATTAAGAAGCTTTGTCCGCAAGTTAAGATGCGGACAAAGTCCAAAATATAAAAATAAAAAAGAAAACCTCTCTTTTCGCAAAAAGTAGCATACTCTCGAATAAGAAAACACTTCTCTGTTTTGACTTAAAATTAATTCCATTTTCAGTAATAGTTATTTTAATAGTTCCATCGAATATAAAGCGGCCATAATGCAACAAATTCTTTTTATTTAATTAATTAATTAAATAAAATTAATTTAAAAAAAATACCACATTTAATTCAGAAATGCTTCTCTCAATAGTATTAATACAACCAATAATTTCCTGATCTCTCTTCATTTCATTAACATAAACAGCAACATCCTTCATTGCCTCAAACGCTTTGTTTAGCGCTAACCTTTCGTCTGTCCCTTCGGGAGAATTTTTTACTAAATTCTAAAAAGTTAATTTAAATAAATTTAATTAAATTAAATAGAAAAAAACCTCCAAAATTAAATGATATTTTGTTATTCTTTGGAATGGAAGAATGAGAAAATCTCTTAGTTTGAATTGAAGGTTTTTTCCGAGTTCCTTTAAATTAATTAAACTTTAATTTTCTTTTTTTAATTAAAAAAGACATTTATTTGTTTTCTACAAAATAAAGGTACTTGTCAATTATGTTGAAAAATGTCCGCAGTTTTTGTCCGCAAGTAATAATATTTTAGAAAAAAATTAATATTATTACTTGCGGACAAAAACTGCGGACATTTTTCAACATAATTGAGAAGTACCAAAATAAATTTAAAAAAAAATTAATTAATTAAATTTATGGTTAATTAATTAATTAAAAAAAAGGAAATAAAAAGGTAATGAAGATGTGGACCTTTAGGTTAATTTAATTAAATTTGGAAAATTTTTTCTTCTTCTTTTTTTTTTAATTTAAGTTTTTTTAGGTTCAGAAAAGAGTAATAAATTAGAAGAAAGCTTTAAAATTTAGTCATGGATTTAATTCATTTTTTTAAAAATTAATTTGTTGCCTCAACGATGCCCACAGACACAAAAATTCTTTTTTAATTAAAATAACAAAAACTAAAAAAGAGAAAATTCCTCTTCTCTTAAAATTAATGTATTAAAATAAAACCTCTACAAGTCTTTTATAATTAGAATCAATCCTTTCCATTTCTTCAATTCTACGGGCTGAGGAACCCAACTGAGAACAAAAAAGTCCATAAATTGTAAAATTCATTTTAAATCTAAAAAAGGATTTTTTAACTAAAAACAATTAAAAGAAACCTGAAAAATACATCCCCAACCAGACAACCCGAATTAACCGCCAATTCATCTTTAAAAACTAAACCAAGCGATTTAAGCACAGATTGGGTCAATTCGGGAAGGAAAGCTTTATGTAAAGACAAAATTTCATTTATGTTAATGAAGATTGTAGAAAAGTCAGAGCTTCTAAGGTGAAAACGGAGAGGGTTGTAATACCGATCTGTAAAGAAATTTAATAAAATTTTGATAGAAAAAAGTCCGCAAATTCTGTCCGCAACTTTTATTTGATTAAAAAGGATTAAGTAAATAAGGTCAGTAGATGACCCTTCATGTCCTTAATAGAACCGGGGCTTCTAATTCGAAAGATATTTGATGATTTGAGAACATTTTTAAATTAAAAAAAAGTTGCGGACAAAACTTGCGGACAGAGACCAGAAAATAAATAAATACCAATCATTGTCTGAATCCCTTCGAGATAAGACATCTCTGTATCTAACAGTTCTTTTAGACAGTGCTCTCTATTGTTGGAAGGTACAAAATCAATGTAGTTCTTAAAATTAAAAGGTTTAATTTAGAGGATTGGGATAAAATGTCACCTTATTTACTTAAAATTAAAAAAAGGCAAAGTTTATAGTTGGGAAAATTAAGCAAATGGTACCGTTGGATAGAGCATAAAATTTACTACAAAATAACTATTAAGCACAATTTTAGGAAAAAAAAGAAAAAAAAAGTTGTGGGAAAAGAAATGACGCACACACAAAGATTTCCTTTTTTCAAAGCGTTTTAATAATAAATTTAATTTTATTTTCCCAAAAATAGTAATTTTTGTTACAAATTTTCTGCTTTATCCAATAGTACCAAGTCAAAAAATAAAATTAATTTAAATCCAAAAATCGAAATTAAACCTTACATTAGGTAGAGACTTATTTCTAGGTATTTTTTGTGAACAAATAGATTCATAAATTTCCTGTCCTGTCCTTTCTTCTTCTTCTTCACGTTGCTTGTTTAGCACTGCATAAGTATCAAACTCTGTACTAGTGTAATGTTCCTGCTGTTCAACCTGTTCTTTAAGGTTTAAGTAAATATCATCAGTGTCATTATTATCAGTTAATTTAGAAGGAAGTATAGTCTCTTCAGGGAATGGTCTGAAAAATATTTTTTGGTTAAAAAGTAAGTGTACAAGCTTAAGGAAAATGTGTTTAGAAGAACAGGTATAAACATTTCGATTAAACAAAAAACAAGGAAAAAAACACAACCCCGTTTTACCATTACCTAAGCAGTAGAAAAAAAAAGAAAGAACTAACCTCAACCCCAATTGCCTAGATTTTTGACTACGTGAAAGCTGCGACAACAGGCGAAGTACTGCAGGGAAGTTTTGCAATTCCAACAAATCGTCCTCACTAAAAACCTCATTTATTGAAAAATGGTCACGACAGGCGTTGAGAAATAAGGCAATATTTTGTGAGCAAACAAACTTTAAAGTATAATTCAAATTTAAAAAACAAAAATAAATACATGTGATTGTTGATATTGAGACAATATTTGGTGTAAGTAAATACAATTTGGAGACAATTTAATAGCCAATTGACAGAGAATTACCCCATTTCTCAAAATACACGCAAAATCAGCCAGTCTATCGAACTCTGCGTCGATGGGAAGTACTCCAGCTGATTTAATCCAGTCAACACATTGTTGCCATAATTCTTTTTCGGTGTTAAGAATAGGCATTTCTATAAAAAAAACAGTAAAAAATGAGAAATAAGTTAAAATAAAATTTAAAATTTTTGACTAAGAGAAACCTCAAAGTGTCGACTATTTACAATCATTACGAAAGCCCAACAAAAATGTGCGCGTTATTTAAGCGACAGAGAAAAAAAGAAAAACTGAAAGAATTTGAGATATTTCAAAATGTCAACTAATGAAAAGTTATTCAATATAAATACTAATACAAACAAGATGCAAGGGGATTAATTAGAATTATCTATTGTTTACTGAGCACTTGGAAAGTAAAAATAAGACAAATAAATAATTCTAAAGTGGTGTTTTAAATAATTTAAATGCTTTAAAAACTTTATATTAAAAAAAAATTTAAAAAATTAATTTTCAACTACAACTTCACCTAAAGGCCTATTTATTTTATTTATCACAGAATCTTTTTCCTTAACATATTTTTCGTAATCAACAAGTAGCTGGTTTGGAAGTCGACCCTTCCATCTTCCTAAATATGCATCAACTCCGCCCAACTGTTCTTTAAGCTTAAAATTAAAAAATAAATGTTGTACAGAGTGTTTTAAGTAAATAGGTAAGGCTACTCTAACGTCCGTAAAATGCTAAATGAGTACGTATTACCATAAAATTTTGTATTATTATTTGTCAATGTGTTAACTATTAATTCCAAAAATTTCAGAAGGCTTGGTCTAATATTGCAAAAGTTATGGTCAAAAATTCAAAATTTTCGAAAATTTTAAAAAATTTTAAAAATTTCAACCTCTATTGTTTTTAATTAAACAAAAATTTTTAAATTTTTAGTTAACACAATAATCAATATTTCTACAAAATTGCAGGTCTCTAACCCTTAAGCTTTCTATTTTATGAGCGAAGAAGTGACGTTAGTCACTTTCTTTTATATCTGTCGTTTCTCCCCTTACCTTTCTTAAATGTGACGTTCTGACAGGACAATTACAATAGTGACGTTCAATTCCTTTTTTAATTAAAAAATAATTGATTAATTTATTTAAAATTACCAGGAAATCCATCATCCCCAACAGAGCCAATTTGACCAATTTGGCCATCCGGTCCACTCTCTCCAGGCTGTCCTTGCCTTTAAAAACGAAGAGAAAAATTTCTTTTAATTCAAAAATACTACAAACCATCCAACTTCTCCAATAGGACCACTTTCTCCTTTAATCCCATCATCGCCAGGTAATCCGGGTACACCTGCCTGACCTGATGGACCTTTTTGTCCAGGCTGTCCTTTTGAATATTTAATTCCTGGCACACCCGGAAATCCTTTTTAAATTATTTTTTAATTAAAAATCTTTCAGAAAGTGTTTTACCAGGCTCTCCATTCATTCCATTAACTCCATCCAACCCTTTTTCTCCGATAGGTCCGGGCCTCCCGGACAACGCTTTTTTGGGCTTTCCAGGCTTTTAAATGGATTATAATTAATCTAAATTTATTTAAAAAACCATTCCAGGCATCCCAACTTCTCCATTAATGCCAGGAACTCCTCTTTCCCCCGGAAGGCCAGGAGGCCCTGAGGGGCATTTTATACAGCCTGAATTGCTTAAATTAGCTCCTTGTTGAAATGATGAAAGTCCTGGCTTCCCTGGCTCTCCATTTTGGCCTGGTACTAAAAAGAAAAGTTAAAAGTAAGTGGAGAGGCATAGGTTTTAGTTTTACACAAAATTTTAAACTGTTGACCATTTTTAAATTTGACCATTTTGTCCAAAATATATTACTGACCATTTTGTCCCCAGATAATTAAATAAATATAGAAATGTACCTCCATCAATCCCTGATAGTCCTTTGTCTCCGTGTGGTCCTTTTTCGCATTTAAGTGCCACAGAAAAAGCTCTATCCTTTGACTGTTTTTTCTCTTTAATTTCTTTAAAGGTTCCATAAGAAAAAGTTCTAGCCCTTGGGGCTAAATTTGCCCCAAGTTGATTTTCATTATTCTCCAACAAAGTTGAACGTTGTCTGTTGATACGTTGACGGCCTTTAAAGGATTCTAAAAAAGCAGAATTTAAATGCAAAAATCAGAACATTCTGGTTTGTTCTTACTTCTCTCCAAGTGGTCGAGAAATCGTAGACTTTCATTTCCGTTTATTTTTAACGGCGATTCGCGTTCTGTTCGCCTTTTAAGCTGAATTAGTTTTCCATTAGTTAAGGTAGATCCTCTAAGGGAAATTAACCGATGCCATATTTCTTTAGTAACTTTCTATAAAATAATCTTAATTAAAGTAAAAGGGAACAAAGGGGGGTAGTGTGAAAGGAACAAAGAGGGTAGTGTGAAAGGAACAAAAGGGGTAGTGTGAAAGGAACAAAGGGGGTAGTGTGAAAGGAACAAAAGGGGTAGTGTGAAAGGAACAAAGGGGGTAGTGTGAAAGGAACAAAAGGGGTAGTGTGAAAGGAACAAAAGGGGTAGTGTGAAAGGAACAAAGGGGGTAGTGTGAAAGGAACAAAAGGGGTAGTGTGAAAGGAACAAAGGGGGTAGTGTGAAAGGAACAAAAGGGGTAGTGTGAAAGGAACAAAGGGGGTAGTGTGAAAGGAACAAAAGGGGTAGTGTGAAAGGAAAAAAGGGGGTAGTGTGAAAGGAACAAAAGGGGTAGTGTGAAAGGAACAAGGGGGTAATTTAAAGTTATTTAAATTAAATAAAACTTACATTAAATACTCTTCTTTCATTGTTTGCAATTTCATTTAATTCATCCAATTCAACTATTAACATTGGTATAAAAACGGATAAAATACAAAAAGCAATAGCCGTAAGAGTTAGGGAAAGGAAGAAGAGACGTTGAACACATAGATCAACTTGTGAAGAATTTTTTAATTTTTTTTGAATTTTAGATATCTTTTTCATGAGTAAGAAGAAACTAAACATGGCTCTCTATAGTAGAGGCTAGACCTGGAAAATTATTAAAATAAAATATATTAAAATCAGAATAAAAAGTCAGAACAAAAATCAGAATAAAAATCAGAATTAAATCAGAATAAAATCAGAATTAAAATCAGAATAAAAATCAGAATTAAATCAGAATAAAATCAGAATTAAAATCAGAATAAAAATCAGAATTAGAATCAGAACAAAAATCAGAATTAAAATCAGAACAGAAATCAGAATAAATATCAGAATTAGAATCAGATTAAAATCAGAACAACTGACAAAATATTAATTAAAAATAAATAAATATATTTATTTAAATAAAAAAAAAATTATTTCCATCCGGATTAGTAGAAAAGAGAATGAGAAAAAGCGGTATTTCTTTTTAATAAAAGTGAAAATATTTTCAGTGTACTTTTAAGCTAAATATAAATGGGTATATGTAGGTTCAATTGTTTATCTTTTATAAAAATCAAAAATAAATTAATTATATCTTTTAAATTATTTTTTTTTCTTACATTTTTTTAATTTTAAAAACTAGCCTATAATTTGAGAATTAAAAGAAAAAATATTTTTTATTTTAATTTAAAGGACTAGACTTTAAATGGTTTGTGCCTTTTTATTTTTATTTAAATTCTGATTTCCGTTCTGATTTTAATTCTGATTTTTGCTCTGATTTTTGTTCTGATTTTAATTCTTATTTTAATTCTGATTTTAATTCTGATTTTTATTCTAATTTTTGTTCTGATTTCTGTTCTGATTTTTGTTCTGATTTTTATTCTGATTTTTATTCTGATTTTTGTTCTGATTTCTGTTCTGATTTTTGTTCTGATTTTTATTCTGATTTTTATTCTGATTTTTGTTCTGATTTCTGTTCTGATTTTTGTTCTGATTTTTATTCTGATTTTAATTCTGATTTCTGTTCTGATTTTAATTCTGATTTTTATTCTTATTTTTATTCTGATTTTTGTTCTGATTTCTGTTCTGATTTTTGTTCTGATTTTTATTCTGATTTTTATTCTGATTTTTGTTCTGATTTTAATTCTGATTTTTATTCTGATTTTTATTCTGATTTTAATTCTGATTTCTGTTCTGATTTTAATTCTGATTTTTATTCTGATTTTTGTTCTGATTTTAATTCTGATTTTAATTCTGATTTTTATTCTGATTTTTATTCTGATTTTTATTCTGATTTTCAAAAGTACATTGTGTATAAAAATTATTATTTATTTTATTTTTGTTTAAAATTACAATTAATATTAATATTATCATTTATTCCAATTAAATATTCTCCTATTCGGTTAGCTTCTCTTTGTCCACTTCTAAACGCTCCAATAGTAGTTTGAAACATTTGGCTATCTGTCCCTTCTCCAGCAAATAATAATCTAAGTTTCTGGCCTTTATTTGAACATATTGGTTTGGCTAGAAGAGAAAAGGGGTTATCAGAAAGAAGACTGGCCTCAGGGGAAATATAAGTATATGAACCAAAAAAGTGTTGATCATCAAGCCATTTTGTGCTTTAAAAATAAAAAATGTTTTTTAATGATTTTAAGCTTAAATTCGTTCATTTAAGGTAAAAATGAGAAAAAGAAAAAAATTTTCTTTAGTATTTTTTAATGTGGTAGTGTGAAGGGAACATCTGGGATAGAGCGAAAGGAACATCCGTTATATTCTTTGACGGGATAAACTTTATTTTTGGATTTTGAATTTTTTAAACTTAAAGGTGTTATGTTAAGCCAAAAATATCGAAAAGAAAAATATTTCTTTCAATTTATCAAAATTAGTAGTGTGAAGGGAACATAAGGTAGTGCGAAAGGGACATCCCCTATAACTTTTGAAAGGATAAACTTTTTTTTAAAGAATTATATATTTTTAAATAAAGCAGAAAAACTTACACAAAATTACATAAAATCAGAATTTTAGATAAATCGGTAAAAAGGTATGTTCAAAAAACAAGCAGAAATAGGTTACCTTTAGCTAAGTTTTTCGCTTATTTTTTTTGCTTTAAAAAATAAAATCCTGATTTTATTAAATATTTAAAGTAAATTGGACTCTCTATCATTAGAAAAAAAAGAATTTTGTATAATTAATTTTGAAAAATTCACCGAATTATTTTAACAGGAGGACGAACATTTTTATCCGGTAAAACTTCTCTCAGATGTTTTGTCAATAATTCAGACAAATGTTCATCAGTCAGAGAATTTACTAAACGAGGACCATTGCCAGAAAGCCATAAAACAAGTATCTAAAATTATTGAGGATACCCAAAAGATCGAAAAACAAAAGATCAACATAACAAGAGGTTGAAAAATTAGAATAAAATTAGAATAAAATCAGAATTTAATCAGAATAAAATCAGAATTTAACCAGAACAAAATCAGAATTTAACCAGAATAAAATCAGAATTAAACCAAAATAAAATCAGAATTTAACCAGAACAAAATCAGAATTTAATCAAAATAAAATCGGAATTTAATCAGAATAAAATTTAAATTCTGAAAATTACATATTACAATCCTTACCTTATCTTTTGCCCAAGGATGTGGTTGTAGTGTGTGTAAAACCTCTCTTATCTTTCCTTCACTATTTTCATTCCTACAATTCAAGGCAACTAATGAATTCATATTTTCAGGCCAAAAGGGAGCATCATAAATTAAAAATACTTTTTGAATAGTTCCAAAACCAATAGCTTCAATTATTTTTAATTTTTCAGTTGGGAGTTGTGGGTAAAACAAGGTAGAAGCAAAGCGTTTTAAATGTCCAATTGGTACTGTTATCTACAAAATAGAGGTTGGGGTTCAACTGAGAGCGGAGCCAACTGCGCGTTGGCCATTATAGCAAATGGATTGTGTTTTATTTTTTGGGGTTTTTGGTACCATTGGATAGAGCAGAAAATTTACTACAAAACACCAAAAAATTAGAATTTTTGGAAATCTAGAAAAAAAGATAGAGTTAAAAAACGAACTAAAATCAGACGCTTGGCGTTATGTACTTAGTTTTTTGACCATAACTT
This sequence comes from Meloidogyne exigua, assembly GCA_018905775.1. Taxonomy (NCBI): domain Eukaryota; kingdom Metazoa; phylum Nematoda; class Chromadorea; order Rhabditida; family Meloidogynidae; genus Meloidogyne; species Meloidogyne exigua. Next base: position 1,876,288 of record JAGUQR010000009.1, on the reverse strand, counting down.
TTTTCTTCATTTTAGAGAAATTCTGTTTTTTTGGTATTTTGTAGCAAATTTTCTGCTCTATCCAACGGTACCAAAAACACAAAAAAGCACCCAACCGTCCCTGAGTTATAACCGCCGGCACTCAATTGACACCTCTCAGTCGCCCCCAATAAAAACAAAGAAATAATTTAATTTCTAAAGTTGCTTACAATAACAAAATCAAATTGCGTTGACAACCATTCTTCTTCTTTAGAATTTTTATTTTTCTGAATTTTTAAACGAATTCTATCCTTTCTATAGTCAATTTGAGTAACACGTGTATTTAAATTTAATTTATTGTTTGAAACTCTTTCAGCCAATTCATTCAAAATAGGTTGATAACCAAGTGAATTTAGAGTATATGAATTAAAGGGAAATGATTGACTTCCATCCTTCCATTGAGCATAATTATGAACAGCTAATTTTTCTATTGGCGCAGACCATTCCCCTTCGTAATATCCACGATAGACTTGAGCCAATCTATCGTATTGAAGACGATCTTCTAATGAGGCGTTAATACTCTAAAATGATTTTTGAGGAAAATGAGCTTCAGATATTAATTGAGAAAAACAGAATTTAAATTAAAAAAAGGTCGTTCTGTGCCAAAAATTATGAGGCACTGAAACGACCAAATTCGAGCTATTTAAACCTACTTTCAAAAAATTTTCATAGTCATTATCAAAAAGCTCTGAAATAGTTGTACTCCAAATTTCATGAGTAGCTAAAGCCATTTCAGCATAACGCAATTCAAGGAAAGAAGAAAACTCAGCAAACTTGTTCACTTTTTCTTCAGGAATTTGACAATCTCGGGGGGAAACAAAATGTGCGTCTTCAGAAATTAGTTCAGAATCATCTATTTGGCCTGTAATTATCTAAAAAAGGTTTTAAAACGATTTGATTTTTTAAACATAAATTTGATAAAAAACAAAAAAGCACAACGAATGAAGATAAAATTAATTTACACTAGACGTACTCGAACCCAACCCCCTCATCGACTAAACCCAAAACCTTACCACCTCAACAAAACAAAACATAACAAAATAAACTTTATTAAAACTTAAGTAATATATTTAATTTAGGCTTAACTTAAAATTGAATTACCCCAAGTCGTAAAGCAGCCTCATAGATTGGATTATTCTTTCCATTAATAAATTCAGCACCTTGTTGAAGAAATATCCCATCTTTTAAAGTTTAATTTAGTTACTTAAAATTCTCTTTTTTTCTTTACCAAATTCCAACGGGAAAACTCTTCCCCCAACACGGTTTGAAGCTTCAAATATTTGGACATTGTGAAGGCCAAGCTCTGCTAGGCGATTAAACGCAGATAGACCTTTAAAACAAAAAGAGTAAGTTACCTTGGGGGGGTAGTCCAAAAGTCTATTAAAACATTACCAGAAAATCCAGCTCCAATTATAGCGATAGAGACATTTAATAAAAGACAATTATTTAAAGCATTTGGCCCTGTCAGGAAACCTTCATCAGCAATTTTCTGATTTTTTTAAATTAAATTAAATTAATTTATTTTTAATATTAATTTTTTACCAATAAATATACCACTGATATTAATTGAAGGAAAAAACGCATACAACGCAGCACAAATATTAAAATAAATGGGGAGATGGGAAGAGGAGAAAGGTGTTTAATATAATATATGGAACGTGTATTAATGTCCCCTAAAAGGATAAAAAACGAAAAAGTTAATTTTTGGAACATGTGAGGGTTGTTTGAGTCTAGGCATTCTTGGGGATTCTAGGCTTTATAACTCCTCGCTGGATTAACCGATTTAGATGATTTTGGTACCATTCGATAGAGAATTAAATTTACTATAAAATACTAAAAAATAAAAATTTTAGAACAAAGGAGAAAAAATTAAGGCCAGAAAGTAGACGAAAATATCGGCTTTTGACGGGTTTTTTGTCTATAACTTTGTGTCTAGTTTTCCAAAAATTTAAATTTTAAGAAGCTTTGTAGCAAATTTAATTCTCTATCAATTGGTACCAAAAGCATTTAAATCTGTTAATCCGATGAGGAGTTATAGTGTCTAGACTCAATTGATACTAATACCCCAACAACGCCGAAAAAAATTTTCAACGAAAAATAAATTAAAGTTAAAATCAATTATCGAGAAAGAGAGATTTGTGTAATATTCAATTAAATTAAATTAGTCTAAGAAAATTGTTTATAAAATTAAAAAAAAATTATTTACAATTTTGAAGTCCTTTTTTCACTGTTCAAATAAATGACTTTAAATTTAAAAGCCTAATGAAATTAAATTTTAAATAAAAAAAAATTTTAATTTTAAATAAAATCATTATTTCTTTTTTTATTCTTCCCTGCCTCAGTAAAAATAAATTTATATTTTTTGTTTTTAAATAAAGAACGAATTTTAGGTGTAGATAATGTATAAAGTAGAGGATTAATAGTTGAACATGAATAATTTAGCCATAAACAAAGTCGAAAAACTCGATCAGAAATAATGTTGGGCATAAATATACGAAGAGGCCAAACGAACAAAAATGGAAACCTTAAAATGTTTTTAAAAGTTTTATTGTTTGTTTTAGCTAAAACACAAACACTCAAATAAAAACAAACAAATGAATATTGTTTATAACATTTTAGAACATCAACTAAACAAAAAACATTAACAAACACATTACAAAAGAGATGAACAAAACAAAAACATAAAAAGAATTACTAAAACATTAATAAACAACAAAAGAAAGCATTACTAAACATTAAAAAACATTAAAACAAAACATTAACAAACAGAACATTTAAAAAACATCACCAGAACATTGAAACAAAACATTAACAAAAACATTAAATTAACAAAACAAAACATTTAAAAAAACATCACCAGTCATAGAAAAACATTAAAACAAAAACATTAAAGCAAAACATTGAAACAAAACATTAACAAAACATTACATTAACAAAAACATTAAATTAACAAAAGAAAGCATTAACAAAAACATTAACAGAACTTAAACAAAACATTAAAACAAAACAAAATGTTTCCTTACCAACAAAGAAGAAAACAACAAAGAATAAGTGCAACAGCCCTAGCTGCCTTAATTTGTTGTACAACCCCTTCCTTTTGCAATAATAAAGCAATGTTTTCAGAAAATGTAACAATTGAAAACCTAGCAGAAGAAAGGCGTTGTTGCCTTTGTTTTAAAGGTTTGTTTAAACTAAAATCTTTTTCTTCTTCTTCTTCAGAAATAAAAAAAGAAGGAGAAGGGGTTGTTTGTTCATCGTTGTTTATTACTCCCAATGTTGTTTTTAATTTCTCAATTTCATTGATTTTAATAAGCCCAGAGATTGTTGGTTTTCTGCAATATTGTGGAAGGGAAACTTTTCTTAAAACTTTATTGTTTAAATTGTTGTTGTTTTTTGATGTGTCAGAGACTTTAAATGAACAATTAATTATTTTATTTTATTAATTAATTAATTAATTAAATAATTAATTAATTAATTAATTAAATAATTAATTAATTAATTAAATAATTAATTAATTAATTAAAAAGGTTACCTGAAGCCCTTTTCCCTTCGTTTTTTATTTTTTCTATTTTATTGCAATTATTCTCGTATTGATTTATTTTTATTGGGGATAACAATGTTTGTTGAGGTTGTGTAGTAGTTGTAGAGGGAAGAATAGGCCCCAAATGAGGAAGAGAAGAATGCTCCCGTAAGAATTTTAAATGTTTGTGGACAACAAAGGAAATACGAAGAAAAAGAAAAATTTGAAAAAAAAAAAGAATTTAAATTTTTAATTAATTAAATTCACTAGAATAACTGCTGGTAAATACAAGGCAGGCAGTGCTACCCAAAAAACTTGTTTTGCAACTTCACGAGAAGGAAAACAATGGAAATCGTTGGATTGTTTCTGTCCAAGTGGAGGAATTCTTCTTGTTCTGAAATTTTTATTAATTAATTCTGATTTATTCTGATTTTAATTCTGATTTAATTCTGATATTTTTCTGGTTTATTCTGATATTTTTCTGATTTTATTCTGATATTTTTCTGATTTATTCTAATTTTTTTCTGATATTTTTTTGATTTATTCTGATTTTTTTCTGATATTTTTCTGATTTTTTAAATAAATTCTGATTACGAGAAAACAACAATTAAGTAGACAGGAACCCAAATAAACAAAGGCAACATCCAAATAATTAACATTAATCGTTTCGCCCTATTTCTGCTACTTGTAAATACTCTTAAAGGTTTTTCTAAATTCCAAACTCTGTCTAATGCAATTGCACAAATTGAATATAAAGATTCTGTACAAAATATAAGGTCAACCAATTGCCAGATTTGACAGAGCCAATGAGGCAAATTAGTTCTGAAATTTATTCTGATTTTTATTCTGATTTTTGTTCTGATTTTATTCTGATTTTATTTCTGATTTTTATTTCTGATAATTTTTTAAATTCTGATTTTTATTCTGACTTACTTCCATTCATATAAAAGCATTAAAGGCATTACAACACACCCAACACCCAGATCTGCCAAACACAAACTAATAATATATAAATTTGTTGTTCTAGAAGACCGTTGTAAAGGCCTGCAGAATATTAAAAGAAAAAAAGTAATTAAATTAGCACAAATACAGAAACAAGTAAATAATGCCAATATAAAAAGGCCAAAGGGTCTGAACTGAGTAAAGAGTTGATTTATCTGATCATCAATTTGTTGTGTTGGGTAAACGGTAAAGAAACGCATAAATGAATTTAATTACTGAAAAATTAATTAATTTAATGTATTTTACAAAAATTCTGATTTTAATGTATTTTATAAAAATTCTGATTTTAATGTATTTTATAAAAATTCTGATTTTAATGTATTTTATAAAAATTCTGATTTTAATGTATTTTATAAAAATTCTGATTTTAATGTATTTTATAAAAATTCTGATTTTAATGTATTTTATAAAAATTCTGATTTTAATGTATTTTATAAAAATTCTGATTTTAATGTATTTTATAAAAATTCTGATTTTAATGTATTTTATAAAAATTCTGATTTTAATGTATTTTATAAAAATTCTGATTTTAATGTATTTTACAAAAATTCTGATTTTAATGTATTTTATAAAAATTCTGATTTTAATGTATTTTACAAAAATTCTGATTTTAATGTATTTTATAAAAATTCTGATTTTAATGTATTTCATTAAAAAAATTAAATAAAACAGCTAGAACGCAATTTATAACATTTTAAATTAAATATAAAATTAAAAGCCTATATAATTAAAGAAAAGTTGGAATATTAAAATAAAAGGAGAGAAATAAATGCGCATTTAAGTAATTTGCCACAAAACACACATGTTCTTTTGTTTCTTTTAATTTTTTCTTGGCAAATTAAATAAAAAGAAAAAATTTTATTTTCTTAGAAAGTAAAAGAAATTATATTTTATTCACACATAAAAATGTTAAAATACAAAAATTAAATATTTAGAATGTTAAATTAAAAAAAATTAGATTTCTTGAGAAAATTAAAGTAAAGCTAGGTAATTAATTTAAAAATGCTTTTCGTGGAAAATTCCTTTTTGAAATAAAATTACTCTTTTTCACATAGAATATCTTAAAATCTGAAAACTCAAAGCTATTTAAGGGTTTTCTGAAATTATACAAATGGTCACTGACAAAATGGTAATTGACAAAATGTCAAATGGACAAAATGGTAAAAAGGAAAAGTTGCTCAAAAACGTCTAAAAACATTAAAAATTTAAATAAACAATAAAATAGATTCAATTTAATATTTTTAAGATTGCTTTTAATTTCAAAATTAATAATAAATAGGATTAAAGACAGTGCGTAGACGTCAAGCACAAATAACACATAAAGAAAAAATAAATATGAATAGTCTTTAACTAAAAATAAAGGAAAATGTTTATGTCATTAATTAGTCATCTCTTTAAAATTTTTAAAGTATTTCTTACAAAATTAGAATTAATTCCAGAAATAAATACAAAAAATGTTTTCTCTTTGCTTAGTTGTTTGGGCGCAGAAGTGATAAGGCGCAAACTTAAAAAAACGTTAACTAAACTTAACCGAAAATATTAAAATTTTTTATAAATATTACTAATAGTCTTGACTATCTAGCCTATAAATTTCAGAATTTTTGAATCACTTGTTGCAAAGTTATAGTAGAAAAACCTGAAAAATGGCCTAAAATTGGCTATTTTTTAACCCTAACCTTAAAAATTATGAGCCAAAAATTCTGAATTTTTTGGAAATTAAAGAAAAATGTGTTCTGAATATCTGTGCAAAATTTCACGTTTCTAGGTCTTTTTTCTGCAATTTTAGAAGCTCACGTCCAATCGTCCCTTTTCTTCTACACTTTTGTAGACAGCAAACAAATTTGCAAAAATGTCAAACAAATAAAGAATAAAAGCAAATATAAAAGAAAAATAAATAATTACGACTGAATGAATGACAGTTTTTGCAAAAATAATTTTTAAAAAAATACTTTAACCTATTAATTTGTGTTTTTTGTTCTAGTGTGCTTATAACGGGATTTTTAGGTATTTAATTAAAAATAAACTTTTTTTTAATTAAAAAAAATTTTTATTTATTTTATAAAAACAAAATAAAGTTAAAATTATTTTTTTCAGCTATTTAAATCGTTATTGGAGGGCTTCTGTGCCCTCCTGCAGGTGTACACAAAGCCAAGGGCGCAGCCTTCCTCATCACGTCCACTAACTTCATAGGTACATTTACAAGTGTTATTAGAAGATATTCCTTTAATTTATTAATTTTTAAAATTTCCCTCCTTTTTTAATTTTTTAAAGGAAACAACCAGGAAAGTCTAAGGGACAACTCTTGTCATTGTAGTCGCTTGGGCGCCCATCCTTTACTGCGTCTAATACACGACAATTAAAAGTTGGACCTTTAAGTAAATAAATAAACTTTGTTTTATTTAATTTTTAAATTGCCTGTATGTCTATGATGTTCGGAATGAATAAATGTTGGTTTAAATACTCCCTTCCTTTTGGGAGTGTTTGTTGTCAAAACTTTGTTTGTTGATGTTTCTAATTGTTTTGTTGTTGTTGTGAAAGCCTTTTGTGTTGAAAATAAAGTTTGTTTTTCGTTCAACTCATTTTGTAAAGGTGAAATAATTGAATGTTCGGGATGACGGGAGTGCTCTCTGTAAAAGGACCAAGTAAACTCCAAAGCTTATAAGTCTTGACTGGGTTATTCGTCTAAGGTGTTTTTGGTACCATTTGATAGGGAATAAAATTGTCTATAAAATTCCCAAAAATCGTATTTTTAAATAAATGAACAAAAAAGTTGTGGTCAAAAAACAAAGAAAAGTGGTACTTTTTGACGGTTTTTTGCCATTATTATTTATTATTTTTAATTAAGGTTTAGTTTTTCTTTTTTATTTTATAGTACTTTCTTTTTTTTATAATATGCCTGAAAATTTTCTTAAAAGGTTGATCTAATAAAAAGTTATAGTTAATTTCGTCTACCAAGTGCAGCAGCACACAAAACAACGACCAAACTTTAATTAAAAAATTAAGAAAAATTTTCTCACTTTTCCCAGCTTTGAATAGCCAAGGAATCATCCGGTTCCTTTTCCCAAGACCGAGGCAGTGCAAAACCTCCACTCTGTGAGTTACTCCCTTCAATAGACGGCCTAACGGCTATGACGTTTGAACGAACTTCAACAACAACTTTTTTGTTATTTGAAGGAAAAATTCTGAAGAAAAAATAAAAAAATAATTTAAATTCCAAACCCTCTTAAATTTGCTTTTTTAATTAATTTTCTCAATCTTTCAATTAAATTCTCTCTTTCAACTTTTTCAACAGGAGAAAGTGTTGTTGTTAAGGTAGTGGTCGTTTCGGCGCTGAAATTAAAAAAACGTTTTTTCGAAATAAAAAAATTTTTTAATTTATTTCTAACTCAATTTTCATTGTTTTATTTAATAAATGCTCTTCTTTATTAATTTTAATTGTTTCTATTATTTTTGTAGTCAAATTTGTTTCATTTTTTATTTTTTCTGGGTTTGTTGTTTTTATTTTTCTATTGATTATTTGCGATTTTTCTTCATTTTTTTCTTTTTTAATTAATTCTGTTGTTGAGTAAATTAATGGGGACATTGTTGTTTTTTGCGAGACCGCTGTTGATGGTTTTGTATAAAGCCGAGCCCATGGATGATTGAAAGGTCGAGTTCTGGGCAGTGGGGTACTCCACAAAGGCTTTTTACGTGTTACAATTGGAAGCTAATAAAGGGAAAGAACATTCTGATTTTTGTTCTGATTATTCTGATTTTTGTTCTGATTTATTCTGATTTTAATTCTAATTTTTGTTCTGATTTTTTATTCTGATTTGTTCTGATTTTTTATTCTGATTTGTTCTGATTTTATTCTGATTTTTTATTCTGATTTGTTCTGATTTTTCTGATTTTTATTCTGATTTTTATGCCTACCTGTGTCCAACCCAAATTCTTTCCAAGTTTGTGTAATTCAAATTGTGGCAGTTGTGCCAAATGCTCATCATAAATGTCGCCATGCTCAGTATTAATCAAGTCTTCCTCAAAATCTCGACTGTAATCCCTTTCCTCTGCTAGTTGTAATTGTGCTTCATCCATTAATATATTGCCTTCTGAATTGGGAAAACTTCTGATTTTAATTCTGATTTTGTTCTGATTTTCTGATTTTTATTCTGATTTTTTATTCTGATTTTTCTGATTTTTATTCTGATTTTTCTGGTATTAATTCTGATTTTGCTCTGATTTTTTATTCTGATTTTTAATTCTGATTTTTAATTTTTATTCTGATTTTAAATAATCAAAATTTTAATTTTAGAACTTACTTCCAAATCTAAACCTTTCCAATTCTTTACTTAGCGTATTAGTCATGCATAAAAATAATAAGGGAAAAAAGAAATATAATAAATTTATCAAGAAAATCATTATGCATATTATTTAATTTTAAGTTTAATTAATTAAATCATTTACAGAACTCACTTGGTTCTATCCTAATAACTTTTGAACGGAAAATCGGTCCAAGACTATTTTGGTACCATTGGATAGAGGAGAAAATTCTCTACAAAATCATATCAAAAAATAAATTTTAAGTAATCTAGAAAAAAAGATATTCAAAAAATACTAACGCTAAGTAAAAGAAAAAGGTCAATTTACTGCCTTTTTGAACCTAACTTTTTTAAACAGGCAAATAAAATTTTTATTTTTAAATATAAATGAAGCCAATTTTCACCTCTATCAAATGATATAAAGAACAAAATTAATAAGCCATGTAATGAAAAATTAAGAGAATTTTGGTTGCGTTAAGTCATACACTTTTTACCCCTTCCTTTGTAAATTTAAAAGGACAATAAAAAAAGGTTTTTTTTACCTATTTTAAACTACAAATAAATAATAATAATAATTTTATAGATTTTAACGGGTAAATGTTTTTTTTTCTATTTATTAAAAAGAAAAAGGGCCAAGGATTTTTGGAACGAAAAGCGATTTAAACAAAACAAGTTTTATTTATGAAGAAAACAAATTACACGAAAATGATCAATTTAATAAAAGTCAAATAAAAGGTGTCATTAACCTTTTAATGGTAAAATGGAGGAATGTTTTTACGCTTTGTTTTTGGACAAAGTTTTGGAAATGTTGGATTAAAATAATTCTGATATTAATTCTGATATTTGTTCTGATTTTGATTTTAATTCTAATTTTAATTCTGATTTTTAATTCTGATTTTAATTCTGATTTTAATTCTGATTTTTGTTCTGATTTTTAGTTCTTATTCTTAATTCTGATTTTTGTTCTGATTTTTGTTCTAATTTTAATTCTGATTTTTATTCTGATTTTTAATTCTGATTTTTTATTTATTTGAATTAAACCTCTATTTCTCTCATTTAAAAATAAACAACTCATTGTCAGCTATGTAAACATTAATTTTTTAATAATAAATTTTAATATTTATGCAAATCACTAAATCTATTAACAAAACATTTGTGTAGTAAAAATTTTCGAAAATCAAAAATAATGCGAATTTTTATTTTTTTATTTTATTTAAATATTTATTCATCATCAAATATAAATTCTGTTCTTCCTTGTCAATGTATGAAATAAAATCAGAATAAAATTAAAACATTAAGGAAACAAAATCAGAATTAACAGGAGAAAAACCAGAATAATACCAGAAAAATATCAGAATAACACCAGAATAATATCAGAATAATATCAGAATATACCAGAAAAATATCAGAAAAATACCAGAATAAATCAGAAAAATACCAGAATAATATCAAAAAAATATCAGAATAATATCAGAAAATTATCAGAATAATATTTACTTATTTTAAGTTGGCGAATGTTCGTCATGGGACATTTTATTGCTTCCTTTATTAACAGAAGAATTTAATCAACTTAACCTTCTGAAGGCAATTGTTCGCTCAATGTTGTGTGGCTGTCGTTGGTATTTTAATGAAAAAATTAAAATTGAATTGGCAATCAAAAATGGGTCTATTTTGCTCATTAAAGATCCAATTTCATTTCCAGAAATAGAAAAGGTAAAATTTAATTTTTATTTTAAAAATTAATTAAAAAATAAGGCAACGCTACCTTTTGCCTCATAACTAGAAAAATAAAAAGGACTAAAATTCTATTTTTTATATTATTTAATAGAAGAAACAATCTGCTATAAAATTCCAAAAAATAAAAATTTTAGGTTTATCTACAAAAAAGTTATGGGTAAAAAACAAAGGTAATATATCTAACGGTAAACGGCCGTATTTTGGAGTTTTTTGGCCATATCTTTTTTTTAAATGGGACCTAAATTTTTAATTTTCTATTTATCTTGTAGAGAATTTTTTCCTCTATCAAATGATACCAAATTTTCCAAAAATGGTTAATTCCTTCTTTAATTATGGTAAAAAAAGTAGACCTAACTTTTATTGTTTTCCAGTTGGATCAATTTAAATTTTCTTCAAATGAGAGGAAACAAACAAATAATAATTATTGGAAAATTTTTTTAAATAAAATTGTAACAAATATTGGTAAAAATACTTTAATTTTAAACAACACATTATTACATTCAAATAATTCTAATAAAGAAGATAATGAAGGAAGAGGAAGTTTTGTTTTTGTAATTACTGATTTTGAAGGAAATAAAAGTAAGTTTGAATTTAATTCTGATTTTTAATTAAATGTTTGTTTAAATTTAATTCTGATTTTTAATTAAATGTTTGTTTGAAATTTAATTCTGATTTTTAGTTAAATGTTTCTTTTAATTTAATTCTGGTTTTTAATTAAATGTTTGTTTATATTTAATTCTGATTTTTGTTTGTTGTTTGTTTGGTTTTTAATTCTGATTTTTAATTAAATGTTTGTTTAAATTTAATTCTGATTTTTAATTAAATGTTTGTTTGAATTTAATTCTGATTTTATTTATTCAATAGAAAAACATACAAAACTTAAACTAAATCTTCTTCTTTTATTTTCCCAGACGAAAAGGATTTTCTACAACATTTTGACCAACAATTATCAGAACATGGAGTTTACTTTCGTTATGTTCGTCTCAAATTTGATGACCATAAACAAACACAGATTACAACAGGTGGAGGAAAAACATCCACTGTAAGTTTATTTTATTATTCTGATTTTTTTGATTTAATTCTTTTAGGTTAATGAACGCATCCGTAACATTAGTTCAAATATTATTCGTGTAGCAATAGTAGAACAAGGTTCTGACTTTGACGCTTTTGTAATTGTTCGGCCATGCCCTCAGCTAAACGATTCAGAAAAAATTCGTGAATATTCGTAAGTTAAAAAAACTGTTCTTTTTGGCGCGGCAAGTAAATTTTTGGTTTTCTACCCTAATTTTCGACTTTCAGAATTCGACATTTCGAAATTTTTAGGGAATTTAGGTCAGACTCTAATTACCCTTTTTGTATTTTTGAGATAAAGTTAATTATTTAAGCATTTTTAACTGCGCACCAAATACTCTGCGCCCAAATGACCCTTTAATTTTATTTTTAGTTATGTCCAGCATTTCTACTACGAAAATTGGCTTCTCAGAAGTAAAAAATTTTAGAAATATTTAAATAAATTTAAGAAAAAAATTAGACCCAAGAGGAGCCTTAATAGGCCTTGCCCTTTGTTTATTTGCCGTTCTTTGTGCGATTTCTGCTTATTTGTTTAATATATGGGAGACTCGAACAAGAGAAAAAATGAATAGCCAAGGAGGACAGGATAATTAAAAAATAAATTATATTTAAATTAAACGACACGAACAGAGTTTTTTTTTCTTAAAATTAATTATAAAAATCCTCTCCTGTTATAAACAATTTTTCTTTTATTTTTTCGGTCTGAACATTAAAAAAAATTTTTTTTTTAGTTTAATTGTTGCTATGCCAACTTGAGTATTCTTAATTAAAAAAGAAGGTAAATTATAATGTTTATTTGTTTACAAAAATGTCAAAGACCGTTAATTATAATTTCACGCAAAAAATAAGAGGAAAAGGTGCGTGCTTTTACCGTTAAGAGGCGTCAAGTGTTTACTTCGTTTTTTGCCTCGTAACTCTTTACCCAATTAAATATTCCAGCAATTCTTGGTATCTTTGAATAGAGAATTAAATTTGTTACAATTTAAGTGGGAAAGATTAATTTTCGATAAAGAGCAGAAAAAGTTGTGGCCAAAAGAGTGTTTTTATGTGGATGGGGGTGTGCGTAATTAATTAATTTTTTTACATCAACTTTTGTTTTTTTAATTTTTCTTTTTTGCTGTTTTTGTAGAGGAGATTCTCCTCTATCCAACAATTTTTAATTTGTTCAAAAACATCTATCGGTTCGAAGGATATGATAGATTAAGTGAGCTTAGTCAGTTGAGGTCAACCTGTTTAGGCGCAAGCAAAAATTCGAAAATTTTTGAATTTTTCATCTTGCAAATGTTAGTTAATATTATTAAAAATATAAATTTTAAATTTCATAAGCTTAGATTCATTTTAGACAGTTTTATAAGCCTCCAAGGACGAGCGGTCAACGCCTAAACATCCCTTTTAATTTCTTTGATTTTGGGCAAAAAAAAAATTTTGTTTAATTTTATTTTATTTAAATTTAATAGAAAACATTCTTTTTTAATTAATAAGTCGAAAAAAAATTAAAAAAGTGCAGTCTTCGTTTAATTAAAAATCAAGACTCTAATGAACCTTTTTAAACCCAACTTAGGTTGAGTAAATAAATAAAACTTTTCTTGGTTAATTTTTAAAAGAAAAAGGAACGGTTGCTATTGACGGCAATTTTTTTTATTTCTTAACGTAAATATTTAAGTAATTTACGTTATAATTCATTTAATATTCCTTAAATACACGTGATAATTAAAATAATTTTTTTTAATAAAAAAAAAATAAAAATTTTTTTTTAATTTTTTTGTGCTTTTTTAAGGTGTTTTTACACATTTTTCACATATTTTAATTTATTTTTGTAAAATTCTCACAAAAATATAAATTTATATGTTCTTAACGCTAATGCACTCACGAACATAAAGCCAATTTTCCGTACTAAAATTGACTTTTTTTGGTTTAAATTTGTAAGCTTTTTCTACTTTTCTCGTACAACTCTAATTTAAATTTGTTTATATAAATTTAGGAATATTTTTAATTTAAGTAAAACCTCAAGTTTTTAAAGAAAATTTTCTTTAACTTTCCCACTGTCTTTCCACTGTTTAGAGACTACAGAAATTAAGTCAGCAGAGAAAGATATTTTTAAGTAAAAGGAACTGTACAAAAGAACTGTAAATATTTCTTCTGTCTATTAATTTTATGCACTCTCTAAATGAGTGATAATTTAACTTGAAGAGAGACACTGATCATTTTTAGACAGCTAGCGTTCTTTCTGAATTTAATAAAGCAAGGCTAGTTTGTCGCATGTCAGTGCTTAACTGTCCTGTCTGTTTAATTAAACGCTTTACTTTTAGATTTTAAATTAAATTTAAATGTTCTAAATTAAATATTAGCTCTGTAAAATACATCAAAGAAGAAAGCGTTTCTAATACTTTAAGTTAAAAAGTTGATGCAGCCAATAAAATGGGTTCTAGTCTCTGCAAAGGAGAAAAAGTTTATGATGAACAAATGGACAAAGTATTTTTTAATTAATTATTTTCTAATTTATTCTTTTTTAGAACCAACAAATAGAAGTTGAATTGCAAAGGGATAGGTTAGAACAACGCAAAATAGTAAAGATACTTTTGCTGGGAAGTGGCGATTCTGGAAAGTCTACAATTGTTAAACAAATGAGGTTTTTATTTGATTTCTTTTCCTGTTGTTTCTTGTCCTTAGTTTTCGATTGTCCTTAGATTTTTTTTTATTCTTTTCCTTACAATTAGAAATGTCCTTTTTTGTCCTTACAATTAGAATGTCCATTTTGTCCTTACAATTAGAAATGTCCTTTTTGTCCTTACTATTAGAAATGTCCTTATATTTCTTAAATTTAGTCCTTAAGCGTCTACCCATTTGTCTTTTAATTTTTATATTCAGGGCATTTTTTAATTGTTTTTAATTAAAAAAATTTTTTTCTTTAAAGAATTTTACACACCAACGGGTTCAATGAAGCAGAATTAATTAATTACAGGTTTTTTCTTTTTTTTCCTTTTTTTTAATTAAAAAAATTTAAAAAAAGGTATATGCTACATACAAACTATATTGGCTCTTTTCATTATATTGCCAAAGGAATTAATCAAATTCAACTTGATGTGCCTTCTCAAGAACGTGATTTGGTCGATAAATTTGAAAATCATTTTACCAAGTTTTTTTTTATTTTTATTTATTTTACTTTGTTTTTAGATTTTTGGACTTTGATGATTCGGAAATGATTAAATTGGTTGGTTAAATTAAGTGGAGGATTATTGGACCCCTCTCTAATAGAAAGGACATCTCTCTAATTGAAAGGACACCTCTTTCTAATAAAAAGGACACACCTCTCTAATAGAAAGGACACCCCTCTCTAATAGAAGGGACGCCTCTCTCTAATTGAAAGGACACCTCTCTAATAAAAAGGACACCCCTCTCTAATAGAAAGGACACCTCTCCAATAAAAAGGATAACCTTAAATTAACCTTTTTTATATTTTCAGATAAGTAAATTTCTTAGCTATGCATGTGTTAATGCAGCATGTCAACGGTTAACAGAATTTTATGTTCCAGACAACACAACATAGTTTATTTTTAATAAATTTAATTTTTAAAAAATATTTTCTTTTAAAAAAGTTTATTAGCCGAATCAAATAGAATACTCCATTCTGAGTATAAACCAACTGATGCAGATGTAATACATGCTAGGGCATCAACTACAGGTGTTCATGAAGTTTGTTTATTTTTTGTTGTTTTTTACTGGCGTTTTGGAAGAAGCAGCCGCGGTAATCACTTAAATGAGCTTGGTCCCCCCTATGCTTTTATTGATATTTGGGAGGCTGTAACTTTGCCTGGGGGTACTTGTATACTTTAAGGGTGGTACTGTTCAACTCAGCTCGACAAGCTCTTTCGGGTTATGTATAATTTGGTTGAGGTTTTGAAAATTAAAAAAAATTTTTTTTGGGTAGACACCTCTCCCTTCTCAAGGAACCAAAAAAGAACTTTAACTCTATTTTTCTGCGTGTTAGTTTATTTTTTCTTTTAGATAATGTTCAGCTTTCGTCGTTTTGGCATTAGGTTAATTTAATTTTTTTAATTTTTAAAAATTATTATTTAAAGGCTAATTGACGTTGGTGGACAGAAGACAGAGAGAAGAAAGTGGATACATTGCTTTGGTATTTTTTAATCTTTTTTATTTGTCAGAAATAAATGTAAAAATTAAAACTTTTTAATTTTTAGACAACGTTTCTGCTATTCTTTATATAATTTCCCTTTCCTGCTATGACCAGTTTTTAGAAGAGGATCCGTCGATTAACAGGTTTATTTTTTTAAATTTATTTATTTTTTATTATTATTTTTTTAAAGAATGGATGACTCTATTGAACTGTTCAGAGCGATGTTTTATAATCAGTTTCTTTTTAAGGTTTTTTAATTAAGTTTATTTAAAAAAGTTTTGGCGTTTTGTGCACCCTGTTTTTGTGTGTCATTGTGCGCTAACCTTTATAACTCTGGAACGGTTGGGTACTTTTAAGTGAATTTGGTACCATTGGATAGAGAATTAAATGGACTATAAATTGACTAAAATACAGAATTTTTGGAAATTTTGAAAAAATGTTATGATCAAAAAACTAAATAAATTTTTGAAAATTGACACTTTTTGAAGCTTTTTTTAGTATAACTTGATTCTTTTGTTTATAAAAATTGTAATTTTTTGAGGTTTTGAAGCAGACTTTCTGCTCTATCCAATGATACTAAAAACATAAAATTAATTAACAATTCCGGTGTTATAAATGGTGACGTTCGAGGCCTTAAATTAGTGGGGTGTGAAAAGACATAAAATCACCGTTTACCCAGCATTTTTATTCTTATCATTTTTTATTAATTTTTTAGTGTTCTTTCATCCTCTTTCTCAACAAAAAAGATTTGTTTGAGCATAAGTTGCGTTATGTTCCTTTAAAAAAATTTTATCCTCTGTTTGAAGGTTTATTTCTTAATTTAATATTTTTAATAAATTTATTTGAAAAGAATGTCTAACAAATATTACAATTGATGATCAATATGGAGAAGCTGTTGAATTTATTAAAAAAATGTTTATGAATGTAAATTTATTTATTTTTTAATTTTAATGCTTTTTTGTTTGTCTCACCCCTGTGGGTCTCCTTCTACAGCCATTATAACTCAACAAAGGTTAGTTAGTTTTTGTGTTTATAGTCATTTGATAGAGCATAAAATATACTATAAAATACTAAAAAATTAGAATTTTTGGAAAATTAGGGAGAAAGTTGTATTTAAAAAAGTTCAAAAAATCGAGCTTTGCGCAGTTTTTTGACTGCAATTTTTTTTTCTGTTTTTCTAAAATTCTGGTTTTTTGCTATTTTGTAGACAATTTTCTGCTCTATCGAATGGTACTATAATCATCTAAAAGTACAGAAAAGTTCCGGAGTTATAATGGCTGGAACTTGGAGACTCATGGATTAGACAATTATTAAAATAAATTAATTTTTTAAAGGTAAAAGAACCTGAAAGCAACAGGCATATTTATGCACACGTTACAAATGCTACAGATACAAAGAATATAGGTTAATTAATTTTATTTAGGTGCAAGAAAAGCTTTTTTTTTAATTTTTAAGAATTTGTGTTTGGTGCAACCTGTGATATTGTATTACAACATAATTTAAGTAAAGCTGGAATGACTTGAAACCGAAAAAAAAGTTTTTATTTTGTAATTCTTATTTGTATTTTTTAATAAAAAAAATTTATTCTAATTTTAAAAAATTAATTTTGATTTTTAAATAATTGGATTAACTAAACTCTGAATCGTCCGTTTTGAAGCGGCCTTTTATTGCGATTTGGCGTTCTTTTTCCGTTCAAAATTTTTTAGCTTCTTAAATTTTTCCTTTCGAAAGTTGCTATTGTAAATAGACTGATAACATATTTATCAAGCCTAAAATGCAGTTATCATCGAACATTTTCGATAATTTTTTCGCTGATGCTCAACGTTTGTTTTCTATTTCTTAGAATTTATTCAAATTTAATTTTTCAGAAGGAACGAATTCCACATTTTACGGCTTCTCGTTAAGACTGTTAGCCAACTTTGATTCCTTCAAGGTTGCCTGGAATGGAAGCGAGAATTTTCGTTTTATTTTGGTCGGCTACATAAACATTTTGTTTGTTAACTTTAATTACTTTTATTAGGCAGTGGTTATGTTTTAGAGTTCGGGGTTGGTCTGACAATGAGTTGATTACGGGGCCCTTTCTGTATTTAAAGTTCTGAGCATTCTGAATCCATACCCGGGTTGAGATCTCTTCTATGTGTAGATCAATTCAACCATGAGTCCAGAGTCTTTTCATAAGTTCTAGACGTTTGTTGAAGTCCAACTCCTCGCTGCGGAGATTTCCTCGATCTTAACTCCAACTGAGTGTCCATTCTCATCCCCCAAGTATAGTTCAAAACCTCGATTTCTTTACGTACTCATAAATATTAAGCTTATAATTTACACATTTTAAGCATCATCCTGTTGGTCTTTGCATTCGTATTTCTTAAAAATCTCAATCAATACATGGGAGAGAAGCGAAAGAATCGACTTGCAAAGAAGGGACCTCCAAAAGTACAAAGTGCCTGGAGTACAAATATGAAGACATCAGAAGTTAAGAGACGATCTTATGCAAAATCACCGACTCCAGAAACTTGACGATTTACACTCTTCTAACTTTATAGGTTTTAATTTAATTAATTAGTGGACTAAGGGATCGTTTGGTTAACCCAAATATTTTTCCTTTGATTTGAGGGGTTTACTAGTTTCAGGATTTTTTATCGAATGTATGAGTTGGACTTTATTCTGTTTAATTTTCTGTTACGCGCCCTTGTCCAATTTCCGAGTAATTAATAAACACTATGTTTGTTCTTACCTTGATCCCCTGTCCTTGTTCATCCCTATTTTTATACTTTGTCCTCTATTTGACGTGAGGAGATAATCTCTTTGTTCTAAAGAGAAGATTATTTAAATAATAAATATTGGTTGAATTAAAAAAGAATTTATCTGCCTATTATTCATTTCCTTTTGATTAAATATTTATTTTTAAAAATATGTTATTTATTTTATTAATTATTTTTCTTTTAATTTTTAATTTTAAAAATGCTTCAACATTGGAGATTTCAAGTAATTCAACCTTCAGGTTTTTTGTCTAATTTTATCCTTTATTTTAATTATTTAAAGGTGGTTCAATTCAAATGTTTCTTCCTCCATCGCAGTGCTCAACTTCCCAATGCACAGAAAATTCGATCCTTTGTCCTTTAATTCAAGCAATGTTTTGACTGTTTCTGATTTCTTGAAGCATAAATATTCTGATTTTGCACCGAGGAAGGTTAAGAGGGAGGCAAATGGTTCAAGTGCCCAAAATGCGTCTTACAGTATGAGTTTGGCTGATTATGGCAATGTGGGTATTCTTTTTTTGATGTAACAGGTTTAGACGTTTCTAATCTAGAATTCTGATTTTTAATATCAGAATTTCTGATTTATAAAAGTCAGAATTTCTGATTTTTCTGTTCTATTTAGACCCAATATTACGGCAAAATAGAAATTGGAAATCCTCCACAACATTTCAACGTTCTTTTCGACACCGGTTCTTCAAACCTTTGGATTCCTTGTTCAAATTGTAACAGTAGTGCATGTATTAATCGTTTTAATTGTTCAAATTCCTCCACTTGTTCTCCTCTAGGAAAAAGTTTTTCAATACAGTATGGGACTGGAAGCGCTACCGGAGAATTAATGAATGACACAGTTTGTGTAAAATTCTAAATTTTGAACCAAAATTAATTTAAAAATAATCAGTTTGGTAATGAAAGCCTTGGAATTTGTACGGATACTAAACAAGGATTTGGCTGTGCAATAAATGAACCGGGTCAGACTTTTCAGGTTTTTTTAGGTAATTTAATTGTTCTTCTAAAAATTTGTAAGGACGCTGCGTTTGACGGAATTCTCGGAATGGCTTGGAATTCGATTTCTGTGGGTCTGGTCAGTCAACCGTTAACTCAAATATTTCAAAACTATTTGCTTTGTGAAGAGAAACGTTTTGCTTTCTGGTTTATTTTTTAAAGAATTTAATTAGGATGAGACCTCTAAAATTATTCGATATCCAGAAATGTCTAAATAAAATTTTTATAACTTTCTGCCCGTTTCAGTGCCACCGATTGAGTGTCAACTAAAATCTTTAATTAATTGCTAATTAAATTATAATCCTTTTGTGTGTATTTTTAATAATTTCTAGTTGTTAAAAACGGGTAATTTGGCACTCATTTTTTGGCACTGAAATTGAGGTACCGAAAAGTTGATAAACTCGTTTTTAAAAAATTTAAATTTTAAATTATCAGGCTTACTAACGACAACGATTATACGTCCAATAACATTACTGGAGGAGAATTTACGCTTTGCGGAACGAATACTAAACGATACAAGGTGTGGAGATTTGTCTGAATGTGGATAAAGGCTTTGGAGGCCTTGTGTTCCCTGAACTCCTTTTCAATCATTTTTTGAGTGCCCGGGGCCTCTAGTTTAAATCTTTATATCGTTTAATGTTAATTAATTCAAATAAAGAGGCGTTTTCTAAAAAACGAAATTTTGACAAATGTCAGTCTACAGAGAAGGAATATAACGACATAAGGAATTTCAGTCTTTCTATCTGCGTTTTTTCTTTTAATTTTTTCCTTTAATTAATTAATCCCATTTTTAGGAACCAATTGTTTGGTGTCCCTTAATAGCCACGGATTATTGGCGTCTAAGGTTTATTATTTTTTAATTGTTTACATCCTTTCTTAGTCTAAACTCGGTCAGTTTGGGTTCAATTTTGTTATCCTCCACAAACACATCAACAGCTATTTTGGACACTGGCACCTCCCTCATCGCTGGGCCTTCTCCAATTATTAATAAAATTAATGCTCAAATAGGTGCAAAGAATTATATCTCAGGTTGGAAGAGTTTAAACTGTTCAACACTTGGTAAACTTCCTTCGCTTTATTTTACTCTTTGTGGAAGTAATTTTACTTTGGATCCAATAGATTATGTTATTCAGGTTTTTTTAATTTTAATTGTAAAGAATTGAAGGAAAAATGGGGTAAATTTATTTAATTATTTTTAAATAAAAATTGTTTAAATTAAGGTCGATGATGTTACCTGTTTAAGCGGATTTGCGTCTGTTGATTTGACTGGAAATATGTGGATTTTGGGCGATTTGTTTATTGCTAAATGGTATTCTATTTTTGACCATGAAAATAAAAGGGTGGGATTGGCTGAGTCTGTCCAATAGAAAATTTTTTAGTTTTCGGTTTTTTGAATTGATTTTTCAGGAATTCTGATTTATTCTGATTTTTCTAATATTTTTCTGATTTATTCTGATCAAGTTCTGATTTTTTCTGATATTAATTCTGATTTATTCTGATCAATTCTGATTTTTTCTGATCAAATTCTGATATTTTTTCTATCACATTCTGATTTTTTCTGATCAAATTCTGATTTTTTTCTGATCAAATTCTGATTTTTTTCTTATTTATTTTCCTCATCATCGCTTTACATTTTCATAATAATTTTGCCCTTTTCTCTCTCATTATTTATCGATTTATCCTTAAAGCCGCTAAAAAGAAATAAGCCGGAGATTACCAAATTAAATCAATCTAAAAAAAATTTTTTTAATTTAAAAATTTATTTAAATTATTTTTTGTATTATTTTGTTATTTTCAATAAAATTTTTAAAGTTTTTTTATTTGAAAAAAAAGGTATTTTTACCTTAAAAAAGATTAAAATAATTTTAAATCTCTCATTTTTATTTTATTTCATTTTTTTTACGTATAAACAGCAGCTTTAAATAAATAGAAATAAATACAGAGAGGAGACTAATAAATAAAATAAATACAAAAAAGGAAGAAGTAGAGGAGAAAATTTTTTTTTATTCTTTTCATAACTGGAGGACAAGCTCATTTATCTTTCTCTTTACTTTTATTCAATATTTCATTTCAAGGTTTATTTTAATTTATTTAGTTTATTTTTAATTTATTAGTAATAAGGGCGAATTTTGAGTTTTTTAATTTCTCTATTTTGTGGACTATTCGCTTCTGCCCATTTTGGCGCCACCCATTGAGTGTACTAAAATCCTTAATTAACTAATTGCTAGTTTAACTATAATCCTTTTGGTGTATTTTTAATAATCGCTAGTAGTTCCGTTTAATTTGGCACTCATTTTTTGGCACTGAAGTGGAAGGGGGATGAACTGACCTTTTATTTTTTAAATTTTAAAAGGCTTGTATTTTTTAGGTTTTTTTTCTTTTTTGGGCTCAGGTTTTTCTTAAATATTTTGGGTAAAATTAACTATTTCTAAATAGTTAAAATGCGTCTTTTTTGCCACATTTCTTTATTTTTTTTGCGTTAAAAAGTGCATTTTTTAAAAAATATTTTCCTTTTATTTCCTAATTAATTATTATTGTTAATATTTTTCTAAATAACTATCCATAGATTTTTTTATTTTTTCCAGTCTTTTTAATATTTTTTCTTGAGTAATTTAAATTTTTAAATATTTTTTAGTTTAATTAAGGATATAGAAACATTTGCGGACAAATAGGTGCTTTAAAAAAAATCAGAATTCTGGTCTTTAAAATCAGAATTTTCTGGTTTTTATTTTACAGAATTCTGGTTTTTTAGTTACATTAATTCTGTTCTGATGAAATTCTGATTTTTAAAAAATCAGAATTCTGATTTTTTTAAAAACAAGTATTTGTCCGCAAAAGTTGTCCGCAAATTAATTAAACTAAAAAAATTTTTATTTGACGTTGTATTTGTTTTACATCCCCAAATATTTTAAATTATTTTATTTAAATCATTTTCTATTTATTTGCATGTAAATAATCAAACACAACACACACAATAAATAATAAAATAAAAATTAACATAATAATGTAAACATTTTTGTTGATTTTTGTTTGGTTTAAAAATAAATAAATAAAAATGTCAAGTGTTTAATAAAGAGAAAAATTTGTGAAAATGATCTCTCTGTCTTTTTTAATTTTTTTAAAAAATTTTTAAAATTATTTAAAATAATTAAAGGAAAATAAAGGGTTTTTATTGTCCACTTGACGTATTTTTAAACCAAAGAAAAACTTTTTTTTTCTGTCCTTTTTTAAATAAATGGGTTAAAATGAGGGTAAATAAGTGGACATATTTTGTTAGAATAAACTTTCTACTTTAACCTTTTTGAAATTAATTTTTTAATTTTTTAGAAAATAAAGGAAAGTTTAAAGAGCAAAAAAAATAAAAGAATTTAATTAATTTCTAATTTTTTTAAATTAATTAATTTATTTTATTTATTTTTTTTTTTTTAATTAATTAATTTTTTTATTTAATTTTTTTAATTAATTAATTAATTTTTTATTTTTAATTAATTAAATATTTTATTTAATTTTTTAATTAATTAATTAATTTTTTTTATTTAATTTTTTTAACTAATTAAATTAATTTTTATTAATTTAATTAATTAAATTTTTTTAATTAATTAATTTTTTTAATTAATTAATTTTTTTAATTAATTAATTAAATTTTTATTTTTTTAATTAATTAATTAATTTTTATTTTTATTTAATTAATTAATTAAATTCTTTATTAATTTGTTAATTAATTAAATTTCCAACAAAAATATAAAAGGGGTAAATTAATTAAATTAATAATAATTTTGTACGCCTATTTATTAATGCATTCTGTGTAGAAGAATTTTCCCCTTTTGGTTTAATTAATTTTTACGGGAAAAAAAAAGTCGGTCGTCTTCTTAATTAATTAAATTGTTTATTTATTTATTTTGTACTTTTAATTGCGCAAAAGGTCGTTTATCTTCTTCCTTATTTTTCTTATTTTATTATTTTTGTATTTTAGTCTTTGCTCTGTGTTAATTTATTAACTTTAAAATTTAATTTTGAAAAGTCCGCAAAATCTGTCCGCAAAAAAATGTTTTGTCCGCAAAATTTTTTTTTTGTCCGCAACTTTTTTTTAAATTTAATTTATATATTTTCAAGGCGTAAGATTGTTCATCTATTTTTTATTCTTTTTCAATTTGAAAGGGAATAAATTCTGTTGGTTTAATGACCTAAAATAATTTAATTAAAAGACTTGCGGATAAAATTTGCGGACATTCTTAGGACACCTTTTAAATTAATTTTTTTTCAGTTAAAATTCTAATAAAAATGAACGGATTTTTAAACGACAAAAATAAAACAAAGAAAGAAGAAAATAATAAAACAAAAAATTTTGATGACAGCAACAGCAGTAGCAGTTTTTTCCAAGAAAGATTGGGAAGATCACCAGCCATTGAAGAAGATTTATGGGACATGTCCCGTAGAAAAAGGGTCAGAGAAGTGCTTAGTTCTAACGATTTTCGAAGTGAATTGGAACAAATGTAAGGGGCAGGTTTTTTTTGTTAATTTAAAAAAAATAAAAAAGTCCGCAAGTTTTGTCCGCAAAATTTTATTCCTTTTATTTTTCAGCGTCTGCCCAGACATTGCTAGATCATTTCCAGAAGATTTAAACAGTGCAATGGAGTGTCTAAATATCCAAAATTCAAATTATTCTCGTCTTCCTAAACTCTTACCTTTAAATGTCAATCAAGTTTTAAGTAAAATTTAATTTTTAATTTAATTTTTATTAATTTTTCTCTTAGCCAATCCACCAATAAAAATTGCTGATATTCCTCGAAATATTAATTTTTATTCTCTTGAAGAAAAAATGTTTAGAAATAAATTGGCAACGATTTATAGGCTTGTTGATCTGTTCAAATGGTCACAAGGGATTTATAATCATATTACGGTTTTTTTAATTTTCTTTTTCGTATAAATGGCCAATCTGACATAATGGTCAGATGGCCATCGGTAGCAAATTGTGTGTTAAATATTTTTCTGATTAAACTCAGAATTCTGGTTTTTTGAATAAATTCTGGTTTTTAATTATCAGAATTCTGGTTTTTTAGGCACTGACCATTATGTCCGATTGACCATTTTTCATAAAAAAAAATAAAGAACAAAATTTTTTCCAAACCTTTTAAAGCTTCGCCTGCCGCAAACTGACCCTGCCCATGTTTTAATTAACCCTTTTGGGTTGCTTTATAACGAAATAACTGCCTCTTCTCTTATAAAACTGAATCTGTCAGGAGATGTATTGGACCAAGGGTCTACAAATTTGGGAGTAAATCAAGCAGCTTATGTTCTTCATTCTGCTATTCACGAGGCTAGACCAGGTTTTTTTTAAAGTATAAGGAATGTTTTAAGAACATTTATTTGTAGATGTTCATTGTGTTCTTCATTTGCACACGGCAGTTGTTGCTGCCATTAGTGCTATGCAATGTGGTCTATTACCTATATGCCAGGAGGCAATGATTATTGGCCCGGTGGCGTATCATGATTATCAGGTTTATTAGGCTGACATTTTTAATGTGTTAACTCTTCTTTCTGTTTCCTTTGTACAAATGGTCAGTGGACATAATGGTCAAATTGATGTATAAAGCCTTTTGAATCTACTACCCTCAAAAAAGGAATGACATTAATTTTGGGGTAGTGTCTGACCATTATGTCCTACTGACCATTTGTGGGTAAAGGAAATAAGAGAAAAGAATGTGAGGGGAAATTAGAATACTATAATAGAATATTAAGGGTATTTTAACTAATGAAGAAGAGAAGAAGTCAATAGTGAAAGACCTAGGAGACAAAAATGTAAGGAACTTATTTTGTTAACGGGAGAATTAGTTAATTCAAAGGTTATGATACTTCGAAATCATGGTTTTGTAGCTTGTGGGCAGTCGATAGAGGACGCACTACACTTGGCATTTCATACAATTATTGCCTGTGAAACACAGGTTTTTTAGTGATTTTTAAGGAAAAATAATTCATTCTAAAAGATTCGAGCTGCACGTGTCGGAATAGACAAATTAATTATACCTTCTGATGAGTCAGTTAAAAAAGCGTATGCTACCGCGAGGAGTGGAGGTTTCTCTTTAATTTAAACGGAATTTTTATATTCTAAAAAATGTAGGTGCGGGTGGTGTTAATCGCATTCAACAAAATTCAACTTGTATTTCTTGGGGAATTGGAGAGCTTGAATGGGAGGCTTGGTGCAGGATTTTGGACACAGCGGTATTATTTTAAATAAAGTTTAGGATCAGTTAACATGAGTGCAAGGCCATTTGAGTGCCAGCCATCATAACTTAGAAAAGGGTGGGTAATTTTTTGAGTTTTTGGTACAATTTGATAGAGCGGAAAATTAGCTACAAAATTTCAAAAAATTATAATTTTTGAACAAATAGAAAAAACATTATGGTTAAAACTTCAAAAAAACGAAAAATTGTTAGTTTTTTGACCATAAATTTTTTTCAATTTTTCAAAAACTTTTTATTTTTTGGTATTTTGTAGTAAATTTTCTGCTCTATTAAATGGTACCAAAACCCCCTAAAAGTACCCAACCGTTCCTGAGTTGTAATGAATGGCGCTCAGATGGCCCCGCACTCCACTGTCCTCTTCCAATACTTTATTTAATCTTGAAGGGTTTCTCCACTGGGCACGTTTATCGAAATGCTTTGCTTCGTTCAACATCACAAACAACAACAACAGCTTCTCACCATTCAATGTATAACCTTGCTAGTATTGCAACCCCATCAAATGGACCGTCTTCAATGGGAACTGTACGTCGCTAAATTAAATAGGAAAAAAATAGAAAAATAAAAATTACTCTGTGTGTTATATTCAATTTTATTTTTAAAGAAAGGAAAAAAAAGAATTAATTTTTTAAATTTGTTTTTTTCATTAATACTTAAAAGAGAGATTTATTTATCTCATTCTTTATTTTAAAAGAAGAAAATTTTTAAATAGATGGAAACATCATCAAATTGGCGACTTTCCTTTCTTCTTCAAAAGGAAAAAGAGAAGGCTATATGGCTAAATTCGCCTTGTCATTATCTCAAAGTTCAGATACCTGAAACAGGGACTGATTGTCCGAGATTAATTACGCGGGTAAAGAGAATAATTTTTAATTTAGAAATTTGTCCGCAAAAATTTACGGACAAAATTTTTAAAAAATCTGTCCGCAAAAATTTTTGCGGACATTTTAAAAATCTGCAAATTTTATTTTTTCAGTGGGTCGAACAGCAAAGCGTCAGTTCCAAAAGTGGAGGAACGCCGGTGAAAATTAATTCACCCTTGCAGTTTAGCCCTAGCGCTCTGGACATGGGCGAATTTAAGGAAAGAAGAAGAAAGCTTAAAGAGGCTAGACTGAGCGGAAAAGTTTCGCCTGGACCTCAGTCACAATTGCTTGATGGATTAACGCTTGCTGATATTGAAAAAGTTTGTGATTTTTTAAAAAGGGTGGTAGAAGGGTGGGGACAAAATAGCCCCATGATTGCCTTGGAATTTTTTTTCTTTTAAATTTCTTTTGAAGTGAAAAGGTTTCCTTTCTTTTTTTAACTTTGTAATCATCCCATACTTTCAATCTAATAAGGATGATCCTCGTCCTGTCTATATTGGCACCGCTTCGAAAGGAATAGTTCAAAAAGACCAGCAAATCAATGCACAGGTTTACCTTTCGTTTGTTTAAATTAAATTCTTTAAGGTTTATAAAAAGCTCTATTCATCGAATCCCTTCAAAAAGGATCAATTTAACAACGAATTGGAAAGCTATATGAAAAAATTTGGTGAAGTAAAGGCAAAAAATGAGTGTAAAATGAACGGAAATGTTGTTAATTCTGCGCCTATTTCTCCTACCCATTTGCTTGATGAAAAGAAAGAAAATGGGGGAATTGACACTTTTTACGGTTTGTGAAAGGAGTTTAAAGTTTGTTAAATATCGGGGATTTTATTCTAAAAATAATTAGGTTCGTTAAGTCAAATTATAGACAAATCCGCAAGTTTTGTCCGCAAGTTCGTAAATTTCTTTTATTTTTTTAAATTTTATTTGAACTTAGTAGAGGTTGTCGAACGATTCTATGCTCTCAAAAAGCTTCTTTTATTTTGGGGAAGTAAAGTTCTTTAGGAAGAAAAAAACAAAGTTTAAAACTTGCGGACTTTTTGGTTGAATAATTCAACTAGTAGAAACTTTTTTTTTTAATTTTCTAATAAAATTGAAATAAAATATAGAGGAAATTAGGGTATTCCTTTTTTAGATAAACATTTAATAATACAAAGAAAAAATGAAAGAAGTGCATCCACCGATGTTGAAATAATTAATGGAAAAGGAGAAGGATTACTACAAAAGAATGGAAAAGATAATAATGGAATTAATAAAAATTCAATTAAAAAAGAGGTTTTTATTTAATTTTAATTTAAGCCATTTTTTTTAAAGTTGGCGGTAAATGGAAAGAAAAGACGATGGAGAGAATTTTTTATTTTTAGTAGACGGAAAAAGAGTAGTTAAATTAAAAAGAGGGATAAATCCTATAGAAATAAGTGATCTCAATTTTTAATAAATTTTATTATTTTTATTTAATTAAAGAAAAAATTTTACCTTTAATTTTTTTCAATTTTACATTGTTTCTTATTTTGCGTCTAATTGGTCGCCGTTTATTTCGTAGAGTCTTCTTTTTTTCTCTAATTCTCTTTGTTTCATGTGCTATTTTCAACATTTTGACGCGTTAAAATTTGTTAGAGTATCTTTAATTTTCTCTATATCTCTCTAGTCTCTTTATTTAATGTACTATTTTGCGTCTATCGCTGCGTTTAATTGGGCTTTTGGCATTGTATTTAAATTTCTATTTTCTTTTTTTTTGTTGTTGAACATCTTTAATTTTATTGCTTCATTTTAGGTTAAATAATAGAGCTTTTGCAAGCAAAAAATGTTTAAAACTCATTCTATTGTGTGTCCCAGAGAATTCTGGATAATTAAGACTAACGTTGATGGTCACATCTTTTCTTCTGTTCTTCACCTTCTGTTGATCTTTTGGGTATTACCTTTTTATTTTATTTCTTGTCCAATTATTATTTTTAATTTTTTAAGAAATTTAATCTTTATTGATGATGATGGTCAATTCAAAATATCTCTTCACTTGGCTCGCATCGTCTTGTTTAATGGACAAAATAAAAAAGAAAGAATATAGGAGGAAATCTTGAAGTACTTAAGATTCGTCGAAAAAAATATTGAGAAGGTAAAAAGTAAAAATAAAATAAAAAAATAAAAATTGGGTTAGTGGGATGTTACAAAATTGAAAAAATGGACACACACAAAAGTTCTCTTTAGCTACCCAAAAAAATTTTTTTTAACTTCTTCCTTTTTTTTAATTTTTAGAACACAGATATGACCTCTTTTCTTTACGTATCAGCTTTGATTTTGCTACTGTTTATTTTACAGCTTTGCGGTTATTTTTATTTTTAAATTTATTATTTTGGTCGTTTCAGTGCTGGATTGCTACACACATTTAAATTGTGACCCTCGCGTTGAGTCGATGTTTGTTGAGGATCCGACGGATAGACAAGCATTCTTTAGCTGCAAAGCTTATGGAAACTACCCGTAAGTGTTAAATTTCTGGGTTTGCTAAGTGTTTGGGGACATTGAGCTTTTAATTGTTAGGCTAAGGATCAAAAGATTTTTGTAAATTTTCGGAATACATAAGCTATGTAACAGGGCAATTTATAGTTCATTCGAAAGAGCTCAACGAGCTGAGTCGAACGGTACGATTCTTATGATCCAAGTATTGGTATGAGCCGAGTTATGGGGCTCTGAGAATCAAAAAGTCAAAGGGGGGAGTAAGCGCTTTTCGGGTGAAAACTTAAAAGGAAATATCTATAAAAACTTTTTTTTTAAAAGTTCTCTTGGCTTTTGGTCTCGTCATTACTGCCCTACGGACATGCATTTTGAATATAACTCCCAACAATGCACAACTTCCGACAATCTTCTTCCACCAAACACCGTTAGAGAAGCAAATGACCTTTTACGAATAGGTTAGAAAGTCAAAAGATAAAAGGTTAAATTTCCCTTCTTTTAGCTATTTTAAATGGAAGTTGTGCTCATGGTGAGCACTGCATTGGTGGGACAGTTTGTGATTCTATTCAACGACGATGTCTTTGTCCCTATGGAACTGTTGCTTTACTAGGTTTCTCTTTTTTAATCATTATTGTTTACCTACAACTGGTCAATTAGACAAAATGGTCAGCTGTAAAAATAGGCTGAAACTTTGGATTTCTGTAATTGACCATTTTGTCAAATTGACCAGTTGTAAGTAAAGTAGAAAAAGAAATGTTCGACATGAATGTGAATTTATTTCCTCAATATTTGAAACTTTTTCTCTTTAAGAAACTCTTTTTTGTGCAAAATTGCTTCCTCCAGTAGCCGATTTACAGCAACCTTATGCTTATTCTGGTCAATATTCCTCACAGGTTCCATTACAGTCTACACAAGGAACAGCAACTTCTTTGCCTCCTTCAGGCAGTTCTCAAGGTTTTTTTTTAATTTTTATAGAGGAAAGGACTTTCTCCACTTTACGTTTAAATGGTCACTTTGACATAATGGTCAGAGTGTTTATTTTAACTTTTTTGATCAAAGGGGCTTCTTAATTCCTTTTGACCCTTTTCAACTAATTTTAATCCTTTTTATAATCTTCTGACCATTTTGCCTTTGACCATTTTGTCCCTTTGACCATTTGCACTTGAAACAATAAAATAGCTTCGTTTTTAGTGCCTTTAGGCTCTTATTGTGATCAAGAAATATGTGAAGATGGAGCCGCTTGTATAAACTCTGTCTGTGTATGTCCTGGAAGAACACAAACTAATTCATCTAATTGTACACTTTCTGTTGTTGGTCAAAATACTGGGCAACAGCCATTCAGTCAAGGCTCATTTTTTAAAGGTTTTTTTTAACTATTGTTTGAAAAGTTTTTGTAAAATTTCAGCCAAATTGGGTGAACAATGTAACGAATATTTGGGCCTTTTCTGTGCCGATCAGAGCTCGATGTGTGTTAATGGATATTGTCAATGCGTTCCTCCAATGATTGAACAAGAAGGACAATGTCAATTGCCTTTGGTTAGAGAAGCAGGTTTTCATTATAATTTTAGAAGGAAATTAATCCCTTCATTTTATTAAAATTGGTCACTTGGACGTAATGGTCAGTGTTTAAAAATTGAATATAAACATTGATAGCCCTTTGACCTTTATGTCCGTGTGGCCATTTATAGTTTAATGTAGGGAGGAAGTTTTATTAAAAATTTAAATTCTATAGGGCCAGGTGAGCTTTGTAACTCTGGCCAGATCTGTGTAAAAGGCTCTGTGTGTAACCAACAAATTCCCCTTTGTGTGTGTCCAAAAGGAACAGAACTTTTGAAAGGAAGATGTGTGGAAAGAGACTTGAAAAAAGAGACTTTAAAAGAAGAAAAGGTTTATTTTCTTTTTATAATATTTTTAAACTCGTTTTAGTTTTCCTTAACCTCCACTGAGCCAACCACCATTAAATTTAGACAATCAAAAATTGAGGCACAAGTAGGGGAAAAATGCTCTTTAAATGCTGACTGTGCGGTATCTTTTTTTTTTAATTTAAATATTAGGTCGGGAACTGTTTTTCAGACTGCAGAATTAACAGCCAAAAGCATTGGGAAACAAAGTCCGCAAGTTTTGTCCGCAATTTATAATGTTAATTTTCTTGAGAAGTACTGTATTTTTTAAATAAAGCAATTATTTTGGAGATTAAAATCAACAAAATTTCCTTCTTTTTCCAACCTTTCTCCAATAAATTTGATTAGTTCAATCCTCTTCTCTTAACAAACTTGCGGACAGAATTTGCGGACTCTGTTTAATTAACTTGTTTTTTCTAGTCTGGCGCTTATTGTAATGGTAACACGCAACCACCCACTTGTCAATGTCTTTCGACTCATATTAGTGTTAATAATCGTTGTGAAAAAGGTTTTTTGATTATTATATTTTTAAAATTTTCTCTTTTAGTTGTTTATCCTGGCCAAAAAGGATGTGAATCTGACCTTCAGGTTTTTTTTAATGTTTTTAATTAGAAAAGAATTTCTTCTGTTCAGTGCAGCGCTGGCTATGCTGGCGCTCGTTGTTTAAACGCTCAATGTGTATGTCCCCCTGGAGCTTCTGCTGTTGAACAAACTTGCATTCCTGGTAAAATTTTTAAACGGTTTGGTTTGAGCGTTTTACTAACAAAAAATGCAAGAGGTTTTTCTTTAATATTTTTGTTTGAATTAAAATTTGTTTTTCTTCCTTTGGGTATTTTTTGTTGCTTTCCCATTTACTTTCCATTTTTTTACCTACAAATGGTCACAAAAGACAAAAAGGTCAAACATTCATTATTAAGGATTAACCTTGTTTTATTGAAAGGTGAGAGAATAATTAGTTTCCTGTTAAAGAAGTTTTTACCATTTTGTCCCTTTGACCATTTGTAGGTAAATAAATATTTTCATTGTTTTCCTTAATTTTTCTTTTAATATTTTTCCCTTTAATTCTAACCTTTAAAATTATTTGTCAAAAAAAAAGCAATTGCATGGCCTGGAGAAGAATGCAACATTACTCATTTTATGCCTGTTTGTGCAGCTAATTCTTTCTGTTTTAATGGTTATTGTGTCTGTAATCCGCCTTTAACTTTCTTTCAAAAACAATGTGTTAAATTGGTGAAGATTAATGATGAAAAAGGAGGGAAAAAGGCTGGAAAGAAAAAGAAGAGGTTTTCTTTTAATTATTTAAAAAATAGCTATTTGATATTTGCGGATAACTTTTGCGGACAAATGTTTAACTTAAAAATAAAAGAATTCTGATACGTAAAAATCAGAATATTTTTAAAAATCAGAATTCTGGTTTTTAAAAACCAGAATTCTGATTTTTTTAATCAGAATTCTGTTAAATTTGAATCAGAATTCTGATTTTTTAAAATTAAATATTGTCCGCAAATGTCACCTCTAGTTTAACAATAAGAAGAATTTTAATTGTTTTTAAAGGAAAAGAATTATCAAACGATCCGTCTTCAATTAAAAAGCGTTTGGACAAAAATATAAAGAGAAGAAGAAAAAGAAAATTAAACGATGAAGAAAAAAACGAAACAAAAAAGTTGGTTAAGTCGGTTAGTTTTTTGGTAATTTTTACCTTTAAACTTTCCCTTAAATTTTTAGAAAATTGTTCCCCCAACTTTTCGTCTAATTGGGGACAAATGTCGTGAGGGAATAGATCACTGCTCTGTCGGTGCAGTCTGTCAAAATTCCCAATGTCTTTGCATTGAAGGATCCTTCCCGGACGGTCAAAAGCGTTATTGTCGTCAAAGCCCTGGTGGAAACTGCGCAAAAGGTCAACTGTGTACGGAACGTTCAGACTGTGTTTTTGGAAAATGCAAGTGCCGTTTAGGCCTTGAACTGAAATTTTTTGAGAATTTTAGCAAATGCAGTGAAATTAACAAGGTTTTTTAATTAATTAATTTTTTAAATTTATTTTTTAACAGAGCCAAAGTAAACTGCCTTTAGCGGGACAAATATGCATCGATCACAAATGTGCTAAGGGCGCAAAATGTAAAAATGGTATTTGTGCGTGTTCAGAAGGTTTATTAATTTAAATAAAGCTTTTCTTTTGGTTTCTAAATACCCTTTCTCGTTCTTGACACTTGGTCAACTGGAAAAATGGTCAGACACTAATTTAATGAATAAATACATGCAACCTTTTCCTACTTCTCCTCAGGGAAATAACGCCTCTCGCATTTTATAAATATTTATAAATGCCTGACCATTTTGTTCGATTGACTATCTGTAGGAGAAGGTGAAAGGAATATGGAGAAAATTAATTGGAACATTTCCCTCATTTTTTGTTTATTTTTAGGCCATAATTTGTTTCATGGTCAATGCCTTCCTCCCCGTGCCAGTCTTGGTGGTGCTCACACCTTCCGTGAACATTCCCTTCTATTTTCGCCAAATTTCCCTTTAATGGATTCATCAACCTTTGAGGCCAAATATAGAGAAATTAAAGAAGAAGAAGAGGAAGAAGATCCATTACCAACAAAAACTGTTGTAGCTGGAGCACCTTGTCGCCTATCACTTGAATGCCCTTACAGAACAGAATGTTTGCGTGGTGTCTGTCGTTGTAAGAGAGGAGAGACAATTGTCAATGGAGTTTGTAGAAGGGCAATACATGAGGTTTGGGATGGGAGAGCAAGATTACTTTTTATTTTAATTTAGGTGCTTCCAGGTGGACGTTGTGACACTCAAAACGGTGTAGACTGCATTGGGGAATCTCATTGTTTTTATGGTTTTATTTAAGCTTTTTTAACTTTAATTTTCCTTAAAGTCCATGTCTGAAAACAACTCTTTTACCCGCCTTCTTTAAGTCCGCTTAGTTCACGGTTAAACGGCCCACTTTCTGCGACTATTTGGGCTTTGCCAAAAACCGTTCCTTTGCTTCTATAATCCTTATAAATAGTTAAGGGGAATGATGGTCATACAGTTTTCAATACTGACCATTTTGTACATTTACCATTATGTCCTTTGACCTTTTATAGGTTAAGGATGGAAGGGGAAATTCAATGTTAATTTTAACAGATCGAAGAATAATTAATTAATTCATTTTAAGGCATTTGTGTCTGTCTTTATGGTCTAATCATTGCTGGCCAAGAATGCGCGAATTCATCCTCATTAAAATCTGTGCGTCCAGGAGGAAAATGTCTTTTAGGTCAACAGTGTACTGGAAGGGCTAGATGTGTCCGCAGTGTCTGTCAGTGTCCAAGGTTTGTTTTTAATTTTTAGAGAATATTTTTTAAATTAATTTAGAGGTCAAAAACCGGATAAAGATTTTGGGTGTTTTACACCGACAAAAGCTCTAAATTTTGAATCAAAAATGGACCAAAATGTTAAAGAAGAAAAAGAAGAGGCTACACAAAGGTTACCAAATTTAGTTTATACAATCCCAGCGGATGTATTAGCTGCTGGAGAGAAAGGCAAATTCAATCAAATTTTGACCGCTAATCAGATGAGCATAAACTTGATGGACACAAAAGCTTTAATTCGTTCACTACTCTTTGGGCCTTTATTGAAACATTATGAAAGAGATGGTGACGAAATGAATGAAAATTGCAAAGAGTTTACTTTTTTAATTATTTTGGTACCCTTACTTGCTGACCGCGTACTGACTTTCCTCTTCTTTTTTCGCTTACAAATGGTCAAAGGGACAAAATGGTAGAACCTCTTTAATAGAAAACTAGTTACACCCACACCTTTCAATGAAACAAGGTTAATCTCTGTTAATGAATGTTTGACCTTTTTGTCTTTTGTGACCATTTGTAGGGGAAGAATGATGAAGAGGCAAGTATACGGACTGTTTAACAACCTTATTTTTAAATCCAAGTTTATAGCCCCAATTGTCTTCATCACATTCTTTCCCAAAATGTTGCCTCAACTCAACCACCTTCTTCTTCTTCCCTTTTCTCTGTTGGACCTCCCTCACATTTTGACCTTTTTAAAATCGAAACATCAACTAACCCTCAACTTGTTGGAATACCCGGAACTCCTTGTAGTACCTCTAGCAATGGGCAACAAACTTTATGCAATGGAGGGTCAATTTGTATTGGAGGAATTTGTGTTTGTAGACCAGGATTTGTACCTTTAAATGGACTTTGCCAAATTTCAAGAGTAGAAGTCGGCGAGCGATGCTTCATCAATGTTCTTTTTTATTTAATTAATTAATTTAATCCTTTAAAGGAACAATGCAAAAACAATGCTATTTGCATTAATGAGGTTATTTTTTAATTAAAATTCTTTTTATTTTTAATTTTCTTTCTCAGTTCTGTCACTGTCAAAGTGACACAAAAAACAAAACAAATGTAAATTCAAATGCTCAAATAACCCCCTTCCATCGTCGTAAATGTTATGAAGAGAACAAGGAAAGTGTTCAGTCTTCAGTAGGCGATGACTGCACTAATGGACAGAATTGCGGGGTTAACTCTGTTTGCGGAAGGTTTAGCGGTGTTTGTGAATGCCCTGTTGGGTTTGAGAGGAACAAGGTTTTTTTAATTAAATAAATTCCGGAAATCCGGAAAAACACAGTAAAAGGAGCCTTACAAAAATCACAAGGAAATACAAAAATAGGTTAAGCGAATAGAAAAAGCCTTTAAATAAATAAAAACGTATTAATTATCAGACTAACAATAAAACATAAAATAGGTAAATAAATAAATACATTAAAAACAAAGATATACATTAAAAAACAAAGAATCTTTTTTAATATGTTTATGTGCTTTTTGTAAAGTTCCTTTAATTGACCGAACATATAATATCGCTTCAATTCTCTTTTAGAGCCTTTGTGTTGTAGCTAAACACCCCAGAGGAACTCAATGTATTTTTAAACAGTTTTAACCTTCTTTTTGCTTTCTTTTAAAGGTATAAGCAGCTCAGATTGTACTTTTCATTCATTTTGTGATAACGGCTATTGTCTTTGCCTTTCATCTTATTATCCAATTGGTGGACATTGCCTCCCTCCTGCACTTGCTTTGGAAGAGGATTTAATGGCTTATATTAACCCTAGTTTATTGGAATTAATTCTAAAAGGAAATAATAAAGGTTTATTTATTTTACATATTGTCATTGGACATAATGGTCAGACTGTTAGATAAAGAATAATAAAGGCAAAAAATGGAAATTAAGAGGCCCAGTTGATGGAACAAAATGTTAAAAGAAACTAAACCTTATTACTTCTGTCTGACCATTATGTCCAATTGACCATTTGTAGGTATAAAAAAGTAAAAAGGTTAAAAATTGTTTCTTTTGCAGTAAATGACGAGGAAAAGGACTTTAACCCTCATATAGAGCTAATAAACAAGAGAGAAGAATTATTAAGGAGAAGAAGGCTGAAGAGAAGGGGAAACATTGTACATAACCTTTTTGGTATTATTAAATAAATTTTAATTACAATTTAAAAAAAGGCTTGGTATGATTAAATATTTAATAATATTTTTTTATTTTTTAGCCAAATATTAGTTGTTATTTTTGATTAATTTTGGTTGTTTTTAACTCAATTATTTCCCCTTAAAAATTAATCTTTTTCCCCTGTTTATTTTTTTTTAATTTATTAATTTTTCTTTTAATTAATTAATTTTTCTTTTTACATGTTTAACCCTTTTAATTGTTTAAATAATTTTCTCTAATTAAATTCTTTTTTTCAGAACAGACAGAGCAAAATAATAAGACGACTTTAATACACCCAAAATTACTTCAATTTCATTCCTCAAGTCTTACGGTTTTTTAATTAATTTATTTATTTATAATAATTTTTATTTAAAAAGAGAGATGAGAAAGAAGAAAGTGAAGATAATGAGACATTTGAGTCTGAACCGATTTCTTTGTTGTCAAAACCTGATGGTGTGGAACTTGAAGAAAAGGAAAAGAGTGTTGTTGCTGCTCCAGGGACTCAATGCGGTTTCTTTTTTATTTTTCTAAGGGAACTGAACCGAACTGAACCCTTGGAAATTTCGACTTTGCTTCAGTTTTGGGGTGTTAACTTTAAACAAAGATTGTAATTTAAATAGAAGAAAAATTGCAAAGAGAATAATTTTTAAAAAATCCTTCTGTTATTGTAATTCTTCAGGTCCTCTAGACATTTGTATAGGAGGCTCTACCTGTGTCGAAGGTCTCTGCCTATGTCCAGCAGGCACACGCCCATCGCTAAATACCAAAACGTGCGAGACATTTGAACAACTCAAGTCTTCAATTAAAGAAGAAAATAATTTAAAAGAGTTTTCAAAATATACAAGAGAAATGCCAAAAATAGTACAGTCGATGGCACTAATTGATAGGCCTCCTTATGCTCGTCCTTCCGAAAGTTGTGCAAACAAGGAAATATGTACTGGAGGTTCTATTTGTCAAAATTCTAAAAAGGTTTAACTTCAATAAATTTAATTTAAAAATATTTTGACATTTGAGTCTGAGAAATTAAATGTGTTTAAAGGTCTCATTTTTAGGTGAAAATGGGTTAGAAAAGATGCTTTGTTTTGGTGGTAAAATTAGGGGAAAATGATCGTTTAATAAAGGATAATTCTTTATTAAAATTCTGAGACTCAACTGGTCAAAAAATTAAATTAATTATTTTTCGTTTTGTTTAAGGTCTGTGAATGCCCACCGAACAAACAAATACTTCGAAATCACATTTGTATTCAATCCGATGAGCCTCCAATGCTTAAAGTAGTAAATGCATTGCCTGGAGAGAAGTGTAATTTAGAGACTAATTGTAAAGGCCAATCTGTGTATTTTTTAATTTTATTTTTTAAATTTATTTTGACATTTTTAAGTTGTGTAGAAGGCACTTGTCGTTGTCAAAATAATCAATTAACCCTTAAAAGTGGAACTTGTAAGAAGAGAAATGTTAAAGAAGATGAGGGGGAGGAGGACAGGAATAAATCACCTACTACTCCTGTTGCTCCTCCTTTACAAACTGATTATTCTTTTTATGACAATAATATTCTGCCTCCTGTTCAGTTGCCAGAAGAGGAGAGTAATGAAGGTTTGTTTTTAGTTCTGATTTTTTGTTCTGATTTTTATTCTGATTTTTGTTCTGATTTTATTCTGATTTTTAGTTCTGATTTTTATTCTGATTTTAATTCTGATTTTTAGTTCTGATTTTTAGTTCTGATTTTAATTCTGATTTTGTCTGATTTTTTGTTCTGATTTTTAGTTCTGGTTCTCATTCTGATTTTTAAATTTTATTTAAGTTCAACATCCAAGAATTAGCGGTCCTCCCCTCAAAAAGCAACAACATTCATCTTCTTCAATAATATCAGAAATTCTTCCAGAATTTACCAAAACTGAACCTTTAGAAAAAGGAGTTTGTCCACCCGGAAATTCACCAACAATTAGTAAATCAACTGGTCAATTAATTAAATGTAATGGAATGACCCCTAATTGTCCACCTAAAAGTTACTGTTTTGTTACTGGTATTTTTAATTTAATTAAATTAAAAAAGTCTTTGTAGGAGAGGCTAGTGAGACTTACAACTGTTGCAAAGCTTATTAAAAAAAGTTTAATTTTTTAAAGATTTTTATAAATTTATTTTATGGTCTGTATTATGGCCCTTTCTTAAAGGGAATTTTATTTTTTATTTAAAAGTGGACATTTCGCCAATACAAAAAAAGCCAATTTTCTCTAAGAAAAAAGGTTTTTTTGTTGAATACCCTGATTTTACTGACATTTTTTATTGGCGAAATGTCCATTTTTAATAAAAATTAACTAAAAAATGGACGTTAAGGTAAATAATTTTAAATTAATTTAAAAAAAATTTTTTAGTATTTTTATTATTTCTAAAATAAAAAAAAATAATTTAAGTGAAAAAAATAATTTAAGGCA
Organism: Meloidogyne exigua; assembly: GCA_018905775.1. Lineage (NCBI taxonomy): Eukaryota > Metazoa > Nematoda > Chromadorea > Rhabditida > Meloidogynidae > Meloidogyne > Meloidogyne exigua. The sequence goes on along the minus strand of JAGUQR010000009.1, from coordinate 1,837,372 downwards.
AATAATGGCATTAAAAAAAAGGTTATTTTTAATAAAAAGAAAGCACGAAATTTCTTTAAAAATCATAAAAAAATTAATTTTTAATTTTAAATAAAATACTCGTTTTGTAAACATTCCAGAGCAGTAGGCCTTTCATAAGGATTAAAATTAAATATTTGAGTTATTAAATTCAAAGCAAGAGATGGAAGCTGAGGAGCAAAAAGTGTCAAATGGACAGGTTTGTATTCTGGGAAGGAAACACGGCTGACAATTGCTTCTTGTGGCCATAAATTTGCTTTTGGGGTGCCAATCTTTCTGAAATTTTGGACATCAGAATTTTAAAAATCAGAATTTTTGGGAAATCAAGATCTGTCTGAAAATCAGAATTTTTAAAAAATCAGAATTTTCAGAAAATCAGAATTTTTTCAGAAAATTCTGATTTTAATAAATTAATTTCTCAATAAAAACAACAAACTCAAAAATAACGTGTAGCTGTTGCACTTCACTCTCTGCTATAAACAAAGCATTTCTTGTGAATAATTCAACAAAAATACAGCCTACAGACCAAATATCAACAGAAGTATTATATTTGCATTGAAGCAATAATTCTGGGCTTCTATACCATAAGGTAACAACCTCGGTTGTGAAAGTTGCGTGAAGGCCATAATTTCGGGATAAACCGAAATCGGCTATCTAAAATAAATTCCTCTGACCAATTGAGTCTCAACCATTACAACTCTGGAACGGTTGGAAATTTTTTTGTGTTTTTGGTATCATTTGATAGAGCAGAAAATTAGCTACAAAATACTAAAAAGCAGAATTTTTGAGAAAATAGAAAACAAAGTTACGCACAAAAAAGTGGACAAATTTTCAGAAAATTCGATTTTATGAGGGTTTTTCGACCGTAACATTTTTTATATTTTCTGAAAATTTTTGGTATTCAGTAGTAAATTTTCTGCTCTATCTAAGGGTATCAAAAACACAAAAAAGTACTGAACCGATAACGAGTTATGATGGTTGAGAATCAGTTGGTCAGAGAGACCCACAGTTAACCCTTTATTTTTAAAATGAAATAAATTTAAAAAATTAAACCCGTAAAGTCTGATCTCTGTTAACCAAAATATTCTGTGGTTTAAGATCTCGATGTATGATTCCATTTGAATGAAGAAAATCCTAAAAATTTATTTTTCTAATAAAAAATAAATGACTACAATTCCACAGAATATTTGAGTTATAAAATGTTTGCATTGATCTTTGCACATTTCGTGGGGTATTTTCTAGAAATAACAGTTTTAAAATAAACGTTTTTGGTTAATAAAACCTGTAAAAAATCGGCCAAATCCCAATCACATTTTTCGCATAAAATGTTTAGAGAAACTTGTTCGTCCCGACGCTTAATAAATGCGTCGTGAAGACTACAAGACAGAAAGAAGAAAGTTTATTAAATTAATTAAAAACCGTAGAATGTTCGGATGTTTAAGTCGTTGAAGAGAAACCAATGAAGCAACCTTACAGAAGATTTTTGAGTAAAAGTTTCTTTTTTTCACTAACCTCTCTAACAACACTTTGAGGAATTCCTTCGTCACCTATTTTGACCGGTATCTTTTTTAATGCAAACTAAAGGATTAAAAGGTTAAATCTAATTGTTAAATTAAAAAGAAAAACCTGTTCTTCCGGATTGTCTTTGTTCGAAACTAGCCAAACTTCACCGTAAGCTCCTTTACCTAGGACTCTAATCTGCTTGTAATCATCATTATGTGGCCGTAACATTACAAGTAGAGAGAAAAAACAATGTTAGAATATAATAAGTTTGATTACTACTTTTCCGGAAAACTTTTCCGGATGTTTACTTATTGAAGCTGGGTGTATATCGATTTCCTTGTACTATTTCTCCGGCTTTGAGTTCTCTTTTTCTTTGTTAAGGCTATTTCTTTTGTGTTACTTTTTTCTTCTTTATGTATAAAACATAACATCTAAATACAAAACGTCCAATAGGCGTAAATCTTTGTTCTATTTTGTCGTTCAGTGAGACCGTTTGTCATTAATCAAATCATTGGGCGTTTTAAAATTAGTTGTTTTGTTAGACAATAAAGTGAACCTTGTTTGCCAACCCGAAAACACATTTCAATCTTTGCCACCGCTTTATTTTCTCGATTTATCTTTGCTTTCGTTTTCTTTTTTTAACAGTTTCAACTTTGTTTCCTCTTATTTATTTTTATTTATTTAGCATTTTTGGTCTTGTGCTTATTAGTTTTATTTTTTATACATAAGAAGAGTCATTTTTAATCACTATGAATGCTTGTTTTTTCTGTGTTTTACTTTCTTAGTTTTTTAAAGTAACTAAAGCTTTATTCACGTTGATTTTAGATGTTTAAAGTTTTAAGAACAAAAATGGACTTGAGGCTATTTTTTCTCATTACCTTTTTAATTCCAACTTCATTAAGTTTTTATTTGCCTGGACTAGCTCCGGTTAATTTTTGTGAATTAAAGAATGCAAAACCTATGTGTCCGGTATGCTTTTGTTTTTATCAACTTAATACAGTTTTGATGTTTAGAACAATGTCACTCTTTATGTTAACAAATTGGACAGTGATCAATCTGTTCTACCTTATGAATATCACAGGTTTATTTTTGTTTATTTATTGTTTAGGGTTTTGAAAGTTTAAACATATTTCCCCTTCCTTTAGCTTTGATTTTTGCCTCGGTTCTGAAGATGAATCTCCTGTGGAAAATCTTGGTCAAGTTTTGTTTGGTGAGCGTATTAGACCAAGCCCTTATAAGGTTTTTTATTTTAAATATGTTTTATTTTGTTCGTTCAAGCTTTCATTCAAAGAGGAAAGACAATGTAGTTTTCTTTGCCAAAAGTCTTACAATATGGATAACAAAGAGAACCAACAACGTTTTCGACTTTTACAGCGTGGAATGAGACTTAATTACCAGCACCATTGGTATAATATTTTAAAGGATTAGCTTGTTAATGGCTTGAAATAATTTATGACTGTTTTGTTCCTTTCTAATGAATAAGCGCTACTTATATTAATAGTCTTATTTTATTAAAAATGGTTTTATAATAAGTGTTTGTTGGTCTAGTCGGTTAGGTTCTTATCTCGTTTTGTTCTTAGGTCGGGTTCGATTCCTGCTGGTGAAAACAATTTTTTTTCTTTTTCCCACAATTTTTTGAATATCTTTTTCTAGGATTATTGACAATATGCCAGTCACTTTTTGTTTTATCAACCAGCAAAGTATGAATGTTTGTACAACAGGTTTTCCTATGGGTTGTTTCGTAACGAAAGATGGAAAACCGAAGGATGCTTGTGTTTTGGATGTATTTTTCTATTTTTTACACAAATTAATTCTTTAATTTTAAGCCAAAATATCGTCAACCTGATAGCTACTACCTCTTTAATCATGTTGATATTAGAATTGAATACAGGTTAAAACTAGGCCTTTTTATTAATTTATTTTTTAAAGGGATCTTGGGCATGATTCTAATTTCTTGGATGAAAAAATTGGTGGACGTATTATTCGCATCAAGGTTCAGCCTCGAAGGTTTATTTTAAAAATATTGGGTTGGCAGGGTTGGGTCTTTTTGTTCTTTGACACCTGTCCATTTCAGTGCCAAAAATGTCAACTTATAGAATATTTTAACTCATTATTCTTTTAATTTGACTCCTTATTTTGTTCGTATTTTTGATGATTGTTAGTTTTTAAAATAGTAATTAAGCACTCATTGTTTGGCACTGAAGTGGGACAGGTAGAGGAACCGAAAAGCTTTAAGTGTTTTTATTTTTAATTGTTTCCTTTCCTGCCGTCCTTTTAATTAATTTTTGTTTGTCCATTTTCAGTATAAAACACGAAAAGAAAGAAGAAATGAATTGTGGTCAAGGTGCCGCCCCTCTGCCAATTTCTACTGGAGATAAACAATTTAATGTAATTTACTCATATTCAATTGTTTGGGAACCAACAGAAGTTAAATGGTCTTCTCGATGGGATTACATCCTTGAATCAATGCCTCATACAAATATTCAATGGTTTTCAATTATGAATTCATTGGTTATTGTGATATTCTTGTCTGGAATGGTTTGTTTGTTTTGTTAAAGTTTTGGTTAAATAAACCTCCTTTTAACCTTAATTCTTTTTTTAAATACTTTTTAAGGTCGGAATGATTCTTCTTCGCACTTTACACCGTGACATTGCCCGTTATAACCGACTTGATGATGAGGTTTATTTTAATTATTTGTTAACTTTAAAATTGTTTTTATAATTTAGGAAGATGCTCAAGAAGAATTTGGTTGGAAATTAGTCCATGGAGATGTTTTTAGACCTCCTCGTAATTCTTTAATGCTTTCGGTATTTGTTGGTGCTGGTAGTCAAGTTCTTCTATGCGCTTTTATTACTCTTGGTTTATTTTATTTTTAAAAATTAATTGTTTAAATTAAGCGTTTGCCTGTCTTGGATTTTTGTCTCCAGCAAATCGAGGATCTTTAATGACTTTTGCTTTAGTTTTTTATGTCCTCTTTGGAATTGTTGCGGGGTATACTTCTTCTCGTCTCTACAAAAGTAAGCAAATTTGTCTTTTCTGTTTCTTGGGGACGTTTAAATTGGGTTAAAAGATGTATTGGTCTGTTCGTTTCGAAGTGAACTGACCTGTTTTAGTGCGTGGAAATGTCGTATTGATGGGAATATGGGTCCTTTAAAATAGAAAAAAGCATAGAAGGATAAGCTCAGAAAATTGAAAAAATGTCGGTTAACAAAAAGAATGTCTTGGGAAATTTTTTTGAATTTTATTTTGTCTTTTTTTAAAGCATTGGAAGGCCTCGCATGGAAATCAAATATTCTCTTGACGAGCTTTTTAATTCCTGGGTATTTTAAATGTTTTTTTTATTAATAATTTTTTAGTATTTTGTTTGCCGTATTCTTTGCTTCAAATTTACTCCTCTGGTCAAAAGGATCTTCTGCTGGTTTTTTAATGTTTTTTTAATAATTTTTGTGCATTTTTAGCCGTTCCCTTTGGGACATTATGTGCTCTACTTTTTCTTTGGCTTTTTATTTCAATTCCATTAACATTTATTGGATCATATTTTGGATTTCGTGCCAAGGTTTCTTAAAGAATTAATGGGGCTTTAATTTTTTCAATTTAAAAACTAACATTTGATGAACTAAAACAAATAAAAATTAATTAACCCAACGTTATTCGAACACACATCCTTATGTGTTAGAGTCCATAGCACTACCACTGAGCCACGGGATTTAAGAACGCTGATTTAATTAATTCATTTTTAGCCTTTAATTCCAAGCCTTTTTCTCTTATATGTAGAGTGGAAACGGCTGATATTTTTTAAAATAATTAAGGAAAATTATTTAAAAAATAAACTACGACTCTTTTTTTTAATTAAGCTTTTTTTTAATCTAAATTTTGCAGAGAATCCAAACACCTGTCAGAACAAACCAAATTCCACGTCAAGTACCCGAACAAACTTTATATACTAAACCTCTCCCAGGCATGCTAATGGGTGGAATTCTTCCTTTTGGATGTATTTTTATTCAACTCTTCTTTATTCTGAATAGTATTTGGTCACATGAGGTTTTTTTTGTTTTTAATTCTTCTTTTTAAAATTAATTTTCTGTTAAGGTTTTCTATATGTTTGGATTTCTCTTTATTGTTTTTATCATTCTCATAGTTACCTGCTCTGAAGCGACCATTTTACTGGCTTATTTCCATCTTTGTGCGGAGGTCGGGATTTTTTAAATTTTATTTTAACTTATGAGAGAGGTAGCTAGAAATTTTTTTTGATGAGGATTTTGAGACTTTAAATAAATAATTTTTAATAAAAAATGAAATAAAAAGGATTATCACTGGTGGTTCCGTTCATTTATGACTTCTGGATTTACTGCAATTTATTTGTTCATTTATTGCGTTCATTACTTCAACTCAAAATTGACAATAACTGGAGTTGTTTCAACAATTTTATATTTTAGTTATACAGCTATATTTGTCTTCTTATTTTTTCTTATGACAGGTTTGAGGGAAAAAAGGTTTTTTTTATTTAATTTAAATTTAAGGCACGATTGGATTTTTTTCGACTTATTGGTTTATTCATAAAATTTATAGTTCTATAAAGGTTGATTAAATAAAAAGAGAAGAAGAAGAGAAGAGAAAAAAAGAAAGAAGAAAAAGAAGAATTTTTTAAAAATTGATGTGTGCAAAATTTGTATGAAAAAATATGTCTACTAAATTATAATGAATTGTGTGTTTGTTTGTCTATCTTTTATCTAATCATTTTTTTAGACAGGAAAATTTTTGTGTTTAAAAGGTGGATATATTTGTGGTCAAACTGTTGGTTGAAGGAAAAAAAATTATTTTTTTCTTTAAAAAATTTTTTTGAAATTTTGTTGATCTGTACAGAAGGTTTTCACTTTAATTTAGCATAAATTAAAAAAGAAAGTTTGACTATATTTATATCCACCCCAAAATTGTTCATTTCGTTCGAACAAGCTTGAGAAATAAGACTTGTGTTGTGTGTATTTTCCCCTCTTTTCTCCTTTTTTAACTTAAAATTTATTTTTTTGAGGATAATAAATTTGTGGACTATTTTATAATTTTATTTTTGTTTTTTGTTGGAAAACAATTTTATATTTTAATTTTTTATCGTTTGTTAGGAAATTTTTGCTCTACTTTCTTGACATTTTGTCGTACGTTCTTTTTAGGCGTTCTGAAGAATTATGTTTTTTATTTAATCTTTTTCTTTGCTACTTTTCCTTTTATATTTATTTACTATATTTCTCTGTCACTCTCTCGTTGCAGCTTTTATTTTCTCTTTTTATTCTTTTAGTTTTATTATGTCATAATATCTAAATTAAATATGTCCAATTTGTTGCAGTTCTAAAATCTAAACAATTTGCGCGTTTAAGGAGATTATCTTTTTGTTGTTAAAGTATACTTTCAACAATCGTGTGTTTATCGATTGTATTTCTGCATATCTCTATTTTTGTTAACCCCTTCCCCTCAATTATTGCCGTTTTTACCATTTTTTGGCTTTACGTTTGCCACGTGTCTAAATATGTTTAAACTTTCATTTGTGCTTATTTAACTTTTTCATTCATTGCAGACTTCTATTAAAATTCTAAAAATGGCAAGTTCTTCAAATCGTCTAACAGATTATGGTGAAGAATTTGTTGAACAATTAAGAAGGGACCGGTTTAAAAAATCTTATATTCTTGTTAATGGTGTTACTAGCAGTGAAGAAGAAGACGAGGAACTTGATTTTGATGAAGAGGATGATGAGATGGCGAGCTATGGAATGGGTGGTGGACATTTACAGCAACAATCCTTTCAGCAACCTCCACGGTTTATTTTATTAATTTCAGTTAGAAGGAAAGGTTAAGGTTAGGGAATTGTTAAAGAGGTTGATTGGTGACATGTAGAAGTTAGGATTGAAAAGTAGGGTTTTTAAGCGGTATGTGTGTATCTAGGGCTAGGTAAATGTGAAACTTTTAAGGATGGATGTCTAAATTTATAGCTGAATAGAAGCGTTATTTTCCATTGTTTTTTCTGTTTCTTTAACGCCTGTCCAGAAAAACTTACTCTTTTTTCATTTATTCAGGCCGAGTTCTACCCATTCGACACGAAGACCACCATCTGTCTCAGCTTCTTTATCAAAACGTACTGGTGGTTCCTTTGGATTTGATGCAAAGGATCTTTACTTTTTTGGTGTTCTTACTGAATTAACGGACAAATTTACACCAGTTTGTTTGCTTTAACAGGCAATTAGAATAATTTGTTTTTAGGACCAAGCTGCTAGATTTATGGCTAAAAGTTCTCCACCATATGAGTACAGAACTTTATCATCAATCGAAAAAGTTGCATATTTGTTCTATTATTCTCTTTATGGAAGATATTTGAATGTGCCGAAATTTCACAATGTTTTCAACAGGTTTATTTTTTGGGGTATTTTTTCCTAGTTAATTGTCTAATTAAATACTGAATATTTAATGGTTTGTCTGTTGACGTGTTTATTGTTAGTGTAATTGGATCGTGTTACGTTTTGTGTTGTGGTTTCCTGGGTTCGATCCCCTGTCCTAACCGATATGTTTTTCTGTTTACCTTTAATTCTAAAATGCATTTAATTCCGTTCTCGGATTAATTAAGCTTTATTTTTAATTTTAGAGAATTTTTCAAATTCACTAGTGCTGGTGATTCTGAACGAGTCGCATTTTTAAAGGTTAAACAAAGATTTTTTTAGTTAATGTTATTTTTAAGATATGCCGTCTTACCCTCCAAGAATACAAAAAACGTATGCTAGAAAAGAATAAATTGGCTTATAAATTGGCACAAAAGCATCTTTTTAGTGATGAAAGAGCAACTTCTGTTAGTCGGTATTTTTGTAATTTTTTTTTTTATTTTAAATGTTTATTTTATTTAGTGCAAGTGATAGACCAAGTTTTGCCGATGGTGACAGTGAAAATAGTTTACAATCATTAGCTAATGGTTTTATTAATTTATTTAAAATCTTTAATTTTTTAAATTTATTTTTAGAATTATTGTTTTATCGAGGACCTCACGCTCCTATCCATTTTGCCGCAAAAGGGCGTCTTGTCTTTGTTAACCCTGACGATGGGATTAGTATTGTATGTATTGAAAATACAAAAAAGTTTTACAAAGACTGTGAGGGTAGACGCTTTGTTGAGGCTTTTGAAAACTTTAAAGGTTTTTTTAAATTATGTTTTTGGTTTATTTGACCGGAAAATAAAAGTTTCATAATCTCAAATAAATTTATCTAATTTGATTTCTCCTTTTAAAGGTCCTTTATTAATTGATCATACACCCCCACAAACACTCCTTTTATTTATTCAACGCCAAATTGATCGAATTTTCCGAAGTGATGTTTACCGAGCGGATCCAAAGTCAATTGATGCAAATGATTCTGTGCTTATTTGGGCATTGTTGGATATGCTTGTTAGGCAGCATGGGGTTGTTTGTTTGTCTTTTTTAATTAATTTTTACTTTAAGAAAGTTACTGGCCCAGATTTGGCACGTTTACTCTTTACTGGAAATCGTCATTACTCTTTTTCTAATCAAAGCTTTCTGCGTTCGGACTCACAAAACTCAACAATTAAATCATCTGTTAATGTTGATCCACAAGCTATTGACAAAATTACAAAATATTTGTTAGGCGGAAATATTGAGGTTTTCTTTAAAAAATCTTTTTTTACTGTCTAACTGATATTTGCGGACATTATTTGCTTTAAAAATAAAATCAGAATTCTGATAAATAAAATCAGAATTTTTATCATATCAGAATTCTGGTAAACTAAAATCAGAATTTTGATTAATAAAAACAGAATTCTGATTTTTATTTATCAGAATTCTGATATTTTTTTAATTTTCTATTGTCCGCAAATTCTGTCCGCAAATGTCATATATTAAAATAGGAGGCGATTGAAAGTGCTATTGAGGATGGATTGTTGTTTGATGCTTTAATGCTTTCAAATAGGCTCTTTCATAATGACAGGCATAAGCGTGAAATTATTGAAGCAAAATTGATGGCATACAGATCGCCTAATCATCCAATTACTACATTAATTAATGTGGCCTCTGATTCACCTGTTACATTATTTGTATTATTTTTAAATATTTTATTTTTTATAAATTAGGGGTTGTCCTTTAAAAGCCTTTGATTGTAAGGGGAAAAAAGGTTTTAATTTAATTAATTTTTTAAAGAATAATCCAACAACAGAAGACACAAATGTTTGGCGTGAACACATTTCCATTGTTCTTGCAAATCTTTCGACTCAAAAAAATGCAATGAATTCAGTCTATCAATTGGGACTTGCATTGGCACAAAAAGAATTTAATTCTGCAGCTGATTTTTGTTTTTTGGCTTTCAGTTTGTTAACTGGTTTTAATTGTTTTCAACGGACAACTAACGACAGGTTTATTTTTATTAAGTTTAATTTATTCGTCCAATGGGTTATTAAGCGTCCCATTTATTCGCGAGATTATTTTTTAGTGTTTTTATTTTTAAGTACAGTTTCGCGATTAGATGGGATGTTAGATTATAAATGGTTAAATTTTAATCTTTTTGAAGAGAAAAAAATTTTTTCTCTTCAAAAAATTTTTCTCTAGTTCACTGGATGATCATCCAAAACATCGCCAACATATAGGCCTTTTAAATGCTTCAATTCCTGATGATCGAAAAAATTCGCGTATAACAAGATTTGGGTTTTATTCAATTCTTTTTTTTTTAATTTCTTTTATTTCTTTAGTTGGTCAGTTTTTGATTATCAAGCAACAGAAATTTACGATTATGCTCTACGTTTAGGCAATGGAAATTCCCCAACTTTTCTTTCAAAATCGAAGGAATTTTTGCAGACAAAAAGGGAATATGTTCAAATACTTGGTGAACTTGGGGGTTTTGACCATTCTATTGAACTCTATGAAGGAAGTTTTAACAGAGGAGAAGAAGGTTTATTTTAAATTTTATTTAAATTTATTTAGTTGTTTTTGGCATTTTTTTTTGCTTTTTGGTAAATGTCCGCAAATGTTTGTCCGCAAATATTTTTTTAAATTAATTTAATTTTTTTAATTTTATTTTGGAGGTGTAGAATTTAATAATAATTTTTATGATTAAAAGTGCATCAAAAACCCCTTTTTAAATGTTTAAAAATTAAGGAATTGTTTAACCTTTAGAAATTAAACAATTAAATTAATTGGTTGCGTACTGGACAGGGAAAATTTAAAACTAAAAAATTTTCTGTTTTGAGACTAATTTATTCTTTAATTTAGAACATTTTGAAGAACACATTTCCAATGTTAACAAACCAAAGATGTCTGCAAAATCGTCTTCTTTATCGTCCAAGGTTTTTTAAGGGAATTTTGTTCTATTTTTTAATTTAATTTAAAAGAAGTCTGATGTAAATGAAGCATTTAATTCTGAAAAAACAGGAATTTCTTCTTCTTCCTCTTCCTCAAATCCCCTAAAATCTTTTCAAAAAGAAGAAAAAATTGAACAAAAAATGAATGTTCCTTTACCTCTACCTTCTGTTTCTCCCCCTCTACCTCCGATGGTTAAGATGGTTAATCAATTGCCTCCTAGAGAAAGAGTAAATTCTGAAGCTAAATATGAAAAAGAAAATGCAGTGTATTTTTTAAATTAATTTAATTGTTTCTATTTTGTTTTTTAGGAGAAGAGGTTCTGTTGAAAAGATTAACAAATCACCTACTACTCCTGTTGCTCCTCCTTTACAAACTGATTATTCTTTTTATGATAATAATATTTTTCCTCCTGTGCAGTTGCCAGAGGAGGAGAAGAGTAATGAAGGTTTGTTTTTATTCTGATTTTAGTTCTGATTTTTGTTCTGATTTTTTTTGTTTTGATTTTTTATTCTGATTTTTGTTCTGATTTTTTTTGTTCTGATTTTTGTTCTGATTTTTTTTGTTCTGATTTTTTGTTCTGATTTTTGTTCTGATTTTTTTTTGTTCTGATTTTCTTATCCTAGCGTCTTTAATTTCTCTTTATTTTTCTAGTTAATCCCCAAATCCCTCCACAACACCCAAAAATTACCAGCAATATTCCTCCTCTAAAAAACCAATCTTCTTCAATACCTTCAACAAAAACAACATCAAATAATATTCTTCCAAAAAATGAACAAACAAAGGCGAATAAAACACCCCCAAATAGTGGATTTTTTGCAGAAAAGATTGGCGGATTTTTTTCAAAAATTACACATCTTCAGGGCACAAATAGTATGAAATTGCCAGATGACAAAAATCCCGAGGTTCTCTTTTTTCTTTATTTTTTAATTAAAAATATTCTTTAATAGATTGTTTGGGATCCTCTTAAAAATAAATATGTTGACCAAAATGGTCAATCTATTGAAGAAGAAATTGTTCCCCCTCCACCCTCAATGACTTCAAAAAATGATGAACAAACAACGTTAACTACTTGTTCTACCCCTATTTTTGATGAACAAGAACAATTACAACAACCACCTCCATTGCTTCAATTCCCATCAATACCCACTATTCCTGTTGTTTCTTCTTCTTCTAATACTTCTATTAATACTAGACCATTTCAGGGGGTATGTGTTTAATTATTTTTCTTTTGTATTTTCTGTGTTTTTAAATTTTGTGTTTTCCGGTAAACTATATTTTGTAGTTTCTGGAATACTCTCAGCAGTTTATTTTTTCCGGAAAACTTTAAATTTTTATGTTTTCCGGAAAATAACTAACGCTGACAAGGCAAGTTTTCTCGCGATTAAATGGACTTTTAGTCATTGAAAGGTTTTTGAATTAATTTTGTTTAATTTAATTAATTAAAAATTTAATTTTAGAGGAACAGATATGCTAATGCTTGGAATTCATAAATGAAAAAGGATGTTTTTTTAAAGCTTGTGATACAAAACATAATTGTATTTCTCTTATTTTACGTTTCTTTCGTTTGTTGTAATAATTTTAGAAAAACTAGGCCGATTAATCGCAGACTGATATTTAATTGTATTTTCTCGCGGTTACTCGGCCTTAAATTTAGGTTACGGTTTTTAAATCTTTGTGCACATTTCCTATTGACTAAAAATTGATATGTAGGAGATGAGGTATTTTTAGAATAATTTATATTTACATTTGAGATAGTTAATCGATTTTATTGATTTTTTAAATGATTTAAAAATGTAATATTAGAGTTAGGGACCTGTCGAGACCCGTTCCAGATTTTTTTGATGAACCGGGGACAAGAATTCCCGGCCCCGGTTTAAAAGTCCCGATCCCGGTTTTTGTTGCTGACAACGGGAACGAGAATTCCCGGTTTAACGACAAGCCCGATCCCGTTTCCCGGTTTCCTTTGATGACTCCGGGGTTAAACCGGGAACGGGAAATCCCGATTTCAGGTCCACCCGTTCGATGTTCACTTCCCGGTCCCCGGTCCCGGTCTTTTCAAAAAATTCCTAACTCTATGTCCTATCTAATTTATAATTACTGTATTACCGTATTGCATAAACAAAATAAAATCTATTTATCATTTATTAATTACGCTAAATGAAAGGGTTCTCATAAAAATGTCCTCATTGGTTAGGAAATCTGATATTTCTGATTTTTGTAAATTATTTTCTTCAAATAATTGTATTTTCTCAAATTTTGGGCAGATTTTGTAAATTCCTTCAAAACAAAATGCTAGGCTTATTTTTGTAGTAAAATTGCTTTCTATATTGCTTTCTTCTTTATTTTTTAATTCTTCTTTTTGTTCAATTTCAATGGGTAATGTATTTGGACCAAAAACAAAGAATTTGTCGGGGTGTTCAATTGAGGCATTATTGTTGTTGTTATTTTGATAACATCCAAGAGACAATTCGCCACTTAAAATTCCTGAAATAAACACAAGAGTTGCAACTTTCCGGAAAACACAAAAAATATATTCTGATTTCAAAAAATTCTGATTTTCTATATGTGAACACAAAAAAGTTGCAACTCTCCGGAAAATACAAAAATATATTCTGATTTTACTAGAATACAAAAAAATTCTGATTTTCCTTAAATACATAAATTCCTAAAAAAAAAAAAAAAAAACACACACACACATTCTCTTACCGTTAATAGAGAAATATATAGCAACTGAAACACAAACAACCTCTCCCACTTGAATAATATTAACATCATTATTACTACCATTAGATGTTGTTATTTTCTGATTATTATTTTGTTGATTGTTGTCTATTTGAATTGCTAAAAATTTTATTTAATTAATTAATAATTAATTAAATTTAATTTACATATTGTAAGTATTGGCAAGGTCAATTGACGAAGAAATGAAACTGAAGATAAAAGTGAACCAACAGGAACTTGTCCATTTAACTGAAAAAATTAAATTAATATTTTTAAAAAATTAATTAAATTAAAATACAAACATTTAACTGTTCAATTCTCCAATTAATTTCCAAATGGCTTAACAAATGCTTCTCTATCTTTGACCGAAGAAGTGCAATTTCCTGCAATTGCATTATATAAGAAGCACATTTTGTTACTCTTTGAAATAAAATTGAAACAATTTCTGTACAGCAAGGGCATAAAAGTGGAACTCTAAGAAAATCTTTTTTTTAATTTAATTTTAATTTAAGAAAACCTGCAACTTTCCTTTGGTTGTACAACAATTGATGTTTTTTTATTATTAGAACCAAAAATTAATTGAGCTTCATTTTCAGTCTGATTAGACAAATCAATAGCCACATATCTATTAAATGGACCATCTCCTGCCAATACTTGCCAATTAGATAGAATCACTGCTGGGACTATTGTTATGGCTAAAGGCAATTTTGCAAAGCGGATGTATTGCTTTAAATAAAAATAATTAAATTTTTGAACAAAAATTAAAAATAAACCTCTCCATTTTCAGTTTCCAAGTCTGCTGTGTATGTAAAATTTATTTCGGCCATTAATAAACGCTAAAAATGAGAAAACACTGACTTAAATATAAATTGCCCTGAATAGGTATCGAACCTTTGACCAACCCACTCAAAACCTAGAACGCTACCCACTATACCACAGAACAACTTAACAAGTTCTAACAATTAATTGCTTATATAATACTTTATTAAATTAAAAATACAAACCCCTGTATAAGGAATTAAATCATAATGAGAAGAATCTGTATTAGAAATAATAGTAGTATTATCATCATCAGAAGATTGTTGTTTTAATAAAGGTGTAGATGCTGATGAAGTAATAATATTTTTATTATTAATTATTAAATTATTTTTTTGATGATTTTTTTGGACAATTTTGTCTTTTTCTTTTAATTGATATAAAGACAAATCTGCATCTGAAATAATTGTTGTTATTGTATTCAAATCAGAAGATGATGTTGGTCTACGAATATATACTTTATGCTCATCTCCGAATTTTAAAGTTTTTCCAGAGACGAGAGACTTTTGTCCAATATTATCTGATGGAGTTGCTGTTGAAGGATCTTTAGAAACAAAAATTACAAAATATTTAAACAAAAGAAAATTTAAAAAAGTAAAAAATGTCTTTAGAGAATAGTGTAAATTCAAAAAAAAATTTAATAACAGTTAAAAACATCAAGGGCACCAGTGGTACTCGAACCTACACCATCTACACCCAAAACCTAACACACTAACCAACACACCACAGAGAGATGTTAAACAACCACAAATAAATGAATTAAATTTAATTCCGATTTTATAGAAAAATATTAAAAAATTCTGAATTCTCCCAAAATAAAAAGAAATTCTGATTTTTTACAAAAAGAAATACAAAAAATACAAACAAACCTATTCCAAAAATATGAACAAAAATTTCCCTTCTTTCACCAGGCTTTAAATCAATCAGAATTGAATCAAATTCACCTAAAGAATTATCAGAATTATTATTTATTCTTAGCAATTTCGTTCCAGCAGCAACCTTTTTATATTTAAAGAAAAAATTTTATAATTAATTTTTAAAAAAAAACCTGTGGTTGTTGAATTTTAATATTTATTCTTTTAATTCCAACAGAAGTACTCGAATTGAATAAAATCAATTTACAATCAAAACTTTAAAAAAATTAATTTAAAAAAATTTTTTTTGCGGATAAAATTTGCGGACTCCGCAAAATAAAAAAAATTAAAAAAAACCTTTGACCAGAAAAAATACAAAGCTCCGCAATTGCTTCGTTTGGATTTTCAAAAAGTGTAGGTGACCGATTAAGTGAAGTTTCAATTTTTAATAAAGGCAAATTTGGAAGAATACGAACAGAATAATAACTTGATGAAGTTGATTCATTCTTTTCATTACAAGAAAATTTACAAATATTACGACAACCTAATAATTCACATGCATATCCAACTATTTTGAGCGTTCCAGGTGAACTTTAAATTTAAATTAAAAAAAAAAAAATTTTTTGAATAAGAAATTCAAGGCCTTGGGGTACCCAAACAAGTTTTTGGCCAAAACTTTTCCGTTTCTAAACTCATAAAATTCTGCTTTTTAACTATTTTATAGAGAATTTTCTGCTCTATCGAATGGTACCAAAAACACCAAAAAGTACCCAACAGAAGCTAAGTTATTTAGGCTAAACCTGGGTCACCTCCGAGAAGATGGACAGTTCAAAGCCTTACAAACAATCCCCACAAAATTAATTTTAAAAATAATACCGAGGTATTCCAAGCAATTTGACGAGATTCTTTGACTGATCAATACAAGGGCCATAACAAGAAGGAAGATTAAGACGTAAATAATGAGGTTCAAAATCACAACCTTCCGTTATTAATTTTAGATTGTCAACTATTAATTCAATTGGTAGAGGATTTTCAACATTAATAGAGATTCCAGAATGGCAACCAACTACCCAACAAATATCTTCTTTAAATTAAAAAAAAATTAAAAAAGTACGTTCCGGTGCCAACACTCCTGCCCATTTCGGTGCCAAAAAATTGAGTGCCCAACTTTTCAAGTACAAAAGGGCTTCAAAAATAGAAGAAAATGATAAGGATTAAGATAAAAAGATTAATTAAATTAAAAGAATTAGTCTTTGGCACCGAACTGGGCGGGTAGTAAAAACCTTAAAATATTAATTTTAAAAAATTAAAAACCTTTAAATGTTTGTTGAAAAGGAGAATAAATAAAAATGCTTGACTGATTTGAAGAAGAGAGGGAAATACTGGGAGATAAGTGTTCGGCAAGTGGAAGAATACAAATATTTCTTTAAATAAAAATAATTAAATTAAATAAATAAATTAAATAAAATTAATTAATTTAAATTTAATTAAAATTAATTAATTTAATTTAAATAATTAAATAAAAAAAAATAATTAAATTAAATAAATAAATTAAATAAAATAAATTAATTAAATTAAAATTTAATTAATTAAATTAATTTAAATTAAATAAAAAAAATAAAATGAATTAAAAACAAACTTTATTATTGGAAATTTTGTAAATTGTAAAGGAGGTAAAACAACAGATGGCACTGAACAAATTGAAGAAGAAGAAGACAAGTTTAAAGTTATTGGCTTTTCCAAATCATGCAAATTATTGTTTAACTTTTTGTTGTTATTATTTTTTAAATTTAATTTAATCAATTCTTCTACTAAAGCAAGGGATGTTGCCTTATCTAAGTGGTCGAAAAAAGCCTTTAAAACAATTAGAAAAAATAAAAATAAAAAGAAAAGAAACCTCCAACATAAAACACAAATGCCGTATTGCAATATCTACAAAACCTGCCCTCATTGCAACAGTAAATACTTCATGTACAGCTTTAATTTGAAGAGAAAAAGTTGAAGACAAACCAATTTTTAATTGAAATTGATTTTTTAAACTTTTTTTGGAACCAAAAGATGAGGGAGAAGAAGAAAAAGAAGAAGAAATTAATTTCCAATTAATTCGATAACCAGATAAACTTTCATTTAAATAGGGATATACCTTAATATTATTAAAAATTAAAATTAAATTTAATTTAAAAGAAAAAGAATTTTTTTTAATTAAAAAAAGGGAATCTTGACATTTGCGGACACGGACTATTTTGCGGACAAAAGTTTAAGTTAAATAAAAAAAATTTTTGGTTCATAAAACCTTCTAGGAAGTTAGTAAACACGAAAAACATAAATTTAAAAATTAACAAATACACAAGTAAACTAAATATTTAAATAAACAATAAAATAAAATGTCCGCATTTTTTGTCCGCAAATTTATCTTCCTTAAATTTTTTAATTTCTACCAAAAATAAATATTTTAAATTTACGGAAAAAATTACACAAATATTTTAAATTAAAAAAAACCTTTTTATACTCAGCCTCAGATTGATTTTCCATGTAAAGCCTAAAGAAAACTGCTAAACGAAGAAAAAAGGCAAATTTTCTTTTAAATCCAATCTTTAAAAATACAAAAAGTAATTTAAAAAAAATTAATACTTTTCGATAAATATTTGCAGTAGATAGACAAATGTTTGATTTCATTGAATTATTAAATGTTGTAAATTTATCGTCCAAAAAACGGCAAGTCTGTTCCCTTAGAAAGGCCTTTAAAAGGAAAAGAAGTTTTAAACATTTTAAAGAAATTAATTTAAAAAAAATAAAAAACTAGAATTTAAGTAGAAAAATACACACACACACACAAAAATCAGAATTAAAAAAATCACAATTTAATTAAAAGGAAACACAACTTTTTAAAAAAAATTTTGCGGACAAAATTTGCGGACACTCCCCACAAAAAAAAACACAAAAAAATAAAAAAATAAAAAAAACCTCAACTTCAACATATTGATGATTAACAACTTGTAAATGCACTGATCTCATCATACACTCATATTCAATAAATACAGCAAAAGAATAACGTGCATAATTCTCCAAAGATTGAGCAAATTTTTCAGCAATTTCTGTTCTATTAATTGACGGGGAATTAATAACAGATTTATTTAAAGAGGAAGAAGAAATTGAAGAAGAAGAAGAAGAGGTTTTATTATTATTTGTTGTTGTTATACTAGGTAAATTCTGTACAGAAGAAGATTTAAATGCAAAAGAAATTCCTAAAGGAGAAGGAAGAATTGAAGAAGTTGTTGGTCCTTTTAATGGAGAAGAAGCAATGTTTTTATTTTTTATTAGAGGGGAATTGTTATTATTGTTAGAAAATGGTTTTTTTTGTTGGGGTGAATTTTCTAAAAAAATTTTAATTATTTTTTAAATTTAAATAAAAGGGAGAATGGGACTCCCCTCTTTTTACAAAAAAATTAATATTTTTTTAATCCCCCATTAAAAAATATAAACTAAAAAATACCAATTTTGAAGTCTTTTTCTTCTTCTTCTTTTTTGTTTAAATCCTCTTCCAAAGGAAATGTTTTATTTTCAACAAAGGTTGTAGTCAACGAAGAATCGTTGTTGTTGTCATTATTAGATTCACTACAACTTAATATTTTTGCTGCATCGTCAGATCTTCTATAACGTGTGTGATGTTGATGAGAAGAGGTCGATGAATTTAAACATTTGTTTTCCATCTGATTTGAATGGCCAAAAATGTCCTTATTTGGAGGGGAAAAGTAATGGGAATATTTAATCATCATTGCTGCACAACACCAACCCTCTGTTGCTGCTAAAGAAGAAGAAAAACTTTCTAAAAAAAGAAAGAAAAGAAACCTGCAAGCCAAAGCAAATCTTGCGTGCCCTTGAGAAGTTCAATAGCAGAATGATAAGAATTAAGAGCACCTTCAATATAGCCTGTTAAAAAGGCATAATCGGCTAGTCTTTTGCGTAGTCTTCCAATGCACTTTTTTCTTTAGAATAAACAATAAACAAAAAATAAAATAAATAAATAGACATACTTATGATTTTTACTTTTAACATTATCAATCCCCATAAGGTACTTTTCTTCCTCTTGTAGTAGAATATAAGGAGGAGAATCCATTTTTTCAAAAGAAGTGTCCAATCTCTTGCTGTCTAGGACAACGTATATACTTCGAAGCAAATCTCTTGTGCAAAGTTCCAATTGATCATAGAGAAGAGAAATATCATCAGAACGAGGAAATGAAAGAATTTCTGTTGAATTTTGTGTCTAAATTTTTAAAAGATTTTAAAAATTAATTTAAAAAAACCGAGCTAAATCCAAAAAGAACACAACGAGAATCAACTAATTGATCATTAAATTCTTGCTGAAATTTCAAAAAAATGTAAAGACAATTTATTTAAATGTTTTTATTGATGTATGGTTAAATCGATTAATTAGACCTAGGAAGAACGACACACCACTACACCACAGAGGACATAAGAAAAAATAAACAAACAAATGAAATAAACCCCTCACTATTTCTCTTTATTTTTCATTTAATAAACCCATTGGAATTGTAAAAGAAAAAATGAACTATTATTGTTAGAAAAGAACAAAATTAAAAACCTTGGTCTCCTGATATTCTTGTTTGAGAATACCCATTTGTTTAGCTTCAGGATCATCCTCTTTCTCTTCTTCTTCTTCTACATTCAAATTTTCTTTTACTTTATTATTACAAGAATAATCAGCTGAATTGAAAGAAGGAGATGAAACCATTTTTGCTACTGAAGATCTTCTTAGTAGTTGATCAAAATTGTTTTCGTTAGGGGAAAGATTTGGGGATGAAGCGAATGAAGAAGACAGTCCAAGGCCATTATATTGACCGATACAAATGAGACCAAAAACTTTACGGAAGGACTGGAGAAATTAAAAAAGAAAATAAATTTTGATGTTTCGGACAAGATGGGAATCAAACAGTAATTTAAAAACTAAAATAAATAAAAACCTGAAACTCTGCAAATTTGGAAAGATCAGGATTTACTTGTTGAATAAATTTTGGAAAAATAACTCGTCTAATGCTTTTACTCGTTAAAACTAAAAAGAACATTAAAACTAATTTAAACACTTTTTAATAAAACCTTCTACACCGCATAATTTATTTTCCAACTTTTTGAGCAATTGATCAAATATTGCTGAGGGGAATTGGCCAACAGGCTTTACCTAAAAAATAATAAAAATTAAAACGAATATATAAACAATTAATTTTGGAATTTAAAAGTAACACCCTTTCTTCTATTTTATTAATAAAAAGTCCGCAAGTTTTGTCCGCAACTTATTAAATAAATAAACCTTGAAAAATAAACTTTCTTTTATATAGAAAAATGAAAATTTACTTTGAAACAAAACTTGTCGAATTTTTATTAATAAAACAAAAAGTAAAGTAAACTAACTTAGTCTCGAGAAAGAAATTTTCTTCTTTTTTTTAAACTTAAACAAACCAATATTTGTACACGACAGTGGTCTCCAGGTGTTGGTAAAGCATATTCCATTATACAAAAAATACTTTTTTTAAATACTCTTTTTGGCTAAAAAATAAATTTAAAAAATTAAAAAAATGAAATAAAAATAAAATGCATTATTAAAAGCTTTAAGAGAATTAAAAAATTAAAAAAAAAAATTTTAAATTAATAAAATAAAAAAAGAGAGAGATCATCAAAATAAAACCTTAAAAAAATAAAAAAGTTTTTTTAAAGGTTAATTAATTAAAAAAAAATAATTTTTTGACCAAAAGAATTGAGAGATCATTCTTTAAAAAAATTAAAATTTAAAATTAAATTAATCAGACAGAGAAGAACATTCATCAGATTCTTCTTCTTCTTCAAAATAATTATTTGAATCATCTTCTTCGTCTTTTTCCTCTTCTAAATTAGTACTGCCAATTTGATGATTAGTAGTAGTACCTGTATTTTTAGCCAAAACTATAATAAAAAATAAAAAATAATTATTAAATCTTTTCCTCCTAAAAAAGATCTATTTTTAATTTAAAGTTAAATAATAATTTAATTAAAAAAAAGTCCGCAAATTTTTTGTGGACAAAATTTGCGGACTTTTAAGGGAACAATTTAAATAATTAAAAAAACAATAATTACCTGAATATTCCAAAAATATTCTTTTAAATTCATCTAAACAATCCTCTCCTCTTCGTTTCTTTACTATTTTAATTGGACTAAATTTTCCAATTTGTGTTGAATGTTCTGAACAATTTTTATTTAATAATAAATTTTGTATTAATTTTGATTTTTCGAGCCTTTTTTGTTCATTTTTGTTCCAATAAAAAATTAATAATTTTGTTAGTAAATAAATTAAAACAAATAAAGAAGACCAAACGATAATGGAAGGCCAAGCTGAAAAGTGAAGTAATGAGACTCTAACGACCCCATTAAAAATTAATTTAAATACGAAACTCTAATGTCCCTCGAAAAATTTAATTTTTATAAATTTCCTTGAAGACTAATGTTCTAAATAAACACATTAACATCCCAAAACTAAAAAAATCCAGAATTCCCCCATAGAACTAATTAAATAAATTAAAAAGCGCATACAACAGTCCATATTCCTTCCATTATGAGTCATTTTGACAAAAATATTTGCCATCCAAAAATCATCACAAACACAGCTTTTAGTTAATTTATCACATTTGCCATGTCCTGAACATGATTTACAATCTAAAAAAAATTTTTTTTTAAATTATTTTTATTAAAAAAATTAAATACAATAGGGAACAATCTGTACAACACCAAAATGTCTTTGAAAAGTTAAATTGTTCTGTAATAACGAAACAATTTGCTCGGCATCAAAAATATCTTAAAATAATGAAATTTAATTATTTATACAATTTTAAAAAATTAAAAAACGGAAAACTAGAAGTTAAGAGAAAAAAATAAAAGTTTAGTTAAGTGGAGAAAAATGACTTTAGGGGTGGGGGTTCGATACACATCGAGTGGAAATAATATTTAAAAAAAGATTTATAATTTTTAAAGCATCTTTAAATTATATTTTAATTAAATTTAAATTAATTTTAATTAAACCTTTATTTTCTGAACGTTTTGAAGCATAAAAATAAAAGAAAATAAAATCATTTCCAAACGCAGAAGTCTTCGAAGCCATTTTTGTAAATTTAACCATAGCTTTAATTCCCGCTTGAAATTCCAATATTTGCTCAATTTCTTCTTTCAATTTAATATAATTTTTAAAAGTAAAATTATTAAATGATGACAGCATTTCGATTAAATTTTCTTCAGCATTTCCTTTAAAAATTATAAAATTTACAAAATGGTCATTGGACATAATGGTCAATAACGTAGTAAAAAGGATAAAATTAGTAAACAAATATTGGAACAAATATTTTTAAAAATAAAACCTCGAAATACGTTTATTTCAACAGTTTTTGTATCATTAAAAGGTGAATGATCATTCCACACCGTTAAGTTAAAAAGAAAAGTTCCAGGAACTAAATTGACAAGAAAAAGCTTGGACTCGTTTAATGAGCTTCCAGCAATCTTAAAAATAAGTTAAAAATAACAAAATTTTAAGTGAATTAACTGTAATTTTTAATTAAAAAATGGTTCCTTCCACCCAACAAAGTAGTGCGAAAGGAACAGTTCCACCACCCAATAAAGTAGTGCGAAAGGAACAGTTCCTTTCAGCCTAGTCCGTATATTAAAAATAAAAAAAACCATTTTTGCAGGCAAATTATCTTCAGGTACCCATTTATAATACTTTGAATTTAAAGAATTTTCAGCGTTTAAAACAGCATAATTTAAAGGCAACACAAATGTTAAATTTTCAATTTTAACAAGCGGAAATAAACTTTGATCATAGATAGACAAATTGTGTTGTTTATAGCCATAACTATTTAATTGTAGGTTTTTTATTGAAACGGCAAAGCTGATAAATCCTGAGTTTAACTTAAAAAAACATTTAATAAATAAATATTAAATTTAAAAGTAAATAGTATTACAATTGCCATTTTAAGCATTTGAGTATTCAATCCAGCAAATTTTGCGTTCCCCTTTCCATTTAAAATAGTCCATTCATACGTCCAATTACTATTAAAGTGAGCTTTATAATCCCCAAAAAGTACATTAAAATAAGCCTCTTTTTCGTTCAAATAAATTATTTTAGGGCCCGAAATGGAAAAGTTTTCAAATTTTTTTGATTTTTCACACATAGCAATAGCATTAGAAAAGATAAAGTCTTCATTGCAAACACAAAGATTAATGTTTTTCTGAAATAAAAATCGGAAATTTAAGTCAAAGAATGTCTCTTAAAAAATGTACACAAACATTGCACTATTTTTCTTTTCTCTTACATTAAAAAGAGGAAAAAAGTAGAGAAAGTCTCTCTCAAAAAATGAAAAGAAAAGCATACTATTTTTCTTTCTCTGCCTTATTTAAAAAATATTTAGTGTTAACTTTTTTTATTTTTACAGCACTAATTAACCCAAAAAATAAAAATAAATACAAACCTTACAAAACATATCATTAGGACAATTAGAATCAGTAAAGCAACTTTCATTGTGCAGATTATCAAATGCCATTAGTAATAAATTTTCCAACGCATTAGCAAAAGAGAACAAAAACAGAAAAGAATAAATAAATAAAATCATCTAAAAGAGATTATAAAAAAGGCAAATAAATAAATAAAAAATAATTCTGTTGCAAAAACAGTGTCAAAAAAAAATTATTTTAATTAATTAAAAAACAATTTTTAAAAAAATAAAAATTTAAATTTTTTTTTAATACAATTCTTTCCATATAATAATCAGTTAAAGGGGCAGAATTGGTCATCTTTGATGTAAATAATTGTTCTGCAAAGTTAATCGTTGAAGATTCAATTTTTGTTATCAAAAAAATAAAAATTAATTAAAATAAAATTATTAAATAAAAAGAAATACCAAAATTTCCAATTCCTTTGATAATCCTTGTAAAGCCTCAACAATTTTGATTGGAATACTTCCTTTAATTAGTTCAGCACAACAGTCCATAAAAACCAATGTAAAATTAATTAACTTAAAAAAAAAGAAATTAAATTTAAAATTAAATAAAAATACCCTTTCAAAATTCCTTTCTTCTTCCTGTTCATATTCACTTTTCACAATCCTTTCAATTAAGGAGTTTGTCAAGTTTAAAATACTTTCCTCGTCCATCTTCTTTAAACAATTAAACAAATAACCTTTTAATGAAACAGAGACAAATAATTTTCCAGCAAGTATAGCGTCCAGTTGAAGTTGTATTTTAGAGCATTCAGATGGCACTTGATCAACAGAAGAAGCTTCTTTTTTATTTAAAAAAAGGTCAGGAACATGTTGTGAAAGTTGATCAACAGGAAGTTTCTTTGATTGATTTGAGTAAAGCTGAAATCCTACAAAAACTGTGACGGTGGACATTTTTTCTAAAAGAAAAAATTAAAATAATAAGATTAGAAAATAAAGATTAGCTACTTTTCCGTCATGCATTTACCCCAGTCAATTTAATAAAATAAAACACGCAACAGGAATCAAACCGGAGCCCTGAAAAATAGCCGCACACTTTTAGACCACTAAACCAAATATACAAAAATTTATTTTTTCCAAGTTAAAGACTGATTTTTTAATCCCTTTTACCAAATAATATTAAAATTGATAATGAGCGGCGCATTAACGGAAAAATAACTAAAAATGAAAAATAATTAGATTAAAAATAAAAATTGAAAAAAACAAAGTTTAAATAACAAAAAAAATTTCTCTAAATTTTATCAAAAGTTAAATCAAGTTTTAAATTATCAAAAAATGTCCAAACCAAAACCCATCTAAACGTTCTCCCTTGCTTTAAAGTATAAATTTTATAATTGTTAATTTTCAATTTATCCAAAAATGATTTTAATTTACGCAAACTTGAGCCTTTTCCGACCATTGTAGAATATATTCTAAAGAGAAAAATAGAGTTAAAAAAATTAAAATGAAAAACTTTGTCTTGTAAGCGAAGTGCTGACTTTCTTCAATCATCTGACAAATAAAACTGACTTCACCACCCTAAATTAAAGATTTGTTTTAAAATTAAAAAAAGTAAAGAAATACTTTATAAGAAATTTCCTCAGCTACAGCAGTCGTCCCAGAGCTTGGTTGACCTTTCCTTCTATCAGGTAAATTTTGTAACGAAACATCTCCAACTGCTCCAAATTTCTAAAATTCAATAATAAATACAATTAATTTAAAAAAAAACCTCAGCAGCCTCAGTAAAATCAAAAAAAGGTGGATTACAAACAGAAAAAGTAAAAAGTGTTGCTTCATGCTCCGACTGTTCAAAAACACACTTGAGATTAAGAAATAAAATATTCTAGTAACAATATCTCATGAAAACAAACCTTGAAGAATGAAACAGTTTTTGAATAAATTAAGGTAACAAGCTTATCCAATGAATTCGCTTTTAGAGTATTTTTTGCAGCTTGAATCGAATCATTTGAAATATCTGTTGAGACAAATTTCCATCTATTTAAGGCTGATCCAAGTAAGGAAAAGATACACAAAGCACCGGTTCCTAAATTGGGAAATCTCATAAGGCTTAATAAGAACCTCAGAAATTTACTCTGTCTAAGATGTAAAGAAAAATTTAGTTCAGTTAACTATAATACGCTGTGTTCAAAAACAACTAAATAATAGACTGTTATATTCTACAATTCCCAATTCTATTTAAAAAAGGTTTAAAATAACCAATATCAATTGCAACAATTTCATTGTCCAACTCGTTCAGAGCTATCAAATCCTCAACAAGTAGCAAATAATTTAGCCTCTGCGGTAGACGAGGAACCAAAACGTGTTTAGGAATAGACACATTCAGCTCAAAATATTCCATTAAAAGCACTTCAGTATACAAACGAACGGCATCAGCATCGGAAAAATCAATACAAATCTTAAAATAAGACGAAAAAATATATAATTTAAAGAAAAAACCTTCCCACATGCACCAACAAAACATTTTGATCGAAGCTGGGGATATCTTTTAGCCAATTCCTCATGATTTGGAGGACGTATTTTAAAAATATTACGTTGATGCATAAGGGCAAAACAGTTTAATCAACTTAATAATCATGGCAATTACTGAAAGCAAAAAAACATACAAAAACAAGCCAAAAAAAGTAAATAGTTTCTCTTTCTCTCTAATCAAGTACTTTTATTTTATTTTTTTCTCTAGCTCTTAATTTCGTGACCCGACATTTCGGTAACGCGACATTTCGGTAATAAGCCAAAATACGACATTTCGGTAATCGACATTTCGGTAACCGACATTTCGGTAATGGCGACATTTCGGTAACCGACATTTCGGTAATGGCGACATTTCGGTAACCGACATTTCGGTAATTAACTTCAATTCAAAATTTCGGTAAATGACATCTAAATCAATAAAATTTTGGCGTCCATGTTTCCGATCCCTTCCCATACGATTAATAACTTTTAATTTTGTTTTTTACTTAAATTTAGGTGGTAATTAATGCAAGATTAGGAATAATGGAAGGAAAGACGCACTTAGCACAAAGGTTTAATTTTTTATTTATTTTAAATTTTTATTTTGGACATTGATACACATTTCAGGTGACTGGTGAACGTTTAACCGAGATCGTCCATCAATAGCAAGAGCGACGAAAAGGATGATGAATGTGTACGAATACGCTCGGAATTGAAGGGCTCAATCATCCTCCATCAATTCAAAATATACTTGTGAAGCAATTAGGAAAATTTTAGGGAAAAGCTGGTCCTTGTTCCAAGGTTTTAATCTTTAAATTAAATGTTAAACAATTTTGTAGTTTTTAAGCATATTTGTACCGAAATGTACAATTTTTAAGTATTACCATTACCGAAATGTCGGTTACCGAAATGTCGCCATTACCGAAATGTCGGTTACCGAAATGTCGTTTTACCGAAATGTCGTTTACCGAAATGTGGTGGAGCCTCCTAATTTTACTCTATCGTTTTCATCGCCTTTCGCCATTTAAACGCAATTAAAATAAAGGTCATTTCATCGCTTATTTAATCGTCAGTTCAAAATTACATATTTCAGAATATCACCTCATAAACTTCAACAGACAGCGTCTTTAAACTTATTTAATAATTACCCAAATCTACATACCACAAATAACATTTTTAAATAATCCAAGAGATTTTTAAGAGATATATGGTATTATAATTAAAATTCTAGGCTAAATTTAATCATTATTATCGTCAAAGTCCAATCAACAATTCGAAGGCGAATCGTCGTCCGTCTCCTTTCCTTCATTTTTCAAGAAGTTTGAAGCATTATTCTAAAAAATGTAAATAAAATTTATAAATTTTCTCATTGGAAGGTAAAAAATCCCAAATTATCTAAAACAATACTAAGCCCCCCGTTTTGGCCCTCGAAACTTAAAAATCCTTAGAACCAAAACGCTCGTTCCGAAACGTCCCTAATAGTTTAAATAAGTTACAAAACAACCGATTTCTGTGTTTGTCCAATTGTGTTGTTTAAAATAAAAATTCCGGATAAAATTCCAGCCTAAGCGAATCTTGCACAAGATATTCTATTTAATTACTAATAGCTTGTGGCAAGATATTCACTTAACTGGCATTAATCCTTTTCTTTTCTAAAAGTTAATTTTTTAGACGAAAATAACAATTTTTTTAATGTCGTTAAAAGAAAATATTTAATTTTTTTAAAGGACTTTTTTTAGTTAAAAAAAACCAACCACAACAACAACAACACAACACAGAAATCGTTGTTAATAAAACAAAAAATAAATAAATAAAATTATTAAAAGAAAAGTGAAGGAAGAAAACACCAAAATTAAGCTTTTTATTTAAACAATTTTTAACACAAAAAAAAGGCTTAATTTTAATGAACAAAATAACAAAAAGTGCTTCCTTAATTTAGTGTTTTTTAAATACATTTTTTGACAAACAAAACTATAGAGGACAAAACAAGAATTTTTATATAGAAACTAAACGGTAAAAAACAAAAAAAATCACTTCAATAAAAAAAATGTTTTTGGTACTTTTCGGTACTTACACACTTTCCCATTTCAGTGCCAAAAATGAGAGTGGCATTTACTCATCTAATGACCAACTATTATCAAAAATACAAGAAGGAAGGAAGGGTTGGTTCGCCTCAATTTTTTGGCACCGAAAGGTCCACAGACCATGTTTGATACCGAAACGGCCGGAATGCCAGTACCGAGAAGTACTCATTTTTACTAACCTTTTTTGCACAAAAATCTGGATTTAAAAATAATAAAATTTTCTTCTCCCCCAAAGAATTAAAAGGGTATAAAAAGGCCTTAAAAATAAAAATTAAAAAGAGTTGACAACAAAATTGCATCGCTTTTTCAAGCATAAAATTGATCACTACAAATAAATAAATTTTAAAGTATAAAAGTTTAATATTCTAGTATGTATATATTTAATATTAGGACAGAGAACAAAAAGATTGAGCTTAAAAGAAACTCTACAGCTGTTCAAAATGAGGGAAGAAGAAGGAAAAGAAAAAGAAGAGGAAGAAAAAGAAGAAGGGAACAATTGGTCTCTTTTCCTATTTTTATTCACTTTTAAAAAATAAATTAATTTTGTCTAGGTTAAGAAGAGAGAAAAATAAACTTAAATTATATGATTGATGATGTTTTTTAGTCAAAAAAGAATCACATCCTGAAGGCCTATAAGCAGACAACTGGTCACTATGACTGATCGGTAAAATTGCTTCTAACTGGTTACTCAACCACAAATTTAGACTATGTGTGGCGTTTTATTACTTCTCGATTGTAGAGTCAATCGGTAGTTAAATGTTCTCATAAGCTTGGATCTATGGGATTTGCACATTAGTCTAAGTGACCAATTGGCTGCGTGGTATTCAAGTTAAAGGCCTTCAGGGGCGACAAAAAATAGAGAATAACATATATTAAGCTCTAAAAGACTGCTACAACCTTTAAATATTCACAGCCTATGGCAATAGAAATCCTTTGGGTGAGAAGAAAAGTTTTGGGTTAAACCAACTTAGTGGCACTGAACTGTCCAACCCAACCAGAAAACTCCCTGTAAAATTAATTAAAAATACCCTACATTTTGTTCGCCTTCCGCAACATCCAATTCACTTAAAACTAATGCTTGATCAGTGCCAATTGAAGTAGAATCATCGCACCCACCGTCAGTGGAAGGCACATCAGTAATCTGCAGACCTTCCAATTTTTTACGCATTTCAGATAAAAATCTATTTAAAAAATTAATTATTTCATAAAAAAATATCCCCCAAACTTGTATCTATTTACTGCTTCATCATACGTATTTTCCATCTTTTGTTGCTGTAGATTAGAAAGCTTTGATTGGATAAGTCTCATTTTATGTTTACGAGCAGCTAGAGAAGAAAAGCGTTCAGAAATTTTTGAAGGAAGATCGTCTCGTCTAAAAGAAAAGAATAAAGTTAAATTAATGAATCAAAAGACTTCTTCTTATTTAAATTAGAAGTGCACATTTCTTTTTCAGGTAGATGAGGTATAGGAGGAATTCTTTCGTCTTCAACCACTAATTTCTGTTAAAAAAAATTAAAAAATTATATTTTAGTTAAATTAAAAAATTTTATGTCGTTAGAAAGTGTTTTCCAAGCTAAATTGATTGGTCTAATCTTAACGTGTAAAAGCCTCCAGAAGCCAAGATACATGCAGTTGAAAATCAAAAAACTATAGGGGGGACCAAGCTCACTTTAAGTGATTACCGCGGCTGTTCTCAACAGAAAAAATTTCCGCTCGATCTCAACACAATATCAGTTCAAGTAAACAACATTTAGGCAAATGTTATCAACAGAAGAAGGTGGAACGAACTGATAAATACAATGCCCTCCAGCTATCGTTAAATTTCACCTCTGTCGATTGACACTTGTCAAAATGTCGTTTATTGGAATTAACAGCAGAGAAGTTTCAATTAAATTTAATAACTTGTTTAAAGTATTCACCTCTACTTCATTTTGAATATTAACCAAATCAGACGATTCCTTTGTTGTCAATGAAACATCAGAATTTTCAAAATCGCCGTCAACTTTATTAAGCCCACGCTTTGCAGCCTCGCGTCTAAGCCTTTCTAATTGACGCTGTCTTCTTTCAGAGTTTGAATTGGAATCTAAAAATTAAAATTTTTTAAAGTTTTAGGTCCCCGTAATGACTATTTGGTATTTTTTGTAAACAGGAGAATGTCCGCAAATTATGCAAAATCCGCAAGTTCTGTCCGCAAGTACAAAAATTAATTTTTAACACATTTTAACACCCAGAATCATTTTCAATTAATAAAATATATAATAATAATTAAAAAACAAAATAAAAGAAGAAAAAGGAAGTGAAAGACAAACCTCTTTTAACTAATTGTAAGAATATATATCCATCTAACTCATCTAAAAAGCTTTGCTTTTTCTTTACCCCATAAAAAAGAAAAAAAATATATTTACATGTTGGAAGGCTAGAGCCTCTCTGTTTAGTAAAAATAGAGAGAAAGTATACAGAGAACAAGACAGAGAAAGAAAAAGAATTTTTACTAAGAGTAGTACATTTATTGCTAAAGGCCTTATATAATATCCTCCCAGACACAATCCTTGTTAACCTTATTTTACTCTATAAATTTTATTTTTTATTTCACCCAGTCAAAATGTAAAGAAGGAGAATATATACATGGTGGACTATAAAATAAAAAGTAATATCGAGTCCCAAAAATACAAAGAAAAAAATAAATCCATTTTTAAAGTTGGTCTTCAGGCGATATTGATCTTCTGGGTAAAAACTCATCTACTAGTAAAAGCTTTAAAAATAATTGTTGGAGATAAAAAAGGAGGGAGTATTGAGGGAGAACATAAATTAAGCTTAGAAGCTTAGAACCAAACCAGACTAAAGAATGAGAGAGTGCCGTAGGGCATAAATAAAAAGGGAAAAGCAACTCCCTCCTCTTCCTTTTTTCTTCCCTTCCCAACAATGAATAATAAAAAAAAAAGCAACGGAATTTCAGTAGATTCTTTTAGTTGCTGTCATCAGAAAGGACTTTTTTTTAAAAGGAAAGCTCAAAAGAGTTGTTTAGAGTCTTATTACTAAATTAAAACTGAAAAAAGAAGCTCTTTACTTATACAGACTTAACCTCCTTTTTCCCTATTTTACTTAATTGTAACAGAAAAAAAAGAAAAAATTTTCACTTATGATGCCAGGGAAAAAAATAATTTTTTTTTTAAATTAGTAAAGAATAAACTTTTTCTTTTTTGCTTTCTAAGGAGTGTCTTTTAATTAAAATTAAATGACAAAAAAAATAAAAGTCTGCGCACTATTTAATAAAGACAAAAAAGTATAATTTTTATTGTTGTCTTAGAAACGCAAAATTTATTTTTGTAGCCCTTTTTCTCACAGAAAAGTCGACAAAATTAATTTTAAAGAAATTGAAGGATTAAAAAACCTTTTTCTCTAAGACATACTTTTAGGGAAGAAGAAGAAAATTATTTTTTTTAAAGCTTATTTTAAAGCCATTAGAATAATTAATAACATAAAAAAAAGCACTTACTTGTGGTAGTATTAACAAATTTGTGATGATGAGCATTTTTGTCACTAGATGAAAGGGAGTTGGATTTTTCTTGCAGTTGTTGAACTAAGCCTTGCTTCTTTTTCTGAAAAAAAAATTAATAGAAAAGATAAAGATATATGTAAGAGGATTAGCGGTGAAAGCACTTGAATGTGGGCATGGTGTAGTGGAATATGTTCTGGGTATGGTGTAAAGGTTCGAACCCCGGACAAACCGGTCACGATTTTAACCTATTAGAACACTTAAATAAATGAAAAAATTTTTTTAAAGTTATTTGGCAATTTTACAAATTAAATACAATTTTTTCGCGTGTTCCCAAGCAACGAAAATTATATCATTAAGAAATCTAAACAAACTTTTTAAACCTTTTCAAAGTAAATACTCAAGCGAGCTGTTAATTGTTGATCCAAAAGATTAGAAGCTTCCTCTGCCTCTTTAAACATTGAATTAAAGCCAAAGATCATTTGTTGAATATTTTGGAGTTTTAAGGTCAAACGATTTACTTCCAACGTTTTTAACTCTAAAAATTAATTTATTAAAAGGTTCTGGAAGAGGAAGTGTTTTTGTCTCATTAACCTTTCAATTCCCCCAAAAACTAAAAAACCTTTAACAGAAAAAGAAACCTGCATATTTATTTTCTTCATCAGTTTTCAATATTTTCTGTATATCAGCCAATTTTGGAAGCAATTCGTCCAAATCTCCACAAAATTTAATAACAACCTCTTTCATTGCCAGGGTAAAATCCTGCTCTTGTTTCCGAAGTTCATTGAATGAATGGAGAATTTTATTTATTAAATCAGTTGTAACCTTAATAAAGAGTTCAAGAGTATTCTAAATGTAATTTATGTCAAGCCCTTTTATTTTAGCTTAAAAAATAGAGTACAAATTACTCGTCAAATGACTGCCGAATATCAAAAATACGAGCAAAATGGGATTATATTAATTCAATAAAAATATTAATTGAACTATTGGCACTGAAACCTCGGGTGAGGAGAACCAAAAGAAGCTCAGATAGGTCACTTCAGAATCACCATTGCAATAGTTAGTTACCGACTTATTGTTAGCTAGTACAGAAACGGTGGTACTGAAGTGGCCTCAAAAAGTATCAAACCTTAACATCGTTGTCATTATCCAACAAAAGCTGCACAACTGTTTAAGCAATTTTTTCTTCCCAATGCGGAGTGTGCTTAAGCTATCCAAAACAGTTTCATGACGCTTTATCTTAAAAGAGAATTAGAATTCATGTCTTTCTTAATTTTCACGTCCAAATCATACAAATTCAAAGAAAAGATTAATGGAAAATAAACCTGTCAACCAGCCAAAAAATTTTTTAATCCAACCCTTTCTAGTATATATAAAGAAACTTACAATGTCAACATCTTCAATACGCTCAGCCAATTGCGAAATTCGTTCAAGAAACTCTTTAGAAATTTCTTCATCTACAATCATCTTTTTTTTGTCGTTAAAAAATAAAATATATTAATTAAATTAAAATAATAAAATAAACAAAAAGGCTTGAAAACCTTTGAGAATAAAAAGTAAAATATAAATAAAAAAAACATTTATTAAATATTAAAAAAAATCTTTTTTTCAATCCTTCACAATTCTATACCTTTAAATAACCCTTCTTCTTCTTCTTCTTCTTTTTCTTCTCTCTCCTCTTCATCAGATTCTTTTTTATTATTTCCCATATTTTTAGGCATTTTTAGAATTTCTTCATCCTTTCCATAATCTGGGTCATTTTCAGGTAATCCACTAATTGAATTCAATATTGCATTCATAACATTTCCATTTTCAACTCTGTCAGGTTTAAGTAGAGAACATGCTTTAGAGAAGAAAACTGCAATTAGATGAGGGCACTAAAATTTTAAAAATTAAAAGAATTAAAATTAAAGATACCCAAAAATCAGATGTGCATTTTTTTATAAGGCAGGGTTGATTGAGTCTCAACCTTTATAAATCTTGAACGGTTAAACATTTTTAGGTGTTTTTGGTACCATTCGATAGAGCAAAAAACGAACTACAAAATAGCAAAAAACACAAAATTTTTGGGAAGTAAAAGAAAATATATCGTCAAAAAAACTCAAAATTTCTGAAACTTGAGTAATTTTTTCGACTATAACTTTCCTTGTCTTTTCAAAAATTCTGCTTTTTTGCCATTTTGTAACACATTTTCTGCTCTATCAAATGGTAACAAAAACAGGAAAAAATAGTGAACCGATTATAAGTTATAATTGCTGAGACTCGTTTGGACTGGGACTTTTTAAGGATATTTAAAATTAAATATTAAAAAAAATAAAATCTTGAATGTTTAATTAAATAAATTAAAAGATTAAATTATAAACTTGCAAAATTTGAAAAAAAAACAAACACAAGGAAAGGTAAAAATGTGAGAGGTTAAAAAAAATTTTTTTTAAAGCTGATGATTATCAATTCCATTCTCCCTGAGAGCTTGAATAAAGAAATTAATTTTCATTTCAGTATTCCGGTAAATATCCTTGTAAATCTTTAATTGCTCTCTAAGAACGAGATCCTTTGACTTTGTACCTGAGATTTAAAAAAATAAAGGGGAAAGAAGTCTGTTCGGAATATTGTAAAAAATGGTCAAAAACAAATAGGACAGTTCATCAATGGACGATTTAAACATTAAAAACATAACACATGTTCAAAACAAACATTTATGCTTTTTAATTATGTTGACAAATGTCCTCAAGTTTTTGTCCTCAAATAATATATTTATTATTTTTTTTAAAATACAAAATTAATTGAAAGGATTATTTCAGGGATTTCAAAAACATTTTTTTGAATTTTAACTCATTTTTATAAAATTTGATTTTTTTTACCCATTACGTTCCATCTCCTTATATATTACCAAAAACTTATAATAATCCTTTATAATCTTTGTGGAAAATATTCTCAAGCAAATATATTTAAAAAATAATCTCTTACAATTAGAAAAAAAAAATATTATTACTTGTGGACAAAAACTTCGGACATTTGTCAACATAATTAAAAGGCACCGCATTCCCTCCAATATATTTACAAATAAAATACCCGTTATATTTAAATAAAGAAATGCTCAATTAGTTCCCTAAGAACAAATGGACATTTCATCACCATTAGGAACAAACTTAAAGAATAAAAAAGCCGTTTCCTAACCTCTACAGATCTTGACCAAATCAGCTTCCAGCATTGCTCTGAGATCAGGTTTGTTTAGTTTGAACGTATGCTCCATCCGTTCATAAGCATCAATTAAAGAAATTCCAAGCTTAGTTGGTTCCAAACGTCTATCCTGTCTTTGAATTATATAGCAACGAATTTTAATTTTTTCAATATGATCTGCATGGGTTGCATCTGTCCCAATTCCTTTTTTATCCATTAAGGCGATCAAATCAGCTTCGGATAGAAGAGGGGGTGGCTACAAAGGGAATTAAAAAATATAACTCATTATTAAACACATCTTCTACATCATTCCTCCTCTTTTACCTACAAATTGTCAATTGGACATAATGGTCAAAAGAGAATCAATAGATATTAAATTTTAAACCCACTCAAATCAAAGAACCTTTACACATTAATTTCTGATAATTATGTCCCAATGACAATTTGTAAATGGAAAAGAGACGTAAAAGTATGTAGACAAAAGACCAAAGAAATAAAAAATAAAAACCTCAGTAAATCCAGTGTTTATATCAACATTAAATTTAGGCAAAATTTGCCCTTGACGATAAGGCGGAATGTTTTTGTCTCTCCAAGTTTCATATCGATAAACATGTAAATATCCCATATCTTCAATTATTAAGCCAGTTGTTACAAATATTTCATCGGCAAGTTCAACCTTTAATAATTTAATTGCTCTCCCTCAAAAATTAAACAAAATTAACCTTCACTTTCGTTTCATTTCCAGTAGCATCTCGAGAAACGGAAGCAAGAAAATGACGACAAATAAATTCATAAACATTCCACTCATCATTATTATTAATTTCGTTCCTTAAAAGATTTTAATTTAAAAGAAAAAATTCAAAAAAACCTCGAAGCATTTTTAACAGGATGTATAGGTGGATGAGCCTGATCGTTTTTAGTCCCATTTCGAGGTTGTGGACCTCCTCTTTGTTGTATTTCAGCAGCAAATTGTCCCCATTGGTTACTTTGATTGAGGGCTTGGACAATGCTTGCCAGATCAAATTCCTTGGAAAAACAATTTGTTTCCGTTCTAAAGTATAAGGGAAATAAGAAATAATATTTCTAGAAAAAATAAAAGAAAAAAACAAAAATATTTTCATGTATTTTTGTGCTAATTTTAAACATTTATTTTTAATCTGTCATTTTTCTTTTATTTGTTTTTCTGTAATATTCCTATCCCAAAGAATTTTATGAAAACCGAAAAATATATAAAAATTAAAATTAACCTAGGATACGAAATAAATCCATTCTGATACAAAGTTTCAGCTTTAGACAAAACCTGCTTAGCGCTCATTCGCAAAAAACGAATTCCCAATCTTTCCAATTGAATAGTGTCTAATGGTTGTGGTCTCCATTTACTTTTAGGTTTTTGTACAATTTCTTTGACTATGGCAGGTTTATTAGAAGAATTACATAGTGCTTTTAGTGCCTAAAAATAAAAAGATTAATTTTAAAGGGTGGAGGTAAACCACAGTAAAATTAAAATAGGAAAAATAAAAATTTTTTTTCGCATTTTTGCTTCTTAATTAAACCCCATTTCCAAAAAATAAAAAAAGAAAAAATTAAAAAAAACCTTAGCAACACTTTCATCAAAAAGTTGAGTAGAAAGCTCTTCCCTTTCCCATAAAAAAGTAAATCCTTTATTGTTCCCATCAGTACCTATCAACTTCCAAAACTGTTCACTAACAAAATTAATGTGTTCTTTATATCGTTGTACAACAAAACCTATTTTAAGAAAAAGATTAAAATAATAAAATTGAATTTATTTTGGTCATTGGATTTAAATTAAATCAAAAACCAAATGAGACTCGATTTTTGACGTAACGAAAAAAAATTTTTTAACAGACCATTTTTGGCAAAATGTTAAAAAAATAAGTTAATTTTATAATAAAAAAATTTAAAAATAAACCTAAAGTAGGGAATTGACAACTTCCATAACTAATGACTTGTTTATTGTTCAATTCTTGACCGTGGAATAAATGTCTTTGCAAGCCACTCTTTCGAAGACAAATAGTTTGGAGACGAGTAAATGCAGCGCCTTCATTTTTAATTTAAAGAAAATTAATTATCTTTTTTTAAACCTGTCCTTAAGTCCAATTCCATCCTACAATCAACTGCTTTTACCTTATTTTGATCAATTCTTTGGAGAGATTGCATTGCTCTTGTAATAGATTGTTGAGTTATTTCGGAAAATATTGCTCTTTCAACACGCAAATTGCTTAAAAAAGGGACATTTTTTAGGAAAAAGTGAAGATTAGACATTTCGACTGTCTCGACATAATGGTCAAAAGGTCAACAACAAGGATTAAATTAAAAAAAGATTTATTTACCAAAGGGTCTTCAAAATCTTTTTTTTTCTAATTTAAATATTTAAAAATTACTTTAATTTAATTCTTTTTAAACAGTCTGACCATTATGTCACAATGACAATGTGTAAAGAAGGAAAAAAGGGATGTAAACAATTAAAATAAAATTAAAAAAACCTGTTCGCTGCAAGGCAAAGCTGACTTATTTCATTGCCAATGTGCTCTCCTTCCCTGTCACAATCTGTCCAGATTATAAGACGATTGGCTTTTCTGGCTTCAACCCTGGCAAAATTAAAAAGTTAACTACTCAACAAATTCATTAAAAAACCTCAAATTTTCCTCAATTGGTTTCATATCCGGTAAAACGTGATTAATGATTTCTCCATCAAACAGATCATAAATTTGATTTTCAATCCAGGTTTTATATCTGGGATGAAAAGCATAATTCATCATATGCCCTCTGACGCTTGTAAAGACGAAGTTAAAATTTCCGTTCAAAAACCTTGCTAAAACAATTAAATTTTATAGAAAAATTAGAATACTTTTCCGTCATGCAAACCAACTCCATTCAATTCCTATAAAATTTCTTTTCAGTTAAACATTTAAATAAGCTAAATCCCTTAATTTTTTCGACCTTCGGGACATATATTCCAGTCCACCTGCATCCTACCAGCACAAAAGTGTTGCCATTCAACTCCTCTCATCGAGAGGAAAAGAATGGCAACCATTTAATAAAGACTAGGAGGGCACACAACGGAAAAGTATAAATTAAAAATTAATTACCGTTAAACAAAAAATTATAAACGAAGTTGCCTTTTCCTCTAATTTGTTTAGCTTCACCAGAAGACAAAAATTTGGCAATATTTTTAGCCGCATCATGTTTTTCGGCAACACAGAGAACATTATTGTTATAAACCATTTGTTCAATTAAAACTTTTTTTCTTGCAAATTGATGGGAAGTTGTTGCAAAAGTTTGTAAAAATTCCAAGCAATTATTTTTAAAAGGGAATAATTTAAACCACATCAATCTAAAACAATTAAGAAAAAAAAAAAAATTAAAGAAAATAAAGTGTGGAATTAAATATCCTTGAGAAGGAAGAAAAGGGTTATAGAAGGAAAAGAAAAATTTATGCACATCTGATTTTACTCGTAAAGTTGCCACCTTTTTGCCCGAATTTGTTGAAAATAATTGGCATGGACTCTGGGACAGAAAGCCAAAAATTGCCCAATAACCCCAGTCTCAATTGTATTAAACCTGAAACCTCTTAAAAAAGGACAAAATGGTGGCTTAAAAAACAAACCATATAAGCCTGCTGAGAACACGCAACTAAAATTAGATTGTAAGTCAACAACCTGTTCGTTTTAAATGAAACCCTTTTTAGTAAAGAAAGAACATCGACAAAAGTTCACAGAAGGATAAATGTAATATGAATGTGTACAGAATGAACCAGTCCTGACCTTAATAAACATAATTAGAATATTATATTTATAGTCAAGATTAGGTGTTCAATGTCAATCCCTATGATCGTTGGAAAAAGTCAAACTAAAAAATATAAGCTGTCCGTAAACATTGTCACTAGCACCACGTATATTTGTCACAATGCTTAAGAGTTGGTAAAAATAAACCTCATAGAGTGTAGGAAAAACCCCTTCATTATCTCGAACAATTCTCACAAGTCCATTCTCTGCAATTGCAAGACCATCAACAACAACATCATCCCCAAACAAATCTGAAAGTCTAGCAAAGGAAGAACTCATTAAAAATTGAAAGAAAACCTTACAGCCATTTCAAAGAACTCATCACTATTCCCTGAATAAGAATACTTCATCCTGTCCTCAAACTTTTTCAATACTTTTCGTATATGATGAGCAGAATGCATTCTCTTTAAATTTTCAAAGTCATCATTAGTACTAGTACATTCCATATTAAAGCAATCAATTTAAGTCTAAAAACAAATTAAAAAAACCTGAACGCGCTCACAAAAAAAATAAACAAAAAAAGAATCTCTCTTTCTACATTTACTCTCTCGATTTAAGCATTACAATCTTTTCAAGGACGTTTCAATACGTTAAATTTTAACTGGTCGTTTCATCAAAATTTTTATTAAAAGTCAACAAATAGAATATTCAAGTAATTAACGGAAATTTCTTAAATCTTTATTTTTATCCTTTTTAATATGATAGCTGTAGAGTACAGCATTTAGCTGCACCACCACTTTTAATAAATTCAGACATGTCAACCTATGTGTTAAAAACTGTTTAAAAAAAACAAAAAAACATACAAATTTAGGCTCAAAACCAAGCTTTTCCAATGCTTTCGCGGTAAGTTCTGCTCCAACAGGTATAATCACACTCTTACCAATAACAATCGAATTACAGGCAAACCGAATAGCTTCTTCTTCCAAAACTGGTACCAATTCTAGTTCATTTGACATATTGTGCCTAGCAACTGGGTCAAAAGCGTAAGGGTAATAAATCGCAATTTCTTCAGTTATTGGACAAAAACATGTGTCAATGTGATAAAACCTTTTTAAATTAATTTTAAAATTTTTTAGTTAAAAAAAAACCTTGGATCTATCAGTCGAAAACCATAAACTTTAAAAGGATTTTCATCATCCTTTAGATTTTTTGCAATTAAATTTAGTGCACGTACATCAGTCCTTGGACCAATACCACAAAACAATTTACTCTTTCCTACCCATAAAGCATCTCCAGCACCTAACAATTAACTTTTTTATTCAGAATAAAAACGAGTCTTTTTTAAAATAAATTCTCTTTTTTTTAATTATTATAAACCTTCAAATGGAACGTGCATATCTTTCTTTGTAATATATCCATTCTCTTTAAACCATTTATCGTAATAATAATCCTCCCCTTAAAATAAAAAAATTTTTTTTTTTAATTAAAAAAACCTTTTCTTTCCGGATAAAAGAAATTGCTAAGATAAGCTTTATTGCCTCGAACAACGGCAGCATTTGCTGTAAAAACCAAATCTGGATAGTTATTTGCGCCCTGTAGACCTAAGGAATATTTAACAAAGAAGTTCTTTCTTTCAGATTTTTATTTGGGAAAATTTTTTTTAAAGTCAAAATTTTTTAGACAATTTCCTTAAGCTTAGAAGGTTCGCAAATTTTATCCGCAAGTTAGAATGCACCAAAACTTTCCGTACAAATTATTTATAAAGCATAAAGTTCATTAGGATCAAATAAACAATTTTTACTAAATTATTTAAAATTAAATTTAAAAATAAAGTAAAAAATGTCCGCAAAATTTGCGGACAACTTTTGCGGACTTATTTGCAAGCAGAGACAACTAACCCAGAATTTAATTTTTAAAATATTTTAAATTTGCCTCAGGTTCCATTACAGCCACCTCAGCTCCTGACTTCTGTAAAAAGCCATTAATTTAATTAAAAAAATTAAATAACCTCAATAATCTCTTTCAAATTATTCCATTGTTGAACAGCTTTTTCCAAGTTTACAGGGTCTGCAGGACGCATCCAGGGATTTCTAAAAAATTAAAAACTTTCCAACAAAGGATCTTACATTTCGTATTTGACCTTTAAAAATTAAAAAAAAATTTTTTTAAAGAATTTTAAATAAAAAAAACCTGGAAAAACGTTGGTCGACACATCATAAACCTTGTTTTTTGTAACACACTCTTTGTTAAATTCATTAGCTTAAATTAAAAAATATTAAATTTTTTAGACTTAAATAAAGTCAGTTTAATTAAAATAAATTAAATCCAAAGGAGTTTTTTCTCGTTTATTTAAAATTATATTTAAAAGAGAATATTTGTTTAATTAATTTAATAATTTTAATCAATTTTTACCCTATTTTCAGTTAAAATAAATGTCTAGAATTAAAGAATAAACCTTTTTTTCTCGTTTGTTTTAAATATGTACATGATGTCCCGCAATTAAAAGGAGAAAAATGATTGAACGATAATCGACCTAATGTAAGAGAGAAGCAGTGTAACCTATCAATTTTATGTCTTCTTAAAAATTAATAAATTAAATAAACCTTCTCTTTTCTTTTTTGCGCACAAGAAAAGAAAGATGTGTCTTCTCGTTCTTATTTACATTTTCCTTTTATTTTTTTAAAGACTATTTACAAATTATTATCATACATCATTTTTTAATTACCTAAACATTAGTTTAAATTAATTAAATAAATAAAAGAATGTTGTATGTGTAACAAACCTTTTTCTTTTTCTTAGAATCATCTCTCACAATCAAAGGCAAAAGAAAACATTCTTCTTCTTCTTCTCATCTCTTTTTATATAGCTATATTATCAGTTTTGCATAATATCACAAGTCTATGTATTTTCTAAACAAAAAAGTTTTTTTAAAAGAAAAATTATTATTAAAAGTAAAATAAAAATAAAAGGAATACAATATTCCATTGGAAAAGAATTTTTTTTTAATATCTATTTTTTATTCAAAAATTTAAGCACATTAATGAATCTTAAAAATTTTAAAATTCGGTAATTCTCACACTCGCCCATTCAGTGCCAAATTTTGAGTGTGAAATTAAATTGATATTTTAATTACGATCCTTAGTTTGCTAGTATTTTTGATGATGGTTGGTCGTTAGGCGAGCAATTGGACACTCAATTTTTGGCACCGAAATGGACGGTGTGAACCAACTCTTTTTAACAAATTTTCAATTTATTGTTCTTCAAATCCTGCCGAATTTTGTACTTTTGAATTTTTGTATTTACTCGAGGAAATTCGGAAAGAACGGCAAGCTGATCGGGAGGATCCAACTATTATAAAAGGAAGGAAAAATTAAAAATAAAAAGAAAGATAAAAAAAACCCGATTTTCACGGCAAATGTCAACCATTTCCTTTTTAAATTCACCAATGTTTATGGTAACATTTTCTTTCTTTGGAACGACGACAGCGGTTAGAGGACCACCGGGAATTGTTTGAACAATCTTTTAAAAGAGAGAGAACTTCTTTATATTCTATAAAAAAAGAAAGACCTGAATTCCCCTTATTTGTTGTGACATTTGGGCTACCAAACGTTCAACACGCCAATGCTCAACAAGACGCCCAATTTTGTCAAAGATTAGATCCTCTTTATGTTGAGTAATAATTTCAACATTTCCGTCCTGTTGAATAGTTACAACATCACTTTAAAGAGAAAAAATAAAATTATTTTAAAATTTGGAACAGCCCTCCCATTTCAGTGCCATAAAGTTAGCGCCCAATTACCCGTTTAACAACCAACAATCTTCAAAAATAGACCAAAAAAGTAGACTAATTAAATATTAATCTATTAAGAGAATAATAGTCGGCACTCAATTTTTGGCACTGAACCGGGCGTTGCAAAACTACAAATTTAATTAAAAAAAAACCCGGTGTTCACCCATTCCTGTTCTGCTCCAAAATCTGGTCCATAACCAAAAAAAGTTGTTTTTGATAGAGGTTTGAGGCGTAATTCGCCAATTAAATGACCATTACTTGCTAAACTATCAATTTTTGTGACATCAACCTTTTAAATTTAAGTCATTTAAAGTTTTATTTAAAAAGAAAAAAATAAACCTCATAACCTTTCAAAACTTTCCCAACAGATTTGACTAGATTTGTAGTATTATCGCTTAATAAAGGAATACTGCCAAGTTCAGTTGAAAGCATTCCAACCTGAATTTAGGCAAAAATAAATTAAAAGTTTAATTAAAATTTTACAGCAATTTTCTTTGCATTAGGCAACATTCTTTCTATAGAAATAAGCAAATCAGCAGACACACGTTCTCCAAGTAGAATAACAGTATCAACACTAGGTAATGTTGTTGTAGAAGAATTAGGTGATTTTTGTTTTTGTGATATTAAAGGCTGAGTACGCAAAAGAAGGCGAAGTGCCGCAGCATTCGACAGAACATTAGTACATCTAAAAATTTAAAAAAGTTTTAAGTTTCTTTCCCAAGCTTTTACTTATGTTTCTTAATTGAATCAAACAGAAGCTTTGGCAAAGGACTCGGATCAGGGAAAACAACTTTTGATTCGAAGAGAAAAGGGCTGAAAACAACCAAACAAAACACGGGAATACGAAATAGTGGCAAAGCACAACACAAAATTGTCTAAAAAAGTTTTTTTTTATTAAAAGAAAATTAATTTAGGGAGATGTTTTTGAAGCAAAAACCCCCTCCTGTTTTTAATTATTTAAAGGAAATTTTCGGATAACAACAAGTTTTCCGGAAAACTTTTAAAAAAGTATATAACAGTCGGGAATGCTTCATATAAAATAAATAAATTAAAAAAAATACATCTCGTTTAATTCCAATAGTTGAACAGGCAATTCTGCTACCATTAATTAACTGATAATGGCTTAAAGCAACAGCCTTAGGTGCTCCTGTTGAACCCTAGAGAGTTTTACAAAGTTAACAGAATATTTAAAATTAAGATAAACCGAAGTAAATTGTATTGAGCAAATTTTGTGACAGTCCATTTCCTCATATTTGGATAATTTGGCAATTTGTTCAGTGTTGCCTTTGACAAAAATGTCTGAGAGAGTGTATGTCCCACTGAAAAAAAAACTTTAATTTAATTTAAATAAAAAGTACCCATGTTTATGGTCTTCATTTGCGAATATTACGTGTGTCAGCTTTGGAAAAGATTTGAGTTTTAATTTGCCCTTTTCTCCTCTTTGCATTTCCGGGGAGATACTCAAAAGCATTTGATATGCTTTATCAGATTCTCCAAAATAAATAAACGCGTTAAATTGACCTGAAAACGAGGCGGAGAAAAGATAAAAAAGATTAATTTTTAAAAGGTTTAAATTGAACCAATTTCAAGAAAATGGCGAAGCTGGTCAGTATTGGCAAAGTTTGGACTGGCAATTGAGAAAACCTTCAAATGAATTAAA
Organism: Meloidogyne exigua; assembly: GCA_018905775.1. Classification (NCBI taxonomy): domain Eukaryota; kingdom Metazoa; phylum Nematoda; class Chromadorea; order Rhabditida; family Meloidogynidae; genus Meloidogyne; species Meloidogyne exigua. The sequence goes on along the minus strand of JAGUQR010000009.1, from coordinate 1,793,191 downwards.
AATAGTAAAATAAAAATTAAATTATTATACCACTCCAGCTCTAGCCGCACCCAAAACAGCAGTAATTAAATGACTGTGGTTATTCCCACAAATCAGAATTCGATCATCCGTTTTTAAACCAGCACTCAAAAGGCCAGCTGCGAATTTTTCGACCTAGCAATTAAAAGTAGATTTTGGTTCTTAACAAAAGTAACCTCATTTTTAATTTTTTCTGAGGTGAAGGAAACATTTTCTGATTCAAAAACAAATTCATCACGATCTGAAGAGCGTTTACGGTACAAAATTCCAGGTATGGTTGCCTCGTAAGGGATATAGTCAAACTTCTAAATGAATAAAATAAAGCTTTTAAGCCTTAAGGCTCTTTAAATGTCTAAAATAATTAAAAAAAGAAAAAACCTCTCTCGCAAAATCCAAACAGAAGATTGCTTCTTTACCACCAATACGTAAAGGCATTATTTAAATAAGACCCAAAGCTTCCTTCTTTGTTCTAAAAATAATTAATTAAAAGAGAGTTCTTTAAAAAAAAGCAAACCTATTTTGCTATAAAGAAAATGTTTTTATTTTTTCCTCGTTACCTTTGACTGCCCAATTGAAAAGAGAGAAAAAGTACATCTCTTTAAAAACATAGTATTTATTATTAAAAATATATAAAAGTCCAATTGTTTTTAAGAGAGCTCACAGCTGATCTTTTGAAGTAAATTTTAGAAAGGAGGCTTGAAAAGTATTGATTAAAAAATAAAATTTTGTAAACAATAAGTACACTATTTTGTTGATAAATTAAAAGATGATGTTCTGCACTACTGACTTAGAAAAAGAAATGCAAAAAATTCTGAAAAAACTGACAAAATGTCACTTAAGTAAAAAGGACAAAATGTCAGCAAATAAAGGGTAAACAAATGAAAAAATCACAGAAAAATAGTAATGTTTATTTTAGACCTGTCTTTATTTTAAAGGCTACTAAATGAGCAAATGGGGAGGTGTGCATTCATTTTTTAACAAATGTGTATAGTTTAAAAGCAAATTTCTTAAAACATTTTTAATTTAAAAATGTTTGCGTCTTAATGTCCACTACATAAATTAGACATTTTGCCCATTTGAAGTAGACATATAAACGCAAAATAAACACCCCGTTTTTGCTTCTAAACTACGCACATATAAAATATTGTCAACAATAATTTCCTAAATTAAAAATAACAAAAAAAAAAAGTCTCAAAAAATAACAATCAAAATTCTAAAAGAGGGAAGGAAAAATAATAATAAGCAAAGAATGAAAATTTTTCTAATTGTCTCAACTCACAAGATTAAGACCACCATAATGCGCCAACCGAAAACATTTTGTTCTATACTTTTCTTCTTTATAGATTATTTAAAATTATTCTGTTTGGATTTTCACTTTCCAAAACAAAAAATCTAAAAAAAAATTTTTTATTTTGTCATAAATTCCTCCCCAAAAAGAGAAATTTTAAATTAATACCACCTTTAAATCAAAAAAACTCAAATGGCATCGAACCATACCCCTATTCACATCATAAAGTAACTACAATCAAAAGCGTTAACCACTACACCACCAATGTAATACCCAAAAACCTCTTAAATATATGTAATTAAAAGAATCTTTCCCTCAGAATTTAATATTCAAAATCATACTGTTAAAGGCGTTAAGAAGCTCAATTATATTCTGAAGAGTTGGCGGTTGAATTTGAAACTTAAATAAAATTAATAAAAATTAATTTAAAAAAATATACATTAGGCACAAGTTGTTTTGAACTTTTTAGTCCACTCGTAGCTTCATTCATGTGTTTTTGGAGTGTAACAGCCTGTGTAGTTAACTGACGCAAACGTTCACTACTAACAATCGTCTTAAAAAAGAACTCTTTTAGTTTAAAAAAGAAATTAAAAATTAGGTAATTTTTAGTTTATAACCTCGCTTACATTTTCAGTGCAAAAAATAGAGTAAAAAAATTAAAATATTTAATGAATTAGCCATCCATTTTGCCCGTATTTTGGCATTAAAATTAAAAGAAAAGGACCGAAAAGAACCAAAACTTTTAAATAAAAACCTTTTCATGTTCGCTACCAAACACAGTAGAATAAACATTAAAAGTTTCCTTTTCGAATGTTAAAGCTGTACGGAAATCTCCACGGCATGAATGTACTAAAAGAGAGAAAAAATAAAAAATTCTCTTCTTAAACTCAAAAATAAACCTCGCGAAATAACATGAGAGAGTAAAGCTGACTAAAAAAACTTTTAAGTAAAAAAAATTAAAATAAACCTTCATTGCAGCACCATATTTTTGATACAAAAATAAAGCATTATTTAAAAATTTCATTGAGGTATCATATTCTTGTAACAAATAAAGAACAACGCCAATATTTGCCTTTAAAAAAATTAAAAACCTTTGTATCTTCTCTTTTTTAAAATTTATTATTTACATCAATCTGCCCAATTTGAGGATGATCTTCTCCACAAACTAAAACAAGTAAATGACGTGCACGATAGAACAGTTTTAATGAAGAATTAATGCAAAGATTGGCAAAAGAAAAGTGGGCCAAATTTATCTAAAATAGATGGTTAAATATTTCTTTTTTTAATTTTAAAATAGAGGAAAAGAAACGCAACAAAAATAAATCCCCTGGGTCTTAAAATTAACCCACAAATTCAACTTAAATTTTCTTAATAAGTTCCAAACAAAAAAAAACAAGAAACTAACGTAGTCAGAAATAGTCTCATGATTATCTATACCATTACAACGTTCAGAGATCAAAAGTGCCCTATGTTGTTGTGCCAAAGCGTCTGGATAATCATTCATTGCATAAGACATTCTAGCCATAAAACGAAGGCAAAGGGCCAGATCAGGATGTAAAGGACCATAAATACTTGAAGAAAAAATTAATTTTAATTATAAAAATTAGACAAAAAATAAACCTTAACATCATACTGTGCGCCTATTTTAAATAAAAAAAATTAAAAAGAATGAGAAAAAATAATTTTATTACTAACAATAAATGCACACATCCTTTTTACCCTTTTTCCTCGTTTATCTACAGATAGTCACTGGACATAACGGTCAAAAGGGATCAAATAATTTGAATTTTTGAACTTTTATTCCGTCAAAAGGCCTTATTAATTTTTCTTTTCTTTTTTCATAAATATTTAATCATCAATTTTTTATAACTGTCTGACCATTACGTCCAATGGCAATGTATAAAGAGAAAAAAGAGTTAAAGGATGTGGGCTTTTAGTAAAAAAACATTAAAAAACCTGCTGCATTAATTCATAACCAATTCTAGGAAATCCTTGCTGCATTTTTATCAAAGCATTAAGATAAAAATTATAAGCCATTTGAGAGCGAGGATTCAAGTGTTTTACCACAGGAAACATATTAAAAATATCATCCTCAGAAAAAGGCGTATGAGATTTTGAATCGAATGAATAATTCTAAAGAAGATGAAAACATTTTTTAAAAAATTAAAAAAACCTTTAACACAATTTGAACTCCATTCATTGTACAAAAACGACGAACAATTGCTGAACGTCTTGCACCATCGCTCCATTCAATAAACGAATCACAACTTAAAAATTAAATTTAAAAAAATCAAAATCAACAAGTTCAAGTAAAAAATATCAAAATTTTATTTTCATCAGAATTCTGATTTTTTATTCAAAAAATTCTGATTTTTAATTAAAACAATTCTGACATTTTTACATTAATTTTAATCAACAAAAGTCAGGGTTGACACTTAAATGAGAAAGAATGTTTTAAATAATTTATTCCCCTCTTACCTAATTAAATTAAAAAAATAATACCAATCCGCATCTATTCTATAATTATAATGCTCCTCAGATTCATCACTAATCGATTTCCAAAGACTTTCTTGACTAAGTTTTGACCAAGCAACAGATTTTGGCGTTGTAGCATTTCCAATGCCAAGAGTTGGGACATTCTTCTCCCCCACAATTCGACGCTTCTTTTTCCCTCCAGAGACAATTCTTTTCTGAGACGACAAATTAATATTGGTATTTTCTGTGTCTTGAAGGGGAACGGAAGATTTCTCCGATCCTCCAATAAAGCAATTTAAAAAATGGGCAATGGCAGATCCAACACAATGACCTTCTACTGAACGAATAAATTCTCTAAAAATGTGACGAATTGAACGGCAAAGAAGTTCAATTTTGGCAATTCTCTTTAAATTAAAAAAATTTAAAAAAACCTTGTAGGCTTACCACAAGATAACCAAGTTTTTTATTGCTCTCTAATGCTTCTATAATTCTTCCCAAATAACGCATATTAATTCCTCTATTGTGAAGTGCTTCTAACAATAAGAATTAAAAAAAAACCCTTTTAAAGTATTAAAAAAATTAAACCTGTTAAAGCAATTCCATCAACAGGAACTGTAGCTAAATGAACACAATCATTGATAAATTGAGGAAGCTGATTGAAAAGAAGAAAGTCAGCGGCCTCTGCAACAAGCTTTCTTTGACCCTAAAAAATTAAATTATTCGAGAAATATACACAAATAAAAATAAATATTAAAACAAAAAAGGTCCACAAAAAATGTCCGCAAGTTTTGTCCGCAAATAATTAAAAGAGTTAAAAACATTTTTAGAGATAAAAAAAGTCTAGAGTTTATTTAAATAAACAAAAAACTGACTTTTCCTTTTCAAAACATTGAAAAAAAAATTTTTTTTTAATAGGTGGAAAAAATTTTAAAAAATTGCGGACATTTTGATTAAAAACAAAAAATTAACAAAAAAAGGAAACCTCCAAATCCTCGTCCGGATGATGCTTAATTACAGTACTATAACAATCTGGATTTAAACGAATTTCTAACATTTTTGCCTCTTCTTTCAAATTATTTTGGACACCAACATCCTTACAATTTTCTTCTTTATTACTCAAATTCTCCTCATTTTCATCATTCTCAACAGTCTTTTTCAATTCATTTTCCTTTAAATTGGCGGATTTTCTTTGTTCATACATTTTTGCACTAAAAAAAATTAAATTTTTAAAGTAAAAAAACAACTGAAAATTACACAAATCAAAAAAAGAAAAAGCCAAAAAAAATTTCTTTTAAAAAACTGTTCATTCCCAAACAAAGAAAAAGCCTTAAAAATAAACATACTCAACAAACGTATCAACCAATTCCTGTCTGAGACAAACAAGTTTATGAGGAAATTTACGAGGATAACCCAAAGCTTTAGCCTTCTCTGTTGGCTCAGCATTTTCCAAATAATTAACATCTGGAGGGAATGTACGCAACAAATCCATCAAATAATGCCGCCGGTCATTTCCAATTATTCCCTTAAACAAAATTAATTAGAAAAAAGAAAAAATTAAATAAAAAACATACTTTACTTTCGTAAGAAGAAAAAAGTTTAACGTATTCGTTTTCTCCTTCTTTTCCATTCCATACCATGTGAGGCTGAATCTTTAAAATATCTGCTGAATTTTGTAAAAGTTGTGTGTATGTATCATTTGAAAGAACAGTCTTTCCAGAATCAAAAGATCCATAAACTATTGGTTCGTGTTGTTCACGATCCAAAATACCTACAATTTAAAGGATTTTTTCTTTTTAACACACACACGTCCCTTTTTACAATTTTTCCTCCCTTACCTACAAATAGTCACTGGACATAATGGTCAAAAGAGAACAAATAAAGACAGAATTTTTAAACTTCTCCCGTCAAAAGGCCTTCTTAATTTCTCTTTTACTTTTTTTCATAATTATTTAATCATAAATTTTTTATAACTGTCTGACCATTATGTCCAAATGGCAATGTATACAAAGAAAAAAGAGTTAAAAGGATGGAAAAGGTTAGACTATTTTTTTAATTTAATCAGAAAGAAAAAAGATAAAGGTCAAGAGATGAGGAAAAAATAATTAAAACAATCAAAAAAGCAAGACGAACACTTAAAACCAGTCTATATTTACCAAAGAAACCTTTCCAATTTACAAACAAAATAAACCTGGGATAATAGACTGTGCCATTATACGACAACCACGAAAGTCAACTACAACCATTCCACAAGTATGAAGCTTAGGATCATCAATATGAGCATATGCCTGAACTGCATTCAAATCAGCAGAATACGAGGCGTGAGCGGCTGCGTCGCCTCCAATATCCTTACAAATTTAAGGAAAACGTAAAGAAAAAAAACCTTTAAAAAAACCTTGTAATGATCTTTTACATCAAAACCAAGTGAAAGAAAAATATTATTCCAAATAAACATTTGCATTTTTGGTTCATCTGAAGGATTAATGCTGAGAACAGATCCGTCTAGGACCTAAAAAGAAATTTAAAAAAAGTAATCAAAAATTTGAGTTAATTTTGAGCCTTACAAATCCCCTATGTTTTTTTTCATTTTTCTCCTTCTTTTTTCTTTAATTTATTTGATATATTCTAATATAATAATTGCAAAAGCAAAACCCAAAAAAATTAAAAAAACAAACCGCATTTGCCCCGCGAACACATGCCTGTACAAAATCGGCATTTACTTTAAACCTTGCACGGTCACGGCAGAGTCGCTCCGCAAATGTTCCCTGAGGCATATCATGCGTTGTCTGTAACTCTTCATTCCAATCTCTAATTTGCCCTGGCATATGATCCTCAAAACCAACACGGAAAGGTTGAATTTGGTCGTCAGCTCTCATTTGGTCTAATTTGTTGTCTACCAAAGGAACTATCTAAAAAATAACAGGCTGGTTTGGGTCTCGCCAAACCGCCCATTTCAGTGCCGAGAATTGAAGGTCAATTTCTCCAATATTGTCAAAAATACAAGAAAATGTTGATTGTAATTAAAATACAAATCTATTAAAAATAACAGTTCGCACCCAATTTTCGGCACTGAAATGACGGTTATGTAAGAACCTAAAGGCTATCAAAATATTTAAATTTATTTTAAACAAAAAAAATGTCAAAAATTGAAAAAAAATTAACCCAATGATAAAGCTGATAAGGCGTCTGAAGACGTTCAAAAACATGTTTCTCACTACGTGATTTAAGAATTTGTGCAAATGTTTTTTTAAAGTGATGGCTAAGTTCAGAAAGTAAATCAAAAAGGCTGTGATGCATTCGGTTTCCATAAATAGGAGATTTTTCTGGTTTGAAAACATCACCAACAGAAGAATTTACAAAAAAGCCGCGAGTACAGCAAGTAATGTGGAAACGGCGTTCTTCTACACAATCAACAACCAAATAGAGAACATCACCCTAAAGGGGGTAAAAAAATTATTTAAAAATATTAAGGGTTTTTTCATTACTCTATACAACTTTTTATTATTCTTCCTTCATTTAAAATGGTCAATGGACGTAATGGTCAGACAGTCAATTTTTCTATAAGTCAGTTGCACTCAAAAAAGCGGTCTTGTTCCCGATTCTGAATAACTAAAAAGATCCGGAGTTGACCAAAAAAACCAAAACGGATGCCTAATCTTCCCATTATGTCCTCTGACCGATTTTAAAGGGAAGAAGAAAAGATGGAGAGTTAAAAAGAATTATCAAAAATTAAAATTAAATAAACCTTCATTTTTCTAGGCCCAGGAGGTGGATTAAAAGAAGAAAAATAAATTTGTCTGAGCGCATTAAAAGAATTTGGAGTTAGCGACTCCGTCCCGTTGTTGTTATTCTTGTTTGAGTTATTGCTCAATTGAATGAGTGGTTTAAGAGGAACTTCACCACATCCAGGCAGCAACCAATAAGGAGGCAGACAATCCGAATCTGAACGTATTTCTGTCGCTGCAGCAGAAGAAAGCAAAGAAGAAGGCCTTGCTGCTTTACGGCCTTCATCAACAGATTGAGTTATTTGTGAAAGACATGAGAAGGAGGCAAAGTCTACACCATTTACAGCATCAGAAATGTCGTGGGAACGAATAAGTTCACGTAAATGACGAACATGCGTACGCGCCTCTCGGATGTTGTAAGGCTCTGAGAAGGTACATTTTTTAAATACAAAAATTTGCACTTTTGATATTTTCCAAAAAGCAACCCTAACACCTAAAAGATCGACCAAAAACATAAAATTCCTAGTTTATTTTTTTTTGGTTAAAATTAAAGTGAAACGAACCTTCAATAACATTAAAGACAGCTTGTTCTTTAATATTCGGAATGTTTCGAATTTCAGTAAATTGATCCAAAGCATTCCCTTCATAATAAAGTCGAAAAGAAGTGCGATGACAGGTCGAATCCCTTTCCAAAAGCATTTGATAGAGTTCTTGAACTATGTCGGTATCACTTATCTTAAATTTTAAACATTAGAGGAGGAAGTTTCCTAAGGTCCAGTGGGTTTGAACTTTCAATGTGTTGACCGGGGTCGGACATGAAGACCAAAGGAGGAAAAAATCCTTTGCCCAAAAGGAAAGAAAAAGCTCAATAATTCAGTCTGTGTAAAGAAAAGACACTTGTATATCCCTTGGGAACTTGTGAACCCCAATACAAGCCTAAACCCTTGGCCAAAAATTTGGGCATGAACTAAGCCTATCCCCAGTAAAAACAATTAAATAAGAAAAATAAATCTAAATGAATACCTGAACATCAATAATTTCCCCTCCAGGAACAGAAATTTTAATTCGAAAATATTTGGTTTCAGCAAACTCCTGAGAATTTAATTTCTCCACAGCGGTTGTTGTAAATGCATTAGTAGTGTTGTTGTGTTGTTTTTGTTCTCCCCCTTCTGCTGGAGATGAAGGAATCTCCGCGCTAAGTGAACCAGAAGATTCGTGTCCAGAATCGCTATGAGCAGTCGTATCAGAATGTGAGGACTTTTCGTTGTTGAGCAATATTTTCTCAGATGGTTGAGCATTTGTATTATTATTAATTAATTCAGAATTCATTATTTACCTTAAATTAAAAATCAAAGGTAGGAACAAATTCACAAGAAATATAAAAATGATTCCAAAACAAGAGATCAATAATATGTAATAATTCATTTCGTCCAAAAAATGATCTTTGAGTTTGCGTTACATATAACACCACACACAAAATGATAAAAAAAATAAATAAAAAAGCCAAAATAGGAAAGTGAAAAAATGGGAAGATTTGTGGGAAAAAATGTTTTTTGAACGTTTCTATTAAAAATAAAGAAGGAATTAAATAAAATAGAACACAGCATAAAAAACTTATAAAATACAAAATATTTAAGGCTTTATTTTCCTACACCTTATTCTCGAAATTGTTTTTTTTCTCCTTCTCAATACATGCATAATACTAAACTACTTATCTAACATTTTTTCCACCCTTTTTTTCCTTCTCCTTCATTTTCTAATATTTGCCTTGTCGCAAAAATGATAACGCGCCTCCTAAACTATTCACTTTAAAAAACTGAAAAAATAGGTACTAGGGTTGTGGAAATGTTTGGGTTGTTCTTTGCCCATAGAGACCCTTCTTTTCTTTCCCTATAAACTCCCCTGCCCTCTCGCCACCATCTTTTTTTTTTACCCTTTTTTCCTGCACACAATCGAAGTCCAAAAACAAATCAACAGCTCTCAATCTATTCCCTCTATTTTCTTGCCAAAATATATACATAATGTGCAGCAATTTCACTACACTATTTCGTTTATTTGTAAAAAAAAGGTGGTGGGCTAAACCGCTAATAAATCGAAGATGAGAAGATCTTTGTGAGTAAAAATTACTGAAAAAAAGGAAAAGGGAGAGAAACAATTGTGCTTTTCAGTTAACACATATTAGTAAATAAAACTATTTTGCACTTTTGTGATCATTAAAAATACAATTTTAATAATCATTGAGTTCCTAAAAGGGAAAATCTTAAAATATGGAGAAAGTCTTTTGGCAAAAATATCTAAAAACGGTTAAAATCCCGGCAGGGAGACCAAAACAGCCAAGAAAAATACCCAACCGTTTCTGAGTTATAACGTCCAAAACAAGACCGGTACTGAACTGACCAAAAATTTTAAACCTGCTTTTTCTTCTTTCCGTCCCTCACCACACTCTCTCGTTTATTTCCTTTTTAAGCAGTTAGAGTCCCTTTTAAATTCAAATTTTTAAAAGGCTTAAAGCTTGCGTTGATGTTTGAGCTTAAAGAATAAAAAAATAAATAATAAAATAAAATAATGTAAATATTTACATACATTAAAACTTTAAAAATAAATTAAATATTTATTCAATTTAAATAATTATATATAAAGAAAAATTAATTTTATTACTGTTAATAAATGAATAGATATAAAATCTTTTATTTAAAAAAATTAAATGAAGCTAACAACACATTATTATTTTATTTAAATTAAAATGTCTCTAAATATTTTAAATGAAATATACTTAAAAAAACAAATATATTGCATTTTATTTTTTAATTTTTTTAAATTAAATTAACCGGTCATATTAAAAAAACTTTTTTTTTTCTGTGTATCAAGTGGTGTATTTTTATTAGAAAAACTAATCTAACTATTTAAATTAAAAGTGAGAATTTTCAAAAAAAATAATTTTTTTATTTTTTAAAAATAAACCTGTTATAGATTTTAAGACTCCTTTTTCAACTGAAAATCCTCGCTTTTTCAGAGTTTAGTGAAAATAAAATATTTCACAAGGAAAGGTCAAAGACTGGGGGGAGTATCCCCATAATCCGCTTCTGGCATTATATAACTGATATCATCCCAAGGATGTCGGTAAAGAGGTTGTTTGAGTCGACGTTGGTCAAGATAATGGCCTAAGGGTTTGCAAGTTTAAAAGAAATTTTAATAAAAAAACCAATAAAACCAAGGCTACGTCCAAGCACAAAAAGACCGTTTAAAGCTCCAATTTCAACAGTTTCACGTGCCTCCTGTGCTGTAAACATACCAGAATTGCGTAGAATGTCAACAAAAATTGTGCCAATTGCACCGTCAACGTTGAGAATTAAATTGGGTTTCTTAAAGTTTTTTTTAATTTAAATTAATGTTAGTCACAGAAAGAAATGGATGGGTATTTTCAGGTAAAAAGAATTTTAATAAACACTGGTTAAAGGTACCCACCGGTTTTATCCGGCATTTTGTGCCAAATTTTAGAATTAAAGTTTAACCCCTTAATAAAAATTAAAAAAAACCTTGGACGTTGTAATCTGTTCAACCTTTAATGCATAATCAAACAAAGGTGTTTCCTGTTTAAAAACCTTCTTGTCCAAAGCGAACTTTTTCAATATTTCAACACGTTTGTCTGGATTATTTATCTAAAAAATTTTTTTTAAATAAATTCTTTTGATAATTTTATTTTTTCTCACAGATTTAACTCGATGTCCAATCCCAGGAATTAAACGTCCCAACTTTTTCTGTTCGTTTACATATTGCATAGGGCTAAAGCCTTTATCCAAAGCTTGAGAAAAAGATTTGGCTGCGCCATCCAACGCTCCGCCAAAACGATCACCCTTAAAATTAAAAAATAAATTTAATTAAAAAATGTCAGTACTAGTCAATTAATCTTACAACTCTTTTCCTTATTTTCTCTTTTTTAATTACAAATTGTCAATCGGACATAATGGTCAAAAAGGAAATAGTGCCTCTAAAACACCTCTGTATAATTAAATACAAATTTAACCTTTTATTACGTTTTGACCATTATGTCCTATGGCCATTTATAGTTAAAAATAAGAAAGGAGAGCTTTAAAAGAAAAGTTAAATTTTCATTAAAAATTACAATTGTCAAAAGGCCTGAAACCAGTGAAGAAATTAAATCCTTTCCGGCACGAGCACAAACCTTAAAATTAAAAAACAACCTCAACATTTAAGAATAAAATATCACAATTGTATTGTGTGCACCGCTCACAGCCGGCCCATGATCTGCTGTAAGCATTAAACAAATTTCAATAAAACGGTTTGCATAGTCGGGTAGACGCTTCTTAAAATAGAAAAAAATTAAAGGAAAATAACAAAAAAAAAAAAAAGAAACCTGAAACCACAAAAGGCTGAGCACTCCGCCTACACCAACATTATTTTCAAGTACTCGACTAATTGGTACACCAGCATAAAGAAGTTCTTCACCTCTTTCGTCACAAATTGAAGTCATAAAGGAAGCAGGTTTGCGAATCAGACCGAGTTCCTAAATAAATTTGAATTAATAAAGAAGACAAAAGGGAGCTTTGGTTTTGATATTCTTCAAATAAATTTATTCCTCTTATAATTAAATAAAGCCAAACTTTAAATTTACAAGTTCCCCTGTTTTCAAAGGTTAATTATTCTACATTTTGGTAGAATAAATTACTTTTAGAAGCTATTAAACTCGTTTCCTAAACTGGAAAGAATTAAAAAAACCTTTGCCCATGCATAGTCCATTGGCACAGGGGGTGGGGGTTCTTCAGGCTGTGGAACTATCGTCCTATTTGACACCAACTGGGAGTATACTTTAGCGATCAAAACGCCAAAATCGTCAAAAGAGTCAGGAACATGTGCACCTGCTTTTTTTAATGCTGCATTCTTTGCCATTGCAGTTTCCCGGAGAGCGTTTGCGGAAGCGCCCGCATGGCCAAATTGAACATCAGAAATTATGTGATCAGCACATGTGCCTATACACCAAGCAATTAACGGTTTTGTAATTCTTTTTGTTTCGAGAGCTTCTGCAATTTTGTACTCTTCTTCACCTCCAAGTTCTCCAAGCAGTACAAGCATTTTTACCCTGAATTTAAAATTATTTTCCTTCTCTCGAGGATCCTTTCTTGGTTTTTTACTTGGGCGATTAACGTAAAATTATCTTCCGTTTTATGTAAATTATTATAAATTAAAAAAATGCAAACCTTGGATCATCCTGAAATCGTAAAATATGATCAGTAAATGTAGATCCAGGATAACGATCACCACCAATAGCAATTCCTTCAAAAACACCGTCAGTATTGTGTGCAAGAATGTTGTTCAACTAAATATAATAATTTTTTTCATTACCAACTATCACAAAAAAACCTCATTTGACATTCCACCAGAACGGGAAACATACGCAACACTTCCAGGACGATACAATTTTGATGCCAAAATGTTGTCCATCATACCACCAGTATTTCCAATTTTAAAACAGCCAGGTTTAATACCTCCAACAGTTGCAGGTCCGATTATAATCACTCCTTTTTCATGTGCAATCTTTTTTAAAAATTCTTTTTTTAATTACATCAAAAAACCTTGATCAATTTCCTCGTCTGATTTTCAGGTACACCTTCAGCAATTATTGCAATTACTTTTATTTGTTGAGAGAATTGAAGTGCCTCTACCACAGTATCATAAACAGAACGCATTGACGCAAATGTAATCATTACAGAAGCTTCCGGGTGCGTTCGAAAAGCCATTTCCATGGATTTATAGGCAGGGACGAGCAGTTCATTTTGACCAAAATAAAACTTTTGTTTGTGGTCTCCGGTGAAGGGATAAGTCGAAGCAACAACAGAAGGACATTCTCGACGGCAAACATAGTCAAAATCCATCATTCCCTAATAAAATTAAAGACGAGAATTCATTAATATTTAAAGCGTTTTCTAGGAAATTGAAGAAAAAGAGGGCTCAAAAGTACCAAAAAATAACATTTTAAACCTGAATAGCTCTTGTCTGTTGTCCCCAAATAATTGCTTTCGTATCTTTTTCAAATAGACTATTAATTTTTTGGGTCATTTCTTGAGATTTTTCATGAGTTTTTGTGGTTGTCATTTCATTATTTCGTACACAACCATTCGTCTTATTTTTTGAGGAAGAATCAGAGGTTTGTGTTTGTGATGTAGAGGAGTCACTTTTATCAACCTTTAAGAACAAAATTTAACAAAAGAAACCAAAAAAGGTTTACAAACATGTCCAGGGGTAAGCAAAAACTGTCCCGTTGTGTGCGGTGCAAGCGACGCTTCAGGGATTGGTTTGACACCCAGAGCAGCTCCAACAATGCTTGTCATATGAGTCTCTGGGCCAAAAACATGAATTGGAATGTCAAGGCGCGAGGCTAATAAAAACCAAATTGGAGAAAAAATTAAAAATAAAAACCTGCTTCTTTAAATTTACGCAGTCCTCCTTGATAATTAGGACCACCACGACGAACAAAAATTACTACTTTGTGTGTTCTAAGCCTTTCAGCGAAGGTTTCAATAGCGTTAATAATTCCCTTTAATTAGATTTATTTAAGTAATTTCTGGTTAAACGTTAAAATTATTTCTACTATTTTTCCTTGTTTTTGTTACAAATAGTAAAGGTAAAATTCTGATTTTAAAGATCATAACTACTATGATCTCTAAAAATCAAAATTTTGGCCTTCAAAAATGAACTTTATAGTTCAAATATTTATTTAAAAACCTTTACTTTCATAGGGGAATAAATATGAGAGGATAAAATAACAGGGAAAATCTCCATTTCATTAAATTAAAAAAACCTTAAAAGTCGCGGCCACATTAGTAAAATTCGCAATAGATCCACCAATAATTAAAACCTTTCCTTTAGGGTGCGGATTACCCTCAGTCATAATTGAAAGAATAGTTTTTGCATATTCAAAAGTTTGTGACTCGCTTGGATCACCAGAATATTCTCCATAATTTGCCAACTCTGAAGCACCGTTTAGATCACAAATTGTGTCACTTAACATGTTTAAAACGTTTAAAAAAAGTAAAAAACGGGAACAAACGTAAAAACAACAGAAGCACCACCACCAGCTACCATTGTCCAAATCCGGCCGGTACGGTTAAGAATAGTCAATTTAAGTGAAGCGCCTGTTTTAGCATCCAATTCGGCAATGTATTTTTCCTTTAAAATTAATTAAATAATTTTTTAATTAAAAAACCTCGTTGGCAAGATCTCTTCCGAACGGAGCAGGAAATTCAATTTCTTCTCCATCACGTGTTTTCCACAACTCAGAGCAAAGAAACGAAGCTGTTTCGTCCAATTTTGCAGCCAAATCGAGTATATAAATTTTTCCGGAACAGACAACTTAAAAGGAAAAGTTTAAGTTTAAAAATAAATAAAAATACCAAGCGGATTGATTTCCAAATAAGTAAAATGATTTCGTTTATAAACTTCATATAGCTCTTTGATAAAAGGCAAAACGAGACTAAAAATAATTTAATTATTGAAAATAATTATCTGACATTTTATAATAAAATAATTTAAAGGAAGAAAAAAGAGGCTTTTTTATAAAAGAAATTCCACTTGAACAAAAGATTTTAAGTTTGAACTTAAAATTTTAAGTTGATCATAAAACTTGACCTGAAGGTTAAAATTGTGTTAATTTAGTTACACAAAGGGTCAATTAGTTCCAAAGTAATACTTCAATTAAAAAACATAAAAAAATAACCTCTTTTTCGCTGCATCCAAGTTTTTACCCAAAAGTTCATTGAGGTCTTTGTCATTTAATTTCATTTCATCATCTTTCTCTTTAATAGAAACAAGCAGTTTACGGGCCTTAAAAGAACATAAGGAAAATAAAATTAAAAAAAACCTTCTGATCAACATCCCCAATATCAACTCCACCTTCTTCAAGGAACATAATTACATCATTATACATTTGACTGTAAATAGCCAAGTAAAGTTCATCCTTTTGAGAATGCTCAACGAAGGGTTCAACAATAAAACGGGAAAGACGACCATTTGTTTTGTCAATCTGAAAAGTGTCAAAAATTATTCTGATTGTGAGGGTAAATAAGACTTAAAAATATTGTTCCAGTAAAGGTTGGGGCGTTTAAAAAAATCTTGGACTTAGACGTTGCCTAAAGTTTAATTAAAGTAGGTCAGAACTGACATAGGAACCAGACTCACAGTAAAAACAAAAATGCAATTTATCGAATCTAAATAAATACAAAAAATGCCATAAAATTCAGGAGTCTCCCCTTCACAATTAAACTTAAAACAAACCTGAATGTATTGTCCTTTCTTTTCATTAAACCATTTGTTTAGCTCATCAATCGACCCAATTTTGACAAGTGAATGCTTTCCTCTACGCTTTATTAATTGGTCAGGTTTTATTACTCCTTTCTACAATAAAAATAAAAAAAAATAAAAAAGATAAGAAGAAAACCTTGTCAGCTTTTAGCCACTCAAAGTTTTGAATTGAATTAGTAAAATTGCTGCCTTCGTTCAATTTAATAGCTTTTGGTTTGGACAGCGCTTGGACATGCTCCAGTGAACGATAAAGCAATTCTTTTCCAGAATATTCATTAATAGGTTTTGCAGACATTTTTAAAGTCAAATTCTAAAGAAAATAAAACAATAGAAAGGGGTCAACCGAGACTTTGACCAACTCAGTCTCAGCGCTTATAGTTCTGGAACTATTGGATATTTTTAGCTGTTTTTGGTACCATTTGATAGAGAAGAAAATTTCCTTAAAAAACTAAAAATACCTAACAGTCCTCGAATTATAATAGCTGAGACTCAAATGGACAAGAAACGAAACGTTCATTCAAAAGAATGAAAAATATTTTTAAGATTTATTGCCTTTTAAGAAAGACAATTCCCAAGATTTAGCACTTTTTTTATGAATAAAGAGAAAAAAATAAATATACTAATATATTCATGCACCCAATGACGTTTTTCCAATATCCCGTTACGTTAAAAATCTCACGCTTTTTTAGAAAGAAAAATATAAAAAAAAATGAGTATGAAAATAATAAATAAAATAAGAGTAAAAATATCGAAGAATAGGGAGGATAATTTTTAAAAATTCAGAAAAAAAATTTTTTTGTTAACAAATTAAATTATTAAAAATATTTTTTTTAATTTCTTATTGACTTATTGTCAATAAAATAAGCCTAAAAATATTTTGTTTATATTTATTTGATTTCTAACAAATAAATAAATACAAGAAAACACGCGATAATAATACCTAATTGCATTTTTCTTCCCCAAATCACCATATCTTTAAAAAGAAAGATGATTAAAATTTTTATTTATATGTGGAAGAAGATGGGACCATCCAATTGCTAAAATCAGATGAAAAATGTGTGGTGATATTTATAAAAATGTGGAAAAAATACAAAAAATATGTAAATTGGATGATAAAAAAGGGAGAAAAAGGAACGATTATTTTAAGAAAACTTTGTCTGGACGATTAAATGCGAAAATATTAATCGCGCGACAAAACAAACAAAAAATATTCTTAGAAAAAGTCGCAGGCCAATTAATCGCAAGAAAACAAAAAAGTCTTTAATAACATTTTTAATTAGCTTTTGGTTAAAAATTAATTAAAAGATTTTTTTAAACATATTCTAGCACATTTAATTAAACACCAAAAAATAAAAAAAAAATAAATCAAAAGAAAACAAATTAAAAAACATGAATTTTCACTGGGATAAAAAATAGAGAGAAACCTGCCTTCTTTCGGGATATAAAAAAAGACAGAAGAGTTAAATTAAAAAATTATTCTTTTGTATTATGACGGCAGCTAAAAAATAAAGTGAAAAAAAACAAACATTTTCAAGACAAAATCTGGGAGAACAAATAAAAAAAAAATACTAGAAGAAAGACAAATGAGCGTTGTATATTTGGGTCAAACAAACGGTTAGAAAAAATTGTAAATAAAAAAAAAGGGCTTGGGATTAATTATATAAGTTAAGTTAAAAATTGGAGAAAAATTAATTGAATAATTTGGCATTCTAATTGTACGTTTAATTAAAACAATAGGGACGTTTCGGAGCCAGTGGTTAAAGAGTAGGCTTACTTTAAACATAGGCACTGAAACAACCTCTAATTAAAAAATTGTTTAAACCTTAAACTTTAACTGATTGTAAGGAAATAGCCCAATTAAATACAAAAGAAAACAAAACTTTAAAGAAACGAATCCGCTTCTTCATCATCATCAAAAGAGTTAATCTCTTCAGGAGTGCTCTTTCCATGCCCTGTCCTCAATTCAACTTCCAAATGACTGGAATTTGGGTGCTCAAAATCATTAGAAGGAGACCCTTCGCTTTGTACTGCTCTAACAGTTCCAGCAACATTTTTACGAGACTTTTTGGTTTTCTTTAGCATTTTTGCTTTGAGCGCTGATTTTAGACTTTAAAAAATAAAAATGTTATAAAAGGTCAATTTTAACACTTTTATTTTGTAAATAAAAATACATTGTAATTGTTCCAGGTGGTTGAATATGAGGTTCACCGTCTACTTGTACTGGCCACATTTCTTTTGTTATAATTTTAATCTTAAAAAGATGATAATTTTGGATATTAAAAAAAGAATGTTTTACTGATCCTCCTTGAGCTATTCTTGTACCAGCGGCCAATTTAGATTGAATAAGGCCAAGACGGGAAACGTCTGTTATTCCAACCACCTATTTTTTAAAGAATTAAAAAGGTAAACAAATTATTATCAAGAGGGGGGAGATTTTTTGCCAAATAAATATTTATTTATAACACCCAAAAGTTTATTTGATTTTACTTTTTTCTATAAATTAAAAAGCAAAAAACAGCAGCACCAGAAACGGCGTAAGAAATTAGAGGTCTTTTCCTTTCCCCTTAAAAACCTTCCCTTTTTTAAGCCAAATTAAATAAACTAAAAAACAACTAAATTCGGGAAGGGCTTGCCTAATTTATTTATTAAAAAAAACCTCAAGTAAACCGTCATAATGTGTAGGCTTTTGAAATGGAGCTTCCTCCTAAAAATTAAAATAAAACTTTTTCTTTAATTTGTATCAAACCTTTGCAGTCCCCCAAGGATTAGCACCACTCCCCCAGCTCAGAACGTTGAGAACAATAATACCCTCACAGGGGGGCAATTCTATAGGACGTCCATCTACTTCTAATTCCACTCTTTTCCACAAATCTTTACAAGTCCTATCGAACGCTTTTTGTAGCCCAATTTTTACATATTGTGTTTTATTGAAGAGTCTAGAAGAGAACTTTTCTGGATTGGCATCTCTCTTTGTATGAAAGCGAAGACAGACGTCAGCATCCACTCCAATTCCAAAATAATTGTTCATGATAATCATACTTGTTTGGTCTTCTGGATTTGTCATTGGAGCATCTTCCGTTTGAGCCTTAACTGTCAACGCAGCAGTTGACGGCAACTCTTCTTCATGAAAAACAACTGCCCAACGATCTAATCGAACCTCATCTGCTTCGATTACATCGCGGAGTATGTCCACAGCACTTTCTTCACCTCCCCAACCTCCTCCCCAGCGTAACACTCGTGCAAGATCATTGCCTGTTCCAAGAGGTAAAACTGCACAGGGAGGGGAGAAACAGGCAGCATCCTTTAATTGAATTATTTATTTGTGACGAATGGCATGAAATTAACGACAAAATATAATTCTTAAAAATAAAAAAACCTGTTTAGCGATGTCCAAACATTGGAGCACCCACCCAACAGTACCGTCACCTCCTGCAGCTAAAATTCTGTATTTTGGAATGTTACGGAATACATAGAGTCTTAAGAACATAATTAGAATATTTAAAATAAATTAAATTAACCCGACTAAAGGTCCACCTTTGAGCACATCAAACACTTGGAATGGGTTAAGTAAACGCCTAAATGCAGAAATAAGTTCAGTGCCCTGACAACCACCACTTTTGACATTAACTAATACAAGCTAAAATAGAATTAAAAAGCAAAGTAAAATAAATGAGGTCAACCCAGGTTCTTTGAAAAAGACAACCATTTTAACAAAGCTTCTTTACAGTCTACGTAAAAAGGAAAAACTCAATGAACCCAAAACTATTACAATACTTGTAGCTTGCGCCCTAATCCACTAGACCACCGGTTCCCAACAAATTACGACAATTAAATCGTCTTATTGTTTCTCTTTTCAACTAGCCTTTGCATTAACAATTAACGACGCTTACTGGGAAACCCCAGGGCTTGCCCAAAATTTACTTTAAAATAAATACCAATGGTTCAACATCAGGGGGAATCATATGAGATTGAACATTTGGCAAACAAAGCACCACTAATTTTTTATCTTCATATATTGCGTTTTGTAGCCTTAAAACTGCTGCTGAAAATGTAGAAATAATTTTAAAGAATCAAACAAAAAAAAACCTGATGCAGCTTTTGGTGTATTAAATGTTATAACTAATGAGCCATATTCAAAATAAATTGGGCCAATTGCACAGAAAGGTCTTTCATTAATAGAAAGTAGTTTTAGTAGAATACGTTCATATTGACGTTGAGAACGTGACGGGGGTAAATTGGAAACAAAAACTGCATGATCTTAAAGTAAAATATGATACCTATTTCTATGAATTAAAAAGATAACCATGAGGATCTTCCTTTTCTTGAATGTAAAAGCGTACAACATGGCTACGTCTCAGAGAATCCTTTTTAAGATTTCTGACTAATTGAAGCATTTCCTCTTGTGGATTAATTGTTCTTTCAGCAACGCCTTTTTCTAAAGAAACTTCCTAAAATATTTAAATTAGACAGTAGAAGAAAAAAATTTAATTACCTGCAGGTTGTAGCGGTTCCAAGTGGTTCCATCTAAACCAAAATTTTCAAGTGCTTCCTAAAAATAAAAATAGTAAATCAGAGAATTTTCTGCTTACGGTTATCACCCCTCCCCTTTCTCCTTTGATTACAAATGGTCAAATGACAAAACGGTCACCAACAGAAATAACAGTTCAGTTACCTAACAGACTGGCCCACTTTTAGAACTAAAAAATGTTTAACCTGTATGCACTCTTGTACGCACATTCTCCCAGTCACAACAATGTCAGTATATTCGCATGGAATTCGTAACCATCCTCCATGTATTCGAACAATTGCTTTGTCTGGGTCATCATCACGGTAACGTAGAAAAACTTGAGCACACTTTCCTTCAGGCTTTTTTACATTTCTTAAAGGGATTGGGTCTTCTAGTGGTTCTTCCTCATCTCCAGGTTCATGTGGTGCTTGCGTTATATAATAATTTTCACGATTACTGTCACAGATGTGGAAGCGTCGCATTGCAATGTCCTAAACGAAAATGTGTTATAAATATTGCCTAAAAGGCAGCAGTTATTTGTTTACACTCCCCATTTCAGAATGATTAAAAGAGACTACAAAACAAAATTAATTAATGACCTGGAATTTGAGAGTTTTCCAGGGAACTGAACGGTAATGGAAAGCATAACGGAAAAGCAACGAACATTTATCTATATAAATATATACCCTTATCTGTTCGCAGGATGCCGTTTTTGGAACATAAGCCATTTTACTTATTTTATTCCGAAGAGAACTATTTCCATCAAAAATGCGTAACAGAAGTTGATCATCACTATCACGGTCTTCTTTATCAGGATCACGTTCTCCACCTCCTCCTCCTCTACGTCCCTCTCTACCATCATCTTTTTCGTCAATGGCCAAATGTCTTGAAGGAGAGGAGGCTTTTCTTCCTTCACTATTGTTATTATTTTGTATATCGTCCTGAAAATTAAAAAGGCCTCAGATCTATTAGATTAATTACCGTAGTAGTGTGAATATTAAGAAGCAAATCCATAGGTAATTCTGCACGTGGAGTAGTCACTGCATTTGGAGGAAGAACAATTTTGCGTAATGGGC
This sequence comes from Meloidogyne exigua, assembly GCA_018905775.1. Lineage (NCBI taxonomy): Eukaryota > Metazoa > Nematoda > Chromadorea > Rhabditida > Meloidogynidae > Meloidogyne > Meloidogyne exigua. The sequence goes on along the minus strand of JAGUQR010000009.1, from coordinate 1,771,789 downwards.
CAAAATCACATTGTGGACGAAGTTGGCGGTAACAGGTTGAATGAACAGATAAATTGCACCATTGACAACTTTAAAAGAAAATTTAAGGTATGTTTCCGGTCTGTAAAAGGCTTGTTGAGAAACGGATAATTAAAGGAGGTCTTAGAACCCGAAAAAAATGATAGGGAATGAGGACCTCATAAATTTCGGGAGATTAAATAATAAAACTGTAAAAGTTAATAGAAATTAATGCTATTTTATTATTATAAATTTTTCTTCTTTTATTAATGCTAATGTTTAAATGAATAGAGATATATTTTATAGCGATATACTATATGCAAAAAAACTAGAATTATCATTTGCGCGATTAAACTATAAAAAAGAAAATTTTTGCAATCTATTAAAGGAATTTATTTTGTAACTATTATATCAGCGTTCGTGGTGTAGTGGTTAGCATCGCTGCCTTCCAAGCAGTGGGCACGGGTTCGATTCCCGTCGAACGCATAGCTTTTTAACCTAGTTAAATAGTTCATAAATTAATTTTCTGCTTTCTAATTTTAATTTATGTTGCAAATTTAACTTTTTTAGATTTAATAATAATTAATTTTTATTAACTTTCAACTTTTTTTACTGTTTAGTCTCCTAACAATAAGCCCATCCCTTAAGGAAAGAATAAAACAAATTTTTTACCGAAAACCAGAGAGACATTCAGCAGAGTAACAGCCTTTTTTACAGACAACACATTTAACATCCCTGGCCAGGTTTCCTTCCCTCATGTGGTGGAACTGTTTGCTTGTTATACGATCCAACGAGGGGACATAAGTTGATGCCTTTTTTGTTAAAAAGAAATAAAAAAAAATAATTTTATAAAGAAAACCTCTCTACAATCAGCTAACGCAGAATCCTGACACTCAACATGTACATAACAACTACAGACTTCACATTCTGAGGATAAAGTGTCATCTGTACGCTTTCTACAAACACAACAGAAATGCCTCCTTTAGATGTTAAATTTAAAAAGAAAAAGAGTTTATTAAACTTGATGTGCTGGGGATTTGTCCAAGTATGAGCAACAGGATTTTTTATGAGCTGCATCATTTGGCTAGTGCAAACGGTGACAATTGAGCGCATACAAGTAGCGTGGCAAACGAAATTACATACTGAAAGGTTTAATTATGTTTATTGAAATAAAGGAATTCTGTGGCCAAATGTCTGAACTGCTTTATGTGATCAAATGTCTTTTTTTTACTTTATGGTCAATGCTTTTCCGTTCAGTGTCAAATATCCCAACAGTTCATGTATCCAAATGTCCGAAACTTGTACAAAACCCTTATAGACATTTGGCCACATTACAGAAAAATATCAAAATATACCTTCACACAAGTATCCTTGCGAAAGCATCCCCCAAATTTTATCACAACAATGATGGCAATAAGTCAACTTGCCGAACGTCTTTTTTGAAGAGAAAACGTGCCCACCAAAATCTCCACCAGTTAAAGGAGGTTGTTGTTCATTAGAAGGTGTTGGAGGAACAGCCGTGGAAGTTGATGCCGCCGTATTTACTTCAATTACCATTGAAGGTGGAAACGACGAGAGCGTCGAAACTTCTGGTTGTTGTTGTTGTTGCTGCACACTCATAATGAGTGTGTAAGCGAAAATAAGGAAGGAAGTTAAAAAATAAAATATTCAGTCAAAATAAATTCATTCAGCTAAAAATTAATTTAAAACAAAAAGATCAACCAAAGAACAAATCGCACACTTTTTTTATTTCCAAATACACTTTATCATTAAATACCGTGGAAGCAAAGTATACAGGGAATTTATTGGATTAAGCATTAGAAAGCTTAGCGTGTTTTATTGCTCATAGCGCAGTGGAATTTGGGTCACAGGCAGTATAGTTCGGATTGACATTGGCACATTCCAAACAGCCTTTTCCTGCCAGTTGAAAGTAAGACAAAATGTCAGAGAAATAAAAGTACAGGACAGTTATACATAAGAGAAAATTAGGCACCGAGACGAGAGCAGCATCAACAAGGAAATTCAGTGTAGTGTAATAGTAGTAGTGTTGTTGTTGTTATACAGAGACAGGCGGGCGTACATAAAGCCCAAAATTAAACGTAGTGTAAAAAAGAAAGAAAATAGGTGAATAAATCTAAAAGTTTAAATGATGTGCAGACAATAAACAAAAGAAAAGAAAATTTGTTTAGACATTTTAAAAAATGAAGAGAAAGGATAAATATATTTTGCCGAGAACTACACTCTTTTTTACTTTCTCTGGACTTTGTTTAACTGCAATGCCAGCCGCCGTTCCTTTAATAAAGCGGATAGTTTGAGATATTTGTATTGAACGAGGAATGAGTGAGGATAAAAGAGAATGAATATAGTAACTGTGAGTAAAGGAGAGAGACATTAAAAGAAAGACATGAAAGAAAAATAAGGAAAGAAATAAACAGTAAGAAAAAGATATAAATTAAAAATTGCCAAACAAACACAATAAGCGTTAAAGTACTTTTAAAGATTTAAAGATCTATTTTAACTGGTAATTTTTAATTTTTTGCGCACATCATAATATAGAAGGAAATAGGTAATAATTTTTGTTCAAAAAATTTTATTTAAATATTTGTTTTTTTCTTTTGATCGTTAAAGGAATATATACAATGTGCTTTAAAAAAATAAAATTAAATTTTTCTGTGCAGTCACATGGGAACTGATTTTCATTTTTTCGTATGGGAATGTTTTGCATTTAAAAAAATAAAAAAAAAGATAAGAAAACAAAGTCAGGAATTTTTTTTTTCTTAAAAGACGAAAAATAAAAATATTAATTGTATGCAGAATTTCCCTTACTCAATTTCTGACTCAAATGGTTTGTAACACTTAAAAGTCAGACTGTTTAGTTGCAGACAGTTTAAGGCCAAAGATCTCTAAATTTTTCTTTTTATCTCTAATTTTCTTTTTTTTAAATTTTTCCGCGATTAATCGGCCTGCGATTAATTAGGCTTTATTAAGCACAGAAAAGTAAATTTAAATATAAATTTGGAAAAGTCGAATTTTTGAAAATTTTCAAAAAGGCTTATTTTCGTTTAAATTTCATGCCAAGCTTTCTTGTACATTTCGTCTCCCATTTTTTAACCTTATTTGTTCTTTTTTATGTGCAATTTGTTTAGTCAACATAAAGGTTCTTGCTCTCTTCATTGTCACGTTAAGAAGAGTAAATATACAAAGAAAAATAAATGAAAAAAGCACTCCACCGATTGTTATTGCTCTGACAGCTTAGGAAAATTTTAAAAAAATATAAAATTTAATAACCTGATTTTCCTGGTTTTCCAATTCCAAAGAGAACATCCATCCAATGATTCCAAAAATTTGGAACTACAATCATTGGAAAAAGGAAAAAGAAAAGACCAAAAAATAGAACAGAAAATCCAAACATTACAAATAAAAAAGGCAATAACAAAAACGGAACTTTCTTGAGAGAGCCAAGAAAAGCGAGTGCTGAGGTGATTAACAGGACGAGGTTAATCACAAGCCAGAAGATTAAAACTGGATTGAAAAGGAATAAAATGTAGCCTGCAATTGCAAATAGTATAGATAATGAACAACAGATCAAAGCAAAAATTGGAGCTACTTTCTGAAATTTTTTTAAAGTTTATTTTAGACTATGAGTCAAAAAGTAAATTTTGCGGACGTCCGCAAAATTTATCCGCAACTTTTTAAATTAGTTTTTTTTTCTAATTTTGGGGGAGTAAAATAAGAATTGTTCATCAACACTCTTAAACGTTAAATAGCCTTTTCTAAATAAAATCAAAAATTGGCGAGTCAATGCCACAAAAAATAATTAAAAAAGTTGCGGATAAAACTTTAGGAACTTACCACGTGAAAAATAAAATTACCAAGAAAATCACAAAATAAAAAAAGAAATTTAAAGAAAAACCTTAACATGCCAACGTCCAAATAAAAACCATTTTGGATCTGAAGCTTTGAAATCAGGGTCGTAGTTTCGCCATTCGTTCAAATTTTTGATCGCCATAGTTATTTTATTTAAATAATTTGCTTAATTTAAATTAATAAAAAAGAAAGAAATAATTATTGAACATAACAGATAATTAAATTTAAAAAATATTAATTAAAAAAATTTATTATTTTAATTACTAAAATTATTTTCGATCGACTCTTTCCCTTCCTAAAATTTTTCTCTTGTCATTGATGTGCCCGCTTGAGGTCGTCCAGTAGACCTGTGGACTACATTTTCCTCAGTTTCAACTTTAAGCATATCAAACTGTGACTTTGGACCACCTCTGTAAATATCGCTCATGGAGTGTGGGCCAAGACATAAGTTAAATTGAGCGCCAAACTTTAAAAGAAAATGAATCTGTTGAATTTAAAAGCATACCTTCTCGAATACAGTAAGCGAATCCTTGTCTGTTACATAGTAAAAATTGACAAGGAAGAAGGCAAAAAAGAGAATTGCAAAGGCAAACTGAAAATTGGGTGAACTGAAAGATAGAATAATCTGAGAAACAAAACGTTAACCAAAGGAATCGAACCCGCACCCCTTGATTGCTACTAGTCGGAAGTCTTACCGACTGAGCTACCCGAACAGTTTTTGTTTCTCCTATAAACATTAAATAAACTAGCCATAAGTAAAGCAGCAAAAGGAGCAAAATAGTCAACCAATTCAAGCACTTGGCGAGGCATCTCCAAATATATTTAAATTGTTTTTTGAATGATGAAAAACAAATAAAAACGAAAAAAAGGGAAAATTGGAATTAAAAGGCAATTTTAGTAAGATTTAAAAAAATTAAAACCTTTTCTTATTTTCTCAACTTCCGCCCTGCGCGACCATAAAATAAAGAGAATAATCAATAAGGGCGCAATTTGATCGGCCAATTTTAAACTTATTGACATTAACAATTCCATAAGCGTATTAAAAAGGAAATAATAATACTAGAGAATTTTTGACAATTTTTATTTCTTTCCTCTTTTGTTGTCTTTGTCCAATGGAATAAACTTGACATAATAGTGGTTTATGAATTTTAGAAGGGGAAAATATGACGAATATTAATTAGTACAAGCATTTTAAAACTTTCATAAATATGTAGGTATTTCATAAAAATAAATTTCTCAAAGACAAATAAAAAAGAAATGTGAAGGAACAGGTCGTTTGGGTGCGAAAACCGTTGGAAGCAGACAGTTTGGTACTCCAAGAAGCTTCTAGTTGAACGTGTACAAAAAGTAGGAAAGGACATGAATACTAGAACGAAAATTTTGTGGTATCCAACTGTCTTCACGCGCAAACATCCTCCCCCAAAAAGAGTTGCGTATCGTTAAAAATGAGGTAAACATTTGTTTGAGTCTGAAGCCTACAATTTTTTTAAAGGATCATTAGAGTTTTTTATGGTAATTTCTTATTATTCCTTCTACCGTTAAAACAGTTAGTCTGTTTCTTAAGGTTTTGTTCTTTGTTTAAAACATGTGTTAAATATGAGGTGCTAGAAGTGAAAGCTCTCGGACTCAAATATGCTGCCGTCCAATCAAAAGAAGCGTAAAACTCTGTTTCACTATTTTTCTGCTTTTCTTTAGTCTCTTTAGGTTGTTGAAGTGAGAGAATATCATAAAGGGAATTTGAACGCTTAAAATCACTGCTACGAGTCGTACTCAACTGAATGAAAAATTATATGGTAACATTATTGTGAAGTTCTTGTCAGTCCAGAATAATTTTGGTAATTTTTTGAGTGTTCCAAAATTCACAAAAAATTAATTTTACCGAGTCTCTTTTAATCTTCTAAAAGACTCATAAAAGAAAAAACCTCTTTCAAAGCAGTAGTTGCCACAGGGCAAATTTGTACATAATCAATGTTCTCATTACTTGAAGGAATTTGATTTAAATTTTCTGAAGCATCTGAGTAGATTGGATTAAAATTGTGAAGAAAAATTTGCGATGAAGGAACTTCCCTTTCATTGATCATTAAATCGTCAATGTCTGCATAGTCTCCTTTAGGTTAAAAAAATTAATTTTAAATAATTTTAAATAATTTAAACCATCAAATTTAGTCAACGAATTCAATGGTTTAGGCATACAAGGCTAGAAAAATAATAAAAATAAAATTTATAAAGAAAAATATTTTTAAGTAACCTGTGAAGAAATTTTACGTGGCGGAAGAGGCGGAGGGTGCTGTGGTGGTATTGGCACCTCCACCATCTTAAGTAAGAGAAATAAAAAATTAATTAACCAAGGGAAGAGTTTATAAAAACCTTTCTATGCTTTAATTTAAATTTTTTCCAAACCTTGTTTGACTTTCCACTTGCTCTATTTCTCCCTCCTCTTTGAAACATAATTCTTGAATTTAATTCGCTACAAATACTTAAACTTCTTTGACTAACATCTGTTGACCTTCCATTGGAAATTGAATTTTCTTTTAAAGAAGTGACTGAAATTCCTCGGATTTTGAAATTTGGATCGCGGAGATCCTTAACAAATTTATTCTTTAAATTAATTAAAATTAATTGAATAAAAAAACCTCTAAACTAATGGTCAATGAGTTTAGATGATTATACTCTGTTGAGGAAGTTGATTCACTACAAAGATTGCCATAAGTATTTTGAACAAGTTCAGCAGAGTTTTGCTGTGTATCCGTTGTATAGGATGTTGAAATTGATTGAGATGTTGACCTTTAAAAAATTAAAATATAGAGAAATTGAGGAGAAAGGAGTAAATAAAGAGTAAAAATTCGTTGGAAAAAGATTAAAAGGTAATTTTCCAATTATTGTAAAATCCGCAAACAATGTCCGCAATTTTTAGAAAAAGTCTGCAAATTTTTATCGTACTTTTTAATTATTCTATTAATTTAAAGAGACATAAATCAACATTTTATGTTTTATAATATCCAAACCCCTAAATATTTTTTTAAATAAATTTAAACATTGTTTATGCTTTCAAATTAATTTAATTTAAAAAAACTTGCGGACCCTTAACCACAAAAAACCAATAAAAATTAAAGTTAAAAAGAAAACCTAGTTTCAGTAGAATCATCAACAAACTCCTTCTCTTCACATTTTAGATTACACGATTCAATTTGCACTTGATCAACAGTTTCATTCTCAATAGCCAAATTATCCATTGAAGACCGTTCACTTTCGTTCGCAGTACTGTTCCTTTGTGAAGCAGACGTTGAACTTCTCCGTGACATTTTTAGTCTTTCCTTTCCTTTAAGTACAGCGCTGTCAATGCGAGCAGTTGAACTGATTGACGAGTCAAAAGATTCGTCCCTTTCGAGCTTTGAAGGTCTTTGGGTCATTAAGGGAGACGATTGATTATTTAAAAGAGGAGATTCTTCTTCTTTTATAGGATTTACATGAAGTTTGATTAATTCCTTTGTTGGTGTTATAGAAGTTTTGGAAGGAGTTTTTCGTTGTTGTTTTTGACAATGAGAGCCATCACTAAAATCTTTCGGGTAGCTATTACTGCTTCTATCACCGTCATATTTCTTTAAAATAATAGAATAAAAGAATATATCAGAGAAATAAGTCAATAACAGGGGATAGAAAAAATGGAAAAATACTGACCACTATGTCCTACAAACAAAACATTTGTAGGTAAAAAAAGTGAAAAGAAATTAAAAGATTAACCGAGTAAGAACCATCAAGATGACGCTTCAACTTTTGAGCTAGCGATCTCCTTATCCTTGTTCCCGCAGCAAGAATGTGCAAATCAATCGAAGGTTTAACAAGGCCTGGTGGAGGAGCTTCTTCAAAAATTGAATTAGCTGGCCCAGATGCCAATTGTTGATTTAAAAATTGTGCCGGAGTGCCTTCAATAAAATGAAAGTCTTCAACTAAACCTTTGTTGGTTGCATTGCTGATAGCCTAGAAGTTGAAAAATTAAACCTTAGCTTTACTTTTTTTCCCCTATTCCGCAACTGTCTATCCGCAAATATATTCCTTAGCAAAAAAAGGACGCTCGAGGTAATTTTGAGGTATACACCCAGTAGGTTTTTCCATTTTTAACTGAAATCTATCGACCCATTCGACCTGTCTAAATTTGAAGACATACTAGGACACTTTTTGTAAGAACATATACTTGCGGACAGATAATTGCGGACAATAATTAAATAAAAAAATACATCGATAGTTCCTCTACTTCGCATAGGTCCATCAAGCAAATCTTCCACAGAATCAGTAATCTCATGTTCACCACCAAGATCAACAGGAATGGCATAATGACCTTCTTCAAAGGATCTCTTCTTTGGTGGTGGTCCAGAAGGTCCATTATCATCAGAATTATAAGACGCTCGAAAAGCCTCTAAAAACAGTTTAAAAATTAAAATAAAAGTTTTAAATAAAGCAATAAAAAATAAATGAAAGCAAATAAACCGTTATTTAAATGATTAAAATTAATTAAATATTTTATGAGTATCAAGATTAAATTTAAGAAATATTATATTAAAATATAAGGCAAATAAATAAACTTAACAAAGCATTTGAAAGCAAAAAAAATATTTTTAATTAATTATGGCAAGAATTAAATATCCTTGAGTTGGTCAAAGAGCAAAATTTAATTACTTCTTCTAGGAAAATCCGCAAATTTTATCCGCAAAATTAAAAAATTTTTTTTAAAGGAAAAATACAGAAAAGATTATTCTTATTATTTACGGCTTTAATGAATGTTGATGCTATTATAAATTTACATTAATAAATTGCTTTAATTAAATTATCAAAATTTAATTAAAAAATTTAAAAAAAAGTTGCGGATCAATTTGCGGATTTTTTCCAGTAAAAGGTAACTAAAATTTAGATATGTATAAATAACACAAATAAATTAGAACTTAACAGGCATACACATAAAGCTCATAAATAAATAATTAAAGCTTTTATTTAAGGATCAGATAATAATTAATTTTTAATTATTTCATTGCAGCCACTCCCTGGTTCCATCACAACGTCCGTTTCAGTGCCAAAATTAAGATTTCTATCATAAATAATTTAATTATAAACCTAGTTTGGTGTATTATTTTTGCTGATAGTTAAGGTAAAAGGTCATCCATTCTTAGCACTGAACCGGCTGTAATGAAAAGTACCAAATTATCTGATCCCTAATAATTAAATAAGGTCACTTAAAATGCAGCCGCCACCATAGAATTTAAATAAAGCGAATTAAAAGTCCTTCCCACTTCCCTTTCATTAGCATATAGCGAAGTAAAAACTTGTCTATGCTGACCATCATTTTCGTTGGCATAAAGGGAGGTGAAGAGAGGGACAGGAGATTGATGTCCTCCATCATTTTCATTAGCATAAAAAATTGGCGATTGAGCAAAAAATTGTTGCATTGGGTGATTTGCAGTTGAAGTTTGACCCAAAGAGCTGCTTTTGAGAGATGAAAGTCTGCTTACTTGATTGCTATGGTTAAAGTATTGCTTTGCCTTAAATTTTTTTAAAATAATTTAAACAAAATACTTCTTTTTTTCTTTTTATCGGCAAAAGTCTGCAATTTTTCCGCAAAATTTTATAGTTTAAAGTAGTATTTTGGAGGCATAAAATCGAGTATTTTTAAGTTTTTTCCCCTTAAAATTTTTTAAAATAACACATAAATTTGCGGACAAAAATTGCAGACTTTTGGCAACAAAATAAATAAATAGCAACAAAATAACCTTTAATAGACACTGAAGTTTAGCTGTCAGTTCTGGAATCTGTTCACTAGTGAAGATAAAGGTACGAGGCTGATTCCATTCATAAGACATTGCTCGAAAGGCAAATTTATTTTGAACGCATTCGACATCTTAAAAAGTAAAAATAATTTTCAAAAGAACGGAAATTTGCGGTTGAAATATTCCCCATTTAAGTGCAAAAATTAGAGTAAAAATTATTTTTTTAATGAATTAATATCTTATTATAATCCAAGTTTCTTGTATTTTTAACTCATTGTCAGGCCATTAAACGAATAATTGACACTCAATTTTTGGCACCAAAATGGTCGGAGTGACATAACCGAGAAGTTCTAATAATTAAAAAATAAACCTGAAAGATCCTCTAGATTTAAATAAAATCGCTGTTTTGGAGGAATTTCCTGAACAATGACGAGAGCAAACCGCTTAAATTTCGGATTTATTTTACATATTAACTTATTGAAATTAACTGTGACGTGGATCCTTGCACCTTTAGAACATAGTCTGGTCATGGAACTGTCCTTAGGGGCAGAGTAAATCCGAACAAAGAACATGGCACCTAAAGGTAAAATACATTACTTTTATTTTATGAACAAAAAAGTCCGCAACTCTATTTAACAATAAAGGGAAATTTTGCGGACTTCTTGCGCATACTTAAAGGTATTGAATTATTAAGGATTAGGAAATTAACTTACTTCGACCGCATACATCTTTAAGCCATTCTTTCCAAAAAACTAAACTTTCAACGTTGTCAAACGAGAAAACTAACGTCTGACTTTGAATTAATATAGCGAGAGTTTTATTTGAGTGTTTGAATTTAAAACCTGAAAAATACCATTTTATAAAAACCACAAAAATTTGTAAAAATGAAAAGACCTCCCATTAGAAATTAAATAAAAAAAAACAAACCATATTCATATCCAATATAATTGTGCAAGTAAAAAAAGGTCCAAATGTTCCCCGCGTTCACGTCTTTTTGCATTTTTGAAAATGCCCTAAAGTTCCTATTTTTATTCTAAAAAAGAAAATGAAACAAACGATTAACGGGGGTTCTGCTAAACATCTTCGTTGGCAAACAACATAGCGATCTACCCACTAAATTTAACAAAAGTATTAAAAAATTAAAAAAAAAAAAACCTTCTCATTTGATAAAATTTTAAGGCTTGATTCAATTCTAAGTCCATTGTCGAAGAGAGAAACTTCTTCCCTTTTAAAAGGCAAAAACCTACAAATACCCATTTTTAAGCTAAAAAAAAGGTTAAAAATATAAATAAATTAAATTATATAATTAAAAAAGATATTTAATTATTTAAAATAAATTAAAAAGAAAAGGCTCATTTTTAATTAAATTTTTGTTAGAAAATTGAAATAAAAAAATATATATAATTTGAGCACACTTAATTATAATAATACGAATGTCGGGAAGGTAACAGGAAAATAAACTTAATAAAGAAATAATATAAAAACACAAAAATGTATTTTGTTATTTTTTATTATTCCTTTACTGACAAATTTCCCAAATGATGAATTTCCCGGGAGCCGTCAGGGACTAAACATAAAATTAAAAATAATATTCTTTTAAGATTAAAAAAATAAAATAAAATAAGGGAATAATTAAACCAAATTTTTACTTAAGTTTAATAAGGGGGAGATAATAAATAAAATTATTAAAAAATAAAAAAAACTTTGCAAACATTTTCTCCTTTTCATCCTCGTGTTGATTTAATCAAAAGAAATCCAAACAGAGCAACAATTCCTCCAAAAGCGGCAAATGAAAACCAATGGGAATAATTATCCTTCGCATAATAGAACTTTTTTAAATGCCTAAAATTTAAAAAAATTTTTCAATTAAAAAATAAAAGTCCTTTTCTTTTATGTGAAAAAGTCCGCAAGTTTGTGTAAAAGTTTTGCGGACTTTTTCTTTAACAAAAAGAAAAGTGCAAAATAAGGAAAAAAATACGGAAAAGTTGCCATTGTTGTCAGTTGAAAAAAAACATCAGCCGATTGGTTTCCAATATCTTTATCTAAAAAATATTGAGGTTTTGGTAGTTGGTGTGCTCTGCAGAAGTCTTCTGGTTGATACTCGTAGTGTTGATCTTTGGTAAATTTTCCTGTTTTTGTTGCTACAAAAAGACAAGGAACTTTGGTACGGTTAAAATAGCGCTAAAAATTAAAAAAGATTTTTCAAAAATATTTAAAAATGAAAAGTGGACAGTTCAGTGCGCCGAATAATTCGCAACAGCGTTTGTGTTGAACCGTCCCTTTAGCTTAAAATATACCAAATAAATCTCTGCACAAAAAGCAAAAGAATCAGCATTAGAAGAGTCGTATAGAAGACAAATTACGTCTGCACTCTTCTCTTGCGTGGAAAGTAACTCATTTTGTGAACAAACATCAACTTCATGGATCTAAAAATTATCAAAATTTTTTATTCCAGAAAAAAATTAAAAACCAAAAGATGTTTAACATCATTTTTCAGTTGAACAGAATTGATTGTGTACGGAATAAATTGCTTTCGAGTTATTTTTTCAACATCCTGAAAGAATGGGGTAATTCAAGCTTCTTTATCTTAAAGTCCGCAAGTTCTGTCCGCATTTATTTTTCTCGATGGGACTTTTTTTTTAATTTTTCTGAAACGTCTATGTATTACTGATTATGTATTATAAAGTTTAGGTTATTCTAATTTCCTATTTTTTGTCTCCTAAGAAATTGCCAAACTTGCGGATAGAACTTGCGGACTTTTTGGACCAAAATAAAAAATACTCCAAATATCCACATTAAATAAGAAAAAAACCTCAATAGTTTTTCCAATAAAAGATCGACAAAAAACGGTTTTTCCAGCGCCTTTAGGTCCAATAACATGACATTTGAAAACCTTTCTTTTGGTCGTTTTCTCTTCAATGTCTATCCTTCTATCTCTTGTTACCTTTAAAAAATACTTAATTTTGAAAAATAAATTTAAATATCAAAACCTTTACTGCCCTTTTTTGACTTCCATATTTAACATTAAATCCAAGATAGGCCAAATGTTCCAAAGTTTGCGAAAGGTTAAGTGTAAAGTTTAAACTAAAAATTTAAACAAAGATAAAGACCTCTGTTGGAGTCAACCTAACCTCAAACGGAATAATTCAGAAAAGGTTAGGTATTTTTAGGTGTTTTTAATACCAATGGGTTTAAAGCTTCCCCATTCACAAAAAATAAACTAACGTCCAAAGATTGATGTATCCATTAAGTGTAATCCATCCAAGCGAATTAGACTCAACTGAATGCAACATTTCTTCACCCCATGGATTTGAAGGGCAAACGCTGAATAAGCTTTGAAGTTCACTTGATGAAAGGCATCCATCACAATCCTTAAAAAACAAGAAATTACAAGGAAATAAAAATATTTTTATGTGAAGAAAAATAACACAAAATAATTGCGTGTTGATATGATTATAAATATTATAAAAGGACACTCAAAAAAAATAAAATAAAAGAGCAAAAGAGATCGATTTTTAACAGAAATGTCGCTCTGTTTCTTCTTCTCTCCCTTTTATTTTTATTCCCTTTATTTTATTTTGGATAATTTCTTGCCTATCACACCACACTTTTTAACTTTTATTTTGACTGATTGACCCGAAAAAAGGAAATTAACACTTTTTGTTTTGACAGGAAATGCGTAAAAAAAAGAAAAAAATAAATTGATTAAAAATAAAAAATGATTACCTCATCAAAACGTTTGAAAAGATCAAACAGAAAATTGAGACAAATATCTGATGGTTCAGCAGAGCAACCCCTCGGGATTTTAATTCTTTAAAATTTGGCAATTTTAATACAGAATATTTTTTACTAACAAAAGATTGTGTGGATATTTTTTTAGTCAATTAGCTTAATTTTTTTGAAGAAAATTACTCCCGTTAAAGTTCCAGTTTTTGTCAATTTAGACTTTCCGAGGCTGAAAACTAGGATTTTAAAAAATCAAAAAATAGTCTCCTCTTATCAAAAAACCCTCAAATCTTTATTTTAATACATTAAACCCAATGGAGAAAATTAATAAGTGCCTTTCTATCCTTCTCCCACTTTAGTACCAAAATTTGCTCCCAACGAATACTTTTAATTCATTAATATTCGAATTATAATCCTCATCTTTATTGTATTTTTGAGAATCTTTGGTCGTTAAACGAATATTTAAACACATTTAAAGGATCAAGATTAAATCAATTTTTGGCACTGAAGACAGAGGAGGACAGAAAATTACCGAAACTAATTAAATAAAAATATACACAAATCTCTAATTAGCAAAAAAAACTCTCTGGATAAGGTCAAAGAATAACAAATATTATTAAAAACCTTGGAAGCAAATAATCCTGCCGAAGCTGTAAATTAAGATCGTGACCAAATTTTTTCAAAACAGTCCAAACAGTTTCGTGTCGACCACGCTGGATAAACATTTGATGTAAATAAAGGAATCCTTCCAATGTAAGGGAATTGTCAGACAGCATGTTTACATCGTATTCGGAAATTACTTGTTTAACTTCCTGCAATATTTTTAATGGGATAGATTTTTTGTAAAACATTTTTTGAGGAAAAATTTTAACCCAAAATAAAAAATTTAGAAAATTATCCTTAAAGTTTAGTAAAATAAATTTAAAAAAATACAAAACTGCAATAGCAACAGGTGTCAACGGAACACCAAAAGAAAAAAGCTGAAAATTCATTAGTTCATCATCTGATAAAAAACCATCGTTGTCTGAATCGCTTAACTTTAAAAATGGGGAAATTAAATTTTTGGGTAATTTAAAAAAGAAAACCTTAAATATCCTTGCAAGCGCTTTCTGACATTTCATTGAAAGTTTCTTCTCTTCTAAAGACATTAATGGACGAAAAGGGTAAACAACCTAAAAATTAATTGTTAAATTAAGCAATCAAAGTTACCGCTTTTTGCGCATAGAAAAAAATTTCTGAAATATTTTTCATTATTTTTGCCGAACATTCAACAACTGTTTCAATCTCCAAATAGTCTGAAAATAATTTTTTTTAATTTCAGATGGTCAAAAAACAAACCGTTCATTATTGGTATCATTTTGTCAATGTGAGAAGTTTCGTCTGGTTTATCTGATTTGTTTGCTGCTAGTAGAACAGAGCGATTGTGTTCTCCACCACCAAGTGATTTTTGAATTAAAGGTAACCAGTAGGAAGTTACCTGAAATTTAAGGACAATTAGAATATGTCAACGCCTTGGATCAGATTAATCAAAAGACCAACATTAGAGTCAAGTTTCTCTAAAGGTCAACAGTCTAAAAGACAACAACTCATTTAATGTTGAGGGTACTTGGTCTTCAGAGTCAACTCTTTGCCCACATTAAATTTAAAAAACAAAAATGAAATACCCTGTGCATGGTATCAGTGTCCCTTACAGAATAAACAACACAAATAACATTAGACTTTTGTATTAATAAAATAAGATCTTCTTCACTTTGCTCTCGAGCTATAAATTAAGAAAAAAGAAAATAAAAATAGAATAAATAGACATACGTGAATAATCTACTATTTCGGTAAGAACTCCATCAGGTGAAACATCTCTTGGGATAAGTACTTGTTCACATCTTGCAGGAACACTTGTACAAAAATTGTCATGAACGAGGGCCATTATTATACTTGTTTTACCAACGCCTTCTAAAATTTGAAAATTAATTCGCAGTTATTTAATTTAAAAATACCATCACCAACTATCAGAATCCTTACATCGTCTGAAATATTAGAACTTAAACAGTCTGCGGACGAAGAAGGAATAATATTATCCTTAGGAAAAAACATGAAAGGAGGCAATAAATTGATAAAAGAAGTTCTAATGAAGAAAGTGTCCTCAAATGTAAGCCAAATTGGCGAATAAACGACTTGGCGATTAAATGTGAAATCTAACTGCCTGCAAAGTGCAAATTTTATTATTCTCTAATTCTTTACTATTTTTCTTTTTACACTCTCTTATCTTCCACACTCTCTACCCAAAATCCTGAAGTAAACTACTTGGAATGCATAAATCTCGATACAAGCTTAAGAGTTTAAAAAATAGACTTTATACTATTGTAGAGAAGGCCTTAATCAATATTTTACCTTTAAAAAACTAACTTTAACATCTAAAAATAAATAACTCTTTGATAAATACAAGAAATTCTCAAATAAATTTTTAAAAAATCCAATATTGTCAAATTTTTTATCAAATTTACACATAATTTTTTTTCAATACATATTATCAACATTTTTATTAAAAAAAAAGAATAAAAGAAAAAGGCTTGCATGTTTTATAAATTTTCGTTCATCGACGAACCTGTTGTCGTTGTTGTTGTCGGTGTAGAAGTTCTAGCACTCATTTCCTGATTAACCTGTTGTGCAGTTGTCAGTTGTGATTGGTGTTGAGTGGGGCAATGAAACCGTTCAAAAGTATAATGAATAAATTCTCCCTTGTCTGTTATCTCAATTGAAGGAGAACCATTTTTGGCAGCTTCTCGTAAACCAACTTTAGAAAGAAGAAAGTTTTCTAACTTAATTGAAAAAAAGAATTACAGATAGGCATATCCGCATCACCAAAATCATCAAAATTTGAGGTATCATCAATCCCTTTTACTTCTATTCGAATTGGTGAGGGCAATTCTCTGTAAAGAAAAATTGTTATAATTAATTATTTAAACAAAAAATATACCGAATATGTTCCCAATCAACATTTTTGAAGAAAGGACAATTTTTAATTTCATCTAAACCGGATTGATTGCCCAATCTTTTATCAACTTCACAACAGAAACGCTTAATTATCTTAAAAAATAATTAAATTACATTAAAAAATAATTAAAAATTACATTTTTTGCTTCCAATGAAATTGGAATCTCAGGGGGGAATATTAAAGTTTGTTGCCAATTTATCACTTTTTTATGCGTTTCTTGTGGCGTCTCAGAACAGAAGGGAGGATAACCTTTAAAAAATAATTTTAAAAGGAAATAGACGTGTAACGAGACAAAAAATATTTAAAAATAATAAAATTATACCAATAAGCATTTCATACATTATTACACCCAAAGACCACCAATCACTTAAATTTAAAAGAAAATATATTAAATATCAATTTTTGGTCATACCATGATTTTGTATAGCCATTTGGTTGAAACACTTCAGGTGCAACTAAAAATGACAAATAATTGAGTTTAGGTAAAATATTATATTTACTATAATCTGGTGTACCAACAGTAGAAAAGGCCTAAAATATTTTTAAAAATTATAGTAGCGTAATTAAGGTCAAGTAAAAAGTAAACAAATTTATATAAAAAAAGACCCACTCAGGTAACTCGAACCTAGGGATATATAGAACATAGCCTGCGACCTAACCCACTAAGCCATCGACACCCCAGAGGGAAATTTCGTTAAAAATAAATGCAAAACAAACCAAATTTCTCCTGTTTTTCTTCCAAGTTTCTGCCTTTCGTTTAGAATCATAAGGCTTCGTTAAAAAATCAGCAGGCAACTGTGAGGGCCAATTGCGGTAAAGCTCTGTTCGATGTATCTTTTTTAGACCCGTACAAAGACCGAAATCGGAGAGTTTAATGTGTCCCTAAAATTAAATAATAATTAAATTAAAAAAAAAGAAAAACCTTCGCATCAAGTAATAAATTGTCGGGTTTAATGTCACGATGAATAAAATTTAAATTGTGTGTTGCTTGAATGGCTAAAGCAGTTTCAGATATGTAAAAGAGGGTTTGTTCCTCTGTGAGCTGGTCATATTTAATTAAAAGGGTCATCATATCACCTTTAATTTAGAAATATTTTAATAAGGTTTTTTCTCTCTCTAAATTATTCTTTAAAGTAAATACCTCCAGGAAGGAATTCCATAACTAGATAGAGATTAATATTGTCTTGAAAAGAGTAAAACATTTTAACAACCCAATCACAATCAGCTTCTGAAAGAATATCCCTCTCTGCACGAACATGTGCAATCTTTAATTTAATTTAAATTGTGTGTAAAGTAAAAGAAAACTCTCTTAACCTGTTCTTTCTCGAGCATTTCAGACTTGCGCAAAATTTTCATAGCATAAATATGGCCGCTATCAATTTTTTGAACAAGTCGAACTTCGCCAAAAGCACCTCTACCGATTACCTTTAAAAAAATTTATTATTTATGTATAAAGAGGGAAATAGCGGGAATGAGACATAAAACTAAAGTTAATAAATAATATTCTCTGTAGGGATAGAGCTGGTTATTGAGTAAAGGCATGCGATTTTGTTATACCCAAGGTGCAGGCCCAGACACTTTTCGGTCTATATAGATATTCTCTGGGTCTGTGATTTCTTGGAGTTTAGACTTAAACTAATAAATGAACCATAAGCTTAGGATTTTAAATATCTCAATCATCAATTTGCTGAAAATAGTTAACAAGGAAATTTTGTGAAATCGGGCCACTAGGAAATAGAGGAAATTCTTCTGAAAAGAACACTATTTCCAGAACATTCTTGTCTTTAAAAAGTATAGTTCGCTAAAAAATTTAAAATCATGAACCAGGCAAAGGTTCATGAAATTAAATCAACAAAGTAAAGTCACAGAATGATAAAAATCTCAATGTCTCTAAGAAAAGTTTCAACTTAACAAAAGCATTAAAAAAACCTTAAGTGATTGGAAATCATTTGCCGATAATTTAGGCCTCTGTTTAACAAAATCATTATTCTTTGCAGCTTGCAAATTTCGCTTAGCTTCCTTTTCCTTCTCGCCAAGTCCTAAAAACAGTTTATTTATTTTAAATTCTTTTATTCAAATTTAACCATCCTTAGCCATTTGCTGCTCAAATTTTTCAGTTTTTTGATCTCTTTCTGTGAGTTGAACAATTGTTTGAGCATAAAAACTTCCAATGGCGAGCCGGGTACGGTTTGCTTTGTCTCTAATATACTGAGATAGTTGCGAGCAATTTGACATATTCTGACATATTCCTAGAAATTAATAAATTTTAGTGGATAAATTAAAACAAGTGATGTTGATGAATGGAAATTGTGCAAACACGTGTGACATTTTTTTTCAAAAAAGTCATCAGATTAATAAAATTTTAAAATTTAAAATGGACGTGACGACTAAAAGGTGTAGAGCCCATTAAGTCGCGATAATTAAATAAAGCCAGAAAAAGCCACTTGAGCGCGATCTATTAAGACATTTGTATTTTGTCTTATTTAAGCTTAACATTTTTTGGATAATAAGAAAAAGTTGTGGAAGAATAAGAAAGTGTTGTGATTAGAAAATGATGAGGCATCAATCGTGAAAATTCTAACTTTGTCCATAAATGTATTCATATATTATTGCCCAATATATTTACCAAAATTTAGAAGGAAAATGTATAAAAAATTGGTTGCAGTTTAATTCTCAAGGTGTAAAAAAATTTACGCTAGTAAAAAATGATTCACAAGAGGGCTCTACTTCATATCCAAACTTTAACCAAACCTATTCTCTCCTTGCGAAGCTACTTACGCTGCTTCTCCTTCAGATATTTTATTCCTTTGCATAAAATAAGCGTTTTAACTGTCAGCCAAAATGAATCATCTTTTGCAACTCCTCCTAAGCATTAAAAGCTAAATTTTTACGATCGATTCATGCTGGAATGTGAAGGGGAAAGAAGGACAAAAAACGGCTCACAGGCAGGTTATCCCTGCGATCCTTGTGGTGATTAACTTTTCTTAATTATTGTACCCCCAAAAAGTGATTTAAAATGATTAAACGGGTACTTTTTGGTCAATTATATTCGCCCATTTCAGTGCCGAAATTTAAGAATTAATTAAATTTTAAATGGAATTTTTGGCACCAAAATAATGATTGTGAAAGAACCGGAATATATTATTTAACTAATAAGCTGACTGAAAAACAGTTTTTTAATTTAAAAAATCCTAATTTGATAATAAAGTGTGGGAGAACAAAAAATGAAGAATTGAAAATGCTCTTAAAATTATCAGTTAAAAAAGTCGGACAGTTGGCAATTATTTTTGAAATGTTAGCCTTTTTTCGATTATTAGACAATTGTGTGATGCAAAAAAAAAAAAGAAAAATAAACCGATTAATTGGAGCTTATATTGCTTTAATTGATTTTTTATTTGTTTATCAATTTTGGTTCAGGTGTGAGAGATTTTTGAATAAATTAAGAAACACTCACCTCTGATCTAAGGCGCGAAATTTGTGCTGCGTCTTTTAAAAATAAGCAGAATTTTTTATTTAAAGAAATCTCAACTATGTGTTAAATATAAACTGTTTATTGCAAACATTTTTATTTTCGTTTCTCTACCCATCGTTAAGAAGGGAAGAAGGAAAAAGTTGAAAATTCAGAACACAAGCAAGAAGGCCGTTTTGGCGCAAATAAGTAATTTTGACTTCCTTTTTTTCTGTGCTGATTTACCTGCGGCTAAATGGATTATTACAATGAATGAGAAATAGTGGAGGAGTGACAGTTATATTAAAATATTTTTTCTCGAATTTGCATTTAATTTTTGACTTTATAATATAATAGTTTAAATTTTAGCCTTCTAATAAACGTTATCTATTTTTTTTTCTATCAATGGATGCTTCAAAACAAAAGTGCTCCACCAACAAGAATCACCACTGCAATAAAACTCAAAAGGATCCAGAACTTGAAGCAGAGATTCATTTCGCGAAGACGAGTGGAGCTCAGCCTCCAACCATTTTACCGTCAAATGCTATTAAGAACATTACTGAAGCCTTAGAGAACTATAGTGGTTAGTTTTGATGTTAATTTTAACTTTTTTTCCGTTAAGTTACCAACAAGAATATTGTTAAGAACTTGAAGAATGGACGCGCTGAGCGAAAGGCAAGATCTCGCGGAGTCAGTGGATGTTCTATTAGAAATGATGGTATGCTTAATAAAGCTATAAGGGCTTACCAGGATCTGAGGGTCTTATCCACCAGACTTTCTTGTAAATATAACTAATTCAAACAATTTATAAGGAAATCGTTTTGAGTATGGCCTGGATTGTATCGATCTAGCTTATGATAACGATAAGTGCCACGACAAGACACTTAGTTCAGATTCGGAGGAAGAGTATGACGAATATGCTGACTACGTTCGTAAATACAGCGATGAGGAGATTCGCCAGATAATGAGAGACTATCTGGAAAACGGAAACTTGGCTGAAGCAGTGGATTCATTGGAAAAGTTTGCAATCACCAAGGATATGGCACATCGAATGGTAAAGGATATTTTTCTTGTTACTATTGAGAATGCTGTTGGTGGTTATAATATGACAGCGAATATGCTTGCTGAAATGGCCAACAAAAAATGGGTAGGTATTAAATGATGGTCGTTTGTACTTACAATTAGTCAACGGGATTTTCTTTCCTTACAAAGCAAATTTTTCTCTTCCTAAGAACCTTTAATCTTTTCTATTTTACCTCAGGTTTCATTCTCTGCAATTGCCGAAATTCTTGAAGATATTATTGGGTCGGTTGAAGATCTCTCCAAAGATGTTCCGAAAGCGGCTGAATCGTTGGCTATTCTCATGGCAAAGTTGGTCGAGTGTAACGTTTGTACGCTCAGTATTATCACAATGCTTGCGAATAGACATGCGAACAACAATTCTCAGCTTGTAAAGTAAAAAACCGAAAAAATTTGCTTTTATAAATCTTTCTTCATTTTTAGAAGGTGCTATGAAGATGCTGTTACTTTTGCAAATAACCACTACCTTCTGTTGGGAAAATGTGCTCCTTGTGGTGGTCAGAATTCTACAGGTTCTTTTGATTTTTATTTTTAAAATTTAACCTTACCTTTTGAAGAAGTACTTTCTGCTCAGTTTAAACACATACTCAAAGAATACTTAAATAGCAATGACAAGGAGGCTGCTGAACGTCGACTTTCTGAATTACGTGTTCCTCATTTCAATCACGAGTTCGTTTATATTGCATGTCTTCTTGCGCTTGAACAGATGCATGACCACGTTATGGACAGACTTTCTATTCTTTTGAAGGTTTATTTTTAATTAAAATGATAAGACCTGTAAAATTGAAAGAAAATAAAAATTAGTACTTCAATTTTTTCAAAATTGTATTAAACTATAAGTCCTTGTTCTCGCCTTCTATCAGAATTTAAATAAAATTATTTTAAAGGATTTGTACGATAAAGGAACTCTAGCCGAGTCTTGCATTGAAAAAGGATTTATCCGTCTCTATAACGATCTCTCTGATCTTTATTTGGATTTGCCTGCCGCCTACGTTCTTGCACAGCGTTGGGTCAATAAAGCGGCCAAAATCGGGTTTATTAGCCATCAAATTGTAATTGACTGTCCTCAGGGAACTATTCGGTAATTTTTTTAATTTTAAGGGCAGCAACTTAATATTTTTCAGTAGTCGCAGTCGCACCTTATCGGAAGGACCAGATGGGAAATTAATCGTCGAAGACGAAAAACTCGACGACGATTTTAACAAGGATGACAAAACTAGTGGTTATTCATCAGAAATTGGTGCTGAAAGTGTTCAGAGCGATTTAGTTTGTAATTAGTTTATTTAATATTTATTTTGATTGAAAAATAAGAATTCTTGCCTAGTTTAAAAAGGCTTTTTTATGTTGTAACCTTAAAATAGATTTTTTTGGTGTTTAGTTATTAAGTTGATATTTTGATTTGACTTTAAAAAATAAACTTTGTACATATATCAAGAAATAAAATTGAAATTAATTTTTAATATTAAGCCACAAAATTAGAGAGAAAATAAACATATATTATTAGGAAAGGAATGTAAGGGGAAGGGTAGTTTTTTAAGTGAGAATTTTTATTAGTGGGGATAATCGCACATTTGAAAAGAAAATAGAATTAGATAAATCTACATAAGAATGCCTCGTATGGATTGAAACTTGAAAATTAAACTTTAAGTTTCATTCCACCTTAAAATTCTAAAAAAATAGAAATATTCTTGGCTTTGAAAAAATGGGAAAATTTTTGGTGTTTTGTAACGCTAATGGGTGTTCAAAATGCAAAAAACAATGTTAAAATTTACAGATTTTTTGGGGAACACCCATTAGCTTCTGCTACTTATTATATACAATTTAGCACATAGAAATTTATGGCAATAATACCCGCACTATTTTCTTCTTAAAATTCCTAAAAACAGGAGAATTAAACTGCTAAAGAATCATCTGCAACTCTAACAGTCGAAGTACTCGACAATCCAGAGTTCCTTGCTGTGTTGATAGGCTTTAATTTTTTGTAATAATTAAAAGGTATACTTCACGGGGTATGCTTTCTTTTAAATTATTTATTTTAAATTAATACCTCTTCATATTCAGATTCATTCAACGATTCATACTGACAATCAAGTGACCCTGAATCACGTTTCAATAATTCCTCAAATATG
This sequence comes from Meloidogyne exigua, assembly GCA_018905775.1. Lineage (NCBI taxonomy): Eukaryota > Metazoa > Nematoda > Chromadorea > Rhabditida > Meloidogynidae > Meloidogyne > Meloidogyne exigua. The sequence goes on along the minus strand of JAGUQR010000009.1, from coordinate 1,748,794 downwards.
CTTTTTATTTGTAAATAAAGCTGATCAAAGTTTGGCCTTCTGGTTTGATCGTCGTCCCAGCAGAGTGTCATTAAATCACTAAATTTAAAAGTAAATAGAATTTTTTTAATTAAAAAGGTTTACTAAAGCTGCTCAGGACAGTGTCTCACACGCTCCAGCCTTTAAGTAAATTTAGGAAAATTAAAAATTTAAGAAAAACCTTTCACCAGCTTCAAGGAATTTTTTAACTTCTATACTTTTCATTTTTCCATAGGGTTCTCTTTCTCGAGCAAAAATCTCCCAAATTAACACTCCAAAAGCCCAAACATCAGTCTTCTCTGAGAACTAAGAAAAAGGAAAATTAAAAAAAAAGAATTATACCGAAGGTTCTTCTCCAAAACATTCAATAGCAGTCCATCGATAAGGCAATTTTTGTTGTTGATTACCCGATACATAAATATAAACATAATTCTCATCAGTTTCCTCATATAATTTAGAACGCGTTAGTGCTCGAGAAAGGCCAAAGTCTGTAACTTTAACAACACATTTGTTTGTATCCAACATGCAATTCCGGGCTGCAAGATCTCTATGAACAATTCGTTGACTGGCCAAGTATTCCATTCCTTTGGCAATTTGAAGGATGAAAGAAAAAGCATCTCCAATTGTTGGCATCTGAAAAAGTTAGATTGTTTTTATGCGACAAAAAAAAATCCGCAAGTTTTGTCCGCAACAATAAAAAAAGTTGCGTAATTTTTTTGTTGTATAAGCATTAAAAATATAAAAATGCACTAAAAAAATTAAAAATAAAACAAACATTTGTTCGATCTATAAGAAAGTTGTGCAAATCACCCCCTCCCATATATTCCAAAACAATGTGAATAAAGCGCATTTCATCAGTAATAAAGTGGTCAATATATTGAACAATATTTGGATGTCTGCATTTACTGACAGTATCCACTTCTAATTTAACCTCTTCCAGGGAAGTTGCATTTTTAATTATTTTTACAGCAACGTATTTATTATTTAAGCCCTTTTCAGTTTGGCATTGACAGATTGCTCGACAGACCTAAAAGTTAATTTTTTGGTTGACAAAATGAGGCAATTTTTGGCATTGAAGTGTCGCAGGAAATTAAAAGTATCGAAAAATATCCCACTAATTTTAAATAAAAACCTTAGAAAAATATCCTTCACCAATACATTCAAATGTAGTCAAGTCCAACTAAAAAAAAAGTTTTTTAAAGTCAAAAAATCTTTTAATAAAAAATTAAACCTGAGACCCATCAGCTAACATAACAATTGGGCTTCCATCATTTCCTTCAGTTATAGCTGAATTAAGATTCGAACGATGACCACAGTTACCCAAAGATAATCCAAATGTATTAGAATCGAAGGTAGTCGATTGTAAAGGCTCTGAGAGTTGAGGAATAGAGTTGTATCCATTGTCTGTTAAATTAGGGTGAGGAAAACAGAAACAACGAAGGAACAGAAAAGATAGAGAAAAAGAAAATTGGAGAAATTTCTTCCCTTTTTTCGTTGAAGTAATTCGCAAAGAAGAATAGATTTTTTAAATAAAAATTAAAATTTTAAGTAACCGTAAAAAGGTAAAGGTAAAAGAAGAAGCAAAAGGAAATAAAAAGATCCCCAAAAAAGTCAAAGATTTAGAAGAAGAAAATTAGACGAAATATAGACAAAGGAAAGTAAAAGAGAAGGTCATTCACAATGTAAAGTAAATATCATTAAAAAGGGTCCAGTTTGAAGGTCTCTATTGACCATAAAAACCAACACCCTAAAATCAGAGACATTAAGGGTGTTGACCTTCACTGTCTTAAAGGATTAATTTATTTAAATTAAATTGTAAATGACCTTAATAGACAGGAGAATTACAACCTATTTAAATTACCTCTATTATTTCCGCTTCTAAAGAAAGCCAAATCTATCAGCCTCTACAGAAAATAGAGCAATCTTAAACATTTCATTTAAAAGAAAACCTTTGCATATTTAGGGTAAAGACTGCAGTAAATAACAACCAATGCGATTGAAATAAGTACAACAGCCAAAATAACAAGAATTGCACGCATAACGTAACTAAACATAATACAAAAAAAAATAAAAAATTATTAAAAAAACCTTGGGTGAATCTTTCCATCAAAAATTCGATTATTTTGGTTGCTTAAATCATGAATAATAGAAAAATTAGTAAAAGAGCCAAATGTGCCAGCAAGTACAAGTTTCTTACAGTGACCAAACGGTCCATTCATTTTACAACGAATTCTATATTTTAAAAATATTTTTTAATAAAAAAATGTTACTTTTTAGTCAACTAAAAAGTCCGCAATATTATTTTAAAAATATAAGGGAAAAAGGATTTTGTTTTGATATTTATTGGAAAATATATAGTTACTTGTGGACATTTGTACGTATATAAAGGGAAGTAGGAAACTAGAATAATATAAATTAACTAACGTGTCATCTGACTGTTTGTCCACAACGCACACTTTGCCACAAAAAGAAATTGTAAGATTAAGCAAAGGTTTTAGCTTTTTCCCCCAAATGGTGAATGTTCCGCTCTCTTCTCTACCAACCTATAAAAGGAACAATAAATATATAAAACGTTTTTCCAACCTCAGTAACACTTGGAGGACAAGTATCAAGTGCAAAGCCTCCCTGGCATATTTCAGTTATTTGTTCTAAAGCTATAGTTCTTCCAGTTTCATTAGGAAAAGCACACCAAATGCAGTTTAGAGGATCCGGAACAATATCGTCGCATTGAGGGTACATCATTGGGCAATTTAATTGTAATCTTTTGACCTAAACAATTTGATAACTTAAACGTTTTGTCAAAAAAATAGAAAATTTTCTTAAATAAACCTTATTTTTATCAACAAAAAGCAGACTATTCCCATCCAAAAGCATCTCGAAAGAACTAAATTGATCATTTTCCAACGTAATATTCCATAAAGCATTTCCATATTGTTGCTGATTTTCGGACTTTAGAGTGTTAGCAACCTTTTAATTTTAAATAAAATAAATTGAAAAAATAAGGTTGAACCCTTTGAATCTTTCCATTTTGAAATCCCAATAAAAGCGCATTTTCCGCCTCTTCAATTGCAACAATCTTTTCCTCTGGTTCAACAGTTAATTCTGAAAATAAAAGATAAAAATGAATCTAAATTTAATTACCAGTTACTAGACTGCCAAGAGTATAATTAAAATTTTCAAGCCATCCCGATCTATAAATGAGCGATCTAGTTGAATTTAGTTGACAATTTTCTAATCCGCCCTGAGCAAAACGACGGCACAAAGGTAATCTTTCGTCAAGTTCCCATGAGAACATGAAACATTGAGGATCGCTCATTACTTCTTCGCATTGCTAATGAAAAGAACAATAGGTAATTGGTATTTTCTTACACCATTTCCTCCTTTATCTACAAATGGTCACTGAATATAATGGTCAAAAGATCGTCAATAAGGGTTAAATTTTAATTTCCTTTAAACTTCTTTTTTACATTTTAAACACTAATTTATCCTTTTTTAAAGTCTGACCATTATTTCTCTATGACAATGTGTAAAGGAGGAACGAGAAACGGGGAATTAAAACCTTTAACTGCCATTTTGTGCTTTCTACTTTCTGACAAGTATTCCATAGGTGGTTAAAAGCCTCTTCCAATTTTCTGATTGAAAAGCGGCAGACAAAAGTACGACTTTTGTGGTGATCAGTTTCTTCTCTTTCGATAACAACCAAAAGCGAACTGCCATCAGCACCTATGCTTGCAGCAGCTGCTTTTTGAGCAGCATTATTATGGAATGAGTTATCTAAAGATTATTTAAGAAAAAAAGTATAATCTAAAAATAACCTAATCCATCGCAAGAAAGAGCCAATTCCATTCTAGATTCCAACGCCTTTCCATCATCTAATTGACTAGTATCATTTTGACAGACCTGTGTTATTCTAACATCTGTCCGATCTTGAGAAAGTTGAGCTTCAAGTTGTAGGGGTAAATCTGCACGTGTTGCACTGCCAACAAAATAAACAAAACCACCTAAGATTAAATAAGATTGAAAAGTGTAAGTTAAAGAAACCTGAGTGAAAACTGGCGACTACACCTAAAAAGAAAAATGAAATTTAAATGTTAACTTTAATAAAAATTACCATGCTCGTGTATATCAAAATAGTCTTTAGCAACAAGCGTTTTTGAATCAATAGCCAAAATAGAAGCAATACGAGATGAGTAGATTGATCGAACGAATAGCCGCCCGTTTGGAGAAAGTACGGCTCTAAGGGACTGGGCATGTTTAAAATGGCGAATTAGGCATTGCCCTTCTGTCTCCGGAGAAATGGAATTCACTGGGATCTGGCAAAATCTGAACAAAAAATTTAATATTTATCAGATGGTATTAGTGAAGAGATGAGGACTTTTTAACGAAATATTAGAAATTCTAAAAAAGCTTGAGCTGATGACCTATGGGTATTTAAAAAACCTCAAGGCCTGAAGGTGCCTAATCCTTCAAAAGAAAGTCACTAATTGGCCCAAAAACTACACATTTTAATCCCTAATAAATTTAAACCTGCAAGAAGAGGTAAAACAAATAAGTAAAGTCTGCTGATCGGCAAGAATTTTAAGATCAGTTATTGACTCTTCCGCTTCAATGGCCAATTTAAATTGCAAAGTTCCATTAAAACCTCCTTCAGAATTAATCGAGTTGTTGTTGTTCTTGAACAGATAAAGATATTTGTTTGAAGCAACAGCAAGTAATTGTCCAACAGAGGAAATTGCTTTTAGGAAAATTAAAAAATGAAGTAATTTAGAATAATACCAAATATCCGTTCATCCTCAGCAAAAGTGGCAATAGATTCCCTCTTGTCAAAAGACAGATAATTTTGAATCAGCAAAGAACCTTCAAGTCGAATAATGTTGAGAAAGAACAGAAATATTAAAGAGTAGTGCAAAAGCCCTACAAGAGGGAAGTATCTTGAACCATACACGAGGGCCAGTTTTTAATGTTTTGTTTGAATTTATTTATTAGAAGAATAAATTAATAAAAAAATAAAAACTAGTACAAATAGAATAAATACGCTTGAGTTTTCTACAAAAAAAAATAATTAATTAAATTATAATAAATTAAAAAAAACCCTTTTTATTGGAAGAGATGGTCCCGGAAATTTTAATTTTTCCAAACAGTTTTTTTGCGGAAAGTTGAAGGGAACGTGTATTCCTTTTTTAATTTTAATACAAAACAGAGTAGTGAGAAATCGATTTATTACACTCGTCAGTAATATAAAAAGTCTCCTCACAAGATCACCAGAATATACGGTGAGAGATTACCTTGAATAAAAAAGAAAAATAAATTTAAAAAAAATTATTTTTTTTCCAATCATAAGAAACAAATAAATTAATTATTAACCAGCAAACAAATAAACAAATTAAGTTAATTAAAACTAATAAAATTTATTCACAAATGATTAAAGGCAGTTTTAAATAATTAATACAATTGAAACAATCATATTCTTATTAGTCCTATAAATTAGAAAGATTATTTTTTAGAATTTATTTGGGTCTTTATCTATCTATTTCTGTTTTTTTTAGAATTTTTTTGTGCCTTTATCTACGGGTTTTTGCTTTTTTTTATTCTGTTATCTTCAAAGACTTACTCAACTTTTTCTATTTTAGAACATTTTTCTTTCAATATTTCTTTTAAATATATATTAAAAATTTAGCCTAAAACCAATTTTTTCTTATTAGATAAAAATTTCTTTATATTTTCCCTTTTTAATTAATTAAATGACCCGGCAGACATGGTAAAGGACAATTCAGAGTAGCTAGCCTAACTTTTCTTATTTTAAACTGTTTGGAAAGCTTAAAAGTCGGTCAGATTGGAGAGAAAAAGGGCCGACTTTGAATCGTCATTTTTATCCCATAGAAACTTGGGTGAAATAAGAATATGATTAAATTAAAAAAGAAATACCAAATTAATCCTTATTTTCAACAGTTAAAAGAGTATCTTCTAAAAACATTCGACATCTTTCAAGTAACTCTTTTTGGTTCAATTTTCGTTTGTTTATATCAATGCCAACTATCGAATCCATCTCAAGGTAGAAAACGGTTCCAAAACAGAGATATCTTCAATTGAATATTTAAATTTTCAATTTAAATTACTTACACTGCTGAATATGGCATGGACTTTTTGTAGGCTTCTTTTAGCTTAAATTAAATTTTTGTAAACTTTAATTTAAAATTAGGATAAATACTTGCAAAAATGTGAACGGAGGAGCTCCACCAGTAAATTCAGCAACTTTTTTTGAATAGAACATAAGCAACCGTTCGGTGTTCTGAAAATAAAAATTCGGGATGAAAATTGGTAATTTTCTCTTTGCGTCTCCCACGGTACCATTGATGAGGCAAATAGAGTGGGTTGTCTTTTAATAAATTTTGAATTGAGGGCGCATGACGGAAAAATACCGGATAAAACAAAAAAAAGTTAACCTGTCTTCTATAAGTACCAGAAGTATTCAAAGAGAGAATACGACAAATATCTTCACAAGGATTGCCAGAATGGACTGTTTGCCAATCAATGATCGCACAAAGTTTATTTGTTGGCTGTCCCTGAGCATCTTTTTCCCAAAGCACGTTAGGCGTCCAAAGATCGGCATGTACAAGGCATGCAGGAAAGCCAAATTTTGAACCGCTATAGTTTGAGTTTTCACAAGAAGACAAAGTGAAGGAGATAGGGCATCTATCAACGGTTTGAACATTGTGGGGTACAGCTAAGAAAGACACAAAATACTAATAAACAAAAGTACACAAAACCTCAGCTAATTTAAAAGCATTTTTGACCATCTCATTTAAGAAGCTCTTCCTATAAAACATTTTCTTAACTAATAATCGTTTAAATAACCTAATCGGAAGGGTTCCAATAAGTTTCTCCCATTGAGGGAAACGCCAAGAAATATTGTGAACCCTTGCCACTTCTTCCAATAAAGCAAAGAGTTGAGGTTCATTAAAACCAGGAAGTACAGGAATTGGAGTGGCACATGCAGACAGATCTTCCATAAGAATTAGACCTTCTTTATGCGTTGGATGATAAGCAGCACCAAAGTAAAATTTGGCAAGTTTAAGTTGCGGTTCAAACAAGGGAAAGTGTTCGTAGAAGCGAGTCTCATGCTAAATTAAAAAAAACAATTTATCTTATCTACCAGCTTACATCATGCGCAATAATTAAAAACTCGGAAGCTTCTGACAATTCTTCTGTATTTTCTTCTTTAATATTAACATATTGAGGAGAAGGTACCTAAAAGTAAGAAAGTAACAAAGTTTTTACAATAAACCTTCATGATTATCGAAGTTGGCAAATTGTCAAAACTTTTTAAATTTTTCCATTGAAAACTAAGGCGGATAATATTGGACATGAACGCATTCCCGTTTGTTATATCCTGAAAATGAATTTAAAAATTATTTAGTTAGGTTCGTAAAATAACGAAAAATTTTTATACGGCAAAATTTAAAAATAAAAATAAAGCTAAGTGACGGTTGGGCACCACCGACTATGCGCGAATACATGTATTCGCAAGGGACTTTTCGCATGCAATCATTTTTCGGGCTGATCAATTCAATCACTTTTAAAGACGTTACAATTAAATCACAGAACTGTCCGTACCACTCGTAATACTCCACCACAGCTAAATATAAAGAAAATTTATTAACCTTAGCCTCAAAACTGTACAAATTGTCGATTATAGATTGCTGCTTTTCCAACTGTTCGTTGGCAAAAACTTTTTTAAGCACAAATTGAACTGTAAAATCATTAATGATAATATTCTTCTGATCCTTTTGATATTGCTGCGATTTTAAAATTACAACCATTGTTAATAGGTGAATTTAAGTGTTAGATTTTAATTTAAAGATAAGATAATGTGTTCTAAAAAATGATGGACTTCTTTTAAATTAAAAGTTATTAGTTTAATTGACATTCTTATCAGAATGGGACAAGTAGAAATAAATAAATTATTTAATAAATTGACGCAAAAAATATAAAAAAAATTGCTACAAACTACACATATGATTACTAAACTAAACTAATTTGTGTCATAAGTTTTGTAGAGATCTTCGATTAATCATTACAACATGTGGACGACGTTGATTGTTTTTTTAACAAAACAAAAACAACTTTATTCATTGTACATGTTTTTACTTCCTATTTTTTTTTAAATTAATTTTTTAATAAAAAACAAATGGCTGGTTGTCAAGTATTTTTTATTTTGTTGTAATTATAAATTTCCCTATAAATTTAAAAACAAATACTGACTGTTTTGAATTATTTCTTTCCCTCCTCGTTATATTTTTTATTTTAAAAGAAACTCAATTTTATATTTATTTTTTTTATTTAATGCCTCTTATTTGTTGTACTTTTATTTCTTTTATTTTTTATTTATTATTGCCCACCATTAGGGGCAAAAGGTATTTACGAGTTAAAAAACTGAGAAATTAAGAGCGACAGGAAAAAGGGTAATCCTTTTGAATTTAAATATCTCCAGTCTGGAAACTTAATTTTTAGACTTCTTCCGATTAAAAAAACCTTTTTTTCCTTTGAATGTATTCCTGCGAATAAATGGGTTGGTTAACTTTTACTCTGCCCGTTTATTCGTACCTTATTAAAGCTTAAGATTTAAAATAAATTTAATTTTTATTTACATATTTTTACGAAACATTCACTGCGTTTGTCAGCTTTTTTCAGCCATTTACTTCCTTTCTCTTATCGATCCTGACAAACAGCAACCTTCTTCTTTCTATCATTATTTTTTTCCTTTAAATAAATGGCCCTATGTTTTCAACTTACGTCATTGTCCTATGAAGAAAAGGATAAAATAACTCAAAATTGGGCTAAATTATTTTAGACCAAAATTTATTTTTTCTTTTTTCCTTTCTTTTTACTGAATTTAAACAATTGCAAGGAAAAAAAAGAAAGAAAAATAATTAGCTTTTCTTATTAAAAAACTATTTAAACTCCTCCTCCCTATCAAAAAAGTTCAAGCTTATTTCAACTTTTAAGACAAAGTTTATTTTCAAGCTGCAAACTTTACTTAAAAGTTCTCTCTCTTCTCTCCCCTCAAATTAGGTTGTATAAAAGTACACCAGACAACCTTTTTCCCAATTACTTTTATACCTTTAATAAGATGATTTTTGAACTTAAAACACTTGAATAATCTTTTAAATTCTATTTTTTTCCATCTTTTTTTTTATTTCTATTTAATTCAAGTATTTGTTTGCCTTTTTTCTTCAATTTTCTTTTTTCAATTTTTTCAATTTTTTCACCAACTCCATTAAATTAAGTAAAAGAAAAATTCATCCTTTTTTAGTCTTTTTTAGCGCACATCTTTTTTTTTATTCTTTCTCTTTTCTAAAAAATATTCTCGCTAAATTCGCTTTTTTTACACATCCATTCGGCGTGTGTTTCTATTTTAGGAAATACCAAGTGGCTGGAAAAAATATATAAATGCTTCAAGACATTTTCTAAAATCGATGGGCAGACTTTTCTGTTTTTTTCTAGTCATTTGTCATTAATTGTTTGAGAAAATTAACCTTAAATTTTGATATAATTTTTTTTAAAATGCCTTATTTTGTCTGTTGTGAATACCAAAAATGGGAGATTCTAAAAATTAAGAAGTTTTGCTGTCGTCGCGTCAAACCGGGCGAAAGAGAGAAAGCGTTGTTATTCACTCAAACTGGAGAAGTATTTTAAAGATTAGTAATGTTCAGCAAATAACATTATTATTTGTCTATTAAATACTTCCGACCCAAAATAATTCGTTCTATTTTTGTTCTCAATGCGCAACTTCAATGAGAGAGCAGCAATTCATGTGAAAATAAAATGACGAATTTTTTTAACTTGTGGCGCAACTTTCTTTCTCTAATATTATTTTTTGAAATATTTATTTTTACTTACAATTAATTAGACTGGCTAAATAATCTTTGCTTTTTCTAATTTAATCTCTCTATACAAACATTACTAATAAATTCTTTTCCTTCGCTTCTTTTGACGGTCTTTACTTTTTATTTAAAATGTGTGTATTTAATAAATAAAAAATACCCTTAATTCCTTTAAATTTAATTCTCTCTCTTATTTATTTCCTTCATTTTTCCCCCATTTCCCAACGTTTTTCCAGTCTTTTCTAAGAAAAGATAACGCGTCTCCATGCCAGCCAGTAGTCCCCTTTCTTTTCTTTTTATTTATTTTTCTCTTTGCCTAAACTGATCTAAAAACTCTTATTTTTCAACAGCCTCTTTTTAATAATAATACTCTTCAAAATGGCATATCATCTTTGAAGAAAACTTTTTCGAAGAAAAATGCTCGTCGGTGTCTGTGATCGACGTCATTCTGAAACTAATGTGTCAATAAAACCGAAGCTTTCAATTCCTCTTTCCCGTTGTGCGATTGCAAATAATAATAATAAAAATAATTATGGAAGTGTTGGGACAAACAACGCGCCATTTTGTGCTCCTACGTCTTCAGCAATTGTTCTCAAATCACGTGAAACATCCTCCTTAAAAGCAACAGTAAAAGGTGAAGCAACAGAGGAAGAAAATACAGATGAAGAAGTGATTGAACACTCAGGCGAATGTGTAAATATTGGGAGTGGAAAATATGAGGTTTTTTTAACTTACAAAGAGGCTCTTTTCTTAGGGAATGCGTCCCATAGGTGTACACGTCTAAGAAGTAATTTGTCTCGACACGTATTTTCAAGGCAATTTTACTGGGTTCGGGTCGATATTTTGGGTTAATCCCATTTGACGCATAAACTTAGATTGTGACGTAGATTGTGACGCATATAAAATTATTGAGTGCATTTCCTAATTAAGTTTCAAGATTTCTCTTTACTTTTTATTTTTACTTTCAGTTTTGGGATACACCCTCAGCTTTGGTCGGTCGTGGCAGTTACGGGGTTAGATTTTTAAACTGATTGTAAAAGCAAAACCATTTAATTTTTTGAAGATAGTCTTTCGAGGGACGCGTCTATCACGACGTCAACCTGTCGCCGTTAAACGAATGTGGCGTATGAATGTTCGCCCTGATGAGTTGGAGGCAATGAAATGCGTTCGGAATGAAAATCTAGTTTTGTTGTTGGATGTCTGTGATGACGTTAATGACTCTATCAGTTATTTGGTAATGGAATTGTGTGATACTGACTTGGATAGGCATTTGAGAGAAACGTCTTCTGGCTATTTAGAACGACCTGAAGATATTCGGTTTGTGAGATTATTCTAACAATAAGAATTCTAAATCAAAAATAGGAACAATAATTTATTTAAAATATAAATTGCAGTGTGGTGGTTCAAAGCGTCGCACGTGGCTATTATGCTCTTTTTGAAAAACATATCGTTCATCGTGACTTAAAACCTCAAAATATTTTGCTTCTTTACCAATTGCCTGATAAAAATGAACGAAGAATTTGTAATGCAAAAATTACAGGTAATTTTAAGTTTAGGAGATAAAATATTTATAACTCTTCTTTACAGATTTTGGCGTATCCAGAGTACTTAACGATGAGAATATGGGACTTTGTAATGTGGCTGGAACTCTTCTCTTTATGGCGCCTGAGGTTTGTTAATCTTATATGATTTTGTTTTGAGGAAAAATAGACTATAAGATGTGGGGAAAAAAACCGCAAAGCATGAATCCTAGTTCAGTCGGTTAAAAACAATTCCGACTATAGAAAGGCTTAGGTTCGAGACCTGTTTGATGCTAATAATTATCATTGAAGTTAAATATTCTTATAAAATTCAATTTTGTTCAGGTCGGTGCAAACCTAGTTGCGACCAGTGAATACGACCATAAAGCTGATATGTGGAGGTTTTTTTTCAATTATTCTATTTAAATTATAATTTTTACAATTTTTAGTATCGGTTGTCTATTCTTTCAATGCTCGAGTGGTTCCACTCCTTTTGATGAGGCCTTGCTTTGTCGTTTATTTTTGCATTGCGCCTGTGGGAATTTTGATGGATATGAGGTTATTTTTATTTTAATTCAGTATTTTCGGTAAATGTCCGCAAATTTTATCCGCAACTTTATTTTATAAATATTAATTTATTTTTAAGGGCTATTGTTAACAATTTTAATCTTTTTTTGGGAATTTTTGACTGACAAACTGTCAATAATATAATCCTTTTCCTAAATAAAATATTCTGTTTTAAAAAAGTTGCGTTTAAATTTTATCTGCCGTGCTTATAACGATTTTTAAAATTCCTTAAAAATAAGCATATTTAGGTTCCCAATTTACCATCAGAAATGGAGCCATCCTTTCGTTCATTGATCTGTTCACTACTCCAAATTGACAGTTCCAAAAGGCCAACTCCTCGTCATTTATTGGATGCGGCGGAGTCTCTGGATTAAAAAAAAATTTTTGGACAAAAACTAGGTTTATATTTTATTGACAAAAATAATTCTTCTAGAGATTAGAATATTTTTAATTTTTACATTCCCAGCATTTTGCAATTTTATTATGGATTATACCAGAAAATTAATTTTTTCCCAAAATGTTTGTGAATTCCATTTTTTATTTCTTTTACTATTTTTTTTAAATTTTACATTTAAATAAAATATCTTCACTTCTACTAAAATTTATTTAAATTTAAGGAATTTAATCTTTTTGAAATTAAAAAGAACTGACTTTTTCATTCTTTATTATTAAAAAAAGGTCAATTTGAGTCTGGCTGACACTTTAGTACTTTAATAGAGAGAGAAATAAATAAAACAAAAAAACCTTCATTTTTATCATTCCGAATTGTTTAAACCCTTTCCTTTAAAATTTAATTAAATAATTTCTTTTATTTAAAAATTTACTATCACCTAAATGCAGCCAATTCAAACCTTTTATTTTATTTATTTTTTAGTCTCTTTTAGCGGCCATTATTTTTAAAGAAAAATAGCCGACAAATGTGCCGACAAGGAGAGAGGAGTTTATTTTAAAATTGTCTATTTATTTAATAGGCGGCCGATAAAAAAATTTAAAAAAAAAGTCAAAGGGTTTTACTTACTACTTTTTATTTTCCTCTGTTCTCATTTTCTCTTTAATTTTCCCGCTGTTCAGAATTCCATACTAATTTGCCAATTTATTGGTTAAAATCAAAAAGCATATCCCAACAAAAGAAGGGGAATTCTTTAGAGTTCTTTTTCTTTTTTTTGAAAAGAGGAGATGATTTGGTGTAGTGGGATAACTCTCTGATACAAAAGCTTTGGTAATATGAGACTGTAAAAAAACCTATTGTTAAATCATTTAGTAACTCCCAACCGATTTCCTGGCCAATAGAGTCTTAGCCGGTTTACTCAGGAACGGTTGGGTATTTTTGAGTGTTTTTGGTACCATTTAATAGAGCAGAAAATCTTCTACAAAATATTAAAAAAACCTAGAGTTTAAGGTGAAACATGAACTGATAGTTTTCAGAAAATCTGACTTGGAGGTTATGTACCATAAATATTTTAAATTTTCCAAACATTTTAATTTTTCTTTTATTGTGTAAAAATTTTTATTATCTTCAAACCTAGTACAACTAAAAATTCTTTGTATAGCTGTTTTACCGGTAACTTCCAATAACAACAAATAACTATAAAAAGGGACAAACAAACATTTAAAAATAAACAACCTTTTTAAATTTATTTTCTCTCTTTTTCTGTCTGTTCAGAAGCTTTTATCGCAAATTATGACAAACCGAGAAAAAAGCGGAAAAAGCTATAGAAATAAAAGAGAGAGAGAGAAGAATGCGGGGAAGAGAATAAAAGAAAGTAGTCGGCTAAAATCTCTTCTAAAAAGAGAAAAAAAGAGGAATTAGAGGCGGATTGATCAAAGTCAAAATTCACCGCCTGTGCCCACCCATACCACCACCCGTCCATTAAAACTCCCTTTTTTTATTCTTTTTTTTTCTCGCCGCCACTACGAATCGGTCCATTACTTTGCTCTGTTCCTTTGATCTATGCCGTCTTCCGCGCTTTGCCATTTGCCGCCAATCGGCGAGTCCTACACTTCTTTTATTATTTTCTCAATAATAACAACATATTATTTTTACAATACATTCTTTTCTCTTTATTTTCTCTTCTTTTTGTTCGAATAAATATTTAAAAATGTCTTATATTTAAACTCCTATTTTTTTCACGTTTGTATTTATTTATTTTATAAAATAATGGATAAAAATGAACCAAATAGAGATCATCAGCCTTGCTAGTTTTAAACATTTAAATTTTATTTTTAAATTCAATTTAAAAAATATTTTTGTGCCTTTGAAAGAGACTGTTCTCATTTAACTTGGATTTTACCCTTAGACTCTAACATAAGTACGCAAAACAAGACTCTTAAATACTATTCAAAATAGCCTTCTTTTTTAATTTTAAATATTATCTTTTTTGTTCTCTTATTTTTATAGTAAACTGATCTAGAGAAACAAAAGAAAAGGCTTTTATAGTAAAGTTTTCAAATTTAAAATAAACTTTGCCTTGAAACTTTATTTAAATTTCCAAGTTTGTTAAATTCTTTCCTTTACAGAATTGCGTGTTGTTTTTAATCTAGTATTAATCATTTAATATTTTTTAATTTATTCTTTAATTTTCTACATATTTTTCTTCTTCATAGTCACATATTTGAGGACAACAGTGGCAATAATCTTCCCCCCCATTTTTCTCTGTAGTTGCCGCCTTTGTCCTCCAGCGACCCTTTCCTTTTTACTACTCTTCCATGTCTTTTTCCATTTTTCCTTTCTTCTTCCGTCTTTCATTTTTCGTTTCATTTTGCCTTTTTTCCTTGGCTCGACTTTTCATCCACTTTTCTTTTTATAAAGCTATTCGCAAGCGCTTGCGGCAGAGAGCAGTTGGCAGCATCTCTGCAAAATAAAAGATTGGGATATGGGAATTTTATAAAATCCATCTCGCGATATAAAAAGAGGCTAACGGCCAAAAAAGATAATTTATATAATTTTGCCCCTTATAATTTTTCTTTTTTTAAGATTGCTCACTTATATTTAATTTATATTCACTTTTTATAATTAAAATGGATCAACGAAGATTTAAATGGGCAACAAGTTTGGAAGAGGTTTTAACCGATTTTGATGCTCTTCAGGTTATTTTTAATATTTTAAGAATTAAAGACGGGGAACACATTTTACTGCAATAGGAAGGGAATTTAATCTAAAATTAAATAAAATTTTAATTTTAAGCTTTTCCAATCTTGGATGGGTGTTGATGATGACAGCAGTGAACATCCTTTACGCCTTCACTTTGCAATTATTGCTTATCAGGGAATGTTAAGTAGAAACGATCCTCGCGTGATGCAACTTGCAAGGTTATTTAAAAAAGAATTAAAATATTAATGTTAAATACTCAAGTGTCCAATTAGTTTAAAAATATACGTAAGGACCATTCAGAACAAGGTTAATTGAGTGCCTATTATTTTAACACATTAACGGTACTGTCATTTAAAAAATTTCAAGTTTTTTCGTTATCCATTGGATAGGGTAGAAAAGACCAGAAATTTAGGAAAAATAGGGAAAAAAATATAACCAAAAAACTATCCATTTTATGAAAATAAATGTACAGCTATTCAGGCTTATAAAAATCTTTTAAATTTCTCCATTTCAGAGAGATCTTTAACAAATTTCTTCGTCCCAAAAGTGGTTTATGTGCCTTCATAGATTCATCAATTAGAGAAAAGGTTGGACAACGTCTTCGCCAATCTAGTGTTTGTCCTCCCGATCTTTTTAATGAATGCCTGCCATCATTGGACACATTTCTACGTAGACAACACTCTTTATTTGGTTACATTTAAGTCATTTTATAATAAACATTTTATAGTTTCCTCACATGAATTTCTTGATAAATTCAATTCATCCCTTTGTCTGGATGATCCTGGACCTTCCTGTTCAACAACCGTTAATAAAACGTTGCCGACAAATCGACCTTCTCGTAAAGGGCAGAATGAACAAAATATTACTCCCAAATTAACCGCAAATATGCTAATGCGTTCGCAACGTGATAGAGAAGCTATGGTCCCAGCTGGGACAACAAGGTTATTAATTTATTTAATTGAAAAGCTATTTGTTTGTCTGTCATTTTATAGAAAACTGATTTAAGGGAGGAAAACAACTCGGGGTTTTATAGTAATTTTTTATTTTTAAAATAAACTTAGTTCTAAAACTTGACTCAAGCTTGAACTTAAGATTTTATTTAAATTGTCAAGTTTATTAATTTAATACGAAGCTTTGTCGTTAGTTAATTATAAAATCCAAAGAAACTGAAAATTCTTAATTTTTAAACTTTAAATATTTATTTTAGTCAACGTTTGTTCCGGCCAGTCAGTAAATATCCTTATGTTGGTGGACAGGCCCAACCAAGTAAAAACAACTCTACTGCCTCTTCCGCTTTTTCTTCTGAATCATTAGGACGTACAGTCGGTTCCGGAGAAGCTTCTACTTCTTTAAGGGCAATTAGAGAGGAGCAAAGGAGAATAAATCAATCAGTTATGGTATTCTTTAATTTTAACCATTAGAATTTAATTTAAATATTTTGAAGAAAACAGTCGAAGAAAACAAGATTTTAAATCGAAAAATTGGAAAACCCATCTCAAACAATCACCCTCGTCATGACACTGCTGAAGACAGACAACAGTTTGCACAACTTTTGCAACGGAAATTACAAGCCTTAGAACTACGCCACCGTCAAGAAGAGTCGATAAAGGAACAAATTGAGCGAATCAATTTGGCTAGGCAAAAAGGAGCAAAAACCTCAACAAGGGAATTAATCGGAGGATCTTCTATTGGGTGTGGGAATGATTCTTTGCTTTTGCTTGATTCTGAGGCTGTTGATGCAGATGAAGAGTTGGAGGTGAGAAATAAAATATTCAAAATAAATGTCAGTTAAAATTTAAAATTTAAACTCTTTGAATACATTCCAATATAACCAAAATAAGATGTGTTCCTTCCAGCCCACTAGGTAGTGTGAAAGGAACGGTTCCTTCCAGCCTACTAGGTAGTGTGAAAGGAACGGTTCCTTCCAGCCTACTAGGTAGTGTGAAAGGAACGGTTCCTTCCAGCCCACTAGATAGTGTGAAAGGAACGATTTCTTCCAGTCTATACTTTATTTTATTTCCTTAACTCTTGAAAAATTAAATAAATTTAAGAATTTTAAAATTAATTCAGAATTATTATCGACTCAAATTAGCCGATTTCAACTCATCAGTAAACAACTCTGGGCAATTATCTCCACATTTGGCATCACAATCTCTACGTACCTAAAAAAATAAAAAGTCATGCCTTTGTTATTAATAATTATTTCTCAATTTTTAATTTAAAAATATATGTAAATATGTATAATTTTATTATTATTTTTTTGTTAATTTTTAGCTGTGTAAAAAAAAGTATTAGCATTATTTTTAAAAACTATTATAATATTATTAATACACTTTAACCATTGAAGTTGACATACATTGAACCCTTTAAAGCTTAATTATAATTAAAAAAGAGAATATTTATTCAAGGTTATAAAATAGATAAAGATCTCTCACAAATATATTTACCCTTAAAAAGGGGAAAAAATAATTAGTTGTCGATAGATATATTTTAATTAAAAATATGGAAAGGCTGGCAGAAAGCGGAGATAATAAAAATTAATTTTTAACAATTTTGTTCATCAAAATAAAAATTAATTTTCATTAAAAAAATAATAATTTTCTCCTGCTTTTCTGTTGGCTCAAAACAAACTAAAAGGAAAATTAGAGAAGAGGATATATTTATTTATTTATTTATACCTTTAAATTGACTGACCATTGCCACTTAATATATTCCTTTAAGTTAGTAGCACTTAACTCTACACTGCGCAATTGCGGTGAGTAAGAGAAGATAGAAAGATTTTTTTTTATATATTTTGTTTTATCCGCCCTTCTTTTTTCTCTCTATTCAACTTCCTTTTCCCCTCTTTTTCTTTTAGGTCTATATATCCTCCGAATATCGGCCAAAAATTAATTTAGTCACAGCCTACCTTATATTACATTATTTTAATTTTTCTTTTTAGTGTTATGCTTATCCATTAGTTGTTTAATCAAGTTTTTAATTTTGCCTAAAAGATTAGCTAAAATCAGTCCTTATCCCTTACCTTCACCTATTTTTATTTCCCCTTTTTTAAGCCAAGTTTGTGTGCGTGTTTGTATGGTAACACAAAGGTAAAAAGAATGCTTTCGTTGTTGTCACTTCTGCTTGCGTCTGGTACCGTTCTTCGAGCAGATACTGAAAGATGGACTCCGTTGAGTTACCCTAATCCGAGGAGAAATCACACGGCCTGTAATACACAGGAAAATTCAACACTTTGTGACCCTGATCATATATTGACTGATCAATGGAGGATTGAAATTAATCAAAATATTCAAAGACAAATGAAACGTTGGTTTGATTATTTTATTTAATTCCTTTTTAAAAGAAAATTGAGTTAAGTTCTTTCTCCTTTTATATTTGTGAGAAGAAAAATGAGGGCTTTTATAATAAAGCTTTTGACTTGAAAATAAACTTTGTTTTGAAACTTAAGTTTGTGAACTTAAAAAACTTGATTTAAATAAATTAATTTAATTCATTGTTTCATTAATTATTTTAAATACTTTAAAAAAGGACTAACAGAGGCAAATGTACCTTTATCTGATAAAGCACCTATCGAATGCAATAACCGTACAGAAGGAGTGTTAGTTTATGTATTACTAGCAAAAAGGATTTGGACACAAAATAATCAGAGCATTACAGGGAATGATTTGGTTAGAAAATTAAAAAATTAAAATAAAAAAAACAATTAAATATTTTCAGACTAAATTTGGTGATGAACTGGCCGCTCATTGGTTAGGCGATTTACCGTGCAAAACATTTTTGTTATTAATTGGAATTGAAGCAGCCAAATTGGCCTATGTTCGGGTTTATTTAATTTTAGTTAAAAATAAATAAATAAGTAGACAGGAAAAGATTTACGTTTACCCTCGGACCTTATGCAAAGAGTATTTCATGAATATAAGCTTTTTAATGCAAATAATTTTATGGCTGGTTTAAACAAAATAGTTGATGAAATTGGCCGTCAAATGAGTGATCCTTTTAAGGTTAAATAATTTTTCCTCTTTACATTAAAAATTTAAAGGAGCAAAGCCTAACAACAGAAAATCATTCCTTGCATAATATTAGTGAAACTGCAACTTCCACTGAAGGTACAACATTGTCAGAAATAATGGCAGAAATATTGGAAGTGGAAAATAATGGAACTTCTGTAGATGGAGATGTGAGAGGGGAAATAAAGGAGGGATGGAATAGCAATGGAAATCAGACGACTGCATGGTTGAATATTTTAAATTTATTAGAATAGTAGAAATTGAATTACTAGAAGGCAATTAACATAAAGGGGTTTTTGGAGAAATAAATATTCTAATTTTTGTTGAGAGGAAAAAGACATTTTGCTAATTGTTGAAATTTTGGACATTTTGCCAATTGTTGAACTTTTAGACATTTTGCCAAGTATTGAAATTTTGGACATTTTGCCAATTATTAAAATTTTGGACATTTTGCCAATTATTAAAATTTTGGACAGTTTGCCATCTACTTTACCTTTCAATTTTCGTTTAAATTTAAAAAATCAACTTCTCCCACAGGTTGATGTTCTTGACCCTTTGCATTACCATAATATTCGTCTTTGGATCGTTGGCACTTTTAGCAGTATCACAGCGCCGTCGATATGAACAAATAACTAAAAACAATATTCAACAATACAAAGCACAAGTTACTCAATCTTGGAGTTGTCAATGTCAAAGAATTATTGAAACCAAAGCTGAGGAGAAAGAAAAACAAATTGCTACAGAATTTACCGAGAAATTAAAGGAAAAAGTTAAAGAAAATGAAAGGTAAAAATAACAAGAATTTTAATTTAAAAAATATTTGTATTTTAGAGCATCGAATGAAATTACAGATTTTATAGAATCTTCTAAAGAAAATGAACTAAATAGTAAAATTGGGAATAAGAGTTATTATTCTTTTGAGGACGATAATATTAACAGAAGAGTTCATATTAATGCAAATGAATTGTTAACAGACGTTCCTTTATCTAAGAAATGCGAAACAGATTCTATTAATAAAGATGAGTTGACTGAAGAAAAGTAGAAGTACAGCACCGAAAAGGGTGCGTAAATGCGACCTATATTATTATTTACTTTTAATCATTTTATTTTTTCACCCATTGTTTTTTAATGTATTTTCCTTTAGCTCAAGTAATTTACTAATAAATTTAATAAACAATTAATTAAACAATTTAATTAATTTCTAATACACTTTGGCATTAAATAATGCCAAAAATTCCAGTTTATTGAGTGAACCAAAAATTTAGTAAAATACAGTAATTTTGAACTTTATTTAAATATACAATTATTTTTAAAATATGTACGGTGTGAAATGCTTTTGTTAAAAAAAAAGGAAAAACATTGTTAACTTTAAGTAGAAAAAGTTGAAGTAAACAAAACTAATTGATATATATAAATTCTTTTTTTTGTATAAAACCATTTTTCCATGTCTTTTTTAATTAAAAGGCGCCCCTTTTGAAAAAACTTGCACAAAGCTTCCAACTAAAATAAATATTAAATAATTAATAAAAATTAAAGTTGAGGTATTTCGGCACTGAACTGGGTTGGGAGAATCGAGGTGTCTTAAAGGTTTTATTTTACCGGCATGGCGTTGGAGTGTACTGATCAGAAAGTCGTACCAGTCTTCTTGAAATACCCAATTCCTCTGCCGATCTTCTTAGACGCCAAAAGCCATTGTTTGTGAGTGGGAAATCAAATGACCGTTTAAACACTTCGTTTCTGTTTTCCCCTTCCTGTGCTGCTATCCCCATATTTAAATTATCAACAACTCCATATATTCGATTATTCATAAATTGTCGAAGAAGCATATTGCGTAAGAAGAGATCTTCTTCCTATTTAATTTAATTAATATTTAAAAATATGTCATTTTGCAGTGGTCAGTTGAGAGCGGAGCTAAATATTTTCCGCCGCTATAATAAAAACTAATACCATTTTAGCTATTTTTGATAGCATTCGATAGAACAGAAAATTTTTAAAAAATACTAAAAACCAGAATTATTGGAAAAAAAAGATAAATGAAGCAAAAAACTAGTACAAACTTAATGAAAATTAGTAATAGTTTAAGGTTTTTCCCCATAACTTATGTTCTGTTTCTTCAAAAATTCTGGTTTTTTGAAGTTTTGTAGCCAATTTTCTGCTCTATCAAATGGTACCAAAAACCTCCAAAAATACTTGATATTCCCCGAGTTATAAAGGATGGCGCCCAAATGACCTTTCTCTCCGTTGTCCTATTCCATTAGTTTTAAAACCTACCAATCTAGGATCTGATTGTGCTTGAACTATTGTATTAAAAAGACAAAAAGCAATGAATGTAGAGGCCATAATTCGTAAAATAACAAAATATTCTCCGACCATGTTTTTGTGAATTAAAAAATAAAATATAATTAATTAAACTAAATATGTCGTATTATTCAAAAAATGTTTGTGAACAATGACAGCTGCAAATGTGTAAATTATTAAGTATATATATATGTACATATTTTTGGTTCTTGGGATATTAAAAAATGACATAGAGGGCACATAATTAATTTGTTTTTATGAACAAGTAAAAAAGGGTATTTTTAACACTTTTATAATGAAAAGCGTAGGAGAAAAAAAATGAAAAAAAAATAATTAGAAATAATAAACATTAAATAAACGGTAAAATAATTTTTAAATAAATTTATTTAAAGAATTAAATTAACAGTTATTTACTTTGAGCGAAGCTAACTAAAATGCTGGACAATTTAATCAAGTTTTAAGTTCAAACTTGAGTCAAGTTTTAAGTCTAAATTTATTTTTCAGGTTGCAACTTAACTATAAAAGCTCGCCTATTTTCTCTTCTCCCAAGTCAGTTTACTTTAAAATAATAAACAATTAAATATTTTTAATTGAATTGTTTAAAGTAAATTTATTAATAAAATATGAATATTTAGCAAATGCGCAGCATATTAAAAATTTTCAAAGCTTTTATTTAGTCAAGAATATTGTTTAACGAGAGTAATTGTTAAATATTTAAAAGACAGAATAGGCGGTCCAGAACAATAAAAAAATTAATTGTAAAAAAGACCACCCCTCAGGAAGGCGTAGGCGGCGTTTGTCTGCCGGAAGTTTCAACTTTTATTCATTACAGTTGCAGTCTATAAATTTCCTCATTTTTAAGCAAACCCTTTATTGCTTGTTCTTAATTTGGCTCATTAACTAATCCTTTTCTTTTTCTTCTTTTTTTATTTTTCAGTCAAGGAAATATTTATTTTTTAATTTCCTTTTCCTTAAACAAAAAAATATAGACCAATTCCCATCATTTTTAACTATTATTTTAAAAGGTCAAAATAACTTGGAAGTCTTTTATTATTCACATGAAATATCCGTGTCTTCAATGGACTCTAATTAAGCAATTGCAGAAAAACATAAACAATTTAAAATAAAAAAAATGAATGATGGCATGGAAGCTTTAGGTATTAAATGAATAAAAAAATAATTTAATGGATAAAGGAGGGGTTGCGCATTAAATAAAAGTCCAATAAAATCCTCGTCATCTTTAAAAAAAAATTTTCTTTCAACAAAGAATTTTTTTTTTATTTAATAAAAAAATTCACAATCCAGACTAATGTTCATTTTCGATCTTTTTAAAGCCTTAGGGATTGAAAGAAAAGTGTCATATATATGACAAGGCAGAAATGAAGGCTAAAAGTTAGAGGAGTTTTTGAGACGATAATTGAGTAAACTTATTAAAAAAAGGGGGAGAAATAGGGGGGAAAAAATTAAATAAATTCAGGTCTTCCGGAAAAAATAATTTTCTTCTTCTCAGTTTATTTAAATTCTCTAGAGAAAAAAAAGGTTTTTTTTGTTTATTTAATAAACTAAATTAAAGAGCTTTATACCAAAATAACTAAAAAAATGGGAAATAATTTTATTTTCTTTTTTTAATTTTTAATGAATTCTTTAATAAAACCTTAGAAATCAGACAAGCTTTAAATATTTTGCAGGAAACCAGCCTTGTCTAAAGATTAAAGAAATAGTTTAAAATAATTAAATTTTTGGTTCAACAGAGAAATACGTTACTTTTGGGTAAAGTGTTCATAAAGACATTTTGCCAATTAACAAAAATAAAAGGTTTAAAACCCATAGAAAGGATTTTTGCAAAACCAGGTACTATAAAATAAATAACCTCAAACTGTCCTCGCTCCTACCAAGAACCCAACCACGAGTACCACTTTTCACTAAGAAAATGCGTTCTCCAGGTCTAAGGCTCAGTTGAGTGTCTTTATTGTCACCTTGTGCCTCATAGGGTGTTATACATTCAAGCAGTCTGTTATAATCCGATAAGGAAAAGATTGGAGGAGCTAAATAGGCAAAGTGAGCAGCAAGTTAATCCTTAAAAAACTTACTTAATCGTGCGACAGAATTGCTTGTCATGCTGTCAGTACTTTGGGTACGAGAATGATTGTAAGCTAAATTACTTTCGTTGCCTTTAAATGTTAGCAATGTTTGTTGGTTTTTAAGCGCTACAGATGGAACAAATGGACGAATGTGTTGACTAAAATTTTCTTGACTGTTCTGTAGAGGTGGAAAGGTTTTTTTGAGTCCAGAATGTTGTTCAATCTGTTGACTGAAATCCTCGCTTCTTGATGGTCCTTCTCTTAAATAATTTGAGTTTGTTTAACCCCGTCAGTTTAAACCTGTAAAATTTCTGTAATTGTTGAGAAACTTCTTTCGTTTTTCCACTTAATTTGATTAAGTCATCGCTGTTTATATGATTATTAGAGTATTCCACTAAGCTGTGACGAAATTTCTGTTGGCTATCAGGAAGGATGGGAATTGGCCGGAAAAGTCCTTGATGGCCAACTGTTGGTGTAATTAACGAGCGCCCTTCCAAATCAGCAGTTTCATTCTCCTTAAGTACCGAAAGACGTCGACCATCGTTCGGTTGTTTATTTGAGGTATTTACTTTTTGATGTTGATGGCTAATCTTAACAAAGAGGGTATTGGGTAATTTTTTTTTGAATTAACTTTTTCCTTTGGCTCTGAAGTGTCCTGAACATTAATATCGTATACTCCAGTTTTTTCCAACTTTTTTGTTAAATCATTACCCTTATTTAAATTTATTTTTGTTCCAAAATTGAACTCATTTTCCAACAAATTAGTTGAAGATTGAGTCCATGCAAAAAATAATTTCAAAAGCTTGAAATGTTTTTCAACAAAAAATTGGTATCGTTGGCTCTAAAAATTAAAGGAATTATTTAAAAAAATTTTAAGTTAAAAACACCCTTTACCTGATGTTCTCTTGCTAAGAGCATTTCCATCTCATAAAAGTGTTCCAAATCTGAAGCCATTTTCTTGCCATTATTAACTTGTTTATTTAATTTTTTTTCTCTTTTGTTAAATCCATCTTTCAATGCTTTCAGTCTTTCCTTTTCATTTTCACAATTTGCATTAATTATATTTGTAATTTCATTAAAATAGTCCATCTTTTTTAACAATTAAATTAAATTAAATAAATAAATTACCCATTCAGACTGA
The DNA here is from genome assembly GCA_018905775.1 of Meloidogyne exigua. Classification (NCBI taxonomy): domain Eukaryota; kingdom Metazoa; phylum Nematoda; class Chromadorea; order Rhabditida; family Meloidogynidae; genus Meloidogyne; species Meloidogyne exigua. Next base: position 1,724,187 of record JAGUQR010000009.1, on the reverse strand, counting down.
CTAGAATAAATACTTTTCATTACATCAGTTATTCTTTCAAGCTGTTTTGTACACTCGCGAACGTCCTGTTCTGCAGTAGAACTAGAAAAGGCAAGAGCATAAAGAGAGGCAGTATATTGATAATTATTGCGGTTAAAATCTTTAATAGAAAATTTAAAATTGTTTAAATAATTGCCAACTCTGGAATGCTCGTAGAAAATTCTGTCCTGCTTGGGCGACATTTTTGAGAGCTGAAAAAAAATTTAAAAATTAAAAAAAAATTTAAAACCTGGGTGAAAGTCAGAATTAAGCTGATTTAGTATAGCATTTACTCTCTTTGATTTATGAGCAAAAAGTTCAGTTCTAGTCATTTCAAACCTGATTAATAATTAAAATTCGTTTATATACTCGTCCACCATTAAAAGTTTTATTAAATGAGATATTATTCGATTCGTCTTAAGGAGCTGTTTTTAAAGGCAAATTGAATTGAGGGTGCGTAGTGGATTAGCACAGATTAATCTAAAAATTTAATTTAACTACACGAAATGGAAAGGACAGAGGGCCCCGTTCTAATCACAAAAATTTTCCTTTATTAAAAAGTTGATAGATCTAAAAACGATAAAAGCAATAAAAGGGACAGCAACAACAAATCACTTGACTGTGTTGAGAGAAAAAGGTTAAAACAAATATTTTGACAAGAAAAAGTGTTGGAATTTCAGCAATTGTTAAACCATTTTCTCCCTTTTTTTTTTAAACATTTTCTTATCTATATGTAGTATATTGAATAAAGTGCTCGTTTTTCCTTATGGATTATAAATGCTAAATATTTGAATAGTCATATGTGTGTAGTTTTGTTGAGTCATAAACATTAATTTAAAAATTCAAACTGAAGATTTGGTTCCAAAGTTTAAAGGAATCATATAACTGAAGTTCAACAAAAAATATTTTTTTATCAACAAAAGTATAAAATTAACAGCCAAAAAATTGTGTAATGTATTAGATGACAAAATTTAGAATGATCTTTGTCCCTATAATAGAGTAAAACACTACGCTAATTTAAAATAAAATAATTGCAAATAATTCGATTTAAAGTTAAATTTTAAAATATAAGTGTAAAGCATATCTATATAGGCTAAAATAGAAAAAAAGGAAAAAAGAAAGAGTGTTCCTTTCACACAACGGGTAGTGTGAAAGGAACATGTTCCCTTCACACTACTTTCTAGTGTGAAAGGAACATGTTCCCTTCACACTACTTTCTAGTGTGGAGGCTGGCATCTTTTAATAATTATTAGAGCATTTTCGATGAAAATAAAAATAGTTCGATATTAATAATAAAGAGGAATGTTATGAAAAAATTAATGACCTATGGAATTTTAAAAATTCCTAAGATGGCACATTTGTTAAAATAGTAATAAAAAGCTCCTTATCTTAAAGACTTTCCCTAACTCAAAACGGATAGAGTAATCCAAAAAGAGAAACAATGCAAGGTTCAACAAACGTAAATGCTATACCAGAAGCAATGCCAAAGACAAGGAAGAATCCAGACATCATCCCAACAATTTGAGATTTTGATTGATCAACTTGTCTGATTAAATTAAAAAATATAAATTGAATAGTAAATAATTAAACTAACCTTGGTGCATACATCATGGACAAAGAACTCCAATAACCATGAGTTATTGACATTAAAGTAATTAAAAGGACAAAAGACCATTCGCTTTTGATAAAAACTAAATTTCTGGGTTCGTTGCCAACCTGGTAATTACAGGCCCAAAAGAGAGGAATAAATATTAGACGAGCAACAACAGGAATTGTTAGTGATTTAGGCTAAGATATAAATTTAAAAATACTAAAATCAAAAAAAAACCCATTGAACATAATTAGCAATCCAACTACCGATAGTCGCAAAAAAATTAAAATTTAAGAAAACAGTTAATTGACGAAAGAGCATTTCTTTTTAGGTTTAAAAAAGACTTTAAAAGATTAGAAAAATAAAAACAAACTTGAAGTTTCTATATCGCCATAAATAAAAATATCAAAAGCACGCCCATGAGGGTATAATTCAATTTTAAGCAGAACAGACGGGAAAATAGCCAAAGTTGTAAAGAAAACAATCCAAATGTTAAAAAGGCCATGCCAAGACTGCAACAGTTTTTTGACTTTAAAATTTTAAAATAAAAGAAAAACCTCTTTAAAAATAGAAAAATAAGTTGCAAACGAAGGGTGAGCACTGGACGGCTTATTATTAGAATTGTTCTCACAAATATCTTCTCCTTCATGCAAAACATCTGTGCAAGCAGAAGTCCTTGATTTTACAGCTTTGCTAACGTGATATTTGTAGAATTTCTAAAAATTTGAATAAAAATTAAATTTTAAATAAACAATTAACGTTTTTAGTAAGATAATGGAAGGAAAAGCCACATCCTATGACAGTCAATAATGCAAGACCAAAATAAATAGAAGCACGTAAATGTATGCCCATTTGTGCTTAAAAATTAGTTGTTTAATTTAAAAACGGTAACTCATGACATGCGTCAAAAAATTAAAATTTATGCGTTCTAACAAAAAGATTGAAATTTAATGATTTCTAAAATGGGGTAAACCAGGAATATTAAACCCTCTTTTTTAGTTATTTTTAAAGGTGATATTTTACCCTTTGATATATAGGGAATTCGTTGTTTAGGGAGTCAATGTAGAGTAATAGTGTTAAAAACATCGGAAAATTGTACAAGGGTTTAGGTAGATCCCATTTTTCGGACGCATAAAATAAATTTATAAACCCATGCCCTAAAAAAAGAATTTAAAAAAAAACCAACAAAGAAGAATAAGAATGTAGAGTAAAGCCATCATAATTCCACAGATATTGTTCCCAAGAACAACTGCATTAGTAAACTGACCAGGAAAATCAGCAACCAATCCCCATATACTGTTCTGATATATTCCGTTTGCACTATTGAGGACAATAATGGTTGCAATTGTGAAAAGGAAAAAGTACAAAGGCCCTAAAAATTAACTGTTCGTATTAATTAATAAAATAAAGATAAACATCCATAGGAGTCAACAAAAACGAATGCAATAGTCAAAACGCAAATTGAAGCAATAACAATCAATGATAAATAAATACGTCTGTGAAGGCCTCCCTTGATGACCACAAATAAATTTAATAAACTGAGGGTTAAATTAGGAATTTGAGCAGCGGCCGTTAGATAATTAAAAAAATTTCGTCTATATTCTGTGTTTGGATCGGTTCCATTTAATTTGTAACTGACAAAGTACTTTAAAAAATAAAGGAAATATTTAAACATTTAATATGCTTTTTTACACAGAGAAATTAAATTAAAAATAAACCTGCTAATTTAAACTAGAATATATTTTCTTACATCATATCCAATGGTTAAAAATGTGTTCCATGGCAGAAGAACGCCAACACCGTGAAACAGGAAAATTAGGTAGACCAAATTGAAACGATCTGATCGAACTCTGTTTTCCCCATTTTGTTGATTTGCGCCAGAATGTAACACGCTCTTGTCTGTAGCATTTTGATCAGCTAATTTAGTTTAATAAGCAAATGAATGCTTTAAATTAAATAAACAAACATGTATTATTTTGTTGTCGAAGTAGAGGACATAAAACTGATGGAGATTCGTTGTCGTTTGAAGAAATTGTATTTTGCTCTTTTTTCCAGTCTTCCATTAATTAATATATTAGAGCTATAAAGGCCTTTAATATTTAAATAAAATTAATAAATAAAATAGAGTTTAGCTGTGCGTAATTTTGAAAAAAAAAATTCGGAAAAATTCTGATATTTTAAATAAAATAATTTTTCATTTATTTGCCCAACTTATTTTCAAGCATCTTTATGTCAAAAATTAAAGTGCTACTAAACGCGCAAGTGGTTGAATAAAATTTAAAAAATCACAGGATCATTTTTGTAAGTATCTTAATTTAATCCTTCAGCCTTTAAAAAAGCTTAATAAATTAAACAAATAAAATGTGAATAAACAAAGAAAAATATTCAATAATAAAAAAAATATTTTTTTATTTTTTAATGTAATATTTATTATTTAATGAGAACAGTCCTAGAATAAAAATGGGGGCTAATTTATTTATAGATATTATCTGCTGACATTTTTCCCAGTTAAAAGAAAATATGTCAAGGACAAGTAAATATGGCTTTGCATAAAAGTTTTTTTTATTTTAAATATTTATACATACAAAAAAATCTTTTTTTTTTATCAGTCAATTTACATTGTAATGCCTTATTTTTAATGGAAATAAAAAAAAATTAAAATTAATTCTTTTTTTAATTAAAAAAAATAATAATCTTCTCTAAATGCTCTATTTATTTATTTAAAAACTTTGTGTGATTAATAAATTTTGTCCATAAATTTGTCCAATAAGTGTTTATTCATATAATAATAGCCTAATCTATCACGACCATATTCCTAATAAATAAAAAGGGTTTAAAGGTTATATTTTTCTGTTAAAAATACCGCAAAACCAAATCCAACTGGAGAGACTTCCATTTGTAATAATCCCCAAACTCCCCATAGTAAATGTGAGACTGGAACAAATGGAATTGTTTCCTAAAAAATATAAATAAAATAATTTGAATATAAATTAAAAGAGTAGTTTGGCCTTTTTATTTTCTAATTTTCTGTAATTTTAAATGTTAAAATATTCAACATTTTTATGTGTTAAAATCAACAATTATCAATTAATTTATAAATTAATATTAACGATAATAAAGGTGTTAAAACTACTCTTTTACAATTTTACTAAATAGAATTAGAGTCATAAAATATAGAACATTTAAAGTTAAATACTTAATTAAATTCATAAAAATCCGCAATTTTTGTCCGCAAATTAATACATTAATTTTCTCAAAGGAATTATTATTTAATAAAATTATATATATAGTTAAATATTTTTTTTTCAAAAAAATAGGACTTAACCTCTAGTATTAAAATTTAAAAAAATACCGCTATCATATTTTTTGTTCTTTCCTTTAATTGTTCTTCAGAATCTCTAGGATTTGCTTCAAGTTCATAACTATACATAAACTCTAACATTTGTTCTTCAGTAGGAAAACGATCCGGAAGAATTTCATAGAAAGGCGCTTGGTCTACATCATAATTAATTGTATACTCGACAAAATGATTGGCAAAATCAAATCCTCTGGAAATTAAAAAATAATTAATTTGAATATTTTAAAAAATTTAGTTTTCAATAGAAATGTGTCAAAAAGACAGGAAATAAACTAAAAGAAAATACACAAAAATAAATTAAAGAAAAAGGTTATTTTAGTCACTGACACATTTCTGAAACTATTAAAAACATAAAAATAAACCTGTAGTTATAACTAGCATATTCAAAGTCAATGAGCACTAATCTCAAACCCATAGGGTTGAAAGCACTTAGAGAATTATTTTGCTGTTTTTCGTCATCATGAACTTCAGTAGATTGCATTCTAATGTTTCCTGAACTTCCTTTAGGTAGGAGAATATTTCCTTCTTGTAGATCGTTATGACAAAAGGTCACAAGGCTTTGGCTCTTCACAATTAGAGATCTAAAATCTACATATTTACACAGTGGGGAATATTCCAGAGCATAACCAAAATTACTACAGCTTAGAATTTTGCTTCAGTTTTTGCAGTTGTTTCAGTTTTTAGGTTTGTTTAATTTTTGGAGTGGTTAACTGAATCAAACTCCAATAAAGCAAAATTCTAAACTGTAGTAAATTTCTGTGCATTATAATCTAATTTTAATTCAAAAATTAACCTTAAATTCTCAATTTCATGCAATAAGTCATCACAATCAATTTTTTCCGGTGCCCATTGTAAATATTTTTCTGGCATTGTAAAGTGTGAAGAACCACTGGGTGTCAACCTCAATTGATGTAACCATCTATCCAATGCATCACAAATATAATCTGGCTAAAGAAAAAATATCTCAAAATTAATCAAGTAAAAACCTCCTTCCAAATAGGAACATCAAGATGGTGAACTCTGGCCAGTCTTTTTGCAATTTTATTTGCCATATTTGGATAAGCTATTTCAGTACAAGTGAGTGGTCTTGACTGTAAAATAAAGAAATTAAAATTTTTCTTTTTTCTAGCGTCTTTAGAAAATGCGTCAGTGACAATGCGTCACTAAAGGAACGATAAACAAATTCGCAAGAAAAATAGGGTTTTATGCAATTTTTTGAACTGCTCCTTCACTAACACATTCTTCGAAGCTTTTTCTAGTTTTAATTTAAAAAAATACCGGAATGTATTCTTCAAGCCTTCCTCCACTAAAAATTCCATAAAGTTTCGGACCAAGATGTCGTTCAGAAAAGAGTGTAAAAATGACAGATTCTGCAACCAAATGACTTTCAGTTTCAGGATTGAAATAGACACGAAGTAAAACTTTGTCAGGTTCGTTTTTGATGGGTGGATGATTTTCTGTAAGACGACACAAAAAAAGCATGTTGCTCATCCCACCCCTAAAAAATAAGAATAAATTCTGCGATATCTTAAAGCCGAGCGTCTCGAGACAAAAATAGTATGGGAAAAGAGGAGATTTTCTCTTACAAATTCTTTGTCTCGCTTCTTTCACAATAAACTTTTTTGCCTCAACGGCACATTTTAGGACAAAAAATTTAAAAATAAGTAAGGAAAGTAAAATGAACTAACTTGACTCTATTTATCTTCAAATCATCGTGAGAAACAGTTTTCCAGGCACCGCCTAAAAATCTGGCACAGACAACATGCGTTTTCTCTTTGAATTCCACATGTGTATTCTTGAATTTTTCTTGTCTTATTTTTAGTAAAATTTAAAAAATACCGGATCAGCCTGTGGGTCCATTGTACTTAAAAGTTCCTTCATTCCTCTAAAATAAATTTAAAAAAATTTAAATCTTGCGAGAAAAAATAGTACAGAAAATTAAGAGATTTTCTCTAACAGTGTTGTTGTCTCTCTCAATCTTTATACTATTTTTTGTCGCAAGACTTTAAACGTGTCTTTTTATCAACTTATCATGAAAGTATTTAAAGAAATTACCTTAAATGTTTGTCCGGTTCGATTTCCATTGGAGTGAATGATCGTCTATTTTTCTAAAAATTATTACAATAAAAATACTGAAATGAGAAAGGGATTTATTAAATAAAAACAAAAAAAGGAAAGAGATTTTTTATTAAACAAAAACACATCAAGTTAGAGAAGAGAGCGAAAAATTTATTAAATAATAATTTTAAGAATTCTTAGTAATATTAATTTATTTATTGAAAAAAGAAGGGGAAATTTAATTGAAAAATAAAACAATTTTTAATTAAAAAAAAATATATTTCAGTTTAGAGAAAAAAAAAGATTACTTAAAAAAAGAGAACTTAGAGTATTAAAATAAAAGAATTATTTTTAAGAGCACTTAATTCCATTTCATCTGTTTTATAAGCCGTCTGATTTTTAAAGATTTTTTTTCTTCTTAATGAAGGAACACGCCAACTGTGTTCGTTTGTTTACATTAAAGAAGATAACTCAACTTTTTAATTAAAAAACTTTTTAATAAGATTATGTTGCCCAGCAATTTGAGTAATTAAAAAAATAGGGAAAAGCATAGAAATTTTATCGATAAAAATAAATTTATTTTTTAATGAAATGAGAGTGAAATGGCAATAAAAAACTAAAAGTAAATAATTTTTATTTTAGAAAAACATCGAGAGAAATTAGCCAAATGAGGCAAAAATAAAGTGGAAATATTTAAAGCACTGGAGTTTTTAGAGAATTTTTATTTTATTTTAATTAAATTAAAAATAATTTTTTTTTACCTGAGAAGACGAATCCAAATCCATGCTTATTTCTCGTATTTAGTTACAAAATTAAATTATGTATTTAAAATTCCTAAAAGAAAATTAAAAATTTTTAAATCGAAGAAGAATTTATTCTAACAGAGAGAAATGCAAACACTTAGCAAGTAGAATAAGAGAGCCTGGAAAAGCCAGCAGCTTGGACAAAAAACAAACCAACCAAAATAACGAGAAAAATATATGGATTTAACAACCGGAATACTAAAGAGAAGTGTGGGGTTAACTGAATAAACTTCACTGAATAAATGTTGGGGATATTAGAGTCTAGCCTGTGCTTAAAAATGTTTAAGTTTGCAAATATTTTCCGGAAAGGGTTAAACTTTTTTTATATTTTATTTATTAGTCCAAAATGTGTAGCTTAAAATTTACTGAAATTTTAATTATAACTAGCGGAGTCGGCCGCCCTTCAGGACCGTTAACCGGGGGGACCGGTTATTAACCGGCTTTGAACAACCCTACTTTTAAGGATAAGTCGGTTTTAATTAAATGTACAAATCTGGAGGAAGTGTATAACGTTTATGCATTGACAATGGAGATCCATATACTTCTTCCTTGCCTTCAGTAGTTCACCAATAACTTCTTCATTCCCAACTTCTAGACAAAGTTCATTGTCTTCATTTAGTCGATATTCATTTGCTGAACGCTTTTGTTTACTTTCATTTTTAGATTCCATCTTAATAGAATCTGAAAAATTAAGTTAGAAAATAAATAAATGAAATGGAAATGCTCGAACAAAAACAAAAAAATCAAATAAATACAAAGAAAAAAGAAAAACACAAAAAATAATATAAACATAGAGAAAGCTTCTTGCGTGTTAAGGTTGATTCCCTGAAGCTAATGAAGATGCAGTTAAGGTTTTTATTTAGCTTCAGCCTAGTCCTGTCCTGTTAGTACAAAGAATGTGGCCAGTAGCAGACAAGATGCCTCAGTAAGGTGGTGGTTCTTCAGAGTGTTTCTCATCGTTGTTGCATTACTTCTGCATATGACGAGGGTTGTTTTTGTTTATTGGAGTTGTTTTGAATTCAAATTTGTTCATTTAAGTGAAGAAGGAATTTTGCTCACTGAATATAACCTTCCTACTTTGGTGGGCTTTCATGTGGAACGATCTACTCTTAAACTGCACACAAACCAGCGAAGACATCACCACTGGGTGTTTGGACTTCACCCACGGAGATATCCCCTTGGTCCTTATTCACGAACTAAAGCGCGAAGCAATAGACGTCGACACTATGAAGTACCTACCAGTAGGATCCATTTTCCACCACGGGGCGTGCCTCCAACCAGCGAATGCAGCCAAGAGTGATAAATCCTCAAAAGTCCCACTAGAGTTGGAAGATTAGATACAGTGAGCAGAATTCCGGCTGCACTGAAATTGGCAAATCCAAACTCAAAGCAAGGCCAATGAACAAAAGCAGTCCTGGCATGTAAACAGATGTACACATCAGCGTTGAGAAACACCAAGAAGAACCACTTCTAGTCCTTGCTGTAGACTAAGAGCAAACTAAAAATTAACTTGACAATACAATAAATTAAAAATCACACACCTGGCGAAGATGCAGTTAAGGTTTTTATGGAGTTCCAGCATAGTCTTGTCCGGTTTGTTCAAGTACAAAGAATGTGGCCAGTAGCAGAGAAGATGCCTCAGTAGGGTGGTGGTTCTTCAGAGTGTTTCTCATCGTTGTTGCATTTCTCTTGTTTAAATGCGAGGGTTGTTTTTGTTTATTGCTGTCTTGAATTAAATTTGTCAATTTCAGTGAGTATGGAATTTTGCTCGTTGAATATAATCTTCCAGCTTTGGGTCTGTAGATCGATCTACTCTTAAACTGCACACAAACCAGCGAAGACATCACCACTGGGTGTTTGGACTTCACCCACGGAGATATCCCCTTGGTCCTTATTCACGAACTAAAGCGCGAAGCAATAGACGTCGACACTATGAAGTACCTACCAGTAGGATCCATTTTCCACCACGGGGCGTGCCTCCAACCAGCGAATGCAGCCAAGACTGATAGATCCCCAGAAAAGTCCCACCAGAGTAGGAAGATTAGATTCAGTGAGCAGAATTCCATCTGCACTGAAATGGGCAAATCCAAACTCAAACCAAAGCCAATGAACAAAAGCAGTCCTGGCACGCAAACAGATGTACACATCAGCGTTGAGAAACACCAAAAAGAACCACTTCTAGTTCCTGCTGTAGACTAAGAGCAACTAAAAATTAACTTGACAATAAAATAAATTAAGAAAAACCACACACCTGGCTATCTTCCCTTCTCCTTTCTCCATCGTCGTTTCTCATACCGGCCTTGAATTTGACCTTGTTGTTGAAGTCACTAAGCAGATCCACAATGCAGCACTTTCCATCGTACAGGACTTCTCTGAAGAATGAATAAAAATTATAAGTGGTTTTAAAAATAAGAAAATAATCTTACCTAAGGCAATACTTGATTTAAACATCACAGGCACCAGGATAGAACTTAATATTGATAGAGCGCCACGTCGAAGACTTCGTGTCCGTCCGGTGTCGGGCTCTATTGGATGGAGGCAGTAGAAGAGCATGAAGTGTTGTTGTTTGGTTTTATGTAGACTCTGTTGGTTTTGATGATGATTTTGTGAGGTTAAAAATAAAGAAAAGAACTTGGCTTTTATACTTAATACCTCTCACTTTCTCTCCCTTCAAATAACTTTCCTATAAAGGGACAAACAAACAGACAAACTCTTCTCAATTATATAATAGGATTGTGTAATCCATTATGTTAATTAAATTGTTAATTAATATTACTAGTAAAAATTAAAATAAAAAACAAGCAAATGTGTGAGATCTTTTTGTTCCAAATGTATTGTGTTTAACTATATTTTTAGGTTTCAACTTCTTCATAAAAACTATTCAATTTCTTGTTCCGGTCCTTCATGCTCTTCAAATTCTCCATCATCATCGGCAGTAGCATCCTGATATTGTTGATATTCTGATACCTATGAAAACAATAAATTAGACTTAAATAAATGTTTACCAAATCGTTCATGTTTGATTCAGCCTCAGTAAATTCCATTTCATCCATTCCTTCCCCTGTGTACCAATGAAGAAAAGCTTTACGCCTGAACATGGCTAAAAAGAGTAAACTTAAGTTTTAAGAACAATTAATCAAGTCTTTAGGAAGAACAAAATTAATAAACTTGACAATTTAAGTCAAGTTTAGACTTAAAGCTTAAATTAACATTACAAGTTCAGGCTTTATTTTCAAGCTGGAAACACTACTATATAAAAGTCTCGTTTCTTTTCTGTTGTTCTATCCCCAATAAAAAACTCACAAGTAAATTGTTCAGATATTCGTTTAAATAATTCCTGTATGGCAGTTGAATTACCTTAAATAAAAATTAACATAACGCCAACGTTTTTAAGTACCAAAAATATTTTTAAAATAAATTACCAATAAATGTAGCAGCCATTTTTACACCTCTTGGGGGAATATCACAAACGGCAGTTTTAACATTGTTGGGAATCCATTCCACAAAATATGAGGAATTTTTGTTCTGAACATTTAGCATTTGTTCATCAACCTAAAAATTATTTTTTTAAATAAATTTTTTGGTATTTTTATTTACTTCTTTCATACTCATTCGACCTCGAAATATTGCAGCAACAGTTAAATATCTACTGAAATTAAATTAATTATTTAATTGATAAACAATTTTTTACCCATGACGAGGATCACAAGCAGCCATCATATTCTGTCAAAAAAGAATTAAAATAATTTAAATTAATTACCTTAGCATCAAACATTTGTTGGGTCAATTCTGGTACTGTCAAAGCTCTGTAATGCTGACTTCCACGAGAAGTAAGGGGGGCAAACCCAGGCATAAAAAAGTGAAGACGAGGGAAGGGTACCATGCTATTTAAAGGTAGAAAATAATTTTCTTTTTAAATTAATGGTCACTTTGTAGCCAACTTTCGAAGGTCAGCATTTAACTGTCCCGGAAAACGTAAACAAGTTGTCACCCCAGACATTGTCATACTCACCTAATTAAAAGTGTATTTAATTTAGAATTAATTCTATAAATAAACCAAATGGTTGAGATCTCCATATGTTGGAGTAGTTAGCTTTAAAGTTCTAAAACAAATATCATATAAAGCCTCGTTGTCAATGCAGAATGTCTCATCTGTATTTTCAACTAATTGGTGAACGGAAAGTGTTGCATTGTAAGGCTTTATAAAATAAAATTAAAATATTTTTTATTTAATTTAAAAATGCTTCAAGATTAAAAAAGTGTCCCCTTCCTAAAACTGTAATTTAAATTTAATTAAATACCTCAACCACTGTATCAGAGACCTTTGGTGAAGGAACAACAGAATCTAAAAATAAACTAATAAATTCATTAAAAATAGAATACATGTAGCCATAATTCTATCAGGATATTCTTCCCTAATTTTACTAATTAACAGAGTTCCCATTCCAGAGCCAGTACCACCACCCAAAGAATGAGTCATTTGAAATCCCTAAAAGAAAAATAAAATTAAAAAGAAAATTGTTCATTTCATAAAGCAATTTGCCTGCAAACAATCACAACTTTCTGCTTCTTTTCTAACAACATCCAAAACATTATCAACCAATTCAGCCCCTTCAGTATAATGTCCCTTTGCCCAATTGTTACCTGCACCACTCTGACCTTTAAAAGTTTTTATTTTTTAAAGCTTTTTTGTCTGTAATTTATTAGATTTAAACAAACCTACCAAACACAAAATTGTCTGGACGGAAAAGTTGCCCAATAGGTCCAGCTCTAACCGAGTCCATTGTTCCAGGTTCTAAGTCAACCAAAACAGCTCTAGGTACATGCTTTCCACCTTAGAATTAAAAGAAATAAAACAGGGAATTTCTGAAAATTTAAAAAAAATTTTTTTTACCGCTGGCCTCATTATAATAGACATTAATTCTTTCCAATTGTAAATCAGAATCACCGTTATACATTCTAGAAATTAGTTAATAATTAAAAGAAGAAGAAAAAATACCCTGTAGGGTCAATTCCATGCTCATCAGAAATTACCTCCCAAAATTTGGCCCCAATTTGATTTCCACATTGACCTGCCTGTATGTGAACAATTTCGCGCATGCTTTTTAGGCTTTTTTAAATAATTTTTTTTTAAAGAAAATATTCTTAAAATTAAAAAAGAAAATAAAAAAAAATTATTTGAATAAATGTACTAATGAAGGAAGATTTAAAGGAAAATAAAATTGTTTCATAAATAAGCTTTAAAAGTATAAAATGTTTTTAAAAATAAAAGGACTGAAAAGGGGAAAATATTTCTAGAAAATGTTAAAGCCTTAAATTGGAAATTTTTATTTATTGATTAAAAGAAGTCCAAGTAAAGTGTAAAAATGAGGGAGGTTATTTTGGCAGAGCTCTAATGCTAACGGCATTGAAGGAAATGGAATTATTTTTAAGAAAAGGGAAGTTGAGAGGCTTTTAAAATCAATGGGAATAAATTAAAAATTTATTTTAAACCTAAGACTCATAATTTTAGTCTGCACTTAGAGTGAAAGCACAGTTTGCGATATTTTGCAAGTAAAATAAATATGTAAAGGTTGCTATGGAAATATATACTAAATTAGACACATAAAATACAGGTGAAAATACTATGTAAAATATGCAACCTAATAATACATATTTACATTCATAATAGAATAATATATTAGGTTATAGTACATATACTAATCTTATTGTTAGATTAAAAATATAGTCAAGTTTTAATTTCAAGTTTCTGTTGTAATCTTTAAAAGTTTTTTTGTATTCTTTAAGTTTCAAGTTTCAAATTTCTTTTATATTCTTTAGCTTCAGGTTGTATTCTTTAAGTTTTAAGTTTCTTTTGTATTCTTTAAGTTTCAAGTTGTATTCAATTTAATACTTTTTAGCTGAACCAGGGGTGAATGATGTCGATCTGACAATTAGGGACCGAATTACAGACTTCCGAAAATTGAAAAAGGAGGGAGTAAGTGCTACCGCTCATTTGAAAGATGGTAATTTATTGTGCTTATAGCCTTAGGAAAACCTGGTTATTAAAGTCTTTGTTTTGTACATATTATTTTTTCTGCCAAAATAAGTGATTTTCTCCAAAAAGTGACTGAAAAGGAGTAGAACCCGGAAAGTAGAGGCAAAAAAAGGTTGACAAAGGGCTGAAACCCACGAATATTTTGGATTTGTTTGCCATGTTTGTGTACAAAATTGGAAAAAACCTTCCAAAAAGAAAGCTAAAAATTTAAAAACTTTAAAACAAACCTCAAATTCTTCATTAGAATTTTGTTTTAAATTTACAAAGTTTAGCATCAGCGGAAGATAAAGTTGAATAGCTATTGGTGTTAACAAGATGCAAACGTTAGCCAATTTTTTGTTGATGAATAAATCCAAGACGACAAAGTTTTCGACCAGAACATCTTTTCGAAACACAATGGCCAAAATCAAACAATGCAAGTAATACAGAGCATTTTACTCTTAATATAAAATCTATACAAGTTTAAAACGTTGAAATAAAACGTTAAAAAACCTTTTCGCCATCCTGGTTCTAACCAAATCTGTCATGAAAAAAAGGCAGAAATGTAACCCATCATACCAAACATCATTAAAGGTCCTATTTTAAATAAATTAAATAAACCAACTCTTTTCTCAACATCTCGTCAGAACTGTGCGAGCGAGCATCAGCGTTGTCGTCCATTTCTAGGTTTTAATTAAAAAACAATGAAATAATTATTAAAGAATAAATGACAAAATATATTGAAATGAAAAACAATTCATAAATTAAACAGAAATATTAAAATAATTATTTAACTTAAAAAATAATAAAAAAATGATTGCCCTCTTTATTTAAAATAAACGAATTCATTAATTTAATTTTTCATTTCCTTTTTCTTGATGTATAACATATCCTGAATGAGTGACCATAGTCCAATCACCTTCACTTTTTATCCAAAACCATTCAGGTTGTTCAAAACCTTCAACATCCTTAAATTAAAATAAATAACTAATTAGTAATGATTTTTAATAATTTTATTTTTAATTAGCTAATTAAAATTAAATTAAATTTTGTTAATATATAAGAATATTAATTTAATTACCATGCAATAAAAACATGTAACGTAAAAGCATTCAGGATTTGGGTCAGAATTTTCAACACACGTATTTCTAACAAAATATTTCCCATTAACCTTAAAAATAATAAAATTAACTAGAATACTTTATTACCCTATATTTATTTTTTCGATGAACAGAAATGCAAATTTTTGGTCCATACCTGGGTGGAGTCTTAACCAATTTTCCTCCAACATAAAAGTATAAACCAACTCCTCTTTTTGTATAATCTTTATCATAAGTTTCTTGAAAATCCCTACATGAGGATGAGCTACTGTGAGGGACAAGTTCTAAATTATAAATAAATAAATACACTCCTTTTCTTATTTAATTAAAATTTAAATTAAGTTACCTAATTGATAGCTAATTTTAACATCCCCAGTCCGACCTTTAAACATTAATACATCTGTGTATAGCTCAACACTTATAATTAAAGGCATTTGTCGATAATTGCAGCAAATTCTGGCTCCTAAATAAATTTAAAAATAAAAATGTGTGGTATGAACAGACCAGAGATTGATTTATCCTTTAGAAATTTAATCTCTACATAATTAGAATAACAAGGATGTTCACAATTAAAACCAGTTACAGACTCAACCTTTACTAACAGACGTTTGGCCTTTAAATCGCTATCTCCCTCACTTGACTAAAAAATTAAAGAATAAAATTAAAGAATGAAATTATTTAAAAATAAGTTTTTACCTTAATTATAAAGAAGCATCGATCTTTACTCTTTTCAATAGATTGAACGTAAAAGTAATTTTTTTCGACCTCTGCTTTTAATACATCTGGGTTACATTCATCATCTAAGACAAATTTAATTTAAATAAACAATAATTATTTAAACTTTAAATAAAACTTGTTTTTTTACATTTATATTTGTGGCAGTAATCTCCACTAAGTCCTTCAGGACATCTACATTTACAATCATTCAATGGATCTGGATAACCACCACTTTTACAATGATAATTTAATCCATATTCATATCTGTTACATTCATAATTTATTGAATTAGAGGGCAGAAAGCTGTGGATATAATCTAATGTACCTAAATAAATTGAATTATTTTATTTTTTAACAGATTAGAAGGACTATTAAATTTTTTTATTACGTATAGAATTAAAAAACTATTTTAAATACATTTTCATTCTTACAATTAGATATTTAATTAATTAATATTCCTTACAATACAATCTATTAATAAGTTTTATATCCTTAAATGAAGGTCCTTCACTTTGTCCCATTGTGTTCTGGTATTGATGCATTAATGCAACAATTATAAATTGGCTAAACAAATATTTAATTATTTAAATAAATAGATGCTTTACCTTATGTCTTTATTTAAATAAATGTGTGACGGCGGATAATGCATAACTGACCCAAAATCATAAGGCATATCAAAATTTGATGTATTAACTCTATCAAACTGAGAATGCCAAGACTTAAATAAATTAGTTTAGGTTGTATTTTAATATTAAATATTAACCTTTACTAGGTTATCATAATGAATCCAAACAGAATCATCACGATCATTACGACTCTGTTCATGCTTAAATCCTAATGCATGCATAACTTCGTGAACAACAGTAGGAACCTAAAAAATATTTAAATTTTAAATTTAATAAAAATATAAATCAATTAATGGATTTTTTAATACATATGATAATTATTTTTTGTTTTTTTAATTTACATACAGAAATTTAGAATCATAAATATAGGGGAAAATTTAATAGAACCGTCGTAGTCTGTGAATCAAACAATGTCCGGGATTTTATTTTAGATTTTTACGAGCAACCTTTTATTAGATAAGTTTTCTTACCGAAGTGCATCCATAAAGGTCAATATTAATAGTGTGCTTAAAATAATCTTCTGATCTTCCAGCGGTTATCGACCAGCAGCCTTCATCTTTCAACTGAAACATAAAATGATGTCTATAGTCGTATTCATCAGAGCCTTTTGGAATTCGTTCAAACTTTAGACATGTAAGAGTGCTAGAATATACAAATATATGTATATATATTTTCATATTTAATTATAAATTTAAATATTTTTATTGCTTAAATATTTACCTTAATAAATTCAGGCCTTTTTCTATAATTCGCATCCACCTTTCTTAAAAAAATAAAATTCTATTAAATAAAAACAATAAATTTACAAACTTTCATTATACATATCAAAATCATAATAAATAGGCATTGGCCATAAGAATGACATTTCCTCTTTATCTTTGACGACTATTTGTCTTTTACCTCGTTGTTTTTGTTCATTGATGCTTCCGTTACAACCTAATTAAATAAATTTTAATTAAATAATAAGCATTACATTCTTTCTGTTTTTCTATAAGTTTCATAAGTTGTTCGTAACTAAACATAACATCGCCATCAAGGAGACGTTGTGTTTTATTTTCACATTCAGGAATTAATCGAGCATAATTACGTTGTAGATTCTCGCTTATATCTCGTTTTTTTCGTGATATTGGAGGAACAATAAGTCGATCATCAGTCTACATTTTAAACATTTTTAAATATTAAAATAATTTTACAATAGATGTTGGACGTGGCGGTCGTTTGCAAGGACAGGTTTCATACAATTCCATAAGTGTATCATTCGCATCTATGATTTTATTGTAGTTTTCCAGTCCAAGCGTATCACAATGATTAGGCGGACGTTCATACTAAATAATAACAAAAAATTAAAAATAAAATTAAAAAACTGACACAGCTAAATTGCTTTTCCATCGTTTCATTGTTTAGACGTAAATCTATTGCACTACTACATGCTTTACTTGGAACAGAATTAATTTCAAAGTCTGTAGGCAACAAAAGTTTTCCTTGCATATTCAGATCAGAAGCAATCATTGAAATAGCACCTCCCTTTCAATACAATTTTAATAAATAAATAAATTAAATATTTACTACAGTTTTTTCTAACAGAATTCTGACAATGAGACATTATTAATATTTAAATAAAATAAATACTAAAATATTCCCTCTCATTAAAATTACAACCTCATCAACAATTTCATGTATGTTTTTGTGCTCATAATTTGCAAGAATCCAACGTCCATAATCATAAACTATTCCATTCATTTCATCTTTTAAAATCAAAAAATTCAATCCATTACCTCCAAATTCAATTGAAAATAATAAAGCTTCATCTTCATTTGATGAAAATGGATCAAGGCCGTATTTATCTATTTTTCCAGTTACTTTAATTGTTTTGTTAAACTCCATTCTATAAATAAAAAAAATAAATAAAAGAAATAATTATTTATCTGAGTCCTACCTCACGGACAGGGACTATTCCGTGCCGCCGATTCCGTGCTGCCGTTTCCGTGCCGCCGATTCCGTGCCAGACAGTTCCGTGCTGGCTGATTCCGTGCCACCTCATTTTTTAATGGGCACGGAATCGGCCAGCACAGAAACGGCCAGCACGGAACTGTCTGGCACAGAATCGGCGGCACGGAAACGGCAGCACGGAATCGGCGGCACGGAAAGGTACCCCACCGCTACCTTATACACCAACTTCCTATACATCAACTTAACTAATTGGTCAGCTGGACATAAGGGTTAAATCACTTTTAACTGCTGATCTCCGCGGAAACTTGAGTCTATGGATATTTATTATTTACTCATTAGACCAAATGGCTAACAATAAGTTGATGCATAGGAATTTGATGTCATATATTTAATCTCTTACATTTGTGTTGAAAAAGAAAGTCCAATTACAACACCAACATCAAAAACAATAAAATACATATTATTCCCCCTTGTGAAGTCTATTCTTGTTGCACTAATTCTAAATTCAATTCCATGTTTTTCAAGTTTATTATTTTTATTTAAATAACAAGACTGAGCATAATTGCTTTCATTAATATTTTCTAGCTAAAAAATAAAAACAATATATTTTAATTAAATTAGTGTAATTATTGAAATAAATTTTTAGATTAAATAAGGGGTAGTGATATGCTTATTTAAAAGAAGCATGTTTCAGTGAAAATTAACTTCCCCTTAGTTTTCTTATAATTTCTTTTAAAATAAAATAGTATAGTTTATTACTTCATTGTCTGGTCTGGGAACATAACAGATTGACAGATTGACTGAATTCCAACTTTTAAATTAAATAATTATTAATAAATATGTATTAATTAAAGGGTATTAAATAAAGGAAATAACCAATAATATAAAACTTACTCTCTCATTCTGTTTTCAGTTCCAGATACTTGTATACATTCATCATCGTCAATATGACAGGCAAGGTTGAACAAACTTGTTCTAAGTTCAATACGATTTGTGACAAAGTCTTCTTTAGTCAAAAATTTATTCTGAAAAATAAAAACAATTACTAATATTTATTTTTAATTTATTAATTATTAAAAATAAATTAATTAATTAAAAATAAATATCCTACACATTTATTAGCTTCTTTAACTTCTCTTCCATTAAACTTTAACATTAAATAACATGACTTTTCAGGATATTCCATATTTATTAAACTCCTTGTATTATGATATGCAAAGTCTATATCTAATCCAAACAAAGAAATTGCTTCATTCTTTAAAGAATTAAAAAATATTTTAGTTAATTATTTAAAGCCTACAAATTAATAATTTTTAATTAATCCCCCCATTTCTCTAATCAATTAATTTAAAATTAAATTATTATGAACTATACCCCTTCAGCAATAGCCTGAAGACTGTCATGATTTTGTTGTCCTTTTCTTTCCTTTTTATCCAATAATAAATTAATTTTAAATATAGTATTTAAACTATAATCCAATTCTTCTCCATTAATATCCACAATTTTTGTAAAGAATGTATTTTTTATTAGAAATTTAATTGTAAATATAGGAATTAATATATCTTCTTTTAATGGAGGAATAAGAAGGCCAGTAGTTTCATTTATTTGTCCATAAATTGACAATGTTTTTTCAAAGGAGAAACTAGAAAATAATTAAATTAAATAAATTAATTAAATTAAATGAATACAACCCAAAATACAACCTTAAATACAAACTTAAATACAAACCTAAATACAAACTTAAATACAACCTTAAATACTAACTTAAATACAAACTTAAATACAACCTTAAATACTAACTTAAATACAACCTTAAATACTAACTTAAATACAAACTTAAATACAACCTTAAATACTAACTTAAATACAACCTTAAATACTAACTTAAATACAAACTTAAATACAACCTTAAATACTAACTTAAATACAACCTTAAATACAACCTTAAATACAACCTTAAATACAAACTTAAATACAACCTTAAATACTAACTTAAATACAACCTTAAATACAACCTTAAATACAAACTTAAATACAACCTTTTATATGAATAAAAGAAAATATAAGTTTTAATTAAATAAAACCTTTTATATGAATAAGAGAAACCAAGTTGTGCATGTATTTTATAAACAATGTTGTATTTATTAGTCTCAAGTTTAAATAAGATCCGGCGGGAACAAACACGCATCTCAACACCATGTTGTTCTGGTTTAATGCATTTTCTTCCATAATCACTGTATTGATTCTGGAGCTGAAAATATAAATAATTAATTCCCCAATCAATAGGTAATAATTAATTTAATAAAATAACTACCTTTATACGTAAATCTATTTTATCTGTATCCAATTTTGAGTTGTAACAGAGTTGAAATTTTGACCAATTATTATCACTTAAAATAATTAAATTAATTAATTTAATTAAATTTTCATACTCATCGCATTCTTTATTATAATTTTCATCAATTAATTTGCATTGTTTATCAACATCATTAATATTTATTTTTTGGTAAATTCCAGGGAGACAACCTAATTCATAAATGTTAGCAACCAGTTGAATTGAATGGGGATAGGAATAATGATAAGCTTTCCTTTCATAAAATCTCTAAAAATATAATTAATTTAATAGAAAATGCTAAAAGTTTATTAATTTATTTAAAATAAGCTGAAAGAATGGCTGACAAAGTTGCAAATTCTGTTCACTCTCTCTGTCTGCCTATCTCTTTTTATTCAAACAAATTAAATCAACCTTACCGTAATTCACTTTCTCTCACTCTCTCTTACATCAGGTTAAATAGAAAATAAACTTTAATTTAAAGTTTATTTTATTTTAATATCCTTTAGAGTCTCTTAAAATTTAATTAAATTACCTTATTTAAATGACATTTATTTATTAATTTCCAAAAAAATAATCTATTAGAAGTTGTTTTAATATCTTCAGGTAAATCAATCATTATATCCCATTTTAAAGCTAATAAACTAGCATAATCTTTAAACAAAGGCTTTGGAATAGCATTAATATATTCTTTATCATCCTTACTATTTTCTATTATTTTTCCTTTTTTTAAATTATTTTTAATAAATATTTAAATTAATTTAATTAAATACCTTTAATTGTTTTATTCTTCCCAAAGAGATAATCAAAAAGTTGTATTGTTTTGATGTTTTGTAATTCAACATTTTTCCTTTAAATAAATACAACTTGAATGTATGTTTTAAATGTTTTTGTGTTTTTCTCTAACTTTGTTTTGAGTTAAACAAATAGAGTCTAGAGTGGGTAAAATCAACCTATTTTCTATTAATTTAAATAATACAAGTAAATGTTGTATTATTTAATTAAGAGAGAAAATGTCAGTTTTCCTTATTTTAAATATATCTTTATATCCTAAATATTAAAGGGATTGGTACGTATTTAAATAAATATGTCCCCAGTCATAGTATTAATTAAATTACCCATCAGGGAATATATCTGCATATACAGTTAAATAATCCTTCTCTTCCTTAAATACAATTAACCCATTCCATTCAATGTTTTTAACATTTAAAAGGTTGGCAGTAGCAGCAGACTCATTTAATGAATTAATACAAAGTTTACTGTTCCCTGTCTTTGTTACTTCATAAGCCTTGTTAGGCTTAAAATGTTTCCCACCTCTTGAATGAGAAGAAAGTTGACTTTGATAACAGAATAAAATACTTAAAATTAAATTAATTAAATAAAAATACTTATTTACCCATTACAGCCAGTTATTTTCTCTTCAATAGGCATTTTATAACTATTAAAATTCTTCTCATTAATAACAAAAACTCCTTCTTTATAGTCAAACATTTCATCATCAATTGAACATTTAATATAATTTAAATAAATAATAAAAAATATAAAGAAAAAGGGCAAAAATATATTTAACATTTCTTCTAAATAAAAATAAATATATTAATTTAATTTAATTAAATAGAGTAGATTAACAAAAATAATAAACATCAACTAACATTTAATTAATTTTTAATAAACTATGTACACATCAAATAAATTCTAATTAATTTATTTAATTTAATGATGACTGTATTAAATTAATTTTTTTATTTTTAGACTTGTTTATAAAAGTCCCAAACAGAATTTATCAGATTAAAATAAAAGAGAATTAAAAAGAAATAATAGAAATATTTAAATAAAATAAAGAAAAAAAAGTTTAAAATTCTAAGGCTTTTATTTTAATATTTAGAATCTTTTTTTTTAGTAAATGCTTTCTTCGACCGTATAAAATTGTTTTTAATATCTTTTTAATGCCTAAGTTTATCTTTTAATTTTTAAGTTTAATTAATTATTTAATTTTTATTTTTTATAATTTTTAATGAAACAATCCTGCACATCAGATAACCCAAAAGTCCATTTTTAAAAATTATTTATTAAATTAATTTTTAAATTATTTATATTCCATGGGTACTAATTTCTTTTGTAAATATTTTTTTAATTTTAATAATTTAAATAAATAAAATAAAATTAAATATATTCATAATTTAATAATTAAATAATTATCTTGAACACTTATTTTTTATAATTAATTGGAATGATAGTTTCCTCCACATTTGGCGCATAAAACGTACTTTCTTTTTAATTAATTTGATTATAAATTATATTTAATTTTAGAATAAATGTTCTAAATTAATTAATTAATTTATATCAATTAATTAATTAATTCTGCTTATTTTTAATTTAATTATTTAACTTAAGATTAACCTCTGTTAGTAATACTGAGAAGAGAATACACATCCCAGTCTGAGACTAATTTTATTTTTTAAATAATTCTTTTTAAAGAAAAATATATTTATTTAAATAAAATTAATAATATTTATTTTATTTTAATTATTTTTAATCTCCCAATAAGTAATTAAATTAAAAAAAAATTGTTATCGTAAAATTAATGGCCGCCATTATTTTATAAATTCGCTCAGAAAAATATTTTTTAAATAAATAAATAATTAATTTTTTTCTATTGTTTAAAATTATATTTATTCAAAAAAAAATAAAATTTTAAAATCTGTCTATTTAATATATAATCGTTTAATGCTAGATGAACATAGGTGAATAGGAATGTTGGGTCGTTGTATTTTTTAATTAAAAAAAAAATTTAAAATAATTTAATAAATTAATCTTTTATTTTTTTTAACTTTTATTTAATTAAATTTTATTTATTCAAATTAGTTTATTTAATTAAAATTGACATATTATTCCAGTTTTTGCTTGTGTTAAAATTTGAAATTAATATTCACAATTAAATTATAAATAAAAATTTAAATTAAATAAATTTATAAATTAAAAGATAAATTGGGGAATAATTAAAAATAAAATTTATTTTAAGGCTTTAATAATTATAATTTATTTTTTAAATTAATTAAATTTAATTAATTTAATTATTAATTAAATAGTTTATTAAGCTTGAACGTAGAAACATTTTCCAGCAATTTTCATGAAAAGCATAACTTTTTTAGTTATTTATTTATATATTAATTCTGACATTTCATTAATTAATTAATATTTAAAAGAAGAAAGAAAAATATTTTTTATTAATAAAAAATAAATTAATTAAATTTTTTAAAATATTTATTTAAAAATTTTTTGAAAATTAGTCTAAATGTTCCTTAACATTTTAACTGGATCATATTATTCTTTTAATTACAAAAATGTATTTTTTAAAAGTATTTAATTTTAATTTATATTTAGAAATAAATAAATAAATTTAATTTAATTTAATTTAATTAAATGAATTAATTAATTTATTTAATTAAATTAAATTAATTAAATAAATTTAATTAAATGAATTAATTAATTAATTTAATTAAATTAATTAAATAAATTTAATTAAATGAATTAATTAATTAATTAAATTTAATTAATTAATTTCTATATATTTAATTTTTAAAAGTTGTTTACCATAATAGTCTCTCTACAGTTATCACTTCTAATTTTATTAATTAATGACTGTTGTTATTTAGCATTATAGATTGAATAATTTTTTAAAAAAATATTAAATTATTGTCAATTAAATTATTTAAAATTTAATAAATTAAAATTAATAAAAAATTTTTTTAAAGTAATTAGGTTTATTTAATTAAATAATATACATATTCGTTATCGTAATGATTCAGCGTAGCTTTGAGAGGTTAAGCCAGCTATCAAACTGATCGTTTATTTCATCCATTTTATTAATAAAAAATAAAAAATTAAATTGAATTTTATTTAATTATTTAAGAAAACAATTTTTAAAAATTTTTTTAAACAAATTTAAATAGTAAATTTATTTATTAGTTACAATTTTCAATTAAAAAACAATTAAATAAAATTATTTAATTTAATTTAAATATTTATTAAATTAAACTAAAAATTTAATTTAATTTAAAGCGTTTTTTTCTTTATGATGCGTCATATTTACATTAATTTATTCAGACATGTGAATTATTAATTTAATTAAATTATTTAATTATTTAAATTATTTATTTATTTATTTAATTAATTAATTCTATGTACGATTATGTGCGTTCCACATTTTTTGATTAAATCTTTTTATTTTAAATTAATTAATTAATTCTTTTATTATAATCTTTGCCTATTATTGAAAAGAATTCCTCTGTAAATTTTGTTGATGGAGTGAAGTCTACTGTTCAATTAAAATATATTTAAATAGAATTAAAATGAAATGAAATTAATTTTTTTTAAATTCATTTAAATTTTAACAATGTTAAATAATTTAAATATAAAATTTAAATATTAAATATTTTAATTTATAAAAATAATTAATTAAATTAAATTAATTAATTAATAAATGTAATTTCGAAAGCCTTCTACTACCTTCATTAGATATTTTCTTTAAACAAAATTTAATTAAAACATTTATTTGAAAAAATATTTATTTATTAATTAAAGCTTTTTTTAATTGTTATTGTTTCTTTGCTTCGTACAGACATTTTTTTTATTTAAATTAAAAAATTAAATTAATATAAATTTAATTTTAATAATAAAGTTTACTTTAAATAATGTTATTAAATAATATTTTAATTTTTAAATTAATTGGGTGATTAAACTTAAGTATTAATTTAGTTTTAAACTAAAAGGAAAAAAATTTATTTCTAATTGTAAGTATAATTAAAATCAAAAAGTTATTTAAATATTAAGTTTTTAAGTTTGAACTTAAAATATATTTAACCATCAATTATTTAGTTAAAGTTTTAAGTTTTTAAGTTTGAACTTAAAATAAATATTTAAAGTTTATTTAAATAACACTCTTAAATGAACACATAAAAAGCTTTTATAATTTAACTTTATCAACACAAAAGTTCTCATCTCTTTTTATTTCTGCCTTTAAACGGATGATTATAAAACACTTGAGTAGGTTTATAAATGCTTAAAATTAAATTAATTATTTTTTAATAAATATGTCCACATACCATTATTATTAATAATCCTAATTTTTAAAAATTTAAATATTAAAATGTTTAAATGATTCTCTATGATTAACAATTTTTAACTTGGATTCTTTTATTATCTACTCTTTTTAATTAATTTTAAATCAATTAAATTTAAATTTAAATATTATTTATTATTCATAATTATTTAAAATTTATTTAATTATTTTTATAATTATTTTTAAATAAATAATTTATATAAAGCAATATTTCCCTAAAATAAATATCGTTTATTTAATTAAATTTATTAATATTTTTAAATAAATTAATATTCATTAAATTATTATTAAAATAATAAATATAGACTAATGTTAAGTTTATTAAAATAAGAATATTTTTACTTAACATTTTATTTTATTATTTTTTAAAATTCTCTTTATTATCTTTTTAATGCTTAATTTTATTTTTAATTATTAAGTTAATTAATTAATTATTTAAATTTTTTTATTTTTTTATAATTTTTATTGAAACAATCCTGCACATCAGATAACCCGAAAGTCCATTTTTATAAATTATTATTAATTTTTAAATTATTTATATTCCCTGTGTACTAATTCTTTTTGTTGCATATTTTTTTATTTTAATAATTTAAATTAAATTAAATATATTTATAATTTAATAATTGTCTTCAACACTCATTTTATAATCAAATGGAATACTAATTTCCCCCATATTTAAGATTGTTATTTTTTAAAATAATAAAAACGGCTCGGTTTCTTTTCAGTTGGTGTTGGGCAAAAATCGTTTATTTTTTTATGTTGTTGTTGAAGTTCTTCATGTGTTAGTGCATAATCAAACCTTTTCTGTCCTTCTAAGTTCTTTTAGTGGTAAAAATGTTAATTCTTTGTCCAGGTAACAACATCATTAATTTATTCAGACATGTGAATTATTAATTTAATTAAATTATTTAATTATATAACTTATTTATTTATTTAATTAATTAATTAATTTGATGTACGATTATGTGCGTTCCACATTTCTGGATTAAATCTTTTTGTTCTAAATTAATTAGTTAATTAATTTTTTCTTTTAATTTTTACCCATTGTTGAAAACAATTGCTAATTTGTAAGGTAAATGTGTTGGCGGCGTGAAGTATTCTGTTCTATTAAAATATATTTAAATTAAATTATTTAAATTCGTTTAAATTTTAATAATGTTAAACAATAAATATATAATTTAAATATTTTAATTTATAAAAATTAAATTAATTTTTAATTAATTAATAAATGTTAATTTCGTAAGCCTTCTACTACCTTCATTAGATATTTTCTTTAAACAAAGTTTAATTAAAACATTTATTTTTTAAAAAAATATTTATTTATTAAACCTTTTTTAAATTACTATTGTTTCTATGCTGTGTGCTGACATACATATTATATTTAAATTTTAATTAATTAAATTTAAATAAATTTAATTTTAATGATAAAGTTTACTTTAAATAATGTTTTAATTTTTAAATTAATGTTAATTTTTTTATCGCTCCTTTTTTCTTATAAAAAATTAAATAATTAATTCTTAGTAAATTAGCTAATTATTTTTGTAATAAAAACCCTTAATTGAAAAAATATGTAGAATAAAAAAAATTATTTAGTTGAGTAGGTTATTTTAAATATTTATATTAAATTAATTAATTAACTTAATTAAATTTATTTAATAATTAAATTATTTTCTTTTGATGTAAGTAACCCTGTCACCAATAAATTTTTTTCCACACTTGTTTATCAAAATAAAATTTATTTAAAAAATGTTTTAATTAATTAAATATTCTATTTACACCTTTATTTAATTTAATAATTAAATTATTAATTTAATTTTATTTATTTGATTTTAATTTAATTATTTATTTTATTTATTTTTTAATAAATTAAATAAATTTCGTTCTAGGTGCATTAGGAAGGATTCTGTTTTTCTATACATAAGGATAATAAATATATTATTAATTTTACTTAAATATTTCTTTTTTAATTTAACAGTTAAATATTTTATTTTATATTTTTAAAAATAATTATTTGATTTTTGAAAACCCGATCCTTTTCTGTTTTCTCCAGTTCTTTTTTCAGACAATCTGTTTCGTAGTTTTGCTTTGAAATTTTAACTGATTTTGTTAAGTTTAAAACTTTTTAAAAGCATTTTCACAATTATTTTATCTTTTTACTTTCTTCTATTAAATTAAATTTTAAATTTAAATAGAATTTTAAATTTAAATAGAATTTTAAATTTAAATAGAATTTTTAGTAATGATTTTTACGATCCCAAACAAATGTTTTTTTAGAATTGTTTAATTTTTATTTAATAAAAATAATTTAATTAATTAAAATAAATAAAAGAATTAGACACTCTTTGTTCCTGACTTTTTTTCCACTTAATTATGTATTAGGAATGTTATTATTATTTTATTTTTAAAAATTAAATAATTGATTGTTTCTATAAATTAAGAATTAAATATATTTTAATTTAATTTAATTAATTTTAATTAATTTTAATAAAATAAATAAATAAATAAATAAATAATTAATATTAATAAAATTGAATTAAATATTATTTTTTAATTAATTCTTTTTTAATAATTTGTTTATTTTTAATCATATTTTTAAACACATTTTCTAATAATTTCATTAAAAAATTTTATAATATTTTTAGTATAATTATTTTGACAAAATGTTTCAAAAATTTAAAAAAAAAAGGATAATGAAAATTAATTATAAATAAATTAAAAAAAAAGTTATTCAAAAAACCAAAAAATATAATTTTTAAAAACGTAAACAAAAAGTTATATTCAAACGAAAAAAACAACCCAAAAAAAACAAAACTCAGAAAAAACTAGTTTTGTAATCGATTAATTATTTAATTTGAATTATTTAATTAATAATTAACAATTTTATTTTTAAAATATTTTATTAATATTAACTTATGAAGAAAAATAATAATTTTATTGAAAAGTAGGGGGATTTTTATACTAAGAGAAATTTCTTATTTTGATTAATTATATAGATAAAGGATTTAGTATATTTATTATATTAAGAAATAGGATAAATATAGATATTTATATAAAAAAGTAATAATAAAAAAGTAAAGAACTAGTTCTTTAAATATAATTTTTTGATTTATTATTTATTTTAAATTATTTATTTATTTATTTAATTAATATAAATATTAATATTTTTAATTTAATTTAAAATAAAATTTTAAATTTTTAACAGTTTTTTAACTATGACTTTATTTCTGTTTTACTAAAAATTTAATTTTGTTATGTTTTATAAAAAAATTTTTTTTAGATATATTTAATGGTACTAAGAAAAAAAATGCCTGATCTAAATTGCTTGACATATTTCTTAACATCTAGGAAAGTTCCAACATAATGTATTGTAAAAAAATTTTCAATAT
This sequence comes from Meloidogyne exigua, assembly GCA_018905775.1. Taxonomy (NCBI): domain Eukaryota; kingdom Metazoa; phylum Nematoda; class Chromadorea; order Rhabditida; family Meloidogynidae; genus Meloidogyne; species Meloidogyne exigua. The sequence goes on along the minus strand of JAGUQR010000009.1, from coordinate 1,695,110 downwards.
TTAAGCTAAAAATTAATTTAAATTAAAAAAGATATTTAAATTGTAAAGAAATAAAAATTTAATTGTTTTATTTTTAATTAAATTAATTTTTATTTTTTCTTTTAATTTTGGTTTGTAGAAGACGTATTTTTTGTTTTCTATAAAAACTGCGTATTCTACTCTGGTAGGGTTAATAGTCTTCTTTCTATTAAATTTAAATAAACTTTTTTTTCCTTTTAATTTTATTAATTTAATTTAAACTTGACTAAGTTTATTTAAATTCTACTTGAATATATTTAGATGAGCATACACATGCTATACTTCTGTCCATCTTTATTTAATATTTAGACACTTTTTTTTTTAATTAATTAATTAATTTAAAAGATTAAAATTAATTTATTTATTTTAATTTTGTTAAAATATTAATTAAAGTTTATTTTTTAGTTAAAATAAATTTTTAATTATTTATTAAATAAATTATTATATTATAATTAAATATGTGCGTGTGGACATGTTAAGCTGAATAAATGTTTCCATCGAGTTTATTTATTTAATTGGTTAATTATTTATTTAAATAAAATTAATTTAAAATATAAAATTAATTTATTTAAAATTAAAAAATAATTTTATTTTTATAAAAAAAATATATGTATTAAATTTAATTGAAATAAAAAATGTTAAAAAACCTTTTCTAAGAATCTTTTCTTTATTTAATTAAATTTTTAAAAATTAATCTAAAGGTTAAAATTAGAGTAGGGCAAACCGAGACCGAGATCGAGACCGAGCCCGAGATTCTCGGCCTATTCTGCATTATCGGTCTCGGTTTTACAGATCTCGGTCTCGAAACCGAGACCGAGAATCTCGGCTAGTTTCTCGGTCGAGAAACGAGACTGACTAAAAATATCAAAAACTTTAATATTTCTTAAATTTAGCAAATTGTTATATGTAGATTATCATTTATCTAGCTGTTTTTTTCTATTTATTTTACTTTATTCATTTTCTTGGGCTATGTCTGACATTTTGAAGTATTTTAAAAACTTGCATCATCTGCGAAATGCAAAATTTGTTCGAATAAAAGGCAATGGAAACATGGATCACCCAATGGACTTTTGAGGCATATGGAATTATTTCATTTTTCTGAATTCCAAAATTAAAGGGAAATAAGTGAGAAGGAAACTTAAGTGAGCAGATTTGTTAAGTACAATCCTAGAAAAAATTTTGTTAGTAAAAGCAAATATGGATAGAATTTCATTGGCTCCATCGATAGAAGCTGATCCTGATGATGAAGGTTATTCAGCAGAAGAGTTAGGAGAGGATACGGAGGAAAATATTGATTTTTAACTTATTTTTTCGAAATAAACTAAAAATTTCTCTTTCTCGAATTTTCTCGGTTCTCGATCTCGGTTTGATCGAGAAATGTTCCTCTCGGTCTCGATCTCGGATTTTGATTCTCGCTCAATCTCGGTCTCGGGTTGACCGAGACGAGTCTCGGTTTGCCCTACTCTAGTTAAAATAGAAATTATTTTTTAATTAATGTAGGAAGTCAATGATAATATTCCTTAGCATTAAGTATAAATATATGTATATAATAATTAAATAATTAATTTTTTATATTTAATTAAATATAAATTACTTAAATATATAATTATATTTTTAAAAAATATTATTTAATTTAAATAATTTAATTAAAACTAAATAAATAATTTAATTAATTAAATTAACATTATTTATTTCAATTTAATAATTAATTAAAATTTAATTCTATTTTAAACATCAAATAATATTATTTAAAAATAATATTTAATTTATAAATAATTAATTAAAATTAAATATTAATTTTTAATTAATTAATTATTAAACAATGTTCTCATGACTTCTCGAATTAAATGGTAATTAAACATTTTAATAATTTTAAAATAAATTTTTTAAGAATTAAAAAAGTGTCGAGTTTTAGACTCGTTAATTAAAATAAATTATTTTTAAAGGATTTATTCAAGTTTAAAATAAATTAAATTATAACAAAACAATTTATATTATTAATCTTTTTTATTATTATTAAGGAAAAAGTGTATGTATGAGAGAGCGATCTGTTTAAAGCCTTTATTTTTATTTTTATAGTGGAAGCATTGGGATTATTAAAGATAAAATCTTGGGAAATTTGATTTTAAATAACTTGGGAATTAAATTGAAAGATTATTGATTATAATAAATAAATATTAATTAATTAAATTTTAAATATTTTTTCTATTCGTTTCGCGACAAAAGAAATTATTATCTTAGAACTTAGTATTCATTTATAAAGTTTTTAAATAAATATATTTTTAAAATATAATTTAATTAAATAGGTATTTTTAATAAATTAAATTTATTGACATCTATTTTGTTTCAAAATGTTTAAATTATTTTAATAAATATAATTAATAAATTAATTTTTAATTTATAAAGAAAACATTGTTTAATTAAATTGTTTTTAAATGTTGATGTATTTTGTTGCGTAGTTCGTTGATGTTGACGAAATAATATAACTTTTTATTTAAATAAATTTAAATTTAATTATATAGTTTAATTAAATTAAATATTGTTCTTAAAAAGATTTTATCGCTTTACTGAGAAAATAAATAAATATTTTCTTTAAATTAAATTAAGGAACTCTCAAACGAGACGTTGCCTATCATTTTAAATATTTATTGTTCAATTAAAATTTTAATTAATTAATTAGAATAAATAAATATTATAATCAAAAATTACTGATATTTTTGAACATTTTGTTAAAATAAATTAAAACAAAACAAATTTAATAAAATTAAATAATTTATATTAAAATAACCAATTTATTTAAATTAGTAAAATAAATAAACTTGAAGAAAGGTTTATTTATAATTAAATGTTTAATTTATATTTTAATTAAATTAAATTAAATTAATATAAAATAAATATTTTTTTAAATTTAATTGAAGCTTGTCAGTATTTATAGTTTGACTATTTTTTGCCGCTCTGTCTTTTTTATTTTAAAAAATTAAATAATTAATCATTAGTAAATTACTAATTATTTTTGTAATAAAAACCCCTTAATTGAAAGAATCGAATAAATTATTTAGCCGAGTACGTTAATTTAAATATTTATATTAAATTATAAATTAATTAAATTAAGTTTATTTAATAATTAAATTATTTTTTTGATGTGTTCATTAATTCTATCTCTTAGTATGCGTTTGCACATTATTACTTAAAATTAAAATTATTTAAAAAATGTTTTAATTAATTAAAAATTCTATAAACAGCCTTTATTTAATTTAATAATTAATTTAATTTAATGATCTAATTATTTATTTATTCATTTAATAAATTAAATAAATTTTGTTTTAGATGCTTTAGAAAGGATTCAGTTTTCATAACATAAGGACTCCAAATTATACAATTAATTATTGCTATGTTTTTTAAATATTTTCTAAATTAAATTAATTTTCAATATCAATTTAATTAATTAATTTATTTAATTTATTAAAAGTAATTAATTAATTTATTTATTAAAAGAAAATAAATCTTTAATATCTTAATTAATTTTTAATTCTGTTTTTTGACTAGTTGAAATACTCAAGTTTAATTTCAGCGAAGTACTAATTCTTCAAGTTTTAAATTCTATTTTTAAATATCAAATTATTAACATATTTATTATTAAAAAATATTTTAATTTTATTTCTTAATAAGCAACTAAAGAATGTAAAAAAACATATACTTTTTAAAAAAAGTGTAGCAAATATTTAAAAATCTAAAAGATGTTCAAAAAACGAATTTGTGTAATTGTCTGAGTAAATGAAAGTTTAGGGCTTACATCCAAGCCTTTTTTTTAAATTAAAATAAATAATTTATTTTATTTAATTCCAATTTTTGTAATTGAATAGAAAAATATGGTTTTATGGCTACATTTAAAATAAATTTAGTTATTTAAATTAATTAAAATTATAATTAAATAGTTTTATTTAAATTAAATAAATTTTTGAAAGAAGATCTGTTAGTACGTTTTTTCCTCTTGTAAATTTTACTTTATAGTGTCGTTTCCAAATACATAGGCAATAGATATAATTCCTTTTAAATAAATGTTTTTTTAAATTAATATTAAAAACGGTAATTAATTTAATTTTATTTAACTATTTAATTTAATAAATTTAAACAAATCAAATACAGATTATTTTAAAAAAAATTGCTTACTGCACTTATCAATTAACTATAAAAATATATTTATTTAAATACTTATATATTTAATTAATTAAATTTAAATTAATAAAATTAAATAAAAGAGGGGAGTAAAGTAATTATTTAATTTTAATTAATTAAATAAAAATTAATATTTAATTAATTTTAATTATTTATTTATATTAAGATATTTGGGAATTTCATTATAAGATCTTTATCGCGTACGCGACACTCCCGCCTCAAAGTTTATTTGGGCGTAGGCGGAAAGTTAAATTTGATGGAATTTAGCGGAACGGGGATGGTGTGGAAGGTGGACGGGATAATAATTTTGTTTAAAGGTATCGGTTTAGGTTCATGACATTATTTTCCGATAAAGTAATATATTTCACGGGTCAACGCTGAAAGCCTACAAGACATTTGGTCATTATTACTTATCGATAAAATTAAAAATGAATTAATTTTAGTTAATTATCGAAATAATTTAATTAAAATTTAATTAATTTTTAATAAATAGGCTATGAATAATAAAATATAAATAAAAATAGATTAATTTATGTTCTCGATAATCCCTGTTAGCAAATTGGTTTAATCTGATATTTAATTTAATAATTATATACATATTCATTTAAAGTATTTATTTTTATTTAGATTAAATATATTTAAATATAATTAATTAATTTTATTTTAATTAAAATAAATAATTTAAAATGTTTAGTCAATTAAAATTGTTTTTATTAATTTTAAATTTAATAGTTTAATTTTTATAATTAAAAGAATATTTGTTAATAATTTTCTTTTTATTTAAAAATAAAAGAATTTTAATTAATTAATATAAACATTGTAATTAATTAATAACATGCTGGCCTTGTCCTTTTCGTCGCACGGTATAAGATCCTTAACTTTGTTTAATTATTATTTAATTAATTTAGGATTTATTTTAATTAAATAAATAATAATTATTAATTTTAATTAATTATTTTAATTAAAAGAGTAAAAATTAATTAAATTAATTTTAATTTATATTTAATTATTTAAATAAAAAATAAATTAATTATATGTATGTAGAAAATAATTATTATTTATTTTTATTAAAATTATAAAAATGAAGAACATACCCAACATGTCATTCTTTTCTAATTTTAATAATAAAAGATATATTTTATTCTTTATTTAATTAAATTTTTAAAAATTAATCTAAAGGTTAAATTAGAAATTATTTTTTAAATAATGTAGGAAGTCAATTATAATATTCCTTAGCATTAAGTATAAATATATGTATATAATAATTAAATAATTAATTTTTAATATTTAATTAAATTAATTAAAAATAAACAAATAGTTTATTTAATTAATTTAAATTAATTTGATACGCTCCTATCCATCGAATCAGATTTTATTTATTGTTAGTCAAAATAACAATTTATTTAATTAATTGTAATTATGCTTTTTCCTCTATTATTATTAATTTAATAAAATTTATTTTATCAATGTTTGAGAGGGATTTTCAATTTTCGTTATTTCATCGGTGATTCTACACATACTTTCTTGACAATTATTGAATTAAATTAATTTAATTATTATTTAATTAAATTATATTTTTATTAATTAATTAAATAAAAATAAATAAATTTAATTAATTTATTTAAATAAATAATTTATTGCTAACTACAATAATTATTAGATACTTTGTTTTAGATTTTAAATTTAATTTTAATGTTAATTTTAAATTTATTATTTCTTTTTAATTTTATTTAAAAAAAATCCCAAGTTCATCTTAAATTTATTTTGTGAATTTTGTTCTAAAATTTATTTTAGATTTTTAAATATTTTTTAGGCTAAGTGTAAAACACACATTTACACCTGTGTATTTTGTTTTCGTTTAACGGCCTAGACCGGTATTTGCAGAGTGGTATATATTGCTGGTTATTAAGTATAATTAAGGAATTATTAATTAATTAATTTAATTCAAAATTAAATTAATTTAATTAAAATAAATTCAGATTTTATTTTAAAAAAGTTTCCCTCTTTCAATTTCTATTAGAATTTAATAATTTTTATTAAAAATTAATTTTATTTAAATAATTATAATTTAATTAATTAATTTGTGCGCGTAGCTTTTTTGTGGGTAGGACATCTAATATCAAGAGCAACGGACTCTCCATTATCTGAGCCATCTTTAGTTATTTAAATTTTTAGATTTATATTTTAATAATTATAGTTTAAATTACCCTCTCTATTTCCACACATGATTCACAACTAAAACTTATTCCCACTTTATCCAAAATTGGCTTTCAAAAAATTGTCGATAATAATTAATATTAAGTTGATTAATATCTTTTGAATTATAAATATTCACAGTTCAAGATTTTTATTTAATTTAATTAATTTTATTTATTTATTAATTAATTTAATATATTTTAAATAAATAATTATATTTATTTTAATATTAAATATATTAATTGCCATTTTGATACTCGACACTTTAATTCTTCTTTCCATTAAATTATTTAATATTTATTTTTATTTAATTTAAATAAATATTTATTTCTAAAATCTTTGTTCAATTAATATTTTAATATTTTCTTCCTTTAAATAGAAAAATAATTTTTTACTATGTATAATAATTGTTTAAATTAATTATAAATTATTTAATTAATTTATTAATTATCAATTTAATTTATTTAATTAATTAACATAATGATCTATTTTTAAAAAAGTTTTCTGTAATTAAAAAATATTACCAGGACGCAATCTTGTATAATTCTTCTGTTGAGTGAAAATGAATATTAAATAATAATTATCCAAAAATAAATAAAACAGAATTAGGAGGTTTTTAACATTTATATTTTAATTAAAAAATAACCATTTATTTTTTTTTAATTTTAATTAAATTTAATTAAAATATAATTTAAACATTTTAAATAATTAATTTTTAATTAGGCGTTTCTATTGCCTTCTCCTGTGTATTCCATGTATTTCATGTGATGTTAAACATTCAAATCTTTTTTAATCATTTTTAAAGTATTATAAAATAAATTAATTTAAAATTTCCACATTTTTTCATATTATGACTTTTTTATAATAATTAAAAATATTTTTTTTATAAATTAAAAAATAATTAATTAAGAAATACAAATAATTACCATTAAAGTTAAATAAAAAAGTTTATTATTTTTAATAAATAAAAATAAACTTTAATTAAATATTTATAAATTATTTATTTAAATAATAATTAATAAAATTAAATAAATAATTATTTAATTATTTATTTAATTTAAACTATTATATTAAAAATAAAATTAATCTGTTTAATGCTGAATTTATTTTAATTAATTTAAGAATCATATATTTTTATTATTTGATTGTGTGACGTTTTAATTCGGTTTTTTTGGAAGTAAAAATAAATATAATTAAATTAAGTCATATTAAGATAGGCATTAATTTAATTTAATTAATTAATTAAATAATTATCTATGCTTAATTATGTTCTTGTAATCATTTATTTATTAAAGGCTTTTTAATTTATTTATTTTATTAAAAATTATTTAATTATTTATTTTCTAATTTTTTAGTGTATTATTAAATAAACTGGTTGTTAAACTAATTAATTAAAAAATAAATTATTATTATTTTGTTAGTATAAATTTTTTAAATTAATTAATTAAAACCTCGTTAGTCTTGTTTAAGAATTATACAATTTTAATTTAATTAATTTATTTATTGCTTAATTAAACTTATAATTGAATTAAAAATTTATTTAAATGTGTAATAAAATATTTATTATTATTTAAATAAATTAAAATAAGATTAATTACTTTTAATTTAATTAAATAATGCAAATAATTAATTCCAGAAAAGGTAAAACGTTAGTTTTTTTCTACTCCTTTAGAAAATAAACTAATTAATTTAAATGCATCTCTCTTAGATAACTGCATTTGGTCCTCGAAGTTTATTATTTTTAATTTATATTTTAATTTATTTTTAATTAATTTAATAAGTATTATTTATTTGTAAATTATTTAATGTATTTAATTAATATGCTAATCCGTTGACGAAATCTACCTTAGATAAGTTATAAAAAATGTTTAAAATATATATGGATGTATGTGTGTAGGAATTACATTTATCTTTAGAAAATCGATATTTCTGTTCCCCACATTATTTTAAGGTCCGCCATTAATTAATAAAATATCTTATTTGATAGAAATGGCTTTTTTTCATGGTCTTGTGTTAAAAATAAATATATTAAAGTTTAATTATTTTTAATAAATAAATAAATATTTTTATGTAAAAGAAAATATTAAACTTAGTCATCAAGTTTATTTAAAATTTTTTATTTAATTTAAATAAATAAGCCAAGTTTATTTTTGCTTGTAAAAGCATTAATAGCTTCAAATTTTAAAAAATGAATTTAAATGTATTTAATAATATAAATAATTATTTTTTTTTAAGTTTATTTTGCTGATCTCACCATTAGCGTATCAATATTCTTTAAATTTTGATGTTTTTTATTTTAATTATATTTATTTTTTAATTAAAAATTAATATTTTGTAATATTTTATTTAATTATTTCTTTAAGTATGGAGAATGTTAAAGGCATAAATAAATTAATAGTCTCCACATAAATAATGCCGTATAAAATATTATTCTCTGGCGTGGGCAATAACCTTGAACTCTTTAACTATCGACGGCCATTTTGTTCCAGATAACCATTTTGAATCCCTGAAAGACAATCTGTAATTAATCAATTAAATTAATTAATTATTTTCATCAATATATTAGATATTAATTTATTAAATTAAAATAATCTTTTATTAGAGAAAATTAAATTAATTAAAAAGCAGCATTTTTTGAAATAAATAAATAAATAAACAAATAAACTTTGTTTCATTAAAAATGTTTAATTATTTTTTATTTAAATTTATTTAATAATATTAATAATTATTTTTTCAAGTTTATTTTAATGAGTTCACCATTAACGTGTATCTATGTTCCTCTAGATTCTGATGTTTTTTTTTAATTTTATTTATTTTTTAAATGTTATTTATTTTTTAAATGTTATTTATTTTTTAAATTTTCAACCCTTTAAATATTTAAATCAAAAGCAAATAATTTTGTTCTCTCTTTTTAGTGAAGGCGTAGATTAAGATTAGTAGTAATATGTGGGATCTCTGACGCTTCTCTTCGCTTTAACTAAAATACATTAATATATGATACAAATAGTCAGTCGTACGTAGCAAAGTTTATTTTTTAAATAAATTAAATAAACTTGGTTTTTACTTTTATTTTAAGTTAATTAATTAATTAATTAAAATTAAATTTGTTGGTGAAGATTTTTTATGAAAAATGTTATTCATTGGTAAACGACACACTCAAATACTCTCAGCATAATCTAGATAAAAATACTAAACTTTTTAGATAAAATTTTTATAAAAAATTTCCTAGTAAAATTCGCTAATTTAATGATTATTAAAAAAATTGTAAAAACAAATCAAGTTTTTATTAATTTATTCTCAACAAAATTGCAATTAAATTAGAAAAAGCTTATTATTGGGTAATTAAAATTTAGTTTGGGATAAAAACGTTGAATTAACAAAAAAAAAAGATGGGCCGGAAAAAATGATTTATTTTTATTATTTATTTAAAGGAATTTATTTTTATAAAAAACTGGGAAAAATCTTTTTGTTTTTATGTAAGGCAAAGGTTGTGTATTGAAGAAAACTTTTTTATAAGTATGCAGAAAAGGGGAAGGAATTAAAGGAAATCGGTTAGGTCCAAAGAGTAGATTTAAAACAAAGATAAGGTGGGAAATTGGATTAAATTAAATAAATAAATAAATAGTTTTTTAATATTAAATTAATTAATTAATTAAAATCCTTTTCGTTTCGCGACAAAATTCCTAGTATGTAAGAATATATAAAAATAAAATAAACCAATCTAGAAAAAGGCTCTATTTTGATTTATATAAAATTATTTATTGGTATATTTATTTTTTAATTTAATTTTTTAATATCAATTTAATTAATTAATTTATTTATTTATTTAAATAAAACTTTAATATTTTTAATTAATTATTTTAGTTTTTATCTCTTGCTTCAACAATTTCATCTAACTTTAGCGAGTCCTATATCTTCAATTGTTAAATTTAAAATTTTATTTTTAAATAATTAAATATTTAAAAATATTTATTTTTTAAATTCATGATTTAGTTTCAGAACAAAAAAAATTCTGAAAAATAAAAAACAGTATAAAATCAGAATTAAGTTAAAATTAAATTACTTTCAATTAGATTAAATTAGATTTAGATTATTATTAAATTTTAATTAATTTTTATTTTATTTTTTTTTTTTTATATGTATATATGTATATCCTCTGGTTCGTCAAAAGGAACATAAAAGTTTTAATACAAATTTTCATTTTTTCTGTTTTGCTACACCGGGCTCTTAATTTCTTTTATTATTATTTATTTATTATTTTCTTTTGTTTTTTTTAATTTTTGAATTTTATCTAGAATATTTTTAGTTTATTTTATTTAAGGCAATATTGAACGCTATTGCATAATTTAAATATTTATATTAAATTTATGAATAATTAAATAAATTTATTTAATAATTAAATTATTTTTTTTGATCTGTTAACTTGTCTTGGTATGATCCGTAAGTATTATTATTATTATTTTTCCTTTCATTTATTTAATTTAATTAAAATAAATTAATTTAATTAAAATATAAAAATAATAATTAGCGGCCCAAGAATCATACCCATACACTGCAACTACTTGAACATCATTTCCAAATCCAAGAGACAAAACAATATGTCGCATCGGTCAAAAGATCTTCTTAGCGGACCTCAGAAAACATATGTGACGTGTCCAACTACATTACTAAATTTTTAAATATTTTTTTCTTTTTCTATTTTAAAAGTTTATAAATGTATTAAATTTCGTTTTACGTGCTTTAGAAAATATATTGTTTTTCTAAATAAGGACTTCTTGGATGTAAATTGTGCAATTAATTATTGCTATGTTTTTTTTTAAATATTTTTTAAATTTAATTTAATTTTTAATATCAATTTAATTAATTAATTTAATTTACTAAAAGTAAGTGATTAATTAATTAATTTATTTCTTTACTAAAATAAAATAAATCTTTCATATTTTTAATTAATTATTTTTCATGTTTTTTCACTGGTTGAAATACTCTAGTTTAATCTCAGCGAAATACTAATTCTTCAAGTTTTAAATTTTATTTTTAAATAATCCAATTATTAACATATTTTTTATTAAAAAAATATTTTAATTTTTTTTTTTAATTTTAAACAATTTAAATATTTAAATCAAAAGCAAATAATTTTTTTTTCTAAAAATTTTTTTAGTAAATTATAATAAATTGGAATTATTGTTTGAAGACTGTTGTGTGAATAATTTAATTAAATTTGAATAATTGCAGATTTCATTTTAAAAACCCACGCTCATTCGGCTTAGCAGAATTTATTTATTTTATTTAAATAATTATATAATTAATTAATTAATTAATTTAATTTTAATTAATTAATTATTTTAATTGACATGGATATTTTTGTTTGCTTTCATTTTAATAAAGTGGATTATTCAAATGTATTTATTTTAATTAAAAATTTAAAAAAATTATTATTTCTCCTTATATAAAAATAATAATTAAACTAATTAATTAATTATTTTAAAAATAATTTTATTTTTTAATTTAATCAGTATATTTTTATTTTATTTTATTTAAGGCAATATGTTAACATACTGCAAGTAAATTTAGACATTTATAAAAAGGGATAAAATAAATAAATTTATTTATTTGTTTATTATCCTCAATCTTTGAATTTTGCCAGAAAAAATTAAAAAATATATTATTTTAAAATTTATTTAAAATTTATAATATACTGAACAAAATTAATTATTTAAATTAATTTAACTTATATTTTAAAAATAATTAAATTAGATTAATTTTTAAATTAAAAATTAAATTAAATTTTTTAATAAAATTTAATTTAATTAATTAAAATAAATAAAAGCAACTAACATGCTTTTTGCAATAAACTTCTTCGCTTTATTTTTTTCAATTATTAGGATATTATTAATTAATTAATTTAATTAAGTAATAAAATTAAATAATTGATTATTCCCTTGTTGTTTAAAATTATTATTTATTTAAATTTTATGATAATCTATTTTTAAAATTATTTTTATTTAATTTAAATATTTTATTTTTTTAAAAGAATATTATTCGTCTACTAATTATTTAAATAAACATTTTAAATGTTTAGGGTATTATACATTTAAAAAATGAATTTTAATTTTAATTAAATTAATTTTTATAAAATAAATAATAACTAATATTTATAAATTTAAATTAAATGTTATTTTTTAATTAATTAATTAATTTAGGTATATTTATGTTAGCTGGTAGTGAAATGTTGGAGTAAGAATAATAATAATAACGAATAATAATAATAATAATTAAGAAAATTGAAACCGAAAAAAATTTTTTAATTCATTTAAAAATTAATTTTAATTATGTTCCTAAATTCAATAATAATTGTAAGCTAAAATTAAAAATTTATTAAGGGTAAATTCTTTTATTTAATAATAGGTAAAAGGCATTATTTTAATTAAATATTTCATTTAAAAGTATTTGCTTTTCTATATTGCATCTTGTGATTATCTTTGCAATAATTAGGCGAAGCTGAGCAGTTCGTACCAGAGTTGTTACTTATAAACATGCCAAACGATAGTCACGTTGCTTTTCTTCACAAATAGTAAATAGATAATATTAATTATTTAACTAAAGTTGTATTATTATTATTTTTTATTTAATTTTGTATTTTATTATTTAATATATATATACATATATTCTCAGCAGAATAAATTTGTGGACCATCTTCAATATCTATTACCCGTTAATTCAGGGTGCTCGACGTTTAACTTTTGAACAAACAGCTTTTGTTCAACTAGTACAGCTACCATTTATTAAAATATTAATTAAAAATATTTTATATTAAATTATAGAATTAAATTTTTTTTAAATTTATTTGGTTTAATTTTAATATTTTTTAATGTTTCAAAATGAAAAAGTATTTTAATAATAACTGGATGTACTTAAAGAATTAAATTATTATTATTGCGCATTTATCCCGTCTGGAGCAAAGTCGTCATACCTGGATTCGCGCTCCTTTTACTCCACCAAACGAGTTGCTCATCCCCGTATGGAAAACATTAATTTATAAATTAATTATTAAAAAAAAATTTTTTTTTTCAAGGTTTAAATAGTTTAATTAAATTAATTTTAATTAAATTAAATTTTGGTATATATTGGTGATTATTAATTATAATTATCACTCCATCATTTCGTATTAGAATTTTGTATTCAATTTTTTAGGTTTATTTTATTTAAATAATTATATATTTAATTAATTAATTAAATTTTATTTAATTAATTAAATATTTTAATTTACAACTTGTTTTGGATGATCCGTAAGTATTATTATTATTATTTTTCCTTTCATTTATTTAATTTAATTAAAATAAATTAATTTAATTAAAATATAAAAATAATAATTAGCGGCCCAGGAATCATACCCATACATTCCAACTACTTGAACATCATTTCCAAATCCAAGAGACTACAATTTATTTAATTATTAATTTAATTTATTTTTTTAATAAATTTAATTAATTTCGTTTTAGTGCTTTAGAAATTTAATATAAATTCTTAATTGGAGGATTAAAGTTAAAAATAACCATAAGCGAAAATAAATGTTTTATTACTATTTTCTCTATCTAATAAACAAAAGGCTGGAAAAAGTAATAAAATTAAATAGTTATTTTTAATTAATTAAATTTATGGACATCTATTTTTTTTAAAATTATTTTAACAGAAATAATTAATAAATTAATTTTTAATTTATAAAGAAAATTGTCCAATTAAATTGTTTCTAATTGTGAGTTCTTTTTTTTTTTAGCCGTGTTTGCTTACTAGTTTTATTTATTTATTTATACCAAATAAAAATTTCATTTTTAAAAATTTATTTCTTTTGAAAAATTGATGAAGCAAGCAAATTTTGTTCGCAGTTTTATAAGCTGAAAACGTATATGTAGTCAGTAAGAATTGTTTTATAAATGGAAAAATTCGCTCTACATCAACTGAAGTTATTGGTGTAAATTTGAAAAGTGAAATTACTTTCCATATCAAAATCATCAAGAAATATATAAATAAGCTTTGTTTCATTAAAGATGTTTAAATATTCTATTATTATTTTTTTTATGTCTGAGAATAGATACGAATTTTACCATTATTAAGGGATAAAAAAATTAATTAAAAAAAAATAAATAAAAAAAAATACAAAGTTTAATTAATAAATTAATTTATTTTTAGTTGTTTGTGGATAAAAAAATAATAAATTATTTAATTGAGTAGGTTAATTTGAATATTTTGATTAAATTTATAAATTAATTAAATAAATTTATTTAATAAATAAATTATTTTATTTTGATCCGTTTATAGACACAATCTCCCAGAATGGTTTTCCATAATATTACTTAAATGAAAGTATTTAAAAAATGTTTTAAGTAATTAGGTATATATTCTATATACAGCCTTTATTTAATTTTTTAATTTATTTAATTATTTATTTAATTAATTAATTAAATTAATTAATTAATTAAATTAATTAATTAAATTAATTAATTAATTTAATTAATTAATTAATTAATTAATTAATTAATTAATTTATTTATTTAATTTATGTAATTTTTAAATTAATTAAATAAATTTCGTTTTACGTGTTTTAAGGTTAATAAAGGATATTGATCATCATGAATAAGGTTTTCCTTTGATTTAGCTTATAAAATTAATTATTGGAATTTTTATTTTTTAATTTTTAATTAAATAAATAATTTATTTATTTAAATAAAATATAACGTTTGTATTTTAAATTAAATATTTTTGTTTTTCTCTCTAGCTTGAAACACATTACAGCCTAATTTCGGTGTGTCCTATCCGGATTTTTTGTGGGGCGCTTAGGTTTTTTGGGTAAGTATATCTATCTTAAGAGCAACGTACTCTACATGTGTCTGAGCCAATGTTGGTAGATGTCACACCATCCTAGGCCGTAGGTTACTTTCCCCGGGGTTAATAGGAGTAATTTTAAATTTTTTAATTTAAATTTAATAAAGAATTTTTAAATTTATAAATTTATTAAAATTTATTTAAGTTTTTAAAAATTTATTATTTTCTAATTAAATTTAAAATTATTATTAAATAAAATTTATTAAAATTCCAATTTTAAGTTTTGGGCAACATTTTCCTTTTAATATAAATTTAAATAATTAAATATGTGTTTAAAAAAGTATTTATAATCGCTTTGTAGTTTTCTTTTATTTTCGCAATGCCTTTGTTTCCTTCTTGGAAGTATGTGTGTAGGTTGAATTAAATTGTGTATGTAATAATTCTTTTCATATATTACAGATTTTGCTTATCTTTTAAATTTAAATAAATTAAATATATTCATAATTAAATAATTATCTTTAAAACTTATTTTTATTATTAATTGAATAGTTTTCTCTAAAATTTGTGGTAGAGCGTATACTCTTTTTAATTAATTTAATTCTATATTATATTCTAATTTTAGAATAAAATTTTCTAAATAAATTAATTTATTCATTTATTAAAATAAAATAAATCTTCAATTATTTTATTTTTAAAATTAAATAATTAACTGTTTCTATAAATTAAAAACTAAATATATTTTAATTTAATTAATTAAAATTAATTTTTATAAAATAAATAATTATTAATATCTATAAAATAAAATTAAATATTATTTTTTTAATTAATTAATTTTATTGAAGTTTATTGTAATTGTTTGAGGTGGAGTCGTAATGTTTTTAAGTTCCTAGAACAAATAAAAGTTTTCTAAACTTAATAAAATTAAAATAAAATTAATTTATTTTAATTAAAAAATAATGTCAAAATATCATTTTGATCTATTCTTATTTGATTAATTCTTTTTATATTAATTTAAATATTTATTTATATTAACTAAAAATTTAATTTTATTAAATGTCTCCATGTATTATTGTATTGCCGATGTAAATATTGTTCTTCTTGTTCTTCTTAATGAAAAACGTGGTGATTTTATTTAATTAATTATTTTTAATAAATTTAATTTTTAATTCTAAATGTTTTTAAATTTGAAGTGTTAAAATTAAACTGTAATATAAATTTTTAATATCTATTAAAACTTCAAATGGAATTGACAATAATTTTTTATTCATTTTTTTCTTTAATTTTTGTAAAAAATTAATTTTAATTAATTATTCCAATATGCTCTTGTTTCAATAATTCGATTCTGTAGTATAATTGTTTCTTGCTTTCATAAGGCATCGTTCCAATCGTTAGTTAAAAAATAAATTACCCAAATGTTATATACCCAAAAGGGTGGACACTTAGTTATTAATAAAAATGGGAATAAAAAATGTTTAAATACAAGAGCTGCTTTGACATTTTTCTTCGTCCATTTGAATTAATTTTAATTAATTTATTTATTGATTAATTAAACTTATTTAATTTTTTTATTAATTCAATGATGTGTTTCAATGCTGAGTTTGCTTTTTCAAACAATGTCTAAAAATAGGTATTATTAATTAATTAAATTTATAGACATCCATTTTTTTTAATTTTTAAATTATTTTAACAAAAATAATTATTTATTAATTTATAAAGGATAGATACATTGTTTAATTAAATATTTTTAAATGTTGATGCATTTTGTTGCGTAGTTCGTATACTTTTTTTTCATCAAAGTCATATACATTTTTATTTAAATTAATTTATATTTAATTAAATAGTTTAATCAAATTAATTTTAATTAAATTAAATATTGGTATATATTGGGGTGTTAATTATTATGATTAGGGAATTATTAAAAAATTTATTTAATTTAAAATTAATTATAAAATAAAAATTTAAACCTAAAAAAATATTTTTTAAATTATTTTAAAAATTAATTTTAATTATTTTCCTAAATTCAATAATAATTGTAGGTAAGATTAAAAATTAATTTAGTGAAAATTCTTTTATTTAATAATAGGTAAAAGGCATTATTTTAATTAAATATTTCATTTGAAAGTATTTGCTTCACCATATTGCATCTTGTGATTATCTTTGCAATAATTAGGCGAAGCTGAGCAGTTCGTACCACATTTGTTACAATATAAACATGCCAAACGATAGTCACGTTGCTTTTCTTCACAAATAGGAAACAGATATTATGTTCTTGTAATCATTTATTTATTAATGGCTTTTTAATCTATTTATTTTATTAAAAATTATTTAATCCTATCGTGTAATGTTACCCTTCTTAGCACTTAAAAACATTCAGATGATAATTTTTCCTAATTTTATAATTTTTATTTTTTAATAAAATAATTTGTAGTGTTTACTCAGGTCTTCCTATGTTGTTTCATGATTCTCAATTAATATATTTATTAATAAATAAATAATATTAAAAATAAGTGAATATCAACTTCTAATTTTTTCAGTCATAATTTCATCAGAGAAACATTTTATTATTATTTTCTAAATTTAATATTAAAATACTTTTATTTTAATATCAATTAATTTTAATATACCTAATTTAAAATAATATTTAATTTAATTAATTAAAATAATTATATATATATTTGTTGCATTAAGTGAACAATGTAACCATAGAATATTCACTTTTCAGTGAGTATTCCACATTTATGAGTACTTTTCGGTTTAAGGGTATTGCAAAAATCCTGACCTTAAGTCAAGTGTTGTGTAATAATTGTTAGGTAAATTAATGTTATTAATTGTTAAATTTATCTATTTATTTTTTACATTATTTGATAAATAAAATTTAAAAAAAATTTTAATTAAAATTAATAATATTAAATGAATTAATAAATACATATATGTAGTATGTAATTAAAAATATACATTAATTTATAATTAAATAATTAAAATTAATTAATTGGGTCTTAGAATCGTGCAGGGTTAACTATTGTTGTCACTACATAACTACATATTCTATTTTTTAATTAATTAATTTAATTAAATTTTAATTTAAGTTTAATAGTTTAATTAAATTTAATATTGGTATATATTGCTGGTCATTAAGTATAATTAAGGAATTATTAATTAATTAATTTAATTCAAAATAAATTAATTTAATTAAAATAAATTCAGATTTAATTAAAAAAAAAGTCTCCCTCTTTCAATTTCTATTAGAATTTAATAATTTTTATTAAAAATTAATTTTATTTAAATAATTTAATTTAATTAATTAATTTGTGTGCGTAGCTTTTTTGTGGGTAGGACATATAATATCATGAGCAACGGATTCTCCATTATCTGAGCCACAATTAGTTATTTAAAATTTTTAGATTTAAATTTTAATAATTATAGTTTAAATTGCCCTCTCTATTTCCACACATGGTTATCAACTAAAACCTTCTTCCCACTTTATCCAAAATCGGCTTTCAAAAAATTGTTGATAATAATTAATATTAAATTTTGTAAATATTTTTTGAATTATAAATTTAAATATGTGGTGGACATTTTGAGCAGACTCTTTTTTTACTCTTATCATCGTAATTTATTTGATTATTATTTAAATAAAATCAATTTAAAATAAAAAATTAATTTATTTAAAATTAAAAAAAAATTTATTTTTATAAAAAAAATATATTAATATTAATTGAAGTAAAAAATGATGAAAAACCTTTTTTCTTAAGAATATTTTTTTTATTTTATTAAATTTTTAAAAATTAATATAAAGATTAAAATAGAAATTATTTTTTAAATAATGTTGGACGTCAGTGATAATATTTCTTAGCGTTAAGTATAAATATACATAATAATTAATTAATTAATTTTTAATATTTAATTAAATTAATTAAATATATAATTAGGTTTTTTAAATTAATTAAAAATAAATAATTATTTAATTAATTTAATTTAATATTATTTATTTTAATTTAATAATTAATTAAAATTAAACATTAATTAATTAATTATTAAACAATGTACTTATGATGTCTTGAATGACATGTTTAATTAAACCATTCATTTATTTTCTCATAATTCTTTATGAATTAAAAAATAAATTATTATTTCAGTTTGGCATTCATTTATTAATTTATTAAATAAATATATTTGTAAAATATGATGTAATTAAATACGTATTTGTAATTAAATTTATGGACATATATTTTTTAATTATTTTAACAAATTAAATTATAAGTAATAAATTGATTTTTAATTTATAAAAAAACATTGTCTAATTAAATTGTTTTTAAATGTTGTAGCCTTTTTTTTTTGACATAGTGATTTTTTACAAATTTAAATTATATAAATTTTTATTTAAATTAATTTAAATTTAATTAAATATGTAGTTTAATTAAATTAATTTTAATTAAATTAAATATTTATACATAGTTGTAAAGACAGGAGTCTTTAATTAAATTTTCATTCGCAAATAAATAACAAGGCGAATTAATTTAAAGTATGTAAATTATTTTGAATTCTCAAATTGGGTAATTAAACAATAAATGATTATTTCTCAGTTAAGGATAATTAAACAATATATTAATCTTATTATTATTCAGAAGAAGCTTTATTTATTTTTATTTATTAAAAATGGAAAAAAAATTATTTTTATGTGTTTTTTATTTTTGGACTTTTTATTTTATTTTTTTAGTAAATATTAATACTGTTTTACTTAACGCCAACTAAGATGCGATCTAATAGGTTTTTTCCTTAATTCAATAATTATTTAAATAAATTTTAATTCTTTTGATATTTGTTCTCCACATAATGAACTTGGATATTTACTAATTTTAAATAAATAATTAATTAATTAATTTTTATTTTAAAAAATATAATGTTTAGTGGTGCCCATTACAGGCTTAAGATAAATAGATATAATAATAATAATTATTAATTAATTAATTTCTTTAATTTAAAAACAACTAAAAATATTTAAACAATTTAATGCGAATTTTGCTTTTTTCAAACAATGTTCTATTCCTTATGTTGAGAAATCTTCTAAAATATTTTTTAATTAATTAGTACTTTAATTTTATTTTTTAAGATTAAAATGAATTTATTTTTTATTTTTTAAGTTCACATACAGATAATTCATCCCTTTTGGTATATTCTTAAAATTAATTAATTAAATAAATTAATTAATAAATTAATTAAATCTGTTATTTGGTAGTTCATTATTTAAATATTCTAATATTTCATCTAATTTATTTCATTCGTACCATAGTTAATTTTTATATATTTTCTAAACCTTCAAATTAATTTAAAATTAAAAAATAAATTAACATTTTTGTGATTTTCATCACTGCCTTTGTTGAAGTAAAATAATCTATTAATAAATAATAATTAATTATTTATTTCTAATAAATTAAAATTTAAAAATAATTTAAAATAAATTATTTTATTATATCTAAAATTAAATAATTAATTTATTTTATTTATTTTTTAAATTAATTAATTAATTAAAAAATAATTAAATTAATTATTTATTAAATTTTTTAATATGTACATATATGTAATTTAAATAATTATTTAAATTTGTTTGAAGATCCATTATATTTACGTTGTGTTTACAGTTATAAAACTTTCTAGGTCCTCTTTCAAAGTCGATGTCGCGTGAATGAATTCCTTATTATTGGCTAAAATTATATCCGCGTCTTCTATTAAACTAAGGATTTGCTCTCGATAAGCTAGGGACTTTTTTCAGAATTAATAGAACATAAACGTATTAATAATATGCTGCCAATCAGTTTTTTCGTAGCATTTTTAATATTATTATTTAATTAATTAAAAATTTATTTTAATTAAATAAAATTAAATTAATTATATTTATTAACAATTATTTTAATTAAATTAAATAATTAATTTATATTTATTTATTTTACTTAAAAATAAATTAATTAACCAAAAAAAATATTATTTTTTAAATATATTAAATTATTTTAAAAATTAATTTAATTTAAAAAAAAATGTAATTATAGTTATTATTAATTAATTAAATTTATAGACATCCATTTTTTTTAATTTTTAAATTATTTTAACAAAAATAATTATTTATTAATTTATAAAGGATAGATACATTGTTTAATTAAATATTTTTAAATGTTGATGCATTTTGTTGCGTAGTTCGTATACTTTTTTTTCATCAAAGTCATATACATTTTTATTTAAATTAATTTATATTTAATTAAATAGTTTAATCAAATTAATTTTAATTAAATTAAATATTGGTATATATTGGGGTGTTAATTATTATGATTAGGGAATTATTAAAAAATTTATTTAATTTAAAATTAATTATAAAATAAAAATTTAAACCTAAAAAAATATTTTTTAAATTATTTTAAAAATTAATTTTAATTATTTTCCTAAATTCAATAATAATTGTAGGTAAGATTAAAAATTAATTTAGTGAAAATTCTTTTATTTAATAATAGGTAAAAGGCATTATTTTAATTAAATATTTCATTTGAAGGTATTAGCTTCCCCATATTGCATATTGTGAATCTTTGTAATAAGTAGGCAAAGCTGAACAGTTCGTACCAGAGTTGTTACTTATAAACATGCCAAACGTTGGTGCAAGTTTTCTCTATTCAAAATTTGGATATTATTAATTAATTAATTATTTAACTAAGGTTGTATTATTATTATTATTTATTTTTTATTTAATGCTGTATTGGTTTATTATAATTTAATAAATTTAATAATGTTATTTTGTCTCCTATTGCCCTTGAATTATTCAGTTATCAAATTTTAGTTTAAAAAATTTTATTTATATAATTTTAAAGTTGATAACTTATTTCCTTGATCTCAGCTATTTTTCTTCTAAGTATCCATAACTGTTATTTTTTAAAGCAGTTATATATAAAATAATTTATATGAAGAAAAGATATTTTAATTTAAATATAATGTTACTCTAAGTTATCGTAGATCTCGACTTAACGAGTTGGTTTAATATATTTAATTTAATAATTTATATATTTATTAAAAAAAATATTTTTATTTAAATTAAATATATTTATTTTATTTTAATTAAAATAAATAATTTAAAAAGTTTAGCTTGTAGTCCCAGTCTGAAATTCCTATCCCTTCTCATAATTACAACCTTTCTTAATTAATTTAATTAAAATAAATTATTTGGCAATTTAATTTTATTTTTGTAATCGATTAGAGAAATAATATTTGTAGCTAAATTATAATAAAATAGTTTTATTTAAATTAAATCAAATATTTGCTAGTCACCTACTTTCTTTTGAAGATTCAAAAAGTATTTTTTTTTAAAGCATATGAGCGGCAAAAACCTGTATTCTTTTTTGCAGGTACAGAAATAACCTATTTTATATTGGAATAAATATTAAAACAAAATCTAAACCGTCTTTCTTTAAAGATTAATAAATTGTTATTTTTAAGGTATTTATATATATAAGTAATTAAATTAATTAATATAAAATATTTTATTAATTTTAAATTTAAATAAATTGATTACTCTAAGTTCTCATCATAATCTGATGTTACACTGTTTCCATTCTATATTTAATTTATTAATTTATATATTCATTTAAAGTATACATTTTTATTTAAATTAAATATATTTAAATATAATTAATTATTTTTAATTAAAATAAATAATTTAAAAAGTTTAGTGTTATTGTCCGAAAAGAAATTTGTGATAATTTAAGAAGTTGTTGCATTAATACATTTACAGTTGTATTATTATTATTCATTGATTTTGTTTCAATTTGTTTTTTAAGATTATAAGACGTTGCTTTAAATTGTGAATAAAAAATTTTAATTATTTAAAAGTTAAAAATTTTTCACTTATTTTGTTATTATTATCTTTTATACTGTTTTCATTTGTCCCATCCTGTAATTAAATTTATATATAGAATATATAATTTTTATAAATATAAAATTTTTAAAAAATTATTTATGCTGAAGCATATTTAATTAATTAATTAATATTTAAGAAAAGAAAATATTTTTTTTTATTAATAAAAAATAAATTAATTTAATTAAATTTTTTAAAATATTTATTTAAAAAGTTTTTGAAAATTACTCTAAAAGTTCTCTAACATATTAACTGATGGTACTACAACTCAAAGCGGGTCTTCATTTCTCATTTTAGTTTGACGGGGAACCAAACAAATATTTGTGGAGTTAACCATTAACGTATATGATCCTCTAGATTTTGATGTTTTTTATTTTAATTATATTTATTTTTTAATTTTTCAGCGATTTAAATATTTAAATCAAAAGCAAATAATTTTAATTGTTAATCTCTAAAAACTTTCAAACTAATATTATTCTACGAATAATTTATATTTATTTATTTAGAAAAATTTGAATAATTTTATAAATTTTACTGTTTAAGTTATAAAAAAAATAATGATAGAGAAGGAAACCGTTAAATGATTTTTTAACTGTATTTATATGAAAAAATATTTCAGATTAATAAACAAGATAATAAGTATTATTAATAAATGAACGGAAGAGAAATAAAATAATTTAGATAATGATAAAAATTTTAAACGGAAATGGAAATTTAATGATGTAAAAATAAAAATACATACATGTTTAATAAAAATAAAAATTTTAGAAATGTAATTATGTCGATTTTCGACAATTATTTTTATTTATTTTACTTAAAAATAAATTAATTAAACTAAAAAATATTATTTTATAAATATATTAAATTATTTTAAAAATTAATTTAATTAAAAAAAATGTAATTATCCGTTTTTTAAAAATTCTGATGTTTTGTCTATTTTATTAATAAACATTAAAGCTTGTCGCTAAATCCAAGGATATTTTAAAAATAAAATTTAAAATTAATTTATTGAATATGCGTCTAGTAGAAACACAAATTGCGAAAAAAGAATAATTAAAAGGTTATTTTTTAATTTTTCCAGGGGAAGTTTATATAGGGGATTGGAATCAGAAACACTTGTGTTGGGTGTCTGGGGGTAGTTAAAGGTTAGGTCGGGATAATTAGTACTGGAAGTAATATGAAAAAATCCGGGTAGGACTGTAAAGACAAGTCTAGTCTTTATTTAATTTTATTCACAAAGAAAGATTAAAGCGAATTAAATCAAAGTTTGCAAAGTAATATTAATTCTTAAACTTGGGTAATTATGGGTAATCAGACAATATATAATTAATAAAACTAACACTTGGGTATTTAAACTATATATTAATATTGTTATTATTTAGAAGAAGCTTGGTTTATGTTCTATTTTTATAAAAAAGTGGGAAATTTTATTTTTTATATATGTTATGATATTTTTATGTTTGTGTAGTAAAGAAATTTTACTTATTTTTAATATTATTTATTAATAAATAAATAAATAATACATATTAAAAATAAGTAAAAAGTAACTTCTTGTAGTTCTTCCCCTATATGATTTTCATCTGAGAAACATTTATTATTATTTTCTAAATTTAATATTAAATTAATTTTAATGTACATATGTAGTAAATAATTTAAAATAATATTTAATTTAATTAATTAAAATAAGTATATACGTATTTGTTCCAACTATAATTTTTACAACCCAATGAAACCCATTAAATAACTTTTTTCTATTTTTATTAAATAATTTTTTATTAATTAATTAATTAAGGCGATGTAGACGTTTAGTATGTAAAGTCTTCTCAGGTATAAACAATGTTATTTTTGTGTTGATGTTGTTGTTGCTAATATTATTTTTTTATTTTTATGTTCAATTCTTCTCCATTTAACATATTTAAGTAGATTATATAAAGACAAATGAAGCATATTTTTATATTTAATTAAATTAATTAATCATTTTAATTAAAGAAAATTAATTTATTTAATA
This sequence comes from Meloidogyne exigua, assembly GCA_018905775.1. Lineage (NCBI taxonomy): Eukaryota > Metazoa > Nematoda > Chromadorea > Rhabditida > Meloidogynidae > Meloidogyne > Meloidogyne exigua. The sequence goes on along the minus strand of JAGUQR010000009.1, from coordinate 1,670,001 downwards.
AATTAATTTTTTAAATTAATATAATTTTCTTTTTTGTTCTTTATTGCATTCAAACCAATATATAATTTAAGATTAATATTTACTTTCATATTTATGTAATTTAAATATTAAAAAAAATAATTTAAATTCTTTTTAGATTTTGTTACAGCCTACATCTTAAATCTCTGAAAAATATTTTTTTAAAAAAAAAAATATTTATTTAAAAATAAATAATAAAAAAAATTAATATTATTTATTTATTTTTAATCAATGGAAAAAATTAATAAATATCCTTTTAAGTTAATAAAAAATTTTATTGGATAAATGTTTTGTTTAAATAATTTTTTAAAATTATTTAAAATTAATTTAAATAAATAATTATATTATTAAATAAACTGTTTTTTAAATTAATTAATTAAAAAAATAAATTATTATTAATGTTATTATTAAAACATTTTTTTAATTAATTAAAATCCCACAATGTACTGGTGTAACTAACTGGTTCGTTTCATTAAACTTTTTCCAGAAATGACATTAAAGGCCAAAGAAAATTAATTAAAATTTAAAACTTTAAGGAATAAAAATAAACTTGAAAATATTTATAAACTTTAAATTAAATTAATTTCAATTTTTATAATTAATTTGAAAACAAAAAAAATGAAAAAGTTCTTATTTAAAAAAAAATTAATTTTATTTTTTGTTTACATTTCCATTTATTAATACAATGATGTATATATTTACAGATTAATTTTTTTCTGGATAATTTATAGTTTTTAAATTAATTTAATTATTTCTTTAAATTAATTTTAAATTCATTAAATTAATTGAAAAATAATTTAATTTTAAAAATAAAATAAAAAAGAACTTTTATTTATTTAAACAAAATAATTAATTTAATTTATTTGAATATTAAAAGAGATGTCGATTTTTTCTGCTAGCTCCGGTTGACTGAAATGTCAAAAAAGCAGTACTTTTTAAAAAAAGTATAGCAAGTATTAAATAAATCTAAAAGTTATAAATACATATAAAAATAATAATTAAACTAATTAATTAATTATTTTAAAAATAATTTTATTTTTTAATTTAATCTAGTATATTTTTAATTTATTTTATTTAAGACAATATGTGATCTATATTGAATGTATGTTTTGCATCTTGAAAAAAGCATAAAATAAATTTATTTAATTGTTTTTTTACATTGCAGTCTTTGACTTTAGCTTCTAATAAATTAAAAAAAAAAGTATATATTAATTAAAAATTTATTTAAAATGATATACTGAACATATTATACAACTATTGATGTTTAATATTAAAAATATTATTAAAAATGTCACCAAATAATTCAGCATGAAAACTTGGTATTAGTAAAGGATCATATTTTGATTAACTGGGTTTTTATTAACTTCATATTTCACTTGACAATAAATATTCTTTTTAAATTAATTTTAATTAAATATTGGTATATATTGTGGTGGTAGTTATTAATTATAATTAAAGAATTATTAATTTATTTATTTAATTTAAATTTAATTAATAAATAGAATGAAGCTTATTCCATTTCTTTTATTCTTCTTTCCTTAAAGTGTTATTTTTAAAGCATTTATTTAATTAATTTAATTAATATAAAATATTAATTTTAAATTCAAATAAATTGTTTACTCTTTTTCGTTATAATCTCTTGGTAAATGATTGCTTTAATATGATATTTAATTTATTAATTTATATATTCAGTTAAAGTATACATTTTATTTAAATTAAATACAATTAATAATTTTTAATTTAATTAAAATAAATAATTTAAAAGCTTTAGTTTTATTGTCCAATCTGAGATTACTTTCCTCACAAATTACAGCCTTTTTTTTATTTTTAATTAAAATAAATAATTTATTTTATTTTTTAAACAAAATAAATATTTTTTTAATTTTATTAAAATTTTTGTAATTGAATAGAAAAATATGATTTTGAACATTTTATATGATGAGGAATTGTATAATTCAAATATTCATTTAAAATAAATTAAGGAATTATTAATTAATTAATTTAATTCAAAATTAATTTAATTTAATTCCAAATTAAAAAAAAAAGTCTCCCTCTTTCAATTTCTATTAGAATTTAATAATTTTTATTAAAAATTAATTTTATTTAAATAATTTAATTTAATTAATTAATTTGTGTGCGTAGCTTTTTTGTGGGTAGGACATATAATATCATGAGCAACGGACTCTCCATTATCTGAGCCATCTTTAGTTATTTAAATTTTTAGATTTATATTTTAATAATTATAGTTTAAATTACCCTCTCTATTTCCACCTATGATTCACAACTAAAACTTATTCCGACTTTATCAAAATCGGCTTTCAAAAAATTGTCGATAATAATTAATATTAAGCTTTTTTAATATCTTTTGAATTATAAATACTTAAAATATTAATTAAAATAATTATATACCTATAGAATATTTGTTCCATTGAGTGAACAATGTAATAATGAATATTCACTTTTCAGTGATTATTCCACATTTATGAGTACTATTTGGGGTTAGGGTATCAGCCAAAATCCTGAACTTAAGTCAACCACTGAAAATTAAAAAACTGAAATGTTAAAAAAATAGGTTAGCCTCTTTAAGTGTATAACTTTTAATTTTAATGAATTTATTTATTGCTTAAAAAAACTTATATAATTTTTTATTTATTCAATTGATGTGTTTCAATGCGAATTGTGCTTTTTTCAAACAATGTTCCATTTCATATGTTAAAAATGTTCTAAAATTTTTTTTATTAAGTAGTACTTTAATTTTATTTTTTAAGATTACACCGGGGAATTAATCAAGAAAATACAATAATATATAAAATAGGTATATTTATTTATTTTATGTTTTGTTTTATTTAATTTTAAATAAACTAATATTATACCCTTTTTATGATTGGATATTTTGAAATTAATTAATTTAAAACATTTTTATTATTTTTTAAATTAATTTATTTATTTAATTATATATAAGAGTATTCATTTCGATATATATTTTGAAATAAACGATCCACCTTTTTTTTGTTGTCAAGGTAGTGAATCTTGGTATTTTATTTTTAATTTAATTAATTAATATACATAATGTTAACTGAAATAGCAATTGTAATTCATGTCACCTTTTTTCATTATAAGGTTATTTAATTAAAATAAAGTTAATTTTAATTTTTAATAATATTTGAGTTTAATTTATTTAACTAAATTAATTAATTAATTATTAAAATAATTTTAATTAACATATTTAGATTAAATTATATTTTTTAAAAATATTAAACATTTTATTAATTTAATTTAAATATTATTTTTTTAATTTAACAGTCGTTAAAATATTTTTAAAAATAATTATTTGATTTATTGGGTGACTTTTATGGGTTTCCAAAATTGGTTAATAGCTCATTATTTTCATAATTATTTAATTTATTTTTATATAAATTGTTTGTTGGAATATTCGAGGTTATATTTATGATTTTCATCTCATTTATTAATTTAAAATAAAATGCCTATATATTATTTAATTAATTAATTTAAATATATTTTATTTTATTTATATTAATACACGTACTGCTTAGTTTCTTAAGGCTATATATTAAACTAATTAGCAATTTGATTCCTTGTAGTTCGTATAATATTAAAATATATTCCACAATTAATACCTTCTTTAGCTAATTAATTTAAATAATTTTTAAATAAATAAATTAATTATTTAAATACTTTAATTATTTATTATAGAATTACTTTAATTAATTAATTATTTTAAAATTAGGGTTGATTATTAAACAATATTTTTATTTTAGTTTAAAGTTTGGGCGGGGTATGTGATTGTAAATGTGAGTAGTATTGGAATTTTGTGCAGGTTCTAAATTAATATAATTTTAAATTAAATTTTATTTTTTAAACCTTCTATTTTATTTGATTAAATTAAATATTAATTATTTAAATGAAATAGAAAAGAAATCAAATTTAGAAAATTTTAAATTAAAAAATATATTTAATAAATGTTTTTAAAATAATAAATTAACCTAAATTTAATTTTAATATTTTTAATAAAATAAAACTAATTCAATTAAATAAATATAAACTTTTAAAATTTTTTAAATATTTTTTATTTTATTAGCTAATTTATATTTGTTTAAATAAATTAATTAAAAAATTTAAATATTTTTGAATAGGTATTTTTAAATTAAAAATAAATTTTAAATATTAAAATACACCTGAAAAAATAAAAATTTAAATATAAACGAAAAAATAAAAAATAAATAAAATTTTTAAAAATTTTAAAAATATTTTTTAATAGTTAGTTAACTTTTTTAGAACCATATTTGTCTTAATTCCTAGATTGCCTAATTAAAATTAATTCAAAAATTTTATATTTTAAAAAATGTATTTTTTAATTAAAAATAAAAATATTTACAAAAAAAAAAGTTTAAAAAATAAACACATATTAAACGTATTTTTGATATCTTGGAGGTGTCGAATTTTATTAATTAACCGCACGATTTTAGTCAATTAATTTTTAAATTTTATTTTCTTCCTTTTTTAGTTCTACATCATGAAGAGAATTATATATTTTTAAAATCTTTTTTTATAATTTAAAATAAATTGGTAGGTTCACATTGCATAAACTGTCAATACAATAACATCATTGTTGTTTTAAAATTTCCTTTGCCAAAAAATTTTGATTAATATTATTTTAAATGGGAGCAGGCCAGTGTACCGCAGCCCAAAGTACCGCAGCCCAGTGTACCGCGCCCATTGTACCGCAGCCCAATGTACCGCGAGCCCAGTGTACCGCACGCCCAGTGTACCGCAGCCCAGTGTACCGCAGCCCAGTGTACCGCAAGCCCAGTGTACCGCACGCCCAATGTACCGCAAATTAACTAAGCAGTTAATTTGTTTGAAAAACTTCAATAAAAAAATGTTGGGCGGAATTATTTCAAAACAAAATAGAGAAAAATTTTCTCATGATGGATATGTTTATGTCCAGGATCGAGTGAGCAGTGATGGAATGAAAATTTTTTGGCGCTGTGACAGACGCAAAACAACAAGCTGCAATGGACGAATTCATACGACATCTGGTGAAGAACGAACCTTTTTGAAAATGATAACTGCACATAGTTGTGCTGGATTGGGTGATGCTGCTAGAGTTGAAGTTCAGAAGGTGGGTTTATCTTGTTTATTTATGCTTTGGGGTTCTTCAAGTCTTTTTGACATAAATTTATAAGTTTTTTATTTTAGGTTATGAGTGTTATTCGTCAAAGGGGTGCTTCGACAATGGAGAAACCATCGCAAATACGTTCAATGGCTGTACAAAATTTACCAGTAGCAGTTTTGGGTAAGTAATTTTTACATACATTTTTCAAATATAAGAATAAATTTAAGGGCAGATGCCTAGTACTAGTGCAAGTAGGAAACAAGTTCAACGACAGCGTCGAAAAGAAAATAATGCACTTGCTAGTCCACCTACACGTGCTGAGATTGTTTTTACTGAGCAGTATATGTATCGTGAAGTAAGTTTTGGTTTTAATAATTTTTAGGGTTGAAAATTTTTTAAATTATAGTTCAATGGACAACAAGAACGTTTTTTGCTTGCTGATAGTGGTGGAGACAACAGAATACTTGTTTTTGGTAGTGAAAAAAATGTTAATTGGTCACAACAAATGGAACATGTATTCATGGATGGTACATTTTCAGGTTATTTTATAATAAATATCCCTATCAAATTATTTTATTTTAGTCTGCCCGCCTTTATTCCATCAATTGTTTATAATCCTATCAAAAAGGGGTGGATTTGTATTTCCTATTTTGTTTTGCCTTTTACCTGACAAAACCGAACTATCCTACACGCGTTTATTTACCCTAATCAAAGAAATGTGGCCCCTTTTCTCACCCAATTCAATCTCTTGTGACTTTGAACGCGCAATCCACAACGCTATCCGAACCTCATTTCCCGAGTCCTCTATATTTTGTTGCTTTTTCCATTTACGCCAAAACTTACGTAAGCACATCTCCCAATCGAATCTTTTAAATTTATATAATAATGATCCCGACTTTTCAATGAAATGTAAAATGATTATTGCACTTGCGTTTGTACCCGAACCTGATGTTATTAATGCTTTAAATATATTAGAACATGAATTAGACGATCGTTTTGAACCCCTCCTTTCATGGTTTGTATCCACCTATATTGGCCGCATTCGCGGTAATGGTACTCGTGCTAATCCCATTTTCCCCCCTTCACTTTGGAATGTTTATAATCGAACTATTTTATCAATTCACAGAACAAATAATTATTCAGAAGCATGTAATAGAAAAATCAAACGTGCTTTAGGAATGTCCCACCCCTCACTTTTTTTGTTTCTATATTCTCTTAAAAAATTTTTATCTCTTGTTGATACTGAAATTGAATTATTTATTGCTGGCCATGAACCACCAAGAAAACGAACAAAATATATTGAATGTGATGAAAGAATATTAACAATTTGTAATAGATATGAGTTTGATACAATTTTAGATTTTTTACGTGGTATTTCACACAATTTTAATATTGATTAATAATTTATATGATCAATGATTTTTATTTATCAAGATTTAATAAATCTTTTGAGTGTGTGTAAAAGACTTAGTTAATTTGCGGTACATTGGGCGTGCGGTACACTGGGCTTGCGGTACATTGGGCTGCGGTACACTGGGCGTGCGGTACACTGGGCTCGCGGTACATTGGGCTGCGGTACAATGGGCGCGGTACACTGGGCTGCGGTACTTTGGGCTGCGGTACATCGGGGTGTACCCATTTTAAATATTTTTCCATCTCTAGATGTATCATTTTAATCATTTTCTGTTCCTTATATTTTCTCTTTTTCTTTATTGTTTTTTGTTAAAAAAATAAAATTTATTAATAATAATAAGTTAATCCCACCTTCTTTTTAAAATATATTTTTTATTTAAATTTTAATTATTTGAATCTTATTTTATTAAAAATTTTTATTTAAATTATTTTCTAATTTTTTTAAGTTTTATTCCTCTCTTATTTTTTTAATTTTATTTTTTAAATTTTTTAATTTTATGTGTTTATTTTTTCTTTTGTTCCTTTTTTGTTGTAATTCAAATTAAATAGTTTAAAAATTTTTTTTGTAATTATACGAGGAATACCACTTTCACATTTTATTTTTTAATTTTGTTTATCCTTAATTTATGAATTAAAATTATTTATTAAATAATGAATGACGCTAGATTTGTTTACATGCAACAACATTTCCACACTTTTTTATGTAAAGATATATTAATAAAATTAGTAAATTTATATAATAGTACAAAACCTAATCCGTAAAAAGAGACTCCATTATACAAAATATTTGATTTCCTCTTGTTTAAAAGTTCCAACTAAATTACTATTTATTAAAATTTTTTCTTGATTTTTAAATTAAGTTTTTTTTAACACGTGGCTGCTTCATTAAAATACACTCAACTATTTCATTCTAATGTAAAATTAATTAAATAATTATTTTTATTAAATTAATTATTAATTATTTATTTTTATTTAATTAATTATTTATTTAATTTTATTTAATTAAATGTATTCGACTAGATTTATTTGTGAATGCTTATTTAATAAATAAATTAAAAAATAAAATTTTTTAATTTACTTATTGTTTTTCATTTTTATTGGGGTAGCGAATATCGATGGATAATGATTAATAAATTATTTTTATTTTTTAAATTAATTCAAATATATTTTAATTATTTTTATTGCAATTGAGTATCTCTTCTTGTAATTATTCTTATTTAAATATTTTTTTATTAATGTAATTATGTTCCCAATTTTTTTTCCAGTTCAAGATTTGTATTTGATTTAATTTTATTTTATTTAATTATTTAAAAATTTTAAATAAATAATTGTATTTATTTTTAATATTAAATGTATTACTTTCCATTTTAATACTCGATATTTTGAAATATTATTTCCATTAAATTATTTAATATTTATTTTTATTTAACTTAAATAAATATTTGTTTTTTTAATTTTTGTTTAATTATTATTTTAATATTTTACTCCTATAAATAGTAAAAATAATTTTTTAATAGAATAATTGTTTAATTTAATTATGAATTATATAATTTATTTAATTAATTAAATAATAATAAAGTCTCTTTTTAATTTAATATGCAACTAATGATCCATTTTTAAAAAAAGTTTTCTGTAATTAAAAAATATTACCAGAACACAATCTTGTATAATTCTTCTGTTGAGTGAAAATTAATATTAAATAATAATTAATACAAAAATAAATAAAACAGAATTATTAAATAAATTTAATTTATTAGAATGAGGCTTTTAACATTTATATTTGAATTAAAAAATAACCTTTTATTTTTTTAATTTTTAATTAAAAATAATATAATTTAAATATTTTTAAATAATTAATTTTTAATTAAACTTTGCTGTTTTTTTTTGTTCTCAGGAATAGGTGTAAAATATTCAATATACTTTCAATACTAATTTTTAAGGAAAAATGAATTAATGTAGCGTTTCCACTTTTTTTTATATTTTTACATACTTTTATTATAATTAAAAATATTTTTTTTAATTAAAAAATAATTAATTAAGAAATACAAATAATTACCTTTAACATAAATAAACAAAATAAGCTTTAATAATATATTTATAAAATAAATATTTAAATAATAATTAATAAAATTAAATTAATGAATTAATGAATTTATTTATTTAATTTAATCTATTCTATTAAATATAATTGAATTAATCTGTTTAATGTTGAATTTATTTTAATTAATTTAAGAATTATATATTTTTATTATTTGATTGTGTGACGTTTTAATTCGGTTTTTTTGGGTGTAAAAATAAATATTAATTAAAATAATGTATATTAAAAAAGGCATTCATTTATTTAATTAAATTATTAACTATGCTTAATTATGTTTTTGTAATCATTTATTTATTAATGGCTTTTAATTTATTTAATTTAATATTAATTTATTTATTTTCTAATTTCTATTATATTATTAAATAAACTGGTTTTTAAACTATTTAATTCATTTCTTCTACACTTTTCTCTAACCTACAAATGTTTCTGTTTGTCGCCCTAAACCCTCTATTGATCACTTCGTTTAACAAAACTAGGTCCTAGAATACCTGGCTAAATCGCTCATTTTCGACATACTATTTTAAGTTTATTTTAGATTATTAACTTTCCCAAGGGAACATTTTTTTAATTTTACCAAAATATTTCTTAATCCTTCAATTTATTAATTAATATTTTTTCTGGTATTTTAATTAATCTATTTATTTATTTAATGCTGAATACAACGGCTACACTATAGATTTAAAAAATAAGCCAGTAGAGATCTAGACTTACCACTCAATGGTGTTGCGTCAAGCCTGACCATTTCGGAGTGATATAATTTTAAATTTAATTATGTTCCCATTTGGTTTCATTGTCTGTGAAACCTTTCCATTGGATTATTAATTTAAGAACACTTAATTAAATTAAATAATTTCTTTGTTTATATTAATTTTAAATTAAATTAATTTTTAATATTTAATTTAGTATTAAATATAAATTATCTAAATAATAAATAATTATAATTTGTAAAAATATTATTTAATTAATTACTTATAATTAAATAAAAACTGATTTAATTAATTTATTTAATTTTACTTAATTTATTTATTTAATCTAATCAATTCATTTAATTTCATTTATTTTTGACTTTTTTTATTTTTGGACTTTTTATTTTATTTTTTTAGTAAATATTAATACTGTTTTACTTAACGCCAACTAAGATGCGCTCTAATTGGTTTTTTCCTTAATTCAATAATTATTAAAATAAATTTTAATTCTTGTGATATATATTCACCACATAATGGACTAGAATGTTTATTACTTTTAAATTAATAATTAATTAATTTTTATTTTAAAAATATAATGTTTAGTGGTGCCCATTACAGGCTTAAGGTAAATAGATATAATAATAATAATTATTAATTAATTAATTTTATTTAATTAATTTAATTCTTTATTTTTAGAAAAACTAAAAATATAAAAACAATTTAATAATAAATTTATTTAAAACTTATTTAAATTTAATTTTATTTAATTGAATTTCTATCTATTTGTTTGTATTAAAACAAACCTTTTATGTTCCACCACTTAATCTTTATTTTTTAATCTAATTTTTAATTTGATTAATTTATTATATGTCAAGAATCATTAAATCATTTGTTGTACGTCATGTATCTAATTTAAAAATTAAATTTAATTAATTGTTTTAAATAATTTTTTTAAATAAAACGGTAATTATAAATTGATAATTCTTTTTCTAAATTAATGTTTTTAAATTAAAATAAATATTTTATTATTTTATAATTATTTAAATATATTATTTTATTTAATTAATTTAAATAAATATTTTATTTATTTATTTCATCGAATAATTAATTAAATATTAATTTTATTCCCTTGTTTTAATTTTATATGATGTTTCCCATAATCCTTAAAAGCCTTTCTTATCAAATAATATTTAATTAATTTATATATTTAATTAAAAATAATTTTAATTAATTTATTTTAATTTATATTTAACCTATGCTTTTAATTTAATTAAAAATTTATTTAAATGTGTAATAAAATATTTATTATTATTTAAATTAATTAAAATAAGATTAATTAATTTTAATTTAATTTAATTAACTAATGGAAATAATTATCCTATCCGATTTTTTGCTGGGCGCGTAGGTTTTTTTGGGTAATGACATATAGCCTCAGGAGCAACGGATCTCCATGTTGTATATTTTACTCATAAAAATACTTTATTTATTTAATTTTAATATTTATTTAAAGGAAATTTTTAACAAAAAAAAGATAAGGGGGAAGCGCTATAATAATAATTTTATTTAAATTATTTTTTGAGAGGGGTGCGATATTTATTTAGGCCCAAAAGAACAAACAAAAAAAATGGGCCCATTAGTAAAAAGTAATTAAAAATTAGCGAAAGAGTAAATTTAATAAAATTTGAACAAATTAATTTTAAAGATAACACGACTCACCTTCCTAGGCCGTAGGTTACTTCCCCCGGGGTTAATAGGAGTAATTTTAAATTTTATTTTATTTTTATAACTTTATTAAAATTTTTAAAAATTTATTAAAATTTTTTAAAATTTATTATTTTTATAATTTAATTTTATTATTAATATTAAATAAAATTTATTAAAATTCCAATTTTAAGTTTTGGCAACATTTTCCTTTTATTATAAATTTAAATAATTAAATATGTATTTGAATAAACATTTTTTATTCGCTTTTAGTTTTCTTTTATTTTCCCAATGCTTTTATTTCATTCTTGGAAGTATGTATGTACATAGGTGTTGGTTGTATCAAATTGTATATGTAATAATTCCTTTCATATTAAAATAATTTTAAATTAATATACTAATTATATTTATTTTTAAATTAAAAAAGGGAATAATTAATTTAATTAATTAATATTATTATTTTAATTTTTAATATTTAATTAAATAATTAATCAATTATTTTTAATTAAAATTTATTTATGTAAATAAAATTTATTTAAAATAAAAAACTAATTTATTTTGAATTCAAAAATGATTTTACTTTAGAAAAAATATATATTATTGAAGTAAAAATGGTAAAAAAATGACTAGTTTATTGATGGATGTCATTGATCATATTTCTCAGCGTTAAGTATAAATATAATAATTAAAAGTATAAATATAATAATAAACTAATTAATTTTTAATATTTAATTAAATATAAATTAATTAAATATTTTATATTTTTTAAAAAATATTATTTAATTTAATTAAAACTAAATAAATAATTTAATTAATTAAATTAATATTATTTATTTTAATTTAATAATTAATTAAAATTTTATTTAATTTTAAACATTAAATAATATTATTTAAAAAATAATATTTAATTTATAAACAATTAATTAAAATTAAATATTAATTTTTAATTAATTAATTATTAAACAATATTCTAATAACTTCTTGAATGAAATGGTAATTAAACCATATAATCATTAATACATAAATTTTTAATGAATTAAAGAAGAACTATTATCTCGGGTATTAGTATTCAATTATTAATTTATTAAATATATTTTTAAAATATAATTAAATAGGTATTTTTAATTAATTAAATCTATGGAAATCGTTAATGTTTAAAAATTTTTTAATTATTTTAACAAATATAATTAATAAATTAATTTTTAATTTGTAAAGAAAACATGTCTAATTAAATTGTTTCAAAATGTGTGTTTTTTTTTTCGACATGGTGCTTTTTTTTATTCATTTAAATTATTTTAATTTAAATAAATTTAAATTTAAATAAATAGTTTAATTAAATTAATATAATTAAATTTAATATTTGTGGTTGTTATTAATCATGATTAAAGAATTATTAATTAATTTAAAATTAATTTAATTTAATTAAAATAAATTTAGAAATAATTTAGAAAAAGCTTCATCCCACCATTTCGTAATAGAATTTTGTATTCATTTTTTAAAGTTTATTTTATTTAAATAATTATATATTTAATTAATTAATTTAATTTTAATTAATTAATTAAATATGTTAATTGATATACTTATTTTGGGTTGGCTCCCCTAGAGAAATCAAAGTTCAATTTAAAACAAATACAGTGAATCAGAATAAATCAGAATAAAAATCTACCAAAGTAAAAAATAAGAATTAAATTAGAATAAATGTGGTTAAACATTATTTAATTAAAATTAAAAATTAATTTTAATTAATTATAGAAATCATTTAATTAAAATTTAATTAATTAATTAATTTTTAATAAATTGCTATGCATAATTAATGTTAAATAATTTCAATCTTACTTGTTTATACTTTATTTTTTAATTAATTAAAAAATTTTTTTAATAAATTAATTTAAATTTCTATTTCTTTAATTTTTTCTTAATTTTTACATTTATTTTTAATTTTTTTAACGTCTGGCTGATTCAGTTAAGTCCGTTCAACAATTTCATCTTTAAGAGTAAACTCTTACATATACATATAGACTGTTAGTGTATTTTATATTGATAATTAAAATTTTAATTATAATAAATTTTCTCTAAATAATTAATTTATTTATTTAATTAATTATTTCTTTTTATTTATTTAATTATTTAAATTAATTAATTAATTTAATGTATTCGTCTAGTATTTATAAATTCTTATTTAATAGATAAATTAAAAAATAAACATTGTTTTAATTTATGTACTTATTGTTTTTCATAATTCTTATTGAGGATATCGGGGAGACATGGATAATGATGAATAAATACTTTTATTTATTAAATTAATTTAAATTTATTTTTATTATGTAAATTAACTAGTTTTTATGTTAACTCCAACCGATCAAATATTCATGTAAATTATGCATCTATTAAAAATTTTTCCATAATGTAAATATGTTCCCAATCTTAAAAGGGTAATATTTATACTACATATACATATATATTTTTAAAATCTTTTTTTATAATTTAAAATAAATTGGTAGATTCACATTTGCATAAAATAGCAATGCAATACATCATTGTTGTTTTAAAATTTCCTTTGCCAAAAAATTTTGATTAACTTTGATTAATATTATTTTAAATATTTTTCCATCTCTAGATGTATCATTTTAATTATTTCTGTTCCTTATTTTCTCTTTTTTTTATTTTTTGTTAAAAAATAAAATTTATTAATAATAATAATTTAATCACACCATCTTTTTAAAATATATTTTTTACTTCAAATTTTAATTATTTGAATCTTATTTTTATTAAAAATTTCTTATTTTAATTATTTTCTAATATGTTTGTCATCAACAAAATCAATATATAACTTTTATCCTTTTCTTTCTCACTCCCCCCCATTTTTAAATTTATCTTTCAACTTAGTTTTTGTTAGTTTATGTTAATTAGGCTTAATATGTAAAATATGTTTATTAATTTATTTTATGTTTTGTTTGATCTAATTTTAAATAAACTAATGTAACTTTCCCCTAGCGGAATTAAATATATATATGTATTATTATTTCTTTGTTCTTCTTAAAATAAGAAGTATTTTAAAAATATTATTATTTAATTTATTTACATTTTAATTAATTTTGTATATAATTGGTTCGTCTAATAATCCAAAATTTATTTTTAAAATATAAGAGGGGTTTTAATTAAACTTTTTTAACTATTAAATACGAATTTTCCTCCATTATTTAATTATTTTATTATTTTTAATTAAATAAATTTATCATTTTAAGGAAAATGTTATCTAATAGTGAAATTGTTTTTATCTAATTTAGAAATTAAATTAATTATTTTAAATAATTATTTTTTTAAATAAAAACATTTAATAATAAATTGATAATTCTTTTTCAATATGAATATTTTTAAATTTAATTAAATATTATTATTAAATTATTTTTCAAATAAATTAATTATTTTATTTTTGAATTAAATAATTAATTCTTTTAAATAAATAACTGTTATATTGTTAAATATTTAGAGCTAGAGCTATGAGTGCAAATGATTATAATCTTTCCAATGGAAGTACACTCTATTATTAATTTAATTTTAATTAAGCATTGGGGATTAAAATAAAATAAATTAATTAAATAATTAAATAGTATTTATTAAATTAATTATTTAAATTAATTTTAATTATTATTTAAATATTAAAATAAATGTTATACGTCTGCTAATTCTTTTAGAACTTTTTTCAATTAATATTCTGTGACTTTGAAAAAGCTTTTTTATTAATTGATTTAATAAATTATTTAATTTAATTAATTTAAATAAATATTTTATTTATTTATTTGATGGAATAATTAAATAAAATTAAATTTTATTCCTTTTTTAATTTGATCTAATTCTCTTTTTCTTGTAAGGTTTAGGCATCGTTTTTAAATAAATAATATTTAATTAATTAATATAAATTTTATAAAAAATAATTTTAATTAAATTATTTAAATTAATATTTAATTTTAAGTTTTAATGGAATTAAAAATTTAATTAAATGAGAAATAAATTATTTATTATTTTACGTAAACTAAAATAAATTAATTTTAATTTAATTAATTAAATGAGGAAAAACAGTTGCTTCCAAAAAAATTGAAAATATAAAGCTTTTTCTTCTTCATTTTAAAATTAATTAATTTATTTAAATGCTTCATTCTTAGATTCAAATATTGGTCCTCGGAATTTATTCTTTTTAATTTTTATTTAAATTTATTTAGTTTTAAGGCAATTATTTATTTATTATTTTATTAATTTTAAGCTAGTTTTTTATTTAATTAAATTTAAATAATTGTCATTAATTAAAATTTATATTTATTAATAAGCTAACCTTCTTTGATGAATTCTTATTTGTTCAAAAGAAAGTCCGAATAATTAAATTATTTTAATAATTAATTAATTAAATTTGATTTAAAAATAAATAGGTAATAATAACTTCATCCTTTTTGGCTTCATTATAAAATAAATCAACACAATCATCTAGTATATCGATTGGTTCCCAATTCTACTCAACCCCTTCCACTACTAACACTTTAATGGGAAAACCATCTTCGTTACATTCTGTTTTGAAGTATTCAATAAGTCTGAATACTTACTAGCTGGTTCGTTCTGAGTAAGAATTTAAAATAAAAGGCTTAGAAAAGTTTTATTTAATTTAAATTTAAAGTGAATATAATTTTTATAATAAAATACCGTATTTCCTCTAATAGAATGACACCTCCATTTGAATGACACCTCTAATTGAATGACAAAATTTGAAGGTATCGAAAAATAGAGTGACAGACTCCATTTGAATGACACCTCTAATTGAATGACACTTTTGGGTTACCGTGAAACAAGTTGCCTATAAATATACTTTGCCTAATTTTTTTCCTTTTTCATAGTTTTTAAGTTTTAGATGGATAATTTTAACGAAGATATTGACGTAGTAAATTTGTCAGACGAAGAGGAACCCTCCGAAAAGAAACCAAGACAATCATTCACGATTGAGAAAAAATTAGAAGTCATTCAACATGCTAAAAATTATGGTAAAAGTGCAGCACACAAGCGTTTTTCAGTTTGTCGTGGAAGCATTATAATGTGGATGAAGCAAGAAGAAAATCTAATGTACATACCTAGGTTTTACTTTTTAATATGTGTCTATTTAGTGAGATGAAGAACAAGTCAAATAAAAGACGTTTGCCAGGTGCTGGACGTCATTTGCTTAATTCTGATCTAGACAAGCAAATTTATGAATGGTTTGTTACTTTACGAAAAAAAAAGCAACGAGTAACACGACTAATGATTCAGAAAAAGCAAAAGAATATCATAATCAAATTGATATTTTAGAAGAAGAAAAATTTTACAGCTAGCAATGGGTGGTTAGAGAAATGGCTTAGACGTCACAATCTTAGTTGTAGAATACCAACCACAGTTTGTCAAAAACCGTCAGAATTTTATGAGAAAGAAATAGTAAGTTTTTTTATTTCCCATTTCCTTTAATTAGATTTTATCCTTAGGTCAATTTTATACTTTATGTGAGAAAAAAATTAGTAAAAGAAAGTTTGTCGTTGAATTGTGTGTTTGCCTGTGATGAGACCGCAATTTGGCTGGATGCGTCAAATAGTCGTTGTGTCGCAGAAAAGGGTTTTAATTTGTTAATTAAAAATATATCATGATATTTGATAAGGATCAAAAGAAGTATCTGTTTTGACTTCTGGACATGATAAACTCAGAATAACAGCACTTTTAACTGGTAGAATGGATGGTAAAAAATTAAAACCTTATGTTTTATTACCACTCAAGCGTCCAATTCCTGCAATTGAAAAACAATTTAGTAATAAAATAGTGATTTCTTGGGCTGGAAATGATTGGATGACGGATAATTTAACAAGTGATTACTTGAGGTAAAAGTAATAAATACTAAATCTAATTTCACATTATAATATTAAGTCGAGTCATTGGAGATCTTTTTTTTGAGAAAAGAATGTTAATATGGGATTCATACCGCTGCCACATATCCAAGCAAACAAAACTAAAATTAAAGAATATGAATATCGAATCATGTATTATACCAGGGGGAACAACAAAATTTTTGCAACCAGCAGATGTTGTTTGGAATAGTGTATTTAAGGCAAAAGTAAAAATTACAAATTGGTACTATTTTCTCAAAATTACAGGTAAGAGAAGCATATGAAGATTGGATGATTAATGGTGAAAAAACATTCACTCAAAGTGGTAACATGCGAGCTGCTAAGCCAGAAGTATATTTACAGTGGATATTAGGTAATAATACTAGTGTACAATAAAATAAAACCTAAATTTACTAGATGCTTGGGAATCAATTTCAGAGGATTTGATTACCAAATCCTTCAAAGTTTGTGGCATTTCATTAAATGATGAAAGTGACACAGATATACACTGTATGAAGAAGGATGGTCAATGCCCGAATGCACGTGAACTTCTTAGGGTAGGATTGAGAGAAGAAAGAATTGATGCGTTAACGGATGTATTTGAAGCAATTGACCTTGAGCAGGATATAGAAAATGGTTATATTAGTGATTCTTCAGTTGTTTAATTAATTGAAAATTTGAATAAATTTGTATAAAAATTGGTCATTGAAAAATACAATGACAGACTCCATTTGAATGACACCTCTAATTGAATGACAAAATTTGAAGGTATCGAAAAATAGAATGACTGTTATTCTATTAGAGTAAATACGGTAAGTGTTATATATAATCAAAAAATTTAGACTTTATATATTGGGCCAAAGTAAACAAAGGTCAAATTAGGTTAAAGTAGTAAAGAGTAATTATTGGGTTTGGGAAAGTAATTTAGAGATAACAATATTTTTAATTATATAATTTTGGCGATTTTCTTTTATTAATAAACTAATAAATATTTATTTTAGATAAGAATAATATTTTTATATTATTTTTATTAATTAATTAATTATTTATTCTATATCTTGGAGTTAGCATGTTTCTACAATCTCTTGAATCTCCCAGTAGGCTTCCTTTTTACCAACTTTAGCTGGTAGTACCTTTTGCTAAAATGAATATTAAATTATTTATTAATTTAAATTATTTTATTTAAAATTCTCTTTTTTAATTAATAGGTATAATTGTTGTTTAGCTAAATAAATTATTTTATTAATTTTTAGGTTAATTGTTGTTATTGTTATTTTTAATATTTAAAAAAAATAAATTACTTGAGAATAAATTAAAAATATATTTACATTGTTTTTTTTATTTTAATTAATTAAAAATTGAATATGTAGAGAAATAGCAGCCCAAATCTCATTACAAGTGTATTTTGAAAACGCATAAATTATTAATTAATTTATTTAAAATATTTAAATTAAAATTTTCTTTTTTTAATTAAAAGAATTATTTATAGAATTATCAATTTAATTAAATCATTAAAAAAAAGATTAAAAGTGTTTTATGAATATGACTATAGCCTTCCGTTTTTTAATATATTTTTTAATTAATTAAATATATTTAAATTAAATAATTAAATTAGAATTTATTTAAATTAAATTAAATAATTTTATGTTTATCTGAGTATTGAAAAAACATTGAAAATAAGAATTAAATTTATTTTATGTTCTTTTCAGTACTTTTCATAAAATTCCATTTCTGGTAAATAATTAAAAGTTTGGGAATAAAATAATTAATTAATTTATTAATTATACTCCTCTCATAAATATGTATTTTCTCCGTGAAATTAGGGACTCATCTATTTCGACAATTCTTGGAATACATTTGCACAAACGGTAAATAATTTGTAGGTTTCTAATGAACTATTCAGCACATATATGTCTCTAAAAAAATTCTTCCAAACATTTTTCTAATTTAAATAATTTATTTTAATTTTTAAATTAATTATTTTCTTTCGATTAATTAATTTTTGTTTATTTTAATAATAAATAATTAATTAAAAGTTGTCTCTTTTATTTAAATTATTTTATTTATTTTAAATTTATTAGAGAATTAATTATATTTATTTATTATTTTTTAAATTGATGTGGAGCCATTATTTTTTTTTGCATTTACATTTTTTTTTGTAATTTGTATAACATTTAAAAATATTAATTTAAATAATTAATTATTTATAAACCATTACTGGCCTTTTTTTTTTTTTTAATTTTATTTTTTAATTAAAAATTAATATTTTGTTAACGTTTTCTTGATCCATAATTATTTTCTTGTTGCTAAAAATTCAATGTGGTTCATTTTAGCTTCTTAATAAAAATTAAAAATAATTAAAGATAAATAAAATTATTAATTATTTAATTTGCTTAATTAAATTAATTAATTATATAGTTAATTAATTAATTTTTAATTATTTTTATTTAATCTAATACTGCTAAACTCTTGATTACAGGTTTTTATATTATTAATAAAATTAATTTAAATTAATTATTATTAAAATAATAAATAAAATTGAAAACAATTGCTTAAAAAATTATAATTAATTTTGTTATCAACAGTAACTAATTCAACGTTAATATGTATTTAATTTATTATTTAAACTATATTTTTTAAATTATGTTATGTGGCTTATTATTGTTATTATTATTATTAAGATTATTAATAAATTAATTTAATAAAATAACACCAATTTTTTATTTAATATTAAATTAAGTTCTAATTGTTAAGTAAAAAGAAATATTTAAATAAATTTATATCTTAATTGTAAGGGCTGTGTTTTCGTTGGAAATTATAACTTCTTGATTTATTTCTTATTATTTAAATAATTAATTAATGTATATATTTTATTTTAAATTAATTAATTTATTTATTTGTTCTTTTGCTTAATCAAATATCTGTTGTTAAATCTGCTTAAATTCATTTAAATTATTTTTAAATAAATAATTTAAATTAATTATTTTAGCAATATTCTGAATAAAAGAAAATTAAATTAAATATTATTAAATTAATTTAAAAATTAATTTAATTTAAATAATTCTATAATTAAAATAATTAAATAAATAATAATAATTATTTTTTAAAATTAAAAATGATTTTATAAATTATGTAGCTACAACTAAATCTCTTATAAAAATTTATTATTTTAAAATAAGCTTTGATTATTAACTATTATTCTTTAGGAAAGGCAATTGACTCCATGTTACTATATTTACGCACAGGTCAAAATGGTCAGTTGATAAGGTATTGGAAATATTAAATTAATATAAATTAAATTCTATTTTTATAAACCTTCTATTAAATTTAATTAAATAAAAAAATGAAATAGAATTGAAATAAAATTGAAATTAAAATAAAAAAATTATATTAAATTAATTAATATTCATAAAATAATAGGTAAATTAACTTCGTAAATTTAATTTTAATATTTTTAATAAAATAAAGCTAATTCAATTAATGAAATATAATCTTTAAAAATTTTAAAAATATTTTTTAATATTGTATCTTAATTATGATACTTCTTAAAGAACTTTTTGTCTTATTGTTAGTAGAATTCGACAATTGTCTAATTAAAATAATTTAAAATTTTTAATATTTTTAAAAATGTATTTTTTTAATTAAAAATAAAAATATTTACTTGCAACAAAAAAAAATTAAAAAACCAACCCCTCTTCGTTGTATGTATTCTCTTTCTACAATTTCAAATCTCCAGTAAGGGGTATTTTTAACACTTGAACTGGTAGTACTTTTGATAAAATAAGATTTATAAATAATTATAATATGTTCCATTAGATTCAATATAAAGTCGAATCTCTATACAGTAGAGTCAGACATATTCGATAAAAACAAATTAATTATAATTTTTACTTTAAATCAAAGTTTAATTATTTTTAATAAATAAATAAATATTTTTATTGAAAAGACAATATTAAACTTGGTCATTAAGTTTATTTAAATTTTTTTATTTAATTTAAATAAAGCCAAGTTTATTTTTGCTTGTAAAAGCATTAATAGCTTCAAATATTAATAGGGGAATTTTAATGTATTTAATAAAATAAATATTTATTTTTTAAGTTTATTTTAATGATCTCACTATTCACGAATCCGTGACGTTTTGATCCTTAAGCATTTTCTGTTTAATTATATTTATTTTTAATTAAAAATTAATTTTAAAGTATTTTATTTAATTATTACTTTTAAGTATGTGGAATGATCTATGGTTAAATTAATTAGTAGATCCAACATAAATAATGCTCTATAAAATATTATTCTCTGTATGGAGACAATTATTTATATATGTATTTTTAAATTAACTAATTTAAAACATTTTTATTTATTTTTTTAAATTTATTTAATTAAATTTAAGAAAGAGTACACATTACATACATTGACAATTTTTAGAAATAAACGCTTCCTCAATTTTTTGTTTCCATGATATAGTGAATTTTGGTATTTTATTTTTAAATAATTAATTAATATAATTTTAATTAAAATAACAATTTTAATTCTTGTCTTCTTTTTTTATAAGGTTATTTAATTAGAATAATTTTATTTTTTAATAATATTTGTGTTTAATTTTAAATCAAAAATTAATTAATTGCTAAAATATTTTTAATTAATATTTAGACTAAATTATATTTTTTAATATATTAAACATATTATTAATTTAATTTAAATATTATTTTTTAATTTAAAGCCGTTAAATATTTTATTTCATTTTTAAAAATAATTATTTTATTTTTGGAACTTGCTCCGAGAATTTGATTAATAACACGTTGTTTAACTCTAATTTAGTTATTTAATTTTTTAATTTATTTTTATATAAATTGTTTTTAAGAATATTCGAAGTTATATTGAGGATCATCATTTTAACCCTTTCCATTGAATTATTACTTTAAGAACACTTAATTAAATCAAATAATTTCTTTGTTTATATTAATTTTAAATTAAATTAATTTTTAATATTTAATTTAGTATTAAATATAATATTTATTTAATTAAAATAATTATTTAAAAATAATTTATTTAAATTATTTTGTCATAACTGACTATAAATAGTTTAACATCCTTCATATAATTATAAAAAATTTTCTTTAAATTAATTAATTTATTTATGTAGTTATTCGCGTGTATTGTTACCTTTCTTTAGCACATACTAGACAAAGAGATATTTTTTCTTAATTTTATAATTTTTATTTTTTAATAATATGTTATATAGAAGGTCTTTCTATGTTTTTTTAGTATCTAAATTAATATATTTATTAATAACATTTATTTATTTGATATTTGCCCCTACAGTATTAATTAAAATTTTAATTATAATATGTATAATTTCAATAAATAATTAATAATATAAATAAATAAATTAATTAATTAAAAATAGATAAATTAATTATTTTATTTAATCTATTTTTTTATTTAATTAGTAAAAAATTATTTAAAAAAGATATTTATTATTTTAAAAAGACAAATAAAAACATAATAAAAAAAAAGGAGTAATTAAATTCAATGATTGTTTAATCATTTAAAAATTATGATTTTTATTGACCAACCCTCTCTTCCATGTCAATTATTTTTTAAAATTAATTAATTTTTTATTTTTTATGTTCATATACAGATACTTTCGTATTCATCCCTCTTGTTATATTTTTAAAATTGGCTTTTACTTTTATTTTAAGTTAATTAATTAAAATTAAATTTGTTTGTGAAGATTTTTTATAAAAATGTTGTTTCATGTTAAATTTATTTTTATTTACATTGGGTGGTAAATAATAAATATTAAAAAAAAAAATTTATTTTACAAGTTTAGATTTTCTTTAAATTTAATAAAATCTATTATTATGCCAACTCTTATTCGTGCAAGCGACTAAATGAAACTTTTTTGGTCTCATTTCTCGATATGTCAAAACAGAAAGTGGAAGGTCTATTTATTTTTTAATGTTTATTTAGTGATTTTTTTACAACTTTAGCTTGTAGTACCTTTTTCTAAAATGAAGATTTATAAATACCTAATTATAATATTTCCATTAGATTCAATATAAAGTGAATCTCGATACAGTAGAATTGTTTTATTTTTAATTAATTATTTTAATAATTAATTAATTAATTAAATTTTAATTAAAAACAATAAATATGTAATAAATATACATATATTACTTAATATTAATTAAATAAATATTATTTATCCTTCCAATTAAAAACGTTTCTCCAGATTTCGTCAACTACTTGAAACATAAATAATAAATTAAACATTATTGATATTATTTAATTTAAATTTATTTATTATTTTTTTAAAAACATTAATATTAATTCCATATTAATTAATTAAAGTATTTATTTAATTAATTAAAAATTGAATATGTAACCAAAGTTCATTACAAGTGCATTTCAAAAAATTCCTAAATTATTAATTTATTTAAAATATTTAAATTAAAATTCCCTTTTTTTAATTAAAAGAATTATTTAAAGAATAATTAATTTAATTTATTATTAAAAATAATAAAAAGGAATTAAAAGCTATCTTGTGAAAGAGCCGTTTTTCCGTTTTCTTTTTTTAATATATTTTTTATTAATTAAATAAAAATTTATTTAAATTAAATTAAATAATTTCATGTAGTTTATATAATTAATTTAATTAAAATATTAGAAAATAAGGATTAAATTTATTCTATGTTCTGCTCGGTCTTTTTCCTAAAATTATATCTGTTGTAAATAATTAAAGTTTGCGGAATAAAATAATTAATTATTTATACCCTTCTCATATATGTACTTCCTTCGTGAAATTAACGTTTCGTCTATTTCGACAATTATATCATGAATGATACATGTACCATTTGCATAATCTTGACAAACAAGTTGTAGGATTTCTAATGAACTATTCAGCACATATGTCTCTTAAGAAGTTCTTCCAGTTTATTTAAATTAATTATTAAATACTTTTTTTAATTTTGTTATTTTTATGCACATCTAAACATTTAATTTTTAAATTATTTAACTTATTTTTAATCTAATAGAGAATTAATTATATTTATTTTTTAAATTGATCTTGGGCTGTTTTTTAGATATTTTTTTTTGTAATTTGTATAGACATTAAAAAATATTAATTTAAATAAATTATTTATTTATAAACCATTACAGGCCTTCTTTTTATTTTTATTTTATTTTTTAATTTAAAATTAATATTTTGTTAATAGTTTTCTCGATCCATAATTATTCTCTTGTTGCCAGAAATTCAATGTGGGTTCAATTAAGCTTCTTAATAAAAATTAAAATAATTAAAAATAAATAAAATTATTAATTATTTAATTTGTTTAATTTAATTAATTAATTATATATTTAATTTAATTAATTTTTAATTATTTTTATTTGTATCTAAAAACTGCTAAACTCTTGATTAGAGGTTTCATATTATTAATAAAAGTAAATAAAATTTGTTCAAATTAATTTATTTAAATTACTTTATTTATAAGAAATTAATTTATTTAAATTAATTATTATTAAAATAATAAATAAAATTGAATACAATTGTTTAAAAAATTATAATTAATTTTTTTATCAATAATAACAAATTTAAATTAAATATTTAATTTATTATTTAAACTATATTTTTTAAATTATGTTATTTGGCTTATTATTGTTATTATTATTATTAAGATTATTAATAAATTAATTTAATAAAATAACACCAATTTTTTATTTAATATTAAATTAAGTTTTAATTGTTAAGTAAAAAGAAATATTTAAATAAATTTATATCTTAATTGTAAGGGCTGTGTTTTCGTTGGAAATTATAACTTCTTGATTTATTTCTTATTATTTAAATAATTAATTAATGTATATATTTTATTTTAAATTAATTAATTTATTTATTTGTTCTTTTGCTTAATCAAATATCTGTTGTTAAATCTGCTTAAATTCATTTAAATTATTTTTAAATAAATAATTTAAATTAATTATTTTAGCAATATTCTGAATAAAAGAAAATTAAATTAAATATTATTAAATTAATTTAAAAATTAATTTAATTTAAATAATTCTATAATTAAAATAATTAAATAAATAATAATAATTATTTTTTAAAATTAAAAATGATTTTATAAATTATGTAGCTACAACTAAATCTCTTATAAAAATTTATTATTTTAAAATAAGCTTTGATTATTAACTATTATTCTTTAGGAAAGGCAATTGACTCCATGTTACTATATTTACGCACAGGTCAAAATGGTCAGTTGATAAGGTATTGGAAATATTAAATTAATATAAATTAAATTCTATTTTTATAAACCTTCTATTAAATTTAATTAAATAAAAAAATGAAATAGAATTGAAATAAAATTGAAATTAAAATAAAAAAATTATATTAAATTAATTAATATTCATAAAATAATAGGTAAATTAACTTCGTAAATTTAATTTTAATATTTTTAATAAAATAAAGCTAATTCAATTAATGAAATATAATCTTTAAAAATTTTAAAAATATTTTTTAATATTGTATCTTAATTATGATACTTCTTAAAGAACTTTTTGTCTTATTGTTAGTAGAATTCGACAATTGTCTAATTAAAATAATTTAAAATTTTTAATATTTTTAAAAATGTATTTTTTTAATTAAAAATAAAAATATTTACTTGCAACAAAAAAATTAAAAACCAACCCCTCTTCGTTGTATGTATTCTCTTTCTACAATTTCAAATCTCCAGTAAGGGGTATTTTTAACACTTGAACTGGTAGTACTTTTGATAAAATAAGATTTATAAATAATTATAATATGTTCCATTAGATTCAATATAAAGTCGAATCTCTATACAGTAGAGTCAGACATATTCGATAAAAACAAATTAATTATAATTTTTAATTTAAATCAAAGTTTAATTATTTTTAATAAATAAATAAATATTTTTATTGAAAAGACAATATTAAACTTGGTCATCAAGTTTATTTAAATTTTTTTATTTAATTTAAATAAATTCATGTTTGTTTGTAGAGCATTAATAGCTTCAAATATTAATGTATTTAATAATATAAATAATTATTTTTTTAAGTTTATTTTAATGATCTCACTATTCACGAATCCGTGACGTTTTGATCCTTAAGCATTTTCTGTTTAATTATATTTATTTTTAATTAAAAATTAATTTTAAAGTATTTTATTTAATTATTACTTTTAAATATGTGGAATGATCGAAGCTTAATAAAATTTGTAAACCCAACATAAATAATGCTCTATAAAATATTATTCTCTGTATGGAGACAATTATTTATATATGTATTTTTAAATTAACTAATTTAAAACATTTTTATTTATTTTTTTAAATTTATTTAAATATTTAATTAAATGTAAGGGTACACATTATATTGACCATTTTTAGAAATAAACGCTTTCTCATTTCTGTTTCCACGATATAGTGAATTCTGGTATTTTATTTTTTAAATAATTAATTAATATAATGTTAATTAAAATAACAATTTTAATTTTTGTCTTCTTTTTTTTATAAGATTATTTAATTAGAATAATTTTATTTTTTAATAATATTTGTGTTTAATTTTAAATTTAAAAATTAATTAATTAATTAATTAAATAGTATGATATTTTTAATTAATATTTAGACTAAATTATATTTTTTTAAATATATTAAACATATTATTAATTTAGTTTAAATATTATTTTTTAATTTAACGGTCGTTAAATATATTATTTCATCTTTTAAAAATAATTATTTTATTTTTGGAACTTGCTCCGAGAATTTGATTAATAACACGTTAAGTTTAACTTTAATTCAATTATTTAATTTTAATTTATTTTTATATAAATTGTTTTTAAGAATATTCGAAGTTATATTGAGGATCATCATCTCATTCATTAAATGCTTAAAATAATAATGCTTTTATATTTTTTAATTAATTAATTTAAATATATTTTATTTATGTTAATACATACCATATAGTACCCATACCTATATAACTGCGTGAAACTATCCAGTACAGAGTATTAATTTCTTGTTCGTATAATAACAACATAAGTATTTTAACACCTTTTTAGAAATTAATTTATTTTGCCTATTTAATTATATTCTCCTTAGATTCCCCTATGGTAATTAAATATATATATTTATTATTATTTTTCTTATTATTTTATTTATTTATTTTCTTTATTTTTGATTATTTAATTCTCTATTATAATTTTTTTTTGATGAAGTTGCCCGGGGTCTTACAATTTAATATATCTATTCTCTTTATTATTCCCACAAAGTCCCGTCTAACAATAAGAATTTATGTTTGATTAATAATTAAATAATTTTTTTGTGTTTAAATTTAATTTAAATTTACCGTTTCCATATTATTACGTTCCACTTCCCTGCTCCAACTCAGTTCCATTTCCATATCAGTCATCCACTAGGCCTCAAGATCGATTTAATTTATTTATATTTTAATTAATTTTGTAAATAACTGTTTCGTCTAATAATCCAAAATTTATTTATAAAATATAAAAGCAGTTTTAATTAAGAGTTTTAAATATTAAATAAGAATTTTTTATGTAGATCTCGTTTGTAATTAAATAATTTTTCGTTAATTTCAGAAATTTTTTTATTGACCTCAAAAATCTTGTAATTGCTATCAAATATGTAATCCAATAGTTTTTCAGAATTTATTTGAAGCTCAACAATGTCTAGTTTTTGTTTGTTTAATTGTTTATTGTCATTAAAAGTATTGTTCTTTATAAGTATAAATTTACCAAAAAAAACAAATTTTTTTTCAAGGATGTAACTTTTTTTAACAATTCACTTTCTTTGTTTATTTTTTAATTTAATTAAATTTAATTATCTAATTTAATTTATTTTTATTAATTATTGTTAAGTTACAACTCTTCTTAAAAGTTTGAAAAAATTGAAGAAATATGTACCTAAATATCTGCTGGAATATTATTATTAATCATTGCTAGGAAAAAAATTATTTCCTCGCGTATTAAAATTTAATTAATTATTATTTAATTAATTAATTATGTTATATAATAGCACGTCCTTAATAATGTTTTATTCAATTTTTTCAAATTAATTGAAATTACTAAGAATTAAAAAATTAAGTTTCATGGGAGAAAATTTCTTGAAAATTAATTAATTAATTGAATATATTAAAATAAAATAAATGAATTAATTTAAATATTTTAAAAGAAAATATATAAATTAAAAATAAGTATTTCTTCCATTCATTCTTTACTAACAATATATACCGCACACCTGAATTATTATTTAAATAATTAGAATTTATTTTAATTAAATAAAATAAATTATATTTATTTATTTTAATTAAAAGAGTAAAAATAAATTAAATTAATTTTAATTTATATTTAATTATTTAAATTAAAAATAAATTAATTATATGTAGAAAATAAATATTATTTATTATTATTTAAATTATAAAAATAAAAAAAATGTGTCCAGAACATGCCATTCCACTTTATTAGCTTAATAATATAAAAATGGAAGAAATAAAAAATAGATAAAATATTATAGTAGATATACTTTATTCCTTATTTAATTAAATTTTAAAAATTAATAAAAGCTAAAATAACAATTATTTTTTAAATAATGTAGGAAGTTAATGATAATATTACTTAGCATTAAGTATAAATACATTTGTATAATATTTAAAATAATTAAATATATAATTATTTTTTTTTAAAATTTATTAAATTAATTTGTTACACTCCGGTCCGTCAAAACAAAATTTTTTTCATCAGACTAACAATTTATTTAATTAATTGTAATTATGCTTGATACTCTCTATTATTGTAAATTTAAAATAAATTTATTAATGTGTCGTGTTTCTAGATAAATTCATTTTGATGATACCGATCTAATTAATTTAAAAAAAAAAGATGTAAAATAAAATATTTTTTCAAAAGAAAAATTCTTTTTGATGATCCCGACTAATATAAACTATATTTATATTTCAAAAAGATTTGAACTAATATGAATTTACCGAAAAACAAATTTTGCTTGATACAAGATATTTTTTTATTTGTTTATTTTTAAGCATATTCTTAAATACAATTTGTAATAATTTAACTAAAAAATTTATAATATTTTTGTATAATCATTTTTACAAAATATTTAAAAAATTTTTAAAAAAGGACAATGAAATTTAATTATAAAAAAATTTTAAATAAATTTAAAGGAACTAAGACAAAAAATACATGAACGAAATGTTTGATATATTTCGTAATTTCTAGGAAAGTTCCTACTGAAAGTATTATAAAAAATTGTCAATATGCTGGACATGTGTTGTTTTTAAGCCAATATTTGAATTTGGTAATTTTGCTGGCTCATTTTCTGTAAAAAAATGTTTTGTATTCTATTTTGATTTGTATAAAATAATAATTTAAATAATAATTATTTAATTAAGTGTAAGGGTACACATTACGTTAACAATTCTTTTAAATAAACGCTATTTTTCGTTGTCCAGGATATTGTGAAATTTGGTATTTTATTTTTAATTAATTAATTAATATGATGTTAATTAAAATAACAATTTTAATTCTTGTCTTCTTTTTTTTATAAGGTTATGTAATGTTTGGTGTGAGAAATCAATAAAAACCCAAGCAAAAACAAAAGGAGAAAAAGAAAAAAAAATGTAAATTCCCATATTTTTAATTAAATTAAAATTTATTTAAATTAAATAAAATAATTTCATATATTGATGTCATATGAATTGTATTTTGAAGAAATCTATTTGTTTTAATATAAAATGTTATTAAAAAATGAGATATTTATTATTTTTAAAAGATAAAAAAAACATGATTAAAAAAGGGATAATTTAAAGTCAATGATTGTTTAATCAGTTAAAAATTATGTTTATTGTCACACCCTCACTCCCATGTCAATAATTTTTTAAAATTCAGCAAGACGTCGGAACATCTCATTAATTTAAAAAATTATTACTTTTATTAATATAAATTTTTTTAAATTAATTTAATTGAAGCCTACAGTGTATTGGTGTAACTTTTTCTATCCACTCATTTAAAATTTTCAAAGAATCAAAACTAAGAAGCGCAGGATTAAGATAAAATTAATTAAATTTAAAAATATTTATAAACTTTAAATTAAATTAATTTCAATTTTTATAATTAATTTGTAACTTAGAAGGATGAAAAAGTTCTTAAATTCACGCTTTGTTCCTAACTTTGAAAGGTTATCATTTAAATTAGAATTATTATTATTCTTAAAATTAAATAATTGACTGTTTCTATAAAATAAAAATTAAATATATTTTAATTAGTTAAATATTTATAAAATTAAATTAAATATTATTTTTTAATTTAGTTTTTAATTAATTAATTTTTGTTTTTTTATTGTTATTGTATTTTGGTGATATATGTTCTTGGATTTCTGTTCATCATATTAATTCTAATTAAAAAATAAAAATTAATTTATTTTATTAAAAATAATGCATTCCAAACATTCCTAATAAATCCTTTTAAACGATTATTATTTGATTAATTCTTTTATATTAAATTAATTTAAATATTTATTTATATTAACTAAAAATTTAATTTTATTAAATGTCTTTATTACCATATATTATTGTATTGATATTGAAAAAATTGTTTTTTCGTTTTTCTTTATTCCAATACCAAATCCTTTTATTTAATAAATAATTTTTAATTAATTAATTAATTTTTAAAGCAATAACTGCGATTAAAAAACTCTAAATACTTGAGCTTTTTGTTCTCTATTATCATTTGATAGAGAATTAAATTTTCTCAATAGAATTGAAAAACAAAGTCAATTCTTTTTAATTTGTCTGTAAACATTTCTAAAAATAAACTAAATATAATGTAGTAATTTATTTAAATATTATTCAGTAAAATATAGAATAAATTTTAATAAACTATTTATAATAAGAACAATAATATATTTTACCCCATCTTTGTTTAATTGAGAAAACTTTTGTAATTTTTTTAACATTTAATTGCAATATGGTTGTTTGATTTTGTCGGCATCTAGGATTTTTTCTACAATAGTTGTTGTATTATTTGAATTTTCTAATTGTTGTTTGGGGCTGTGTTATAATCTATTATTGTTTTAATTAAATTTAAATAATTGCAGATTTCATTTTAAAAACCAACGCTCTTTCGGTGCTTAGCAGAATTTTATTTGAATAATTAGATATATATTTAATTAATTTAATTTAATTTGAATTAATTAATTATTTTAATTGACATGGATATTTTTGTTTGCCTCCATTTTAGTAAAGTGGATTATTCAAATGTATTTATTTTAATTAAAAATTAAAAAAAATTATTATTTCTCCTTACATTAATTTAAACTAATTAATTGTGCAGTTATATATATATTAAAATAAAATAGGTAATGATTACGAAATATCTTAATAACGGGGGTAAAAAACAAAAACTAAAATAAGTAACGGCTAGTTAAATAACTAAATTTATTTAATTAAAATATAAAAATAATAATTAAACTAATTAATTAATTATTTTAAAAATAATTTTATTTTTTAATTTAATCTAGTATACCTATTTTTAATTTATTTTATTTAATGCAATATGTGAGCGCAACTATATAAATGTTTAGCCATTTTGAAAAAAGAATAAAATAAATTTATTTATTTGTTTTTTGCACCTTTGACTTTAGCTTCTAAAAAATTTTAAAGAAATTGTATTAATTTAAGCTTTATTTAAAATTGGTAATATATTGAACATAATTAATTTTTAAATAAATTTAACTTATATTTTAAGAATAATTTAATTAAATTAATTTTAAATTAAAACTAAATTTTAATTTTAAAGAAAATGGAATTTTTTTAATAAAATGATTCTTGAAGTTCAACACTTTTTTTGATTATACTCTGATGAGTATTATTTTAATTTTTATTTGAATTAATTTAATTTAATTAATTACTATTCATTTCAATATTATTTAAATAAACATTTTAAATGCTTAGGATTATACTTTTAAAAAATAAATCTTAATTTAATTTAAATTAATTTTTTATAAAATAAATAATTAATTAATTTTTAAAAAATAAAATTAAATGTTATTTTCTAATTAATTCTTTTTTAATTAATTAATAAAATTTTTTATTTAAGTTAGCTTGTAGAGTTGAATGTATAAAACTTAAGTGAATTAAAAATTCTAGGTTGACAGAAAAGGTGGGAGGAATTAATGTAATAGGTTATCTCTATTTCTTTAACATCTGGCCTTTTGTATCTGAAAATAAAAATAACTTAAATTCCTTTTAAAATCGGAATATTTACGACAATAGCTTCAAATATTAATAGGGGAATTTTAATTTATTAAATAATATAAATAATTATTTTTTCAAGTTTATTTTAATGAGTCCATCATTAATGAAACTGTCATGTTCTGATTCTTGAGCATTTTCATTTTAATTATATTTATTTTTTAATTAATTATTTTTACATACAATTTATTAAAATTCTAATTTTAAATTTTGGGCAATATTTTCCTTTTAATATAAAATTCAATTAAAATATATAATTAAGTTTAAAAAGCAATCCATAAAAAACAAATTCAATTGACCTTTCACTTGTCAACTTAAAATATAATTAATTTACATATATTACAACACCAAAACAGTTTATGCATTATAAAATCTAATTCACCATAATTATAAACATTTAATAAATTAAAAGTGACTCCATTGTACATAATATCTGAGTTCCTCTCTTGTCTAAAAATTCCGCCTAAATTACTATTCTTTAAAATTTTTTCTTGATTTTTAAATTAAGTTTTTTTTAACACGTGGCTGCTTCATTAAAATACACTCAACTATTTCATTTTAATGTAAAATTAATTAAATAATTATTTTTATTAAATTAAATAATTATTTTTATTAAATTAATTATTTATTTTTATTTAATTAATTATTTATTTAATTTTATTTAATTAAATGTATTAACTAGATTTATTTGTGAATGCTTATTTAATATATAAATTAAAAATAAAATTTTTTAATTTACTTATTGTTTTTCATTTTTATTGGGGTAGCGATATCGATGGATAATGATTAATAAATTATTTTTATTTTTTTAATTAATTTAAATATATTTTAATTAAATTAAATTATTTTTTATAATAATTGAAATCGATCAAATATGTATTCATGTAAGTTATTCAGCTATTTAAATATTTTCCATTAATCTAAATGTGCTACCAGTCTTTAAAGGGTAACATTTATATGTTCTATAATTTATTTATTTTTAATTAATAAAAATATTTAATTAAATAATTGTATTTATTTTTAATATTAAATGTATTAATTGCTTTTCAGCCGTTTTGATTTTTTTCCCATTAAATTATTTAATATTTATTTTTATTTAATTTAAGTACCTAAATATTTATTTTTAAAATCTTTGTTTAATTAATATTTTACTCCTATAAATAGTAAAAATAATTTTTTAATATAATAATTGTTTAATTAATTATAAATTATTTAATTTATTTAATTAATTAAATAATAATAAATTCTCTTTTTAATATAATATGTACATAATGATCTATTTTTAAAAAGTTTTTTTTAATTAAAAAATATTACCAGGACGCAATCTTGTATAATTCTTCTGTTGATTTGTGTTGAAAATATACACATACTTACGAAAGGCGATGAACACGGGTGTACAAGTCAATGTTCGGATGCAGTTCTCCAACTGTGCAAACCATGTATTAAATAATAATTAATCCAAAAATAAATAAAACAGAATTATTAAATAAGTTTAACTTATTAAAAGGAGGCTTTTAACATTTATATTTTAATTAAAAAATAACTTTTTATTTTTTTTAATTTTAATTAATTACTTCAATTAAAAATAATATAATTTAAACATTTTTAAATAAACATTGACGTATTTGGGATTTTTTCTGGCGTTAAACGTACAAACTTTCTTTAATAATCATTTTTAAAGAAAAATAAATTAATTTTTTTTAACTTTACCCAAAATGTTTATTAAGCCTTAAATTTATCGTTACTATTTTTCTGGTCTTTTAATTAATCTATTAAATAAACCCTATTAAATACATAGCATCTTTCTTTTTCTATTTATTTAAATAATTTTTTTTTAATTAATTAATTCTCCTTCGGCTAGTTGTTTGGTAGAGGTTGTTTAGCTCTATTATATTAATTTTATTTAAATAATATTTAAATTATATTTAAAAATGTTGTTTAATTAATTTAAAATTAAAATTAAATTTTATATGAAATTTATTTTTGGCATAAAGAAACAATTTTTTCCTCGTTTGTAACATACATATAAACATACAATTTGAAGGTAATTACTTTATTTTAAAATATTTTTTTTAATTAAAATTTATTTATTTCTATTGTCTATACCTTTTAATTTAAACTATTAATTTAATTTCACCTTATTTAATTATTAATTAAATATGTATATGATATACTTGGAGTGTACAATCATTTTTCATTACTTCTTATTAATGTCGCACATTCGCTAAAATTATAATTTTAAAATTAGAAGTAATTTAATTTTTAATTTAATATTAAATAATTTAAAGTATATTAATTTAATTAACAATTTATTTGTTTTATTCTTCGAACATCAAAGGATCGGTTTCAACTTTAATGTTTGAACTATCCTTTATTCAATTAAAATTATTTTTATTAATTATAAAATTTAATAGTTTAATTTATATAATTAAAAGAATATTTATAAATAATTTCACTTTTTTATTTAATTAATTAAAAATAAAAGAAATTTAATTAATTAATATAAACATTGTTAATAATTAATAAAATGCTGGCAACCAATCGTTCTCCATGGATCGTGTATAGGCTCCTTAACTTTATTTCTTTATTATTATTTAATTAATAATTTATTTTTATTAAATAAAATAAACTATATTTATTAATTTTAATTAATTATTTCAATTAAAAATAAATTAATTATATGCAATTATTATTTATTATTATTTAAATTATAAAAATAAAGAAAATGTGTCCAGCAACATGCGCTTCCACTTTATTAGCTTAATAATATAAAAATGAAAGAAATAAAAAATAGTTAAAGCATTATAGTAGATATACTTTATCCTTCCTTTATTTATTTAAATTTTTAAAAATTAATATAAAGGCTAAAATAGAAATAATTTTTTAAATAATGTAGGAAGTTAATGATAATATTACTTAGCATTAAGTATAAAATAATATTTAAATTAAATTAATTAAATATAGTTTTAAATTAAATTAATTAGAAATAAATAATTAATTTAAATTAATTTGTTATATGTATTCTGATCTATCATAAGCTATATTTTTTTTCTTCAATATTAACAATTTATTTAATTAATTGCAATATTCTTGGTCCTCTCTATTATTATTAATTTAATTAAATTTATTTTATTAATGTACTTATAGGAATTTTAGGGATCTTATATTCTTTCATTCCATTGGTAGTTGCGTTTTTTATCCTCTTTTTTTATCAAATATTTTAATTAAAATATAATTTAATTAAATTATATTTTAATTAATTAATTAAACAAAAATGAATTTAATTAATTTATTTAAATTAATAATTTATTTTTTACTTTTTTTTAAATTTTTTTAGTATATATTAATACTAATTTAGTTAACCAAGACTACGTTCCGCTCATTGTTTTTTTCCTTAATTCAATAATTACTTAAATAAATTTGAATTCTTCTGATTTATGTTCACTACAAAACGAACTGTTGTTTATTGGTTATAAATTAATTAATTAATTTTTATAAATTTAAAAATGTAATATGAGGGTGGAAGTTGCATTCTTTTTGAAAAATATATAATAATAATTACTTTATTATTAATTTATTTAATTTTAATTTTATTTTTAATTTAATTCTTTATTTTTAGAAAAACTAAAAATAATTAAACAATTAAATAATTAATTAATATTTTTATTAAAAACTTCGTTAATAATATTTAATTTTATTTAATTAAATTTCTTTCTACTTGTTTGTTTAAACAAACCTTATATGCTTCTATCACCTAGTCGTTATTTTTTAATTTAATTTTAATTAAATTAATTTATTATTTATCAACAATTATTAATAAGCTTCTTGACATGAGTTTTAAATTTTATATTTAAATTAATTTAATTAATTAAAATTAGTTTTTTTTTCTACTCCTTTAGAAAATAAACTAACTAACAATAAGTTAAATGCATCTTTCATACAATTAGATAACTGCACATCTGGTTCTAGAAAGTTATTATTTTTAATTTATATTTAAATTTATTTTTAATCAATTGTAATTTATTTTTAATTTATTTCATTTATTTAATTAATTAATTTAATTGTAATTTATTTTTAATCAATTTAAATTATTTATTTCTAATTAAATTCTTTATTTATTATTTTATTAATGCTAAGCTAGTTTTTTATTTTTATTAAATTTAAATAATTGTCATTAATTAAAATTTATAATTATTAATAACTTATAATCTAATTTTATGTTTAATTACTAGTCCCTTTGAAGACGCATCTGAATGATTAAATTATTTAATTATTTTATTTTAATAATTAAATCAAATTTGTATTAAAAATAAATATGTAATAAATATATATTACATAATGTTAATTAAATAAATATTAATTATCCTTCTATAATAATCTGACTGAATATTTATCTTTCGTTTTAGAGATAAATTTTTAAATAAATAAACATTACATTATCGTTATTATTTAATTTTAATTTATTTAATTTATTTTTTAAAACATTAATATTAATATGTAATATTAATTCCCTTCTAAACTATTTTTAATTAATTAAATTATTCATTTAATTAATTAAAAATTAATATTTAATAATAAACGTAGATGTTTCTTTTTATTTTAAATAATTATTAAATTATTTTTAATTTAAATTAATTTATTTAAAATCTCCTTTTTTTTAATTAAAAGGCATAATTGTTGTTTAACTAAATAAATTATTTTATTTATTTGTTTTTAGTTTGAATTGGAGTTTTTATATTTAGAAATTAATTAATTAAAATACTTGAGAATAAATTAAAAATTTTTTTTTTAATTAATTAATTAAGGTATTTATTTAATTAAAAATTAAATATGTAAATTGCTCCCATCTCCTAAGCTATTAGTGTTTCAAAAAATAACTAAATTATTAATTTATTTATTTAAAATATTTAAATTAAAAATTCCTTTTTTTAATTAAAAGAATTATTTATAGAATAATTAATTTAATTTATTATTAAAATAATAAAAAGGAATTAAATGTTTTCTTGTGAAGACAGTCCATCCATTTCTATTTTAATATATTTTTAATTAAATTAAATTAGAATTTATTTAAATTAAATAAAATGATTTCATTTAGTTTATCTGATAATTAAATAAAATATTTAAAATAAGGAAGGATTAATTTAATTTATGTTTTGCTCATTACTTTCTTCTACGATTAGGTAAATTTCTAGTAAATAATTAGAAGTCTGGGGGATTAAATAAATAAATAAATTAATTATACCCTCTCATACATATGTACTTTCTCCGGATTATTATTGATACATCGAGTTCAACAATTATTTCTTGGAATACACTCGCGCTTGGACAATCGACAAATAATTTGCAGGATTTCTAATTAACTATTTAGAACATACATCACTAAAAAAATTCAACCAATTAAATTAAATTATTAAAACTATATTAAATACTTCTTTTAATTTTTTAAATTTAATTTTTTAATTATTTAATTTATTTTTATTAAAATTAAAATAATTAATATTAAGTAGAATATTTAATTAATTAATTGAAATTATTTGTAAAATAAAAGCTTCGAATTGTATACATTTTAATTTATTATATTTAGTTATTTAATTCATTTTAATGGTTTAAAAAAATAATTATTTAATTTAAAATTAATTTAAATTTTTTTATTAATTTAAAAATAAATACTAGAATATATTTATAAATAAATGCCATATATTTTATTTCTATTGTGATTTAATTGTGTGTATTTTTTTAGTGGAAAATGGGTCTATTTTTTGCTTCTCTAAATTAATAATAATTAAATATACAACAATTTTTTAATTAATTTAATTAATTTTTAATTTAATTAATTTTTAAAATTATGTTTGGCTAATAAATTTTTTCTAAATATGTATCCTAACACAGGGCATACTGCTGGCAAATGACCAATGCCATGGCAAATGCAACAAGATTTGCTTAAGTTGAAGGTATTCAGATACCAACAACTCTGCTATATCGTAAGCCCGCCCAGATTCTTTTCCAAAGATTCTTGAATTTTATGCTTATTTCCCACTAAATTTAAAACATTGAAAACCACTTTTAAATTAATTAATTATTTTCTTTTAATTACTAATTAATTTTTATTATTTTAATAATAAATAATTAATTAAAGGTTGTCTCTTTTGTAAAATCTACTCTAGATTTTATTAAAGGTTTATTCACAAAAAAATAATGGACAATTAAATCAAAACAAAAATTTAAAGTTTTATTAGTTAAGGGTAATTAATCCAATAGGAATAAATATAAAAATGTATTGATATTGTAGAAAAAGAATTTATTTCTATAAAAAAGGGGAGAAAAATGTTGAGCTTTTATGTAATGCAGCTGTGTTTCTTAAGTGAAGCAAAGGAATAATTTTAAGTGAAGAGAAAGTGGTTTATATTTATTATTTTTAGATGGGAAATTTAGTTTTTTAAAGCGTTAGATAACATCTTGGGAAAAATAGAATAAAATAAATAAATAAATAATTTTTTGAATATTAAATTAATTTATTCTCTTCGCCTCGCGACACTTTTATTTAAATTATTTAATTTATTTAAAATTTAATAGAGAATTCATTATATTTATTTATTATTTTTAAATTGATGTGGATCATAATTATTTTTGCATTTACATTTCTTTTTAGAATTTGTATATACATTAAAAAATATTAATTTAAATAATTAATTTATTTATAAACCTTTATAGGCTTTTTTTTTTATTTAATTCTAATTTTTATTTTATTTTAATATATTAATTAATTAATCTTTAATTAATATTTTGTTAATAGTTCTTCCTGCATCACATATTATGATACTGTATCGATGATACTGTATCGATATGTCAATTATGGTTTCTTTTACCGTGGAAATAAAAATTAAAAATAATTAAAGATAGGTAGATAAAATTATTAATTATTTAATTAAATTAATTACCTATATATTTAATTTAATTAATTTTTAATATTTTTATTTGAATTAATACAGTTAAGTCGATGAAATTAAATTCCTATATTTTTAATAAATAAAGTTATTTATTTAAATTAATTATTAATTATTATTTAAATTAATTATTATTTAAATTAATTATTAATTAAAATAATAAATAAATAGAATACAATTTTGGATAGAAAATTATAATTAATTTTGTTATCAACAATAACATTTGTTCTAATAAATCTCGCTGTCCTAGAATCTGTTGCTCTACTTCTTCTTAATTATTTTTAAACATAAATAATTTAAATTAATTATTTTAAAAATATTCTGAATAAAAGAAAATTAATTTAAATAATTCTATAATTAAAATAATTAAATAAAAATAATAATTATTTTTGAACTAAAAATGATTTTATAAATTATTTGGCTACAACTAAATCTTTTATAAAAATTTATTATTTTAAAATAAAGCTTGATTATTAAACAGTATTCTTAGGATAAGGTAATATTAGGACATGTTATTTATGCTGTAATAAAATTTGATAATTGAAAAGTATTTGAATTTCTAAATTAATATAAATTAAATTCTAATTTTTAAACCTTCATTTTAATTTAATTATTAAAATGAAATAGAATAGATGTTAAATATGAAAATAAAATAAATTAAGTAAATTAAATTTAAAAATAATAAATTAAACTCCTAAATTTAATTTTAATATTTTTAATAAAATAAAACTAATTCAATTAAATAAATATAAACGTTAAAAATTTTTTAAATATTTTTAAAAATGTTATGTAACTTACATTTGTAAACGATATATGGATTACAATTAGTAAAATTTGAGGATTGCCTAATTAAAAAATTATTAGTTTTAAATAACAAAAAAAAAAGATTAAAAAACCAAATAATTAAATAAATTATTTAATTTATTTTAATATTTTTAAATATAATAATTAATTTAAATTAATTGTTTTACTAAATTTGATGACACGCAACGCTCCCTACAGGCCTTTCGCCACCGGCCGTTAGGTTGCCCATGCCCACTCCATGGTTGATCATAGCGCGGATTTAATATTTTTTAATTAATTTTTAATAAACAAATATATATTTTTATTAAAAAGAAAATGTTCAACTTGGTCATCAAGCTTATTTAAATTATTTTTATTTAATTTAAATACATAAGATAAGTTTATTTTTGGTAGTAAGAGCATTAATAGCTTCAAATATTAATTGGGGAATTTAAATGTATTTAATAATATAAATATTTATTTTTTAAGTTTATACTAATGATTGTACCATTAATGAAACTGTGATTGGTTTTTTATTTTAATTAATTTATTTTTTAATTAAAAATTAATATTTTAATTAAAATAAAGTTAATTTTAATTTTTAATAATAATTGTGTTTCATTTATTTAATTTAAAAATTTAGATAAATTAATTAATTAATAAAATATTTTTAATTAATATATTTAGATTAAATTATATTTTTTAAATATATTAAACATTTTATTAATTTAATTTAAATATTATTTTTTAATTTAACAATCGTTAAATATATTTTTAAAAATAATTATTTGATTTGTTGGGTATATTTTAACAAGTTTCCAACATTGGTTAATAGCTCATTATTTTCATAATTATTTAATTTATTTTTTATATAAATTGTTTGTAAGAATATTGGAGGTTATATTGATGTTTTTCCTCTCATTTATTAACTTTTTCATTAAGAAATAATAATTCTTATTAATTAATTAATTTAAATATATTTTATTTTATTTATATTAATACACGTACTGCTTAGTTTCTTAAGGCTATATATTAAACTAATTAGCAATTTGATTCCTTGTAGTTCGTATAATATTAAAAATATTCCACAATTAATACCTTGGTTAATTTAAATAATTTTTAAATTAATTATTTAAACACTTTTATTATTTATTATTTAATAATTTTAATTAATTATTTTGAAATAAAGTTTAATTATTAAACAATATTCTTATGTTAAAATGTTGGGGTGGGCTATTATTTTTAATGGGATTAAGATTAAAATTTTTGAGGGACTAAATTAATATAAATTTAAATTAAATTCTATTTATTTTAAACCTTCTATTTTATTTGATTAAATATCAATTATTAATTATTAAAATGAATGAGAATTGAATTAAAATTATAAGTTTAAAATTAAAAAATATATTAAATTAATTAATATTTTTAAAATAATAAATTAATCTAAATTTAATTTTAATATTTTTAATAAAATAAAGCTAATTAATTAAATAAATATAATCTTTAAAAAATTTAAAAAATTTTTATTATAGTAGCTGGTCTATATTTGTTTAAATAAATTAATTATAAAATTTTAAATATTGGAAAAAATGTATTTTTAATTTAAAAATAAATTTTAAATATTAAAATGTACCTGAAAATATAAAATTTAAATATAAATGAAAAAATAAAAAATAAATTATTTAATTTATTCAAATATTTTTAAATACAATAATTAATTTAAATTAATTATTTTAAACAAATTAATTAAATTTTTATATTCATTTTTCAATTCTAAAGTTTGTTAAAAAAATTTGGTAATTTAAATTATTTAATTTTAATTTATTTTTATATAAATTGTTTAAATAAATATTCGAAGATATATTCAAGATCATCACCCTTATTAATTAAAAAAAAATTATTAAATATTTAATTAAATTATTTATTTTTTGAATAAATATGTAAATGAAAAAGTAAAAAATATAAATAAATAAAATTAAAAAAAATAATAATAAAATGAAAGGGCAATTTTTATTAAAGGAAAAATTCTAATATATATTTTATTTTTTATTAAATAACCATTGTAACTCAAAAAGGGCAAAATTTGAAGGATAAATGGGAAGGTTTTGGAGGGAAGCCAATCCATCAAGTCTTAAGCTTTTTTGTCTATCCTTTATATAAATAAACTTTTTTCCTTTATAATACTTTAGTTGAAGGTATTCTCTCATAAGAAAAACTTTGAAAAATAGAGATGGTAATATTAATATTAAAGGAGAATGATTAAATGTCTTTTCTTCATTATATAGAGAGTTCTTAATTTAATTGTTATTTTTCAATGAAGAGAATTAATTTAAAAAAAAGAAATAGGTATTAGACTATTAGATTAATTTTAAAAATATTTATTTAGAGAGTTTAAAAAACTTCCCTTATGTATATTCATTTAAATTAATTAAAACCTTTATACTTCAATACTTATTATTAGTCTTTATTTTTTAATTTTTTTTAAATTAAATTAATTTATTATATGTTAACAAGAGAAAATCTGTGATGTTGATTTATTAATAATTTTATCCTTTTCTTTAAAGATGAACTAAAATAACTAATAATTTTTATAAAAAAATGTTCTAATTACCAAATGACCATAAAAACATTATAATTATCCCACATAAACAACCAGATAAGAATATTAATAAAAGTAATAAAATTTCATTATTAATAAACATTTTATTTAAATTAATTTGTAAAATATATTAAAAGAAAATTAATTAATTAATTGAAATATATTAAAATGAGTGTATGTATTTTGTGTTTTTCCTGAGAATAAATAAATAACAATTGTATTCATGTTTTTTGATCATTTCAAGTAAATAATTTAAAATTTCGTAACTGAATAAAAAAAAATAAATTAAGATAAATAACCTTTTAAACCTTTATTTGTTTAGTATTTATTGTTAATATTGATAAGAAGTTGAAGGACCTCCAGGAAAACAATTATACCGTTGATACATGTAAATAAATTAGGTATTTTATTTAAAAAAGGAAGGTGTTTAGAAGGGTGAGGGGATGTAAGTTTTGAAGAGGGGGAGTGGTATAATTAAGAGGGATTATTGAGGGGGTATTATTAAAGGGGTTATAGAGGGGGGATTATTAAAGTGGGATTATTAAGGGGGGATTATTATGGGGGGATTATTAAAGGGGGATAGCTCTTTTTTTAAACTTATCTGTTGATTGTCATAAAAACGAATATCCTTAAATTTGATTGCTGTAATATTCTTTTTTGAATTTTTATTTGTCTTCTTAATTAATTAAAAAAAATGTAAGGTATATAAATTACATTTTCATTAAGTTGGTTTTGCATTGATATGATTTGTTCCTCTAATTTATTGATTTTTTCAGAAAGAACATCTTAAAAATTAAAAAATTAAAAAAATTTTTTATAACAACATTCTTTTGTTGTCGTTTCACCCCCATTTTTATCCATTTCTTTTTCTTCACCTTTTTCAGTCTCCTTAAAAAAAATATATCTTTAATGTTTTAAAAACACCTTTTTTTTCATTAATTTGCTTTTTGTAAAATAATAATTTATTTGTTAATTTTAAAATCTTTGCATCATCTTTTTCTTTATAATTTTTTAATCCTTTTAATTAATTTTAAATTAATTAAATTTATATATTATTTTTAATTATATAAAATTTTTAATTA
Source organism: Meloidogyne exigua (assembly GCA_018905775.1). Classification (NCBI taxonomy): domain Eukaryota; kingdom Metazoa; phylum Nematoda; class Chromadorea; order Rhabditida; family Meloidogynidae; genus Meloidogyne; species Meloidogyne exigua. Next base: position 1,626,358 of record JAGUQR010000009.1, on the reverse strand, counting down.
TTTTATAATTACTTTTAAATAAATAAATTTTATCTTTTAATTCTTAATTTTAATTAACTAATAATTTAAATTTTATTTTTTATAATTTTTAATGAAACCATGATGCAAATCATATAACCCAAAAGTCCATTTTTATAAATTATTTATTAAAATTGTTTTCAAATCCTCTAGATTTCCTTGTTATATATTGTGCATATTTTTTAAATTTAAATATTTTAAATAAGTTAAATAAAATTAAATATATTTATAATTTAATAATTAAATAATTGTCCTCAACACTCATTTTCATCAGGTGGCATTACATAAAATTAATTGAAAAATTTTTAGTTTCATAGTTATCTGGAGTTTAATAGTATATTGTCGCTAAAAAAGTTCTTCCATTTTATTTAAATTATTATTAAATACATTTTTTAATTTTGTTATTCTACCTTTTTTATTTTCTAGCCTTCCTTGCTTAAGTGTCTTTATATTAATAAAGATTAAAAAGAAAATGTTGTCCACAGGCTTATGTCTCTGAAAAATACTTTTTTTCATATTTCATTATTTATTTATTTTATTTTTTTAATAATTTAAATAAATTTCGTTTTAGGTTCTTTAGAAATGATTATCTTTTCCTGAAAAGAATATTGTAATAAATATACGTAAACTTTATTTAAAAAAATAGATTTAATTGTTGGTTTTTAGAACTTATTTTTAATTTAGAAATAAAATATTTATTTAAAAATGGAGCACAATAAAATATAAAAGTATATTCTCACTATAGTGTCAGATCTTTATCTGGTGCGAAAAAATTTTATTGTAGTTTTCCTTTTAATTTATTCTACCCTAACCAACCTAAAACACTAAAAAGAATTTATGGAAATAAAAGTAAAGATTAACAAAAATGAAAGTTGAATGATTTAGGCTATTATACTTTTAATAAATTAAATTTTAAGTAAATTAATTTTTATAAAATAAATAAATATTTAATATTTATAAAATTAAATTAAATATTATTTTTTAATTAATTAATTTCTATTTAAGATAGCTGGTAGTCAAATGTTGTATTTAAGAATAATAATATTAAATAAAAATTAATTAAACCAAAAAAATATTATTTTTTAAATTATTTTAAAAATTAATTTTAATTATGTTTCTTAATTCAATAATATAAGTACATATTTATAAAATAAAATTAAAAATTAATTTAGGGCAAATTCTTTTTTTAATAAAAACGTAAAAGGCATTAAATTTTAAGGGTTAAATAATTTTTTTCAATTAATTGTAATGAAATATTTGAAATAGAAAATACATTAAATGAATTAATTCAAAATTTAAATATTAAAAATATTCATTTTCACTGTTTAGAATATTTGATTAGTAATTATAAACAGTTTAGATAGTTTCTTTGTATTAATAAAAATGAAAATAATCAAATAAAATATATGAATTAATGGTTCTAAAAACAACCAGAAATATTAAAAATAGGTAATTTAATTAAATTAATTAATTTAATTTAATTTAACTTTTGTATTTTATTTAATTTTTAATTATTCAATTGAATTTTATTCAAAAAATGATAATTTAAAAAAATATTAAATTTAGCTAAAAATAAAATTAAAATAATTAATTCAAAAACATTTAATTCAAATAATTCAATTAAGGTTAAATTAATTAATTAAATTAATTAATTTTTAGATTAAAATATTAAATTTGGAAACAGTAAAATTAAATTAATTAAATCTGAGTCATTTCAATATTTACCTTATTTAGAGAAATTATTAATTAATGATAATAAATTAAGTATTATTGAAACAAAGGTTAATTAAATTAATTATTTATTAATTTGGATATTTAATTTGTTCATTAAATATTTACGTTATTTAACGTTTCTAATAATTATGTATGTAATAATATTTTTAATATTTAATTTTAATTTAGATTAATTTAGTTAAAGAAAATGCTGTAATTAATTTACTTTAGTTAGAGAATCTAATAATTTAAGAATGTTGATTAAGTCAAATTAATTTAATTAATTAAATTTGTTTAAACGTTTAATGTTCAATTATTAATAAATTCAGTTAAAATATATTTAATGCTCTAAATAATCATTTAGCATTTTCTAATTAATGAAATGTTTCAAGGATTAAAATTAGAAATTATGAATTTAAATTATACTGAATTAATTGTAAATTAATTTAAGTTAATTAATATTAACTAAATAAATAAAGGGATTAAATTCTGTAACATTTTGGGGAATTCCTCGTTTAACTAAAATATTACTCTCAAATAATAATTTAAGAAATATTAGGAAAAAACTTTTAAAGATCAAGTAAATATTAAATTAAATTAAAAATTAAATATTTAATAGGAATTAATTAATTTAATTGATTTAGGTGAAAATATGCTTAATAAATTAGATGAAGTATTTAATTTATTGTTTAATTTTATTTAATTTAAAAAGGAATATTTGGGAAAATAATTTGATTTCATTAGATTTAAGTAAAAATAATTTTACAACTTTTCCAATAAAAGCATTAATTTCGGTTAATGAAAGGATTATTTTAAATTTAAATTATTGAAATTAATTTTTAATTTAAAATTAATAAATCTGGCTCAGAATAGATTAAACATAATTGAAAAAATAATTTTAAAGAATTAAATAATTTAGATAATTTAAATCTAGGCAGAGAATAAGATAAAAGGTTTAGAGTAATTTTAAAAATAAAAGTTTATTTATTAATTTTTTTAAAGAATTAACATTAAGTAATAATAGTTTCTAATGAGATGGAAAAATGTGTGAAAATATTTTCTCTTTACAATATTTTGCTTGTACAGAAAATAAAGGAAAAGCTAAAGTATTCTTCTTCTCTCTTTTTTTTCAAGATTTTATCGCTTGTGAGAAAATAAATAAATAATTTTTTTTTAATTAAAAGGAATGAATTACATAGCGATCAAAGTCTAATTTTAATAAAAATAAAATCAGAATGAATATAATTAAAATTAAATCAGAATAAGACCAGAATTAAGTTAAAATTAAATTACTTAAAGTTAAATTAGATTTAGATTAGTATAAAATTTTAATTTATTTGTTATTTTATTTTCTCTTCTTCCTATATTTCCTTTGGTTACTCTAAAGGAACATAAAGTTTAAATGTCAGATTTTTATATCTTTTTATTTGTTTTGCTCACCTAATTCTTCTATTATATGTATTTTTTCCGGCGCTAGGATTTTCTCTAAATTTATTTATTGTTTCTCTTAATAAAGTAATTTTTTTTAATTATTAAATTATTTGTTTTTAACTCTACTCTTTCACAGGCGCGTTTTTGCATTTTTTGCGTTTTGCAGTTTATTTATTTTAATTTTTAACACTTTTTAATAATTAATTTATTTTTCCTTATCCTTTGTTAAAATTTTTTATATTTAAATAAATATTTAATATTAAACAACTAAAAAGTATTTTAATTATTTTTGTGTGAGTAAATAATACAGTTGTATTATTATTACTATTTATATATTAATGTTATATATTTCTTGAAACCCTTTAGTTATTCAGTTACCAAATTTAATTTTAAAAAGTTTATTTATATAATTTTAAAGTTGATATGAAGCCTAATTTCTTTTACTCTTTCCTTAAAGATTAATAAATTGTTATTTTTTAAAGTATTTATTTAATTAATTTAATTAATAATATAAAATATTTTATTAATTTTAAAGTTAAATAAATTGATTACTCTTTCTCGTTATAATCTCTTGGTAAAAGATTGGTTTAATATGATATTTAATTTATTAATTTATATATTCAGTTAAAGTATACATTTTTATTTAAATTAAATATATTTAAATATATATTTTAATTAAAATAAATAATTTAAAAACTTTGGTGTTATTGTCCAATCTGGGATTAGCTTTTCTTTCAACTTACAACCTTTTTTTATTTTTAATTAAAATAAATAATTTGTTTTATTTTTTAAATAAATAAATATTTTTTTTTATTTAATTTAAAATTTTGTTGTCCAATAGAAAATTATGATTTAGTGGCATTTTACTTGACGAATTATGTAATAAATATATTCAATTAAAATATATTTATTTATTTAAATTAATTAAAATTATAATTAAATAGTTTTATTTAAATTAAATATTTAAAAGAAGACTGTTACACTGCGTCTTTTCCTTTTTGAATATAGATTTCACAATATAATGAAAGAGATATTTCATAGAGTGTTAATATAATTTCACGTAAAAAACAAATGTTTTTTTTTATTTAATTAAAATTAAGTATGTTAATTAATTTTATTTTATTTAATTAATTATTTAATTATTTTAATTTTATGTAATTAATTTTTTAATTAAATCAAACAAATACAGATTTAATTAATAAACACGGCTTCTTCTCCGCTAGAATTTACTTTAATAAAACAAATATATTTTATTTAAATAATTATATATTTAATTAAAAAATATTCAGTTGATAATGTATTGGAGATATGCATCGCTATGATCTATCAAAATTAGTTCACCACAGATATAGCAAGTAGAAATCATTTAATTTAATTAAAAATTTGCAAAGTTAGTAAAATCTAAAATATGTAATCTCACAATTTACTGGTGTGATTCTATGTAGTTCGATCCATTCAAATTTTTCAAGTACTGAATCTTAAAGACTAAAAGAAAATTAATTAATTTTTAAAACTTTAAGGAAATAAAAAATAAACTCGAAAATATTTATAAACTTTAAATTAAATTAATTTCAATTTTTATAATTAATTTGAAACCAAAAAAAATGAAAAAGTTCTTAATTAAAAAAAATTTTATTTTATTTTTTATTTACATTCCCATTTATTTATATAATGATATCATAATATATTTACAGATGAATTTTTTTTGGATAATTTATATTTTTTAAATTAATTTAATTATTTTTTATATTAATTTAATTATTTTTTTTAAATAATTTTAAATTCACTAAATTAATGAAAAAATATTTTAATTTTAAAAAATAAAATAAAAAAGAATTTTTATTTATTTAAATAAATAAATAATTAATTAAATTTATTTAAATATTAATAGAGAATATTTTTATTAAATTAATTTTAAATTTTGTATAATTTTTATTACATTGAATGAACCCAATTAAATAAACATTTTCTTTTCTAATTTATTTAAATAAATAAAAATTTTTTTAAATTAAGTAATTAAGCCTATAGACGTTTATTATGTATGTACTTGTTGTTTAATAGGCGTTGCCGGTAAGAATAGGTTGGTCTTATTATATTAATTAATTTATTTAAATTATATTTAAATTAATATTTAAAAATATTGTTTAAAATAAAATTAAATAAAATTTTATATGAATTTTATTATTGGGGATAAGGAAATAATATGTTTGATGTGGATTAGTTATGAACATCCCAGTCGAAGGTAATTAATTATTTTTTTAAAAATATTTTTTAATTAAAATTTATTTACTTATTTTATTGTCTATTCCCGTTTTAAATTTAAAGTATTATTTATTAATAATGAATCATTATTAATAGATTATTATTTTATTTTTTAATTAATTAGTTAAGAGATATATTTTTGTTTTTTAAAAAATTTAGAAATAGGAAACCACTTTCAAATTGGATCTCATGTAATTTATGTATTTACATATCTGCTGGAATATTATTATTTCGTGCTAGGCGAATAAATTATTGGTAAAATGTAAATTAAATTACTACATATATTTGACTAATTAAATTTAAATTAATTTTTAATATTTGCTTAATTTAATTTATTTATTAATTAATTTATTTAATTAATTAATTAATTTATTTATTTAATTATTTAATTAATTTAATTAATTAATTATGTTATATAAAATCACATCTTTACTTAATGATTTATTCAAATTAATTTAAATTATTAGAAATTTAAAAAATAAAGTTTGATGGTCCAAAATTTATTATCATCTCTTATTTGGAATACCTTCTTTTTTTATTTTTAATTTAATTAATTAAATAAATTATTTTATTTATTTGTTTTAATGCCCTTGTACTTGAAGAATCAAATTATTATTATATTATATTTATGTGAAGAAAATAAGAAGCATTTTAAAAATATTATTATTTAATTTATTTTAATTTATTTTATATATAATTTTGGTTCGTCTAATAATCCAAATTTATTTTTAAAATATAGAAGGGGTTTTAATTAAACTTTTTCTTAGATATTAAATATAAATTTTACCCAATATTATTTAATTTAATAATTTTAATTAAAATATAATTATTTTAAGGAAATGTTATCTGAAAGTGTTTATTCAAATTAAATTTAATTAAATAAATTATTTTAAATTATTATTTTTTTTAATAAAAATAATTAATTATAAATTGAAAGTTCATTCTTTATATGAATGTCTTTAATTTATTTAAAATTATTATTAAATTAAGTATTTTAAATATTATTATTAAATTAATTTATTTTTTAATTAATTAATGAATTAATTATTTTAAAATTACTAACTGTTCTATCGTCATGTAGAGATATGATTGACTTTAAAATGTTTATAGCCTTCCCAATGAAAGTACACTCTATTGTTAAATTTATTTAATTAAATTAAGCATTGGGGATTAAGATAAAAATTAATTAATAAATTAATTAAAAGTCTTTATTAACTTAATTATTTAAATTAATTTTAATTATTATTTAAATATTAAAATAACTTTTAATATGCCTGTGCCTCTTTCAGAACCTCTTTTATTTATAGGCTGTTGAAAAAGCCTTTTATTAATTAACTAAACTATTTATAATTTCATGTAGTTTATCTAATTATTAAAATAAAAATTAAAAAATAAGGATTTAATTTAATTTATGTTCTGTTCAGTCTTTCTTCTAATTGTAAGATTAGGTATATTTCTCGTAAATAATTAAAAGGCTGGAGAATAAAATAATTAATTAATTAATGATACATTCTCATATGTACTTTCTACGTGAAATTAAGGTCTCATCAATCTCGACAACATTCACCGTTACATAATCGGCAAATAATTTGTAGCTTTTTAATTAGGCATTCAGCACATACATCACTAAAAAAATGTCAACCAATTTATTTAAATTAAATTATTAAAAATATATTAAATACTTTTTTTAATTATGTTTTTTTAATTATTTAATTTATTTTTATTAAAATTAAAATAATTAATATTAATTAAAATATAATTAAATTAATTAATTTAAATTATTTGTAAAATAAAATAAATTGGATACAAAACCTTTTAATTAATTTATTAATTTTAAATTTAAATAAATTGATTACTCTTTCTCGTTATAATTTCAAACAAGCCATAAAAAAAACAAATTCAATTGAACTTTTACTGTTACCAAAACTTAAAATATAATTAATTAACATATTACTTAAAAATAAAAACATAAATTTTGCGATATTTATTATAAGCAGTTTTTTGCATTATACAATCTAATTCACCATGATTATTAACAGTTAATGAATTATGCGGTCGCAAACACCAATCTATTATTAATAAAATTGAATTTATATAATAGTACAACATCTAATCCAAAAAAAGAAACTTGATTGTACACATGAGTTTCTCACTTGTTTAAAAAAAGAGTACCTAAATTACTATTTTTTAAAATTTTTTTTTTGATTTTTAAATTTAGTTTTTTAATACGTGGCCTTCTTTTAAGTACACTCAAATATTCCATTCTAATGTAAAATTAATTAAATGTATTCGAGAAGATTTATTTATGGGTGCTTATTTAATAGATAAATTAAAAAATAAACTTAGTTTTAATTTAATTATTGTTTTTCATTTTTTTAGTAAGGACAGTGAATATCGATGGTAATGATTAATAAATTATTTTTATTTTTAAAATTATTTTTAATTTATTTAAATTAAATTAAATAATTTTTTTATGATAATTTCAATCAACTTTTAATGTGAATGTGTTCACAATTTTCAAAGGGCAGATTTATATGTTGTATAATTTATTCATTTTTAATTAATAAAAATATTTTAATTAAACAATTGTATTTATTTTTAATATTAAATCTATTAATCGCTATTCAGCCGTTTTGAATTTTTGCTCCATTAAATATTTAATTTTTATTTTTATTTAATTTAAATAAATCTTTATTTTTAAAATCTTTGTTTAATTAATATTTTACTCCCCCTATAAATAGTAAAAATAATTTTTTAATATAATAATTGTTAAAATTAATTATAAATTATTTAATTAAATTCTTTAATTATTAAATTAAATTATTGAATTTATTTAATTAATTAAATAATAATAAAGTCTTTTTTTAGTATAATATGCGCTTAATATCACCATTAAAAATGTTTTCTGTAATTAAAAAAATATTATCAGTTTGCACACTTGTATAATTCTTCTGTTGAGTGGAAATTAATATTAAATAATAATTAATACAAAAATAAATAAAACAAAATTATTAAATAAATTTAATTTATTAAAAGGAGGCTTTTAACATTTATATTTTAATTTAAAAAAACCTTTTATTTTTTAAATTTAAATTAATTAAATTAAAAATAATATAATTTAAAATTTTTAAATAATTAATTTTTAATTAAACTTTGCTGTACATAATTCGTTGTTGAAATTGGTATTGAGTTAAATATTCAATATTTTTTTTAATAATCATTTTTAAAGAAAAATAAATTAATTTAAAGTCTCCACATTTTTTCATATTTTAACTTTTATATTTTAATTAAAAATATTTTTTTATAACTTAAAAAGTAATTAATTCAGCAATAGAAATAATTACCTTTAACATTGAATAAACAAGTTTATTATTTTTAATAAATAAAAATAAATTAATGAATTAATTATTTTAAAAAATATTTAAATTTATTTATTTTAATTTTATTAAAATATTAATTAAAGTTTATTTTTTAGTTAAAATAAATTTTAATTATTTATTAAATAAATTATTATAATTAAATATGCGGTGGATTTACGGATTCTTTTTCTACTGTCTTCATCGTAATTTATTTGATTATTATTTAAATAAAATTAATTTAAAATAAAAAATTAATTAATTTAAAATTAACAAATCATTTTATTTTTATAAAAAAAAGATATCAATATTAATTTAAGTAAAAAATGAAAAACCCCCTTTTTTGTTTAGAATATTTTCTTTATTTAATTAACTTTTTAAAAATTAATATAAAGGTTAAAATAAAAATTATTTTTTAAATAATGTTGGAAGTCAGTGATAATATTATTCAGCATTAAATATAAATATACATAATATTTAATTAATTAATTTTAGATATTTAATTAAATTAATTAAATATATAATTATATTTTTTAAATTGATTAAAAATAAATAAATAATAATTTGATTAATTTAATTTAATATTTTTTTATTTTAATTTAATAATTAATTAAAATTAAATATTAATTTTTAATTAATTAATTATTAAACAATGTTCTCCTGACAGCTTGATTGAATGTGTAATTAAACTTTTCAATAATTTTGGCATTCGTATAAAATTAATTATTAAATAATTAATTAATTAAATTTTATTAAAAATGAATAGGTAATAAATATATATTGAATTAAATAAATAATATTGCCCCTTCTAATAGAGTAATCATCTGGCTCAATATTTCGTTTGTAGCATTAATGATAAATAAATAAATAAATAAACATTACATTATTGATATTATTTAAATTTATTTAATTAATATTTAATAATAAACGTAGATCTTTCTTTTTTTATATTCTAAATAATTATTAAATTATTTATTAATTTATTTAAAATTTCCTTTTTTTAATTAAAAGAATAATTATTGTTAAGCCTAATAAATTATTTTATTTATTAGTTTTTAGGTTAAATTGTTGTTTTTTATATTTAAAAAATAATTAAATTACTGGAGAAGAATAAATTAAAAATAATTATTGTTTTTTAAATTAATGAATTAATTAAATATTCTTTAAATTAATTAAAAATTAAATATGTAAATAGAATGGTTTCCATTCGTTCAGCACATGTGTGTTTTAAAAAATTCCTAAATTATTAATTTGTTTATTTAACTAAATTTCCGTTTTTTTAATTAAATGAATTATTTATAGAATAATAGAATAATTAATTTAATTTATTATTAAAAATGATAAAAAGGAAGTAAAAGGTATCTTATGAAATGACACTGTTTCATTTCTTTTGTAATACATTTTTAATTAATTAAATTAATTAAATATATTTTATTTTTTAATTAATTTAATTATATTAAAATTTATTTAAATTATATTAAATAATTTCATGTAGTTTATCTGATAATTAAAATAAAATAACTAAAAATAATGATTAAATTTAATTTATGTATGTTCGTTCTCTTTCTACGGTTAGGTATGTTTCTAGTAGATAATTAAAAGGGGCAATTGAAATTAATTATTATATAACTCTCCTATGTATGTACTTTCTACAGGAAATTAATGTCTCATCTATCTCAACAATTATTTCTTGGAATACATTCAAAGTTACATACTCGTCAAACAATTTGTTTTCTAATTAAGTATTTAGCGCATACATCACTAAAAAATGTCAACCAATTTATTTAAATTAAATTATTAAAACTATATTAAATACTTCCTTTAATTATGTTTTTTAAATTATTTAATTTATTTTTATTAAAATTAAAATAATTAATATTAATTAAAATATAATTAAATTAATTAATTTAAATTATTTGTAAAATAAAATAAATTGGATACAAAACATTTTAATTAATTATATTTATTATTTAATATTTTTGAATAAATTTCAATAGTTTAAAAAATAATTTATTTATTTAAAATTAATTTAAATGTTTTAAAATTAACTTATGTATGTATGTAATATATCATATTTTTATAAATAAATGTTTATACTTCCGTTTTTGAATTTATCCTCAAAATGTCTATTTTTTAAAATTAATTTAATTTAATTTATTTATTCAATTAAATTAATTATGTTTGGCTAATAAATTTTTTTATATGTCCTCCTATTCAATTCAATTTGACGTGTTATTAGAATAATTTTTAAATTTAATTTTAGTAGAATAAATAATTTAAATTAACTATAATTTTAATTTAATAATTTATTTGTTTTCAATGAAAAAATTAATTTTTTAATTAAATTAATAATTTAATAAATTTAATAAATTGATGTAAAATAATCTCTACATTATTTAATTAATTAAAATTTAATTAATTATTTTGATTCCATATTATAAAATTGATCCAAGTTCACGGAAAAAATTTGTTTTTTTTTTAATTTTATTTTAAAATAATTAATTTTTGTATATTTTAATAATAAATAATTAATTAAAAGTTGTCATTTTTATTTAAATTATTTTAAATTTAATAGAGAATTAATAATATTTATTTATTATTTTTTAAATTGATGTGGAGCTTTATTTTTTCAGCACTTACATTTCTTTTTGGAATGTGTATAGACAGTTTAAAATATTAATTTAAATAATTAAATTAATTTATAAAACCTTACAGGCCTTTTTATTTAATTTTTATCTTATTTTATTTTAATATATTAATAATTAATCTTTATTTAAATTTAATATTTGTTAAGTTCTTCCATTTCATTAGGTAGGATGTTCCATACCTATTATTTCAATTAGGGTTTTCTTTTACCTTCTAAATAAAAATTAAAAATAATTAAAGATAAATAAAATTATTAATTATTTAATTTGTTTAATTTAATTAATTAATTAGATATTTAATTTAATTAATTTTTAATTATTTTTATTTGTATTAATACAGTTCAATTGCTGAAATTAAATTCCTATATTATTAATAATAAATAAATTTATTTAAATTAAATAATTCTGGTATTTTATTTTTACTTTAATTAATTAATTAATATAATGTTAATTAAAATAACAATTGTAATTCATGTCTACTTTTTTCATTATAAGGTTATTTAATTAAAATAAAGTTAATTTTAATTTTTAATAATAATTGTGTTTCATTTATTTAATTTAAAAATTTAGATAAATAAATAAATTAATTAATTAATAAAATATTTTTAATTAATATATTTAGACTAAATTATATTTTTTAAATATAATAAAAATTTTATTAAAATTTTATTTTTTAATTTAACAGTCGTTAAATATATTTTAAAAATAATTATTTAATTTGTTGGGTTATACTTTGATAAGTTGCCAAACTGATTAATAGCTCATTATTTTAATAATTATTTAATTTATTTTTATATAAATTGTTTGTAAGAATATTCGAAGCTTATTGAGGATCATCATCTCATTTATTAATTTTTTCATTTAAAAAAAAATAATAATGCTTATATATATTTAATTAATTAATTTAAATATATTTTATTTTATTTATGTTAATGCAAATACTAATTAGTTTTTGATTTAATTAATTTAATTTATAATTTAATAGTTTATTCAGCCTAACTTTAGCGATATTTTTCCAATAATTTTCATGAACAGCATCACATTTTAGTTATCTCTTTAGATATTAATTTGCATATTTTATTAATTAATTAATATTAAAAAGAAGAAAAAAAGATTATTTTTTATTAATAAAAAATAAATTGATTAAATTTATTTTTTAAAATATTTATTTAAAAGTTTTTAAAAATTAGTCTAAACAGTTCCCTAACATCTTAACTGGTTCATATTATTCTTTTAATTAAAAAAAGGCATTTTTTAAAAGTATTTAATTTTAATAAATATTTAGAAATAAATAAATAAATTTATTTATTTAATTAATTAATTTTATTTATTTAATTAAATGAATTAATTAAATTAATTATTAATTAATTAATTTCTATATATTTAATTTTTAAAATTTGTTTACTATAGTTTTCTCTAAAGTTATCACTTCTGCCTTTTATAGATTAATAAATGATATTGTAATTTGGCTTTATAGATTGAATAATTTTAAAAAAAATTAAATTATTGTCAATCAAATTAATAACATCGTAGCGCTTGGGGGTTGGAATGATGCTGGCTAGGGTTTTCTATTGGGGATATTTAGCTAGACCGATTATAGGAACCCATTATTTAAAATAATTATTTATTTATTTAATTAATTAATTTTACGTAAGATTATGGACGTTCCACATTTCTGGATTAAATATTTTTATTTTAAATTAATTAATTCTTTTATTATAATTTTTACCGTTGTTGAGTGTAATTCGCACGGTAATTGTATTGCGATGTATGTATACAAATTAAATTTTCTGTACATTAATTTTACTTATAATTAATTACTTAAATTAAAAGAATTAAAATTAAAAAATTAATTTTAATTTATATTTATATTTAATTATTTCAATTAAAAATAAATTAATTATATGTAGAAAATAAATATTTATTTATTATTATTTAAATTATAAAAATAATGAACATGTATTGCACATAATCCAACACTTATTTTTATTGTTAATTGGAATCCTAGTTTCCTCCACAATTTGCACATCATCATCATATAATCGTTTTAATTAATTTAGTTCTATAATATATTCTAATTTTAGAATAAAATTTTCTAAATTAATTAATTAATTTTATATTAATTAATTAACTAATTCTGCTTATTCTAAAATTAATTATTTAGCTTAAGCTTAGTCTATGTTAGTAATACTGAGAATACACATCCCAGTCTGAGACTAATTTTATTTTTTAAATAATTCCTTTAAAAAAATATATTTATTTAAATAAAATTAATAATATTTATTTTTTTTTAAATTATTTTTAATCTCCCAATAAGTAATTAAATTTTAAATAAATTGTTATCGTAAAATTAATGGCCGTCATTATTTTATAAATTCGCTCAGAAAAATATTTTTTAAATAAAATAAATAATTAATTTTTTTCTAATGTTTAAAAGTATATTTATTCATAAAAAATAAAATAAAAACTTTAAAACCTGTCTATTTAATTGCTAATCGTTTAAATCTGACATCATTGTCATATGTAATAAGCATAACATTTTTTAGTTATTTATTTAGATAATAATTTGCAATTACTTCATTAATTAATAATATTAAAAAAAGAAAAAATAAATTAATTTAATTAATTTTTATCTAAACTTTTTGTGGAAGAGCCGAGGAGCACAACGTAGGCGAAGGGGTCGGTGGAATAGACATGTATTCGTCATCACTTAATTCCTCGAAGTCTAAAATAGATCTATTTCAGCATACTACATTGTTTATTTTAAATCATTAACGTTCCCAAAAGACCAGATTTTTAATTTAACCAAATGTTTCCTAAACCTTAAATTCGTTAAATAATATTTTTCTGGCCTTTTAATTAATTTATTTGTTTACATATCACCTACTTATTCATGTGTTGTTCATCTTTTAATGTTTATATTAATTTTATAATTTTTATTTTTAAATAAAATAGTGTCTATAAAACTATTTTCTTTGTGTATTCTAAATTAGTATATTTATTAATAAATAATTAATATTATAAGTATAAATAAGTAAAAAGCAATTTCTTGAAGCTTCATCCTGTATTATTTCTTCTGACAATGGGTAGGATTTATTATTATTTTCTAAATTAATATTAAATTAATTCATTTTAATATATGTAGTAAATAATTTAAAATAATATTTTATTTAATTAATTAAAAATATGTATATATTTGTTCCAACAATAGCGTATCTGAATGAACCCCATTAAATAACCTTTTTCTTTTTCTATTTTTTTAAGTAATTTATTTTTTTTAATTAATTAATTAATTAATTAAGACGATGTAGACGTTTAGTATGTAAAGTCTTCTCAGGTATAAACAATGTTATTTTTATGTTGATGTTGTTTTTGGTACATAATATTTTTTTATTTTTATGTTCAATTCTTCTCCTTTTAAACATATTTCTTAAGTAGATTATATAAAGGCAAATGAAGCATATTTTTATATTTAATTAAATTAATTAATTAATTATTTTAATTAAAGAAAATTAATTTATTTATAAAATTAAATATTTAAATTAAAATAATTCTTTTTTCATGTGTTCTTTATTGCATTTAAGTCAATATATAATTTAAAATTAATATTTACTTTCATATCTAATTTAAATATTAAAAAAATAATTTAAATTCTTTTTAGATTTTGTTACAGCCTACATCTTAAATTACTGCAAAACATTTGTCATTGAAAAAAAATTATTTATTTACTATTTAAAAATAAATAATAAAAAAAATTAATATTATTTATTTATTTTTAATCTATGGAAAAAATTAATAAATATTATTTTAAATTAATAAAAAATTTTATTGGATAATTGTTTTGTTTAACTCTCTAATTGTAAATAATTATTTAAATTAATTAATTAAATAATTATACTTATATTATTAAATAAACTGGTTTTTAAATTATTTAATTAAAAATAATTATTATTAATTTTATTATTAATAAAATTACTTTAAATTAATTAATTAAATTAAAACCTCACAATGTATTGGTATAAGTCTATTTTGTTCGTTCCATTCAAATCTATTTTAATTTAGAACTTATTAAAGATGATAAAAGTTTTAAAACTTTGTCTTATGCAACTATAAGTTTATTTAACTATTTACAGAATAAATGAAATGGAAATAAAAATATTTGTTTAAAATATTTGAATAATTTATGGTTAGAAAAACACCATTATTTGCTACTTAACTTTTTACCAATAATTGGAGAATGAAACAATAAATATTTTTTTTAAATAAGTTTTGACTAAGTATTATTTAGTTCCTAAAAGAAGAAATTTTAAAAATTAATAGAATCAAAAGAAATATTAAATAATTTAATTTCAATCCACATTTCTAGATTAAATATTTTTATTTTAAATTAATTAATTAATTCTTTTATTATAATTTTTACCTGTTATTAAAGCACTTTAAATGGTAATTGTGTTCGACGTTAAATTAAATTCTGTTTTTTTTTAAATCTATTTAAATTAAATTAAATTTTTTAAATTCCTTTAAATTTTAATAAATTTAAATAGTAAATATATAATTTAAATATTAAATATTTTAATTTATAAAAATAAATAATTAATTAATAAATGCAATTTCGAAGGATTTTCTAGCTCTTTTATTAGAACTTTTTTTTTAAATTTTAATTAAACATTTTTATAAAAATATTTCTTAACCCTATTTTAAATTGTTTTTCGTGCTGTGATGCTGACTATTTTTTTTTATTTAATTTTAATAATTAAATTTAAATAAATTTAATTTTAATAATAAAGTTAATTTAATTAAATTAAATAAAATTAATTAAATTTATAATTTAATAATTAAATAATCATCTCGAACACTTATTTTATATAATTAATTGGAATATTAATTGCCATAATTGCCACCACATTAAAGATCGTTATTTAAAAAAATAAAAACGACTCGGTTTTCTTTGTAATTGTAGTAGGTTTAAAAGCTTTGATTATTTACTGTTACGTTCTTCAGTGGTGCTGTGGTGGTGCAAAACCAAAGATTTTTATGTTATGCTACAGATCTTTGACGGTCTTCAACGGTAGGCTGGCTTTGAGGTCTAGATTAATTTTATTAAATTTAAAACTTTTTTAAAACCATTTTTACATTTAATCTCTGCAATTCTTCTATTAAATTTTAATTTTATATAAAAATGAATTTTTTAATAAAATTATTCTTATTATCCCAATTTATTTATTTTTTTTTTTTTGAATTGTTTAATTTTTATTTAAATAAAAATAATTTAATTAATTAAAACAATGTAAGAATCAACACGCTTTGTTTATGACTTTTGTTCACTCATTCTGTGAAGGTTATTATTATTATTTAATTTTAAAAATTAAATAATTGACTGCGTTTATAAATTAAAAATTAAATTAGTTTTAAATAATTTAAATTTGAATTCATTTTTATAAAATAAATAAATAATTAATTAATATTTATAAAATTAAATTAAATATTATTTTCTAATTAATTCTTTTTTAATTAATTAATTAATTCTTATTTTTATTATTATTGTTTGTGGTTGGTATATATTTGTATACTTATTTTCTCCTAATTAATTTTAATTAAAAATAAGAATTAGTTATTTAATTTGTTTTAATTAAAAATAATGCATTCCAAACATTCGTTGTATGTTAATCCTTCTAAGCGATTATTAATTGACTAATTCTTTTATATTAAATTAATTTAAATATTTGTTTATATTAACTAAAAATTTAATTTTATTAAATGTCTTTTTTACCATGTAGTATTAAATAAAAAATTGTCTTACCAAAACATGGTGCTTCTATTTAATAAATAATTTTTCATTAATTAATTAATTAATTTTATTTTTAATTTTTTTTAATATATTTAAATTTAATAAATTAATTTGAATTTAATTTATTTTAAAAAAGAATAAATATTTAATATTCAATTAAAACTTTAATTAATTAATTAAATAAATAATTATAATTAAAAGTACTGATATTTTTGAATATTTTGTTAAAATAAATTAAAACAAAACAAATAAATAATTTAATAAAATAACCAATTAATTTAGTAAAATAAATAAACTTGAAGAAAGGTTAATTTATAATTAAATGTTTAATTTATATTTTAATTATTAAATTAACATATAAAATAAATATTTTTTTAATTTAATTGAAGCTTGTCAGTGTGTAATTTCGTAACGGGTTTCGATAATGTTGGCGTAAATACATTTTCCTCGTATTTTATTGGAGCACCACCATCTATACTATATCCATCTCACGTTTTCTTCCAAAATAAGTAATTGAGCCTCGACGAATTCGTCGAAAGTAAAAGCAAGCTGTATATCAAAAAAATGTATTTTTTTTTTATTTTACACAAATAATTAATCAATTAATATTTTTTGTAATAAACAAGCCAAAATAAAAATTAAAAAAAATAATAAATTATTTCGTTGAGTACGTTAATTTAAATATTTTTATTAAATTTATAAATTAATTAAATTTATTTAATAATTAAATTATTTTCTTTTGATGTGTTTATTAACTCAATCTCCTAGAAAGGTTTTACATAATATTACTTAAAATGAAATTTATTTAAAAAATGTTTTAATTAATTAAAATATTCTATATATGTATGTACAGCCTTTATTTAATTTTAATTTAATTATTAAATTAATTAATTTCATTTCATTTTAATTAATTTATTTAAATTATGTATTTTTTTAATAAATTAAATAAATATCGTTTTAAGTGGTTTAAAGCAAATAAAGTATATTGGTCATCTAGATAAAGGCACTACTTTAATTTAGCTTATAATAATTATTGGTATGTTTATATTTTAATTAATGAATTAATTTAAATAAAAAAAACTTAAATATTTTTAATTAATTAGTTTTATTTTTGTTTTTCTCTCTAGCTTGAAACACTTCAGAATATTTTTAATTATTTATTTTTATTTTTGTTTTTCTCTCTAGCATGAAGCACGTCAGCCTTATTTCATTAAAAATATTTTAATTTTATTTTTTAAATTCCCAATTTTGTTATTATAACAATAAAAAAATTCAGAAAAATAAAAATTAATAATATTATAGTTACCAGTGCTTTAAAACAGGTAACTAGATTGTTTTTCAGCAGGTAAATTTGTGGTTTTAAAATTTAATTTAATTTAAACGTTTATTAATGCTAACAAAATGGATTCCATTTTTAGAAAAAATATATATTAATTAAAGTAAAAATTGTAAAAAACTAGAAATAATTGTGGCTATCAAAGATCATATTTCTCAGCATTAAGTATAAATATAATATTTAAATAAATAATTTTTAATACATAATTAAATATAAATTAATTAAATATTAGTAGTTGACCGTCGTGTGTCAATAACACCGACAAAGATCAAAGGGAACTAATTAGTGTTAATAAGTGTTTTATTGACAGCCGTGATGTAAACCTATTAAATAGTTTGAACATCAAAGGATGCCGACAATTAAAAGGGTTAAACTGTTTTTAAAGAGTACAGACAGAATCCATTTTGGAGAAGTAACATATATAGTATCATCCAGATTTGGTTCTAACAGGTGTTGTATTTATAGAATGTCTATCTTTCCAATATTTCTTTATTATTTGACAATTATTATCCTAAAAATATTTCCTTCAATTGTATTATGTAGAATTTTGTATTCATTTTTTAATTTAATTTTATTTAAATAATTATAATTTAATTAATTAATTATTTTATTAAATTTAAAGGTATATGCTAACTAAGTTAATAAAATAATCAAAAAAATGTCTATTTAGTAATACTTTTGTAGGTTTTTGTATTCTTTGTAAATGTCCAAGTCTTGAATTGGTGTTGAAGTTGTTTACCGCTACCACACTAGTTGTTAAAAAATTGATAGTAGCTTTATACCAAATATTACGATTTAATTAATTTATTTGAACTATTATTTCAATAATTATTTAAGAAAAAATAAATAAAATATAATATTAATTAATTAATTATTTATTTAATTAAAATAATTAATTTAAAAATAAATTATTTAAGTTAATTATTTTGTTATAATTGACTATAAATAGTTTAACATCCTTCATTTATATAATTATAAAAAATTTTCTTTAAATTAATTAATTTATTATTTATGTGGTTATTCAAGTGTATTGTTACTCCTCTTCGAACCCACTAAACATACAAATGATATTTTTTCTTTATTTTATAATTTTTGTTTTATAATAAAATTGTCTATAAAGGTCTTCTTATTTTATTTTGGCATTCTAAATTAATACATATATTTATTAATAAATAATATTAAAAATAAGTAAATTCAACTTTCTATTTTTTCCAGGCATAATTTCGAAGCATTTTATTATTATTTTCTTAATTTAATATTAAATTAATTTTAATATATTATGTATTAAATAATTTAAAATAATATTTAATTTAATTAATTAAAAGTTCCAATAAGTGAACAATGTAACCATAATATATTTATTATTATTTTTCTGATATCGACCTCAGTATCTGGATCTTTTATTGTTTGAAATGGTTAAGCATTATTTTATTAAAATTAAATTAATTAATTAATTTTAAAGCAATAATTGCAATTAAAAATGCCTTAAATATCTAAAGAAAATTTTTTCTATTTTATTTACTATGTAATATTAAAATTGTATGTTTAAATAAATTAATTAATCTTTAATAAATAGCTACATAGGAATAAATTTTAAATAATTTCCCATTAAAAATAAACTTGTTTATAATTTATTATTTAGATATTTGTTTTAATTTAATTAAAATTAATTTAAATTCTTTTTTTTTCTTAATTTTTAATTTTTTTAACGTCTGGCTGCTTCTTTTAAGTCCGTTCAACTATTTCATCTTTATGTGTAAACTCTTACATATATACACTGATAGTGTATTTATATTGATAAAAATTTTAATTATAAATAGATTTTTCTATTTATAAATATTTTATTTAATTAATTAAATATATTCGACTAGATTTATTTGTTAATGCTTATTTAATACATAAATTAAAAAATAAACTTTGTTTTAATTAACTTATTATTTTTCATAATACTTATCGTGGATGAGGCAGTTTTTATAAAATTTAGAAAATTTTATAGAGTTGAAGGTTGACACTACTATATATTTATAACAGAGACTAATTAATCAAAAGTTCCTGTTAAAATAATGCTTTGGATAAACTACCGTATTTATTCGGTTAGTTACCCTGGGTAATTATCGTTTCAACCCTTCTCTGAAGGGGGTATTTAATCGAGGGAGGGAAACTAATCAAGGGAGGGTAATTATTTTTTTATAATTTAACAAAATAAATTTTTGCATTATGAAATCGATAAAATTGGGGGTAATTAATCGAGGGTAAAGTAAAAAAGGAAAAAACCTAAAAATAATATTGTCTGTCGATGACATATTCATAAGTATAATAATTAAATAATTAATTTTTAATATTTAATTAAATATAAATTAATTAAATATATGTATAATGATATTTTTTAAAAATATTTTTTAATTTAATTAAAACTACTTATAAATAAATAATTATTTAATTAATTAATTAAATTAATATTATTTAATTTAATAATTAATTAAAATTTAATATTCATGCCAAATTGTAATAGTAAGAATAAACTTAATATATTCGTATAGGTTGATAGAACTATTACTATACAAAATACAGCCTTATTGAACACATTCAAGTCTATATTAAAAGGTTCTGACGTAATAAGCCACCCCCGTTGAGAAATTCTTTTTTCTTGCAGGCTTATAATATTATTTCACTACACAATAATTGTACACCCAGTAAATAATAATATTTAATAAATAAATTGTTAAGACAGTAATAAAAACGTTGAAAGCAATACTTAATAAAATAATTTAAAAATAAATGTTAATTTGTTATGTAATAAATAAATTAAATATAATAATGTAGTTCTAATAAAATAAATATAATACAAATGAAATAAATGCAGTAAAATAAATAAATTAAAAATATGTTGTAACCAATTAATTAATTTTGTAGTTTCAGTTAATTAATTCAATGAAATTGTCCTGGATTTAAATTATAAAATTAATTATTGCTATGTTTTCTTAATATTTTTTATTAAATTCATTTAATTTTTGATACAAATTAATTAATTCATTTAATTTAATTTATTTATTAATTTATTTATTTATTAAAATAAAATAAATCTTTAATATTTTTAATTTATTATTTTTGCTGTTTTTCTCACTAGCTTGAAACAATCAATCTAATTTCAGCCAAGTAGTTTTAAATTTAATTTTTACATTTATTTTGTTTTAATTATTCTTTAATTTTTAATTTGTAGAAAAAAATGATTTTATAAATGAACAATTGACGCCAGTCAGCCCCTAGCCTTTAAAAATAAATAAATTATTTAAGTTAATTATTTTGTTATAATTGACTATAAATAGTTTAACATCCTTCATTTATATAATTATAAAAAATTTTCTTTAAATAAATAAATAAATTTATTTATGTTGTTATTCATGTGTATTGTTACTCCTCTTGGAACCCACTAAACATACAAATGATATTTTTTCTTTATTTTATAATTTTTATTTTTTAATAAAATACTGTCGGTCTTCTTTTTACTTTGGGTATTCTATAGTATATATTAATAAATTACTAATATTAAAAATAAATAAATATCAGCTTCCTGTTTTTTTTCCAGTCATAATTTCATCTGTGAAACATTTTATTATTTTTAAAAATAATTATTTGTGCCAATAATAGACATGCTTTTACAAACCACCTGAATAATCCCATTAAATAACTTTTTGCTTTTCTATTTTTTTAAATAATTTAATTTTTTTAATTTAATTAATTGTTTATTTTAATTTAAAAAATTACTTATAATTTAATTAATTAATTTATTAAATTAAAATAATTGTTTTCCATGTGTCCTTTATTGCATTCAAGTCAATATATAATTTAAAATTATATTTACTTTCATATCTAATTTAAATATTTTTTAAAAAATAATTTAAATTCTTTTTAGATTTTGCTATCTTATGCTATCTCTACCAAAACATTTAACATTAAAAAAAATTATTTATTTATCTAAAAATAAATAATAAAAAAAATAATTAATATTATTTATTTATTTTTAATCTTTTAAAAAATTAATAAATATAATTTTAAATTAATAACAAATTTTATTTGATAATTGTTTTGTTTAACTCTCTAATTGTAAATAATTTAATTATTTAAATTAATTGAAATAAATTAAATAATTATATTATTAAATAAACTGGTTTTTAAATTAATGAATTAAAAAATAACTATTATTAATTGTATTATTAAAATTTTTTTACTTTAATTAATTAAATTAAAACCTCACAATGTATTTGTGTAAGTCTATTTGGTTCGTTCCATTCAATTTTTCAAGAAATGAACCTTAAAGCCTAAAAGAAAATTAATTAAACTTTAAAACTTTAAGGAAATAAAAAATAAACTTGAAAGTATTTATAAAATTTAAATTAAAGTAACCAAAAAATTAAAAAAATTCTAAACAAAAAAAAAAACGAATTAATTAATTTAATTTTTGTTCACTTTCCCATTTATAAATACAATGATATACATGGAGTTTACAGATGTTTTTGGAAAGGTTATATTTTTTTAAATTTAATTATTATTTTTTAAATTCATTAAATTAATTGAAAAATAATTTAAAATAAAAAAGAATTTTTATTTATTTAAATAAATAAGTAATTAATTTAAATATTAATAGAGAATATTTTTATTAAATTAATTTTAAATTTTAAACAATTTTTACTACATTAAATAGACCCTATTAAATAGCCTCTTTCTTTTTCTATTTATTCTAATTCTTATAATTTATTATTTTAGAATAAATTGCTAGTAAATTTTAAAAAAATAGGAAACATACATATTTTTTCTCGACAATAAAATCGTAGTTCTTAGATCCTTTCTAAAAATATAATTAATTAGTCGGATTTAAGTAAAGAAATAAAAAATATAAAACCTTGGGCAAAGCCGATGTAGATTGTTTATG
Source organism: Meloidogyne exigua (assembly GCA_018905775.1). Taxonomy (NCBI): domain Eukaryota; kingdom Metazoa; phylum Nematoda; class Chromadorea; order Rhabditida; family Meloidogynidae; genus Meloidogyne; species Meloidogyne exigua. The sequence goes on along the minus strand of JAGUQR010000009.1, from coordinate 1,602,879 downwards.
CGGCAAAGCCGATGTAGACGGCTTAGTCGGCAAATTAATATCTTAAAATGTTTAATTAATTTAAAATTAAAATTAAATTTTATATGAATTTTATTGTTAGGATAATGAAACAATATTTCCTTCGTTAGTAACATATAAACATCCCATTCGAAGGTAATTCATTTTTTTTAAATATTTTTTTTAATTAAAATTTATTTATTTTTATTGTCTATTCCTTTATTAATTTTAATTTTTAATTTAATTATTAATTTAATTTTCCTTTATTTAATTAAATTATTTAATTATTAAATAAATATATTATATATATATACTAGGATGGTAAAATATCTTTCATTAATTCTTATTAATTAATGTCAGCACATTCGCTAAAATTTTAATTTATAAATTAAAAGTGTAATTTAATTTTTAATTCAATATTAAATATATTAAATTTAATTTAATTAATTAATAAATTAATTAAATATAATTAAATAATTAATTATTTAAATATAATTATATTAAATTAAATTTATTAAATTTAATCAACATCTTATTTGTTCTATCTCTTCTTCGCACATGGAAGGATAGGTTTCAAAACTATCCTTAATCAATTAAAATTATTTTTATTTATTTTAAATTTAATAGTTTAATTTTTATAATTAAAAGTATATTTATAAATAACTTACTTTGTTATTTAATTAATTAAAAATAATGTAATTTTAATTAATTAATATAAACTTAGGATGCCTGTAATTGTTTGTTCGATCTCACTGGATTGTGTAGAAGTATTATTCTGTGTTTAATTATTATTTAATTAATTAAGAATTTATTTTAATTAAATAAATTAAAATAAATTAAATTTATTAATATTAATTAATTATTTAAATTAAAAGAATAAAAATTAAATTAATTTATATTTATTATTCAACGTCAGATAAATTAATTATATGTAGAAAATAAATAAATATTATTTATTATTATTTAAATTATAAAAATGAAGAACATGTATTTCAGCCAACATGTTATTTTATGTAGTACTTTCTTAGTTTAATAATAAGAACTGGAAGAAATAAAAAATAAATAAAACATTATGTGAAATATACTTTATTCTTTATTTAATTAACTTTTTAAAAATTAATATAAAGGTTAAAATAGAAATTATTTTTTAAATAATGTTGGAAGTTAATGATAATATTCCTTAGCATTAAGTATAAATATATATATATTTAAATTAAATTAATTTTTAATATTTAATTAAATATAAATTAGTTAAATATATAATTATATTTTTTAAATTGATAAAAATAAATAAATAATTTATTTATTTAATTTAAATTAATTTAAATTATATGTATTCTGATCCAGCTAAACTATAAGTTATTTCTTTAATATTAACAATTTATTTAATTAATTGTAATTATTTATGGTCCTCTCTATTATTATTAATTTAATTAAATTAAATTAATTTAATATATTTTAATTAATTAATTAAATAAAAATAAATTAAATTTATTTATTTAAATAAATAATTTATTTTGGACTTTTTTTTAGTAAATATTAATACTATTAAAGTTAACTAAGCCTACGTGCAGCTCATAGTTTTTCTTTTTTAATTCAATAATTATTTAAATAAATTGTAATTCTTCTGATATATGTTCACTACATAATGAATATTTATTATTTAAAATAAATTAATTTTTATTTTTAATTTAATTCTTTATTTAATTTAATAATTAAATTTAATAATTTTATTTAAAAATTCTTTGACAATATTTAATTTTATTTAATTAAATTTCTTTCTACTTATTTGTGTTAAAAAATCCTTTACGCTTCGGCTTCGATCACTTAGTCGTTATTTTTTAATTCAATTTTTAATTAAATTAATTTATGATTTATCAACAACTATTGATAAAGTTCTTTGGATTTTAAATTTTATATTTAAATTAATTTAATTAATAAAATTAATATTTTAAAATCCTGTTTAATTAATTTGAAAGCTAATTATAGATGTCAATAATGTAATGGTCGATATTCAATTCTTAGTTTAAGTACACTTAATTAAATTAATAATTATAAATATTCCTTTTTTTTATTTTTTAAAGATTTTATTTATTGTATTAAATTGAAATTTAATTAATTTTAATTATTTAATTTATTTTTATTAATTATTATAACGGTTCAAAAAAGAAAAAAATAAAGTTTGACGGACCAAATTTATTATTACCTCTTCGTTGAATACCATTTTTTTTTTATTTTTAATTTAATTAATTAATTAAATAAATTATTTAATTTTTTTTTAATTAATAAAATGCTAATTAGAAATTAAAAATAATTTATTCTTTTACCCTAATAAATAATGTAATTAACCTACCTAGTAAATTATTTTATTTATTTGTTTTAATGTTGTTGTACTTGAAGATTAATTAAATTATTATTAGTAAATTAAAGAGAAGAAAATAAGAAGAATTTTAAAAATATTATTATTTAATTTATTTTTATTTTAATTAATTTTGTACATAATTTTGGATGTCTAATAATTCAAAATTTATTTTTAAAATATAAAAGGGGTGGGTTTTAATTAAACTTTTTTTTTAAATATTAAATACGAATGTTACCCAATATTATTTAATTTAATAATTTAATTAAAATATACTTATTATTTTAAGGAAAATGTATCAATAGTGAAAGTGTTTATTCTAATTAAATTTAATTAAATAAATTATTTTAAAAATTATTAATTAATTTTTTAATTAAATTAGTTAATAAATTAATTATTCTATTTTTTAATTAATTAATAAATTATTTATTTTCAATTAATAACTGTTCTATTATCATGTATTAAAATGTTTCAAATCTTCCTTGTGAAAGTATACTCTATTGTTAATTTTATTTAATTTAGTTAAGCATTGGAGATTAAGATAAAAATTAATATGTAAATTAAATAATTAAATAGTCTTTATTAAATTAATTATTTAATTTATTTAAATTATTATTCAAATATTAAAATAATTTTCTGAGACTTTCTCATAATTAGTATTTCATTATGTTATAGTCGGGTCTTTACAACCGTCATTGTTTTAATTAAATTAAATAAATTAATTAATTTAAATTTAAATAAATATTTTATCTACCGTATTTACTCGATTAATTACCCTGGGTAATTATTGTTTCAACCCTTCTCTGGAGGGGGTATTTAATCGAGGGAGGGGAACTAATCAAGGGAGGGTAATTATTATTTCAACCTCTCGCTGGATGGGGTAATTAATCGAGGGAGAGTAACTAATCAAGGGAGGGTAACTAATCGAGTAAATACGGTATTTATTTAATGGAATAATTAAATAAATATTAATTTTATTTTTTTTAAATTTGATTTGTCTTTTCCCAAAGTCTTAAGAGTCCTTTCTTAACAAATATTATTTAATTAAAAAATAATTTTAATTAATTAATTTAAATTAATATTTAACCTATGCTTTTAATGGAATTAAAATTTTAATTTAAATGTTCAATAAATTATTTATTATTTTTAAAAAATTAAAATAAAATAAATTAATTTTAATTTAATTAAATAATGCAAATAATCAGTGTAAAACGTTAATTTTTTTCTGCTCCTTTAGAAAATAGACTAATTAATTTAAATGCATCTCTCTTAGATAACTAATTTGGTCCTCGAAGTTTATTATTTTTAATTTATATTTAAATTATTTAATTAATTGTAATGAAATTCTTTATTTATCATTAGTTTTTTATTTTCATTAAACTTGAATAATTGTCTTTAATTAAAATTTATATTTATTAATAAGCAAATTTTCTGTGGTTGTAAATTCTTCCCTTCCTACTTCAGAGAAACGCATTCTGAATAAATAAATTAGTTAATTATTTTATTTTTAAATAAAATTAATTATTTTAATAATTGATTAAATGCAATAAATATATATTGCTTAATATTAATTAAATATGTATTATTTATCCCTCCAATAGAGTAATAATCTTGCTCGATATTTCGTCTCTCACTTTAGAGATAAATAATTAAATAAATAGATAACCATAACGTAAACATTTTGTTATTATTTAATTTAAATTTATTTAATTTATTTTTTAGAACATTAATATTAATTCCATATTAATTAAATTAAATTATTTAATTAAAAAGTTTATTTAAATTATAATTCTATATATTTAGATGAATACCAAATGCTCTAGTCCTTCCACTTTGAATAACCATTTATAAATTATTTTTTATATAAATTAATTAATTTAAAAAATATTTAAATTTATTTATTTATTTTAATTCTATTAAGATATTAATTAATTTTATTTTTTAGTTAAAATAAATTTTAATAATTTATTAAATAAATTATTATAATTAAATTGTGTGTGATGACATGTTGAGCAGATTCTTTTTTTACTTTTATTTATTTATTTATTTAATTATTATTTAAATTTATTTAAAATAAAAATTACCCAATTTATTAAAATTAAAAAATAATTTTTTAATATAAAAAAATTTATTAATATTAATTAAAGTAAAAAATGGAAAGAAAACCCTCTTCTTTAAAATATTTTGTTTATTTAATTAAGTTTTTAAAAATTAATATAAAGGTTAAAAATAGAAATTATTTTTTAATTAATGTGGAAGTTAGTGATCGTTTCCTCAGCATTAAATATAAATAAATATAATAACTAAATAATTAATTTTTAATATTTAATTAAATTAATTAAATATATAATTATATTTTTTAAAAAATATTATTTAATTTAAATAATTTTATTAAAATAAATAATTTAATTAATTAAATTTATTATTTAGTTTAATTTAATTTTAATAATTAATTAAAATTTAATTTTATTTTAAACATTGAATAATATTATTTAAAATAATATTTAATTTATAAATAAAATTAATAATAAAATGATTAATTAAAATTAAATATTAATTTTTAATTAATTAATTATTAAACAATGTACTTACGATATCTTGAATGAGATGGGTAATTAAACCTTTCAATAATTTTCACATAAATTCTTATGAATTAAAAAATAAATTATTACTTCAGTCTTGGCATTCGTTTATTAATTTATTAAATATATTTTTAAAATATAATTTAATTAAATACGTATTTTTAATTAAATTTATGGACATCTATTTTTTAATTATTTTAACAAAAATAATTAATAAATTAATTTTTAATTTATAAAGAAAACATTGTTTAATTAAATTGTTTTTAAATGTATGGCCTCTTTTTTCTTTTCTACTCATTTAAATTAAATAACTTTTTATTTAAATTTATTTTAATTTAATTAAATGTTGGTATACATAATGGTGGTTTTTAATATAATTAAGGAATTCTTTATTTATTTAATTTAAAATGGTATTATAGCATCATAAAACAAAGGTTAATTATTAATCACATTTATGGAATTATTATTTAATTTAAAATTAATTTAATTAAATTTAAATAAATGCAGATTAAATTAAAAAAACCGACGCTCATTCTTACCAGAATTTATTAATTTATTTAAATAATTATATATTTAATTAATTAAAATTAATTATTATATTTGACATAAATAATTTTGTGGGCTTCCCTTTTAAGCGGATTATTTAAATTTATTTATTTTAATTAGAAATTAAAAAAAAATTATTATTTCTCCTTACATTAATTTAAACTAATTAATTAATTATTTTAAAAATAATTTTATTTTTTAATTTAATATTTTTTATTTTATTATTTTTTTAAATTTCTTTTTAGATTCTTTTAATGCCTTAGTCGATCTTTTAATTTTTAAGTTTAATTAATTAATAATTTAAATTTTTATTTTTTTCATAATTCTGATTGAAACAATTCTGCACATCAGATAACACAAAAGTCCATTTTTATAAATTATTTATTAAATTTGTTTTTAAATTGTCTTGAGGACTGATTCAGCATTCATGTTTTTTCTATTTTAATAATTTAAATAAATTAAATAAAATTAAATACATATATTTATAATTTAATAATTAAATTATTATCTTGAACATTTATTTTTATAATTATCGGAATATTAATTGCTACTACATTCAAGATTGTTATTTAAAAAAAATAAAAACGACTTGGTTTTCCAGCTGTTGGTTTGAGCAAATATGATTCCAGCCTCTTTTCTTTTTTTAGAATTGTTTAAAAAATAATTTAATTAATTAAAATAAATTAAAGAATTGGACACGCTTTCTTCTTCATTTTCACTTTTCTTGAATTAGGAAAGGTTTATTTAGTTATTATTATTTTATTTTTAAAATTAAATAATTAACTGTTTCTATAAATTAAAAATTAAATATATTTTAATTAATTTAATTTTTAAAAATAAATAAATATAAATAAATAATTAATATTTATAAAATGAATTTAAATATTATTTTTTAATTAATTCTTTTTAATTAAGTTTATTGTACTTATTGGTTTGGTGTGATATGTTGTACTTATGTTCATCATATTAATTTTAATTAAAATAATAAAAATTTAATTTAATTAAAAAATAATGCATTCCAAACATTCCTTGTATATCCTTTAAACGATTAATATTTATTCTTTTATATTAACTTAATTTTAATATTTATTTATATTAACTAAAATATAATTTATTAAATGTCTTTATTACCATATATTTTTATCGAAAAGTCAATAAAAATTATTATTCGTCGTTTGAGGACGAAGGAAGTCATCGGGCAGGTCTGGTAACTGGCAAGTTGTACTTGCTGTCTCATACCGCCTCCTACATGTTAATTTATATATTTATTCACTTTTATAAGTAAACTTGTTGTGCTTGTTTGTACTTGTCTTTACAACTAGTACAAGTACAGTGGGAGGCAGGTCTGGCTGGCGAGGCTGTTTCTCTGTAAATGTGTAGATATTTTATTTAATCAAAATCAAATGACTTTTCTCAGGAGATGGGGGAAAAAGAGTGTTAAAAGCATGCCAAAAGTTTAATTTAGATTTAATTATTTCATTTATTTAAATAAATATATTTATTTTATTTTAGCAAAAACTAATAACGTTTAAATAATTTAAAAATTAAATAATAATAATATTTTATTAGATTTATCAATCAGTATTATATTTAATTAAGCTCTGCTAAACTTCTTTAACAATATTTAATTCTATTTGATTAAATTTCTATCTCCTTGTTTTGTTTAAGATAAACCTTTATGCTTCAATACTTAGTCTCTATTTTTTAATTTAATTTTTAATTAAAATTAATTTATTATATGTCAACAATCGTTATTATATTTGTTTACTTCAGTTTTAACTCTATATATTTTAATTTAATTTAATTAATTTTATTTATTTTAAACATTAAATAATTTTAATAAAAAAATATTTAATTTATAAATAAGCAAATTTAATTATTTATTTTTTAATAATTGTACAAGATAGTTCTAGTTTATCTCTTTTGTATAATATATATTTAAATAATTAATTAATTCATTAATTATTACATAATAAATGAATCATTGAAATTAATATAAATTATTAAAAATTAAAAAAAAAAATAAAGTTTGATGGGCGTAATTTTATTAACAGCCTTTCCTAGCCTCTTTTTTTAATTATTTTATTTTTAATTTAATTAATTAAATAAATCATTAATTTAATTTTTTAAATTAATGGAATAATGGAATACTAATTAAAAATTAGATATTCAATAAAATATATATTTATTATTACTTTAATAAATAATGGTAAGTAATAAATATAATAATTTATTTTATTTATTTTAATGTTAAGGATGTGTTGAAGAAGAATTAAATTATTATTATTATAGTAAAGAGAAGAAAATAAGAAGGATTTTAAAAATATTTTATTTAATTTATTTATATTTTAATTAATTTTGTATATAGTAGTAGTAGCAGTGGTAGAACCAATTACTTTAGGCAGTTCATTATTAGCTCCATCTTGATTATGATGTTGCAAAATGCGGTTGAAAAGTTTTCCATAATTTTTATTCTTTTTATACGTTGTAATATTTTTTATAGTTGTTTCTTCAGTAAAATTGGTTGTATTAATGTTCCTCTTTTATAGTCGAGATTGCTTGTACAAGTTTGATCTCCTTTGTTTTTTCCGGAGACCATTTTAACTTTTCTTTTGCTTTAGTTTTTGATTTTTTAAACTTAAATTAAAAATAAGTAATTTAAATTCAAAAGATCTATAGAATCCTTACTTGGTTCATAATTGAGCGCATCATCGGTGATGAAAATTTTTTCCGTTTGACGTACCTTCGTTTATTTTTTCTGGCATTTTAATTAATTAATTTTTTGTTTTATTTGGGGTTTTTATGTTGTATTATTATTATTTATTTTTTATTTAATGCTGTATTGGTCTATTATTTATTCTTTAATATATATTAATGTTATATATAGTTTTTCTGCAAACTCTTGAGTTATTCAATTACCAAATTTAATTAAAAAAAAATTTTATTTATTTAATTTTAAATACGTTACTCCATTTCTTTCTCTAGTTTCCTTAATGATTAATAAATTGTTATTTTTTAAAGTATTTACTATATGTAATTAAATTAATTTATATGAAGAAAATATTTTATTAATTTTAAATTTAAATAAATTGATTACTCTAAGTTCTCTTTGTAATCTCTTGTTAACAGATTTGTTCCATGTTTATTTAATTTATTAATTTATATATTCATTTAAGGTATACATTTTATTTAAATTAAATATATTTAAATATAATTAATTATTTTTATTTTAATTAAAATAAATAATTTAAAAAGTTTAGTGTTATTGTCCAATCTTCTGGATTACATTACCTTTCCTCTCCATTTTAAATTCTATTTATTAAAAATAAACTTGTTTATAAATTATTTTTTAAATATTTATTTTTTAATTTAATTAAATTAATTTTTTTCTAATTTAATTTTTTTTTTATTTTTAATTTTTAGTTTTTTTACACGTGTCTGTTCTTTTAGTCCGCTGAACTATTGCATCTATGTAAAAGCCCTATTAATTATTCGGAATGATTAGTTTCGGCTTCTTGAACTTCTGCTGTTATTTTCTGTATTAACCCCTCTAGTTTAAACATTTGGACGTTTGCGTTATCTTTTCTTGAATTTGATCGTCCAACTCTGTTACATTTCGAACGCGAAAGTGCTCTTAGCGATGCTTGAATAGTTGTCTTAATGGGTGATGCTATTTAAAGAAGCTTTGTTTAACTTGAGATTAAAATTAAACAAGAGTTTTGCTAATACAATGTTGATGAACAATGTTTAAATAAATAAACACAATTTACGTGGAGGAATAAAAAAATATAACTAGTTATTGTTGGAACTCGAAAAAAATGGAATTAAAATACCCTATTTTGTTTAGAATTGGTATTAATATTGATTAATAAATTAATTAATTTTGTTTATTTGATTAAGGAATTAATTTAATCATTGATTTATTTAATCTATTTATTTATTTAATTTATTTCAAAATATTGTTGAAGAAAACGAGAAAAAAATTTTCGTTTTAAGCAAATTAATTAAAAATAAATAAATAATTATTTAATTAATTTAAATTAATTTGTTACATTCCGGTCCGTCAAAACAATATTTTTTAGTCAAACTAACAATTTATTTAATTAATTATAATTATGCTTGGTCCTCTCTATTATTATTAATTTAATTAAATTAATCTTATTAATGTATAGGGATTCTCTATTTTTGTTAATCAATTGGTAATTCCATTTTTGGCACCTACTTTCTGAACAAGTATTAAATTAAATTAATTTAATTATAATTTAATTAAATTATATTTTTATTAATTAATTAAATAGAAATAAATATAATTAATTTATTTAATTTAATAATTTATTTAAATTAAGTAAAATAAATAAATTATATTTATTTATTTGATTAATTATTTAAATTAAAAGAATAAAAATTAATTAACTTAATTTTAATCCATACTTAATTATTTACTTATTTAAATAAATATATTTATTTTAATTTTAGCAAAAAGTAATAATGTATAAATAATTTAAAAATTAAATAATAATAATATTTTATTAGATTTATTAATCAGTATTATATTTAATTAAAGCTTTGCTTTATCAACATACAATTACATTTGCTGATTGAAGAGTTCATCTATCTTCGTTTTAACATAAATATTTTTAAAAACTTTATTTGACTACTATTTTTAATTTTAATTAATTATTTTATTTTTTAATTAATTAATTAAATTAATTCATTTTTAATTAAATAATTAAATTAATTCAATTATTTATTCTCTAAGAACAATCTCTTTGTTATGATGAAGTTAATATAATTTAAAATTTAATTATGTTCCCATTTGCTTTCAGTATCTGAGAACCCTTTCCATTGCACTATTACTTTAAGCACACTTAATTAAATTAAATACTTTCATTGTTTATATTAATTTTAATTAAATTATTTTTAATATTTAATTTAGGTAGTATTAAATATAAATTATTTAAATAATAAATAATTATATTTTTTAAAAATATTATTTAATTAATCAATTAATTATATTTATTTAATTAATTTTTGACTTTTTTAAAATTTTTTAGTAAATATTAATAATATTTTAGTTAACTAAAACTAGGCCCCCCCTGATTTGTTTTAGAATTATTTGAATAAATTTTGTTATTCTGGTATCTGTATCGATGTTCACCACATAATGGACTAGAATGTTTATTAATTTAAATTAAAAATTAATTAATTAATTTTTATTTTAAAAAATATAATGTGTAGTGCCCATTACAGGCTTAATGTAAACAGAAAATAATAATAATTATTATTAATTAATTTAATTAATTCTTTATTTTTAAAAAGACTAAAAATATTAAAACAATTTAATAATTAATTAATATTTTATTTAAACTTCTTTAACAATATTTAATGTTATTTGATTAAATTTCAATCTCCTTGCTTCCATCACTTAGTCTATTTTTATTTAAAAGAAAATATTAAACTTGGTCATCAAGTTTATTTAAACTTTTTATTTAATTTAAATTCATAAGCCAATTGCTTGTAGAACATTAATAGCTTTAATAGAGGAATTTTAATTTATTTAATAATATAAATAATTATTTTTTTAAGTTTATTTTGATTTCACCATTAATGAACCGTGATATTCTGATCCTTAAGCCTTTTCAGTTTAATTATATTTATTTTTTAATTAAAAATTAATATTTTGTAATATTTTATTTAATTATTTCTTTAAGTATGGGGAATGGTCAAGGCATAAATAAGTTAATAATCCCCACATAATTAATGCCGTATAAAATATGATTCTCATCATGCGAGCAATTAAAATATTTATATATTTTAAAATTAATTAATTAAAACTTTTTTATTTATTTTATTTTAAATTTATTTTATTTATGTAATGGTCACATTACGACATAAATTTTAAAATAGACGATTCTACAATTTTTTGTTGCCAGGGAAGATAAAAGATTAAATGTTATCATTTCATTTGTATTTTTAATTTAATTAATATAATGATAATTAAATAAAATTTTAATATTTCCTACTTTTTTTTATAAGGTTATTTAATTAAAATAAAATTAATTTTTAATAATAATTGTGTTGATTTTAATTTTAAAAATTAATTAATTATTTTTAATTAATATATTTAGATCAAATTATAATTTTTTAAATAAATAAAACATATTATTTATTTAATTAAAATATTATTTTTTAATTTTACAGTCGTTAAATATTTTATTTCATATTTTTAAAAATAATTATTTTATTATTGAAACTTGCTCCGAGAATTTGATTAATAGCTCATTTAATAATTATTTAACTTTAATTTATTTTTATATAAATTGTTGTATTAATATTTATATAGATGTTCGGGGTCATCAACTTTATTAATTTTTTAAAATAATAATGCTTTTATATTTTTTAATTAATTAATTAATTTAAATAAATTAACTAACAAGTTCTGTTTTTCCTTTCTAAATTAATACCTTCTTTACCTGATTAATTTAAATAATTTTTAAATAAATTAATTAATAATTTAAAGACTTTAATTATTTATTATATAATAATTTTAATTAATTATTTTAAAATAAGGTTTGATTATTAAACAATATTCTTATGTTAGATTAAAATTTGGGTGGTTTATTCCTTTCTTAACAAACATTATTTAATTTATATATTTAATTAAAAAATAATTTTAATTAGTTAGTTTAAATTAATATTTAATCTTATGCTTATAATGAATTAAAAATTTAATTTAAATGTTGAATAAATTATTTATTATTTTAAATATATTAAAATAAAAATTTTTTTAATTAAATTAAATAATGAAAAATAATTACCTCCAAAGAAGTTGAAAAGTTTTTTGCTGATCTGATCAATTTGAAATAAACTAATTAATTTAAATGCTTCATTCTTTAAATTCCCATATTGGTCCTCGGAATTTATTCTTTTTAATTTTTATTTAGATTTAAATTATTTAATTCTAAGGAAATTCTTTATTTATTATTTTATTAAAAAAAATAATTATTTTAATAATTAATTAATTAAATTTAAATTAAAAATAAATAGGAAATAAATAATATTACTTATTATAAATTAAATAAATATTACTTCTCCTTCTAATACGGGGCTCAATACATATTTCGTCAACTTCTTGAACTATAAATAAATAACCATAACGTAAACATTTTGTTATTATTTAATTTAAATTAATTTAATTTATTTTTTAAAACATTAATATTAATTCCATATTAATTAATTAATTTAATAAATATTTATTTATTTAATTAAAAATTAATATTTAATAATTAACGTAGATTTTTCTTTTCTTTTTATATTCTAAATAATTATTTAATTATTTATTAATTTAAATTATTTTATTTATTAGTTTTTATTTTAATTGTTGTTTTATATTTTACAAAAATTAATTCAAGTATTTAATTAATTAAATAAAAATTGAATATGTAAATTGTTCCCATCTCCTAAACTATTAAACTATTCTAAAAAAATTCCTAAATGATTAATTTATTTATTTAAAATATTTAAATTAAAATTCCCTTTTTTATTTAAAAGAATTATTTATAGAATAATTAATTTAATTCGTTATTAAAAATTGTGAAAAGAAATTAAAAGTTATCTTTGAAATGACCATTTCGTCCTTTCCGTTTTTAATATATTTTTTAATTAATTATATTAATTAATTAATGTATTTTATTTTTTAATTAATTAGAATAAATTAAATTAAAATTAATTTAAATAAAATAATTTCATGTAGTTTATCTAATAATTAAAATAAAATATTAAAAATAAGGATTAAATTTATGTTTTGCTCAGTTCCTTTTCTAAAATTATATTTCTGTAAATAATTAAAAGCCTGGGGAATAAAATAATTAATTATTTACCTCACTCTCATATGTACTTTCTCTGCGTAATTAACGTTTCATCTATTTCGACAATTATTTCTTGGAATACATTCACGCTTACATAATCGACAAACAATTTGTAGAATTTTTAATGAAATATTCGGCACATATGTCACTAAATAAGTTCTTCCAGTTTATTTAAATTATTAATTAAGTGAATTATGAAGTATTCAATTAATCTGAATACTTACTTAAAATCTGTTCTGAGTACACAAAATAAACAAAGAAGATTTAAATTTTATTTTTAACAAGAGTAAAATATTTATAAATATTAAAATTAAAATTGAAAATTAAGTAAAAATTTAGTGTTTATATATCGGGTTAAAATTAACTAAAGGTCAGAATTAGGTTAAAATGATCAAGAGTAATTATTGGTTTTGGGAAAAATAAATTAAAGATAAGAATTATTATTATATAATTTTGGCGGATTTTCTTTTATGAATATATTAAATTTTATTTATTTTAGATAAGAATAATATTTATTTATTTAATATTAATTATTTATATTTATTAATTATTTATTTTGTATAACATGGAGTGACATGTAGAAAATTATTATTAAAATACTAAATAAAATTGAATACAATTTTGTTTAAAAAATAATAATTAATTTTGTTATCGAATGAATGAGATTTAAATTAAATAATATTTATTAGAGCAAAAGGTCCATTTATAAAAAGGGCGTAAGCTTTTTCAACTTAAACGCTGCTTCTTCTTTTTCTTTTTAGATTTTTTTCTCCTATACAAGCGCTCCTTTCTTTTTTTAATTGTTTTCACTATCATACAAGCGCCCGCCACAACTGGCAACGAAAGTGAAATACAATTTGTTAAATATGTATAAGTAAAAGATTTATTTTTAGAAATATTGTTTGCAAATATTAAAAACCAAAAATTAATTAAAATTTTTGATTTAAATTAAAGTTTAATTATTTTTAATAAACAAATAAATATTTTTATTTAAAAGAAAATATTAAACTTGGTCATCAAGTTTATTTAAATTTTTTATTTAATTTAAATTCATAAGCCAATTGCTTGTAGAACATTAATTGCTTCAAATATTAATAAGGGAATTTTAATGCATTTACTAATATAAATAATTATTTTCTCAAGTTTATTTTAGTGATTTCACAAAACTGTGTTTTTTGAAGACTTGAGGTTTTTATTTTAATCTTATTTATTTTTTAATTAAAAATTAATATTTTGTAATATTTTATTTAATTATTTCATTAAGTATGAGCAATGATCAAGGCTTAAATAAATTAATAATCCCCACATAAATAATGCTGTATAAAATAAGCTCTTCTGGATTGACGCAAATATTTATATATTTTTAAATTAATTAATGTAAAACAGTTATATTTTTTTAAATTTATTTAATTAAATGTAAGAGTACACAGTACATTATATATTTAACGCTTCCACAATTTTTTTTCTCCAGTGTATAGTAAATGTTATTATTTGTATCTTTTAATTTAATTAATTAAGATAATTGAAAAATAACAATTTCAATTCTTGTCTACTTTTCTTATAAGGTTATTTAATTAAAATAATGTTAATTTTTAATAATAATTGTGTTTAATTTATTTAATTTTAAATTAATTAATTAATAAAGTATTTTAATTAATATATTTAAATAAATAAAACATATTATTTATTTAATTTAAATATTATTTTTTAATTTTACAGTCGTTAAATATTTTATTTCATATTTTTAAAAATAATTATTTTATTATTGAAACTTGCTCCGAGAATTTGATTAATATTAGCTATGTGTAAGTTTAACTTTAATTTAATTATTTAATTTTAATTTATTTTTATATAAATTGTTGTATTAATATTGATATAGATGTTCGGGGTCATCAACTTTATTAATTTTTTAAAATAATAATGCTTTTATATTTTTTACTTATAATTAATTAATTAATTTAAATAAGCATTATTTATGTTAATACACACCAGTTAGTTTCTTATAACTATATAACTGCGTTAACTTACTAGTACTGGTTTTCCTCTCTAATCCGTATAATAACAACATATATTTTTATATTATACAATTAATACCTGATTAATTTAAATTATTTTTAAATAAATTAATTAATAATTTAAAGACTTTAATTATTTATTATATAATAATTTTAATTAATTATTTTAAAATAAGGTTTGATTATTATTAATTATTCATTTTAACCATTTTATTTATTTAATTTAATTATTATTAATTATTAAAAGTTAAAACGGATATTAAATTAATATTTTTAAAATAAAAAATTTATCTAAATTTAATTTTAATATTTTTAAATTAAATTAAATAAAAATAATCTTTAAAAATATTTTTTTATGGAAGCTAGTTTATATTTGTTTAAATAAATTAATTAAAATATTTTAAATATGAAAAAATGTATTTTTACATTAAAAATAAATTATATTAAAATGTATCTGAAATATCTATATATATATATATATGAAATTAATTAAAAAAATAAATAAATAAATTATTTAATTTATTCAAATATTTTAAGTATAATAATTAATTTAAATTAATTATTTTAAACAAATTAATTATAATTTTTATATTCATTTTTCTTTTTTAAACTTTATTAAAAAAAGTCTTGTAATTTTAATTATTTAATTTTAATTTATTTTTATATAAATAATTTATAAAAATAGTTTAAGTAATTATTAACAGTATTTTTTTTAATTTTTATATTAAAAAAAATAATTCTTATATATTATTTAATTAATTTAAATATATTTTATTTATGCTAAATATTAATTAAATTATTTATTCTTTTAATAAATATGTAAATAAAAAAGTAAATATGTAAATAAATTGAAAAAAATAAAAATAAAATAAAAGTGTAATTTTTATTAAAGAAAAATTGCAAAATATATTTTATTTTTTATTAAATGACCATTGTAACTCAAAAAGGGCAAAACTTTTATAAAAAAAGGGAAGGTTTTGGAGGGAAGCCAATCCATCAGATTTTAAGCTTTTTTGTCTATCCTTTATATAAATAAACTTTTTTTCCTTTATTTTAATAATGCTTTAGTTGAAGGTATTCTCTCATAAAAAAAAACTTGGAAAAATAGAGATGGTAATTATGTAAAGTTAAAGAAGAATGGTTAAATGCCTTTTCTTCATTATATAAAGAGGTTTAATTTATTATATTATTTTTTAATGAAGAGAATTAATTAAAGAAAGAAATAGTATCAGACTATTGGATTAGGTTTTAAAATATGTAATTAGAGAGTTTAAAAAAACTCCCTTACAAAAATAAAGCGAATCATCTGCTTGAAGTAAAATAATTTAGCCTCTATTTTATTAAATAAAAAGAAAAATGTAATTTTATATATTAGGTAGAAAAACAACATTTAAGTTTAGAAAAATGTTTTAAAATAGGAAAACACATAAAACATGAAAAACACATTTTTAAAGAGTTTACAAACTCCCTACAAAAATAATAGACAAAACAATGAAACTTAAAAAAACACAAAACAAAACATTTCATAATATTCCCAACAAGTAAATAAAATATAAAACGATTTCAACTGCTTAAGATTTTGTGTTAATTGAATTAAAGTGTAGATATAAAAATGGAATAAAATTATAAAAATGAAAAGCTATTCATCACAGGGGAAAATAATGTAAAATAATTCATTTTTAACACCCTATCTTTAATAAATTTTTTCTAATTAAATTAGAGCATAAAAGTTTAAGTTTTATTTTAATTTAGTTTATAGGTGTTGAGTACCCTTTTTATACATATTAATTTATTCCTCAATTTTTTTAAAAATGAATATTAAAAAAATTATTTTCTGTGAAGGAACAATTATTTTTAAAGCATTTTTACGTCTTCGTATGACAACAATAAATTTGTTTTTGAATTTTTTATTTATTTTAATAAATGTTAAAAAATACTTTTGCTTTTAAGTAATATATTACAATAAATAAGTCAATTAATAAATTAAAAAAGGTTATAAATAAACAAAAAATAATTTAAATAAAATTAAATATTTTTCAAAAATTAATTTATGTGTAATTTTTAGATTATTTTAAGCTTTATTTTTTAAAGTTTAGATTATATTTTTATTTAAATTTAAAAAAAAGTTATAATTAAAAAACTAAATATATTGAGGAATAATAAATGTTTAGAGTAAGAGAGCACAGAGTAAGTTTTATTTCTCTCTCTTTTAGTTCTTTCATTTGTTTAAAGGTTTCTTTCTTTTTAAATTAATTTAAAACACTCTTAAATAAATAATTAAAAATCTCTTGAATATAAAATAAATATTTCCTTTCCTTTACATTTCTCTCTCAATAAATATTTATTGCTTTTATCGAAGGAAGAGAGTATTAAGTTTATTTATTTAATATCAATATGTATATAATATTAGAATTAAAAATAAAATATATTTATATATAAATAGATGTCAGAATTTATTTAATTTAATCAAAAATAAAAAAATTAAATGTCTTCCCAAAAAATTGTTTTTACTCTTCTTCTTGCTTCATTTATGTTAATTAATTTGTTTTTTATTGAAGGAAATGCTGAGGTATTTTTATTAAATATTTATTTAATTTTTAAAAAATACTTTAAAATTAATTAAATAATTTAAATTAATTTAATTAATTAATTAAAAATAATTAATTAAACTTAGACATGTGCAGCCTGCATTTTTCGAATATGTGGAGCTTCATGTAGATCAAGAGTTGGGTATGTCACATGCTTTTTCATGCTTTTTATTACCCAGTTACCCAGCCAAAATTTTACCTAATTTTTAAAAATCTGTATTGTAGTAATTAATTTAAAAATTGGTTAATATAATTCTCAAGTACTTTAACTAACCTTTTCTAATTTAATTAAGACCAAGGGCTTGTAATGCTTGTATTGTAATTTTTATAAAAATATCATGCAAACAGCAGTGTTTTGGGTAATTTTTAGAAATTAAATTAAATTAAAAAATAAAATAAATTTAAGGTAAATAATGATGGAGAAGACAAAGAAGAATAATTGAAATAAATGTAAAAAAGATTAATTAGAAATTAAAATTAATTATTTTATTTAATTTATAATTAATATTAATTTATATTTAATTAAATAAATAAATATTGAAAGCAATTAAAAAATTACCTAATTTAATAATTATTTTATAAAGAAGACTTTAAATGTTTTAAACCAAAATATTAAATTAGATTAAATTATTTTATTATTTTTAATTTGCATAATGCTTTTAAATACCCAAATAAATAGAAATAATTAATTAAATATTTGTTTAATGCATAATTATATTTTATTCAATTAATTAAATATTTATTTTTATTTTAATTAACAATTTTAAAATTCTTTTATTTATTTATATTTGTCTCTTGTTCTCCTTTCATTTTTTACCTTAAATTTAATTTTTATTTAAATTAAATTAATTAAAATTACCACCACACGGACATTGTGCCGGTACATCAATTCTGAAACAATTACTACATGCCGTTGGGTTTGAATGACAAGGAGGTCCACAGACTCGGTTAATACATTGTCCACAAGTCTATTTTTAATTTTTTTTAATTAATTAAATTAATTTAAATTATTTAATTAATTTTAAAGTAATTTTTAAAAATTAAATAAATATTAATAAAAATACCTCAGCATTTCCTTCGATAGAAAACAAAGTAATTAACATAAATGAAGCAAGAAGAAGAGTAAAAACAACTTTTTGGGAAGACATTATTTTTAATTTTATTTAAATGTTTTAATTTTTGATTTAATTGTTTAATAAATTCTGACATCTATTTATATTTAAAATATTTAAAAAAAAATTAATTTTATGAAGCATTAAATTTAATAAAATAACAACATTCCTCAATAATCATATTTCTTTTAAAAAAATATTTTCTTTAATCCTCTGCCTAAAACAATATTTCCATTAAATTCAATCCTTTACCTTAAACCTTTGTTTAATTTTTAAAATATAAAAAATAATTTTCTTAGTAAGAAAGTATTTTAAAAAGTTTGTTTTTAAATTTTCTTGTTTATTTAATTTTTATTTTTTTTTATTTAAATAAATAAATATGACTAATTGTTTAAAGCATCAAAGTTTATGAAAAATAATTTAATTCATTTTCCTTTAAATTATTTATTTATTTTTAATAAAATAATAATTATTATTCTTTAAATATTATTAAGAAAATATTTCTATTTAAAAAGAAGAGATATTTTGAAATAAAATGTTTAAAGGAAGATAAAGAAGAATTAAAGGCTTTCTTTTGTTTGGAACATATTTTAGGCTAAAACTATGTCCTAAATTTAAGTTAATTTTTTTTAATTTTTTTAAATTTATTTAAGGATTGTTTTAGCATAAGAATAAAAAAAAAGTTTTAATTTATAATACCCTTGTATATTTAAAAAAATAAAATTTAAAATTAAATACTCAACAGAATTAAAAGGTTCAGAAATGTTCATTTTAAATTAATATCAACCAAAAACACATTTTAACCAAACTTTTAACTCTTAACACTTTTTTAAAAATTAAATAAAAATTAAAAAACAATAACCTTAAGTGTTTAGATCTTCTCCAAAGTCTTTGACTTCTTCAGACTCTAATGGACCTATTTAACTTTAAATATTATAATCTCTTCTGAGATAATTATTTTAATTTTCTCAGTTGTTTAATTAAAGTAACATATAAAAAATTTTCTCAGTTTTATCAATAAATATGATGGAAAAAAGTCTTCAACTTTTAGCTAAAATAAAGAGATTAAAAAGAAAAAGCTGACAATGAGATAAATAGAAACTGGTTTTCTTTCTATTAAAAGTTTATAAATAAGAATTATTGGTATCCGAATATAGCAACGGTGGTTCAGTGGTAGAATGCTCGCCTGCCACGCGGGCGGCCCGGGTTCGATTCCCGGCCGTTGCAATCATTTTTAATTAATTTAAAGTTTAAAATTTAAAATGAAGGAATCTTTTTTTCAGAATATAATGAAAAATAACTTTAATTAACAATCATTAATAAATCTTTAAATTATAATTTTTTTTTCTATTGTTTTAATGTCAACAATAAAAAAATATGTTCAAGAAGAAAAATGCTGTTAATATTTAAAATATTAATAAATTAAAAGAATTAATTGTTATTTTAAATTTTGGCACAAAAAGAAAGGAGATAAAGACTTACTACTTTTAACAAAGAAAACTTTAAACATCCCCATTTACATCAATTACTAAATTAAATAAACAATTTAATTAAAGGTCTTGGACGACTTATTTAAATAAACCTGGAAACAAGTCAAAGGAATGTCCATTTTTTAAATTTAAGAAACATTTTTTAATAAAAAATAATAAAACATTTTGCAATCTTATTATTTCAAAATTTAAATAAATAAAAGTGCAAGACTTAAATTATGGGAAAACATTTACTTTTAAAAAACAATGAAAATACATTTCCTTTAAAAAAATATTTTTTTAATAAATAAATAAATATTTAATTAATGTAGTAAACATGATGTAATTAAATATTTCTCTATTTTTAAATTAAATTAAAAGTGCAAAATATTGCAAAATTGTGAATAAGCATAATTCTATGTTCACAATAAAGTCCCCTTTTTTAAATGCCTCTTTTTCAATTTATTTAAATTATTATTTTTAATTTTCTCTTTATTTAAATTAATTATTTATTTTAGAATTTATTTAAATTTAAATTTTAAAAAAATGAATATTTATTTATTTATTATTATTTTATTAAAATTAAGTTTAATTAATTCAATGGATAATAAAAAGGGTAAAGAAAAAGGAGAAGCTTCAGGAGGAAATAAAGAAATAAATAAAATAATTGTAGCAGAGAGGAAAGTTTTTCCTTCAATAAAAACACAAATAGATTTAATTAATTATTATATTTCAATGGATAATAATTTTAAAGTTGGATATGAACAATTTAAAAATACTTATATATTAAGACAACCTTATTTTGAACGAATAGAACATAGACTATTAGTAATTATTTAATTAATTTTATTAATTTTATTTTATTCACAAGCCTTGCTTAAATTATTAAAAATATTAAAAAATTATTAAATTAAATTTTTAATATTTGTTTTAATTAATAACCCTGAATATAGGTCAAAAAATTCAAATAAATTAAATAAAAATTAATTAATTAATTTATATTAAGCAGATTGATTTTATAAGGGGAATACTTGGATTATATACATTTGGCGAAATTGCTCCTAAACAATTGGGAATGGAAGGGGCAACTTTTGATAGAATTTTAAAATGCCATTGGATTGATAAGTACAGTCGCAATTTTGGCAATTTAGGCAATTTTTTACAAAGGTTAATTTTAAATAAATTCATAAATCCTTTAATTTAATTTTTAATTTAGTGATGAAATAAATAAAAATGATTATGAACAATTAAAAATAGAAATTAATAATTATTTAATTCAAATAAAATTTGATAATTTTTTAAATGAAAAAGGAATTAATTTTGAACAAATTAAACAACAAATAAATTTAATTAAAAATTATCAAAATTTTGAAAATATAATTATTCTAATATTAAATAATTTAAATGACCAGAATTTAAATAATATTTTAACACAATTAGGAATTAATTATAATTTAATTGAAAATAACCAATTAATTAATTATTTACATCAAACAGGAATTGAACTATTTTTTATTGAAAATGAACAAGAAAAAAATTTAATTATAAATAATTGGATTAATAAATTTATTAAAAATAAATTTAATTCTTCTACTAATAAAGAAAATATTTTATATTTTTTAAATAAAAATGGATTATTAAATAATTATTTAATAAATTCTGAAATTAAAAAATTTATTAAAGGAGAATATCGTATTATTGTTAATGAACAAACTATTTCTGATTTTATTCCTAAAAAATTAAAAAATAAAAAACAAAAATTAAATATTGATTTAAATGAAGATTCTGAAGAAATGAAAAAAAAAAAAGAAATGAATAAATAATAAATAGATTTATATTTAATTTAATTTTAATTAATTTATTATTTTAATTAAATTTAATAAACTTTAATTTTTAAATTAATCTAATTTTAAGCTTTATTTTTTAAAGTTTAGATTATATTTTTATTTAAATTTAAAAAAAAGTTATAATTAAAAAACTAAATATAGGCATATGTTTAAAAAAAGAGTAAGAGAGCACAGAGTAAGTTTTATTTCTCTTTCTTTTAATTAAATAGCTCTCTTCTTTTGTTTCCTTTTTTTAATTTATTAATATTTAATTAAAAACACTCTTAAATAAATAATTAAAAATCTCTTGAATATAAAATAAATATTTCCTTTCCTTTTTCATTTCTCTCTCTCAATAAATATTGCTACATATTAACATTAAAAGTATTCTATTTTTCTATTTATTAATTAATTGATTTAAAGACAAAGGTTATTAGAACATCCTTTATCACATTCAGAACAGGGTCTTCCTTGTCTATAAATTGGTTCACCAATAAAATTGCCTCTGAATATAAAATTTAAATAATTTAATATTTAAATAATATTCCCTTAATTAAAGGCCTTTAATTAATTCCCAACTTAAATTAAAAAAAAAAAACTAACTGAGGACTGTACTGACAAACAACATAAGTCTTCCATTGTGATTGTGGACATCTCTGAACTTCACAACCAATTTTATCTGTTTTAGCCCATGCCATTTGTGTACAGTGCCCAATACCTTTAGCAAATTCATTTCTATCAAAAATTAGGCTTTGTTGTACTCCTTTTTGTTGGCATTCTGACCACCAACTTTCACAGGCTTGGGTCAATGCAGCAGCTAAAAATTAAATTTAAATATTTAATTAAAATATTATTTAAAGTTTTTTTAATTGTCCTCACTTTTTATTATTAAATATAAAAAATTAATTAAATCAAAACTATTTTTTAATTTAAATAGAAGAATTATAGAGGAGAAAGAAATAATTAATTATTACTACTATAAGCTTTTCTTTAAATATAATTATTAAAGTAAACCCTTAAATAATCTAAACCCTAAGGGTCAACACAAAGAGAATATAATTCAACCTTGAATTAAATAAATAATTAAATAAATATTATTTATAGACTCTAATGACCATTTATTCTCTATTAGAGTCTACCCCTTGAATTAATCCTTTAAGTTTCTTGTGCTCTTTTCTAGCCTAATAAAAAGTATTTTAAAAAATTTAATTAATTCCGTACTTATCCCTAAATTTTGATCACTTGACATATAAAGATTTTCTCCAACAGGTCCACCAGAATGAGAGATTGTACATCTTCTTGCCCAATTAACAGCAGAATTTTCCAAATTATTATCATAATTTATTTGTTTAATATTAGCCCCTTGGGGAAGAAATCCGTTTAAATTCCTCTCTTGTCCATTAGCAAGTTGTGAACGATGTTTATTGTGACAATCAACAATTACTTTCTTCTCTGCATCTGAGAGTGTATTTACGCCTGAAAGAAAGAAGAAGAAAAAAAGTTGGGTTTTTATAGGTGAAGGAAAAAGGGAAAAAAGTTTAATTATTTGCTTACTCCCCCCTTTGTGTTTATTTTTAATTTTCAAGTTTATTTAAACCTTTCTTTATGTTAAGGGATGTTTCTTTCGATTTATCTCGACAAGACTAATATAATGTTATATTTTCTAAACTGCTAAAAAATTGTTTAACGAAAGGCAAATTTTTTAAGATTATTCTTTACATATTTGTTAGGCTAAGTATTTTTCCTTTAAAAAAATAATTACCTTTCAAATTAATTAAAAATAAAAAAAATAATAAATTGAACATTTATTTAAATTAAATTTTTAAGGCTTAGTTTTAATAGTTTTTATAATTTTAAAACTTGGGTTAAATAAGAACATTTTATTAAAAATTATTTAAAATTTATTATCTCAACAATTGTTCTTACTAATAAATATTTAAATAAATAAATATTTTTATTTTTTAAAAAACAATAAAAATAAATATTGAAAGACTTAACCACTTGAATAAATAAATTTAAAAAAAGTAAATTTTTAATTGATTAATTTTAGTTAAATAATATTACTAATAATTATTTTATTTAAAATAAACGTGAAGCATTAAAAAGGAAATTAAAGTTTTAAGGACAGAAAAAGTTGGTTGATTTATTAAAGAGGAAAAAGAAAAGAAAATAAACTTCCTTTATAAAAATATTTATTTATTAAATAAAATAAAAAATAAATAAATAAAAATGTTTAAATATTACTAATTAATTCTTTAATTTTTTATTTAATTTTTAAATTATAAAAGACGGATTTAAATTATTTATTTTTAATTAAAATATTTATTTAATAAATTCTATTTTTTAATTTTATTTAAAAAAAATGCTTTATAATTCAAATAATTCTTTAATTATTTTTTTTATTATTTTTAATTATTTAACCCTTAGTTTAACATGGAAATTTAATCAATCCGTTTATTGTCACTTTACTTTCTACGAATATAAAAGAAATACAGATTGTGGTGCATCTCTTGATGCAAGCACTCAAGAGTTTGCTGCAATTAGCCACACAGATTGGGTTGTTGGAAATCCAATTGATGATCCCCTTTGTAAAGATATTTGTATTAGAATAAATTATGGAAGTAAAAGGTTTAATTAAAAATAATATTAAATTAATTAATTAATTTTAAAGTGTAACTGTACCTGTTAAAGACAAATGTAATACTTGTTATGAACCTCATGTTGTTCTGTCCAAACCTGCTTTTGCTAAACTACTTAATGTTAGTGTAGAGCATGGTTGGTTTGCTACAAAAACATTTGTTAGATGTTAATTAGATTAAAGGAAATATAAATAAATATTTTTATTTAATTAAATGCTCTTCTGTCTCTTTTATTTTTATTTAAATTAATTTATTTTAATTAATTTATTTTTATTTAATTATGTCTATATTTTATTTTAATAAATCAAAATTAAAATAAAACTTTAATTAATTAGTTAACAAAAAAATAAAGTTTTTGTGTTAGAATGGAGATGGACATTTATAAATACATTAATAATAATTTACCCGTTCTAAATAATTTATTTATTTAATAAATAGAATACTTTTAATGTTAATATGTAGCAATATTTATTGAGAGAGAGAAATGAAAAAGGAAAGGAAATATTTATTTTATATTCAAGAGATTTTTAATTATTTATTTAAGAGTGTTTTTAATTAAATATTAATAAATTAAAAAAAGAGAAGAAGAGAGCTATTTAATTAAAAGAAAGAAAGAAAGAGAAATAAAACTTACTCTTTGCTCTCTTACTCTTTTATTAAACATTTATTATTCCTCTATATACCGTATTTCCTCTAATAGACCGACTGTCGGTTTATTTTTCAACAACCCCCTAGATAGTCAGTTTAATAGAGGGGGTCTCTACTAGAGGGAGTCGGTTTATTTTTCGACCACCCTCGAGGGGGTCAGTCTAATGGAGGGGGTCGGTCTACTAGAGGAGTCGGTCTATTAGAGGAAATACGGTATTTAGTTTTTTAATTATAACTTTTTTTTTAAATTTAAATAAAAATTAAATCTAAACTTTAAAAAAATAAAGCTTAAAATTAGATTAATTTAAAAATTAAAGTTTATTAAATCTAATATTAAATTTAATTAATTTATTTATTTAAAAAAACTTGTGCTTGCTTATTAACTTATTTTCAAATATTTTTTATATTTAAATCTTTTATTTTAAAATTAAATTTTATTATACATGCATTAATTTAAACACTATTTTATAAAGTAATTAATTTATTACTTTTATTTTTATCTAAAATTTTTGTTCTATTTTAAAATTTATTTACCGTTTTTATTTTTAAAATAAAAGACTCCAAATCATTAAATATATTTTATTAATTTAATAAATATTTATTTTAATTTCTAATATTTTATTTAAACTTATTTAAACTTTCCTCTTTATTTTAAATATTTACACATTTAATTAAAATAAAAAATAATTTAATTAAAATAATATTTAATAATTATTGTTTATCCTTAATTTTATTTAACATTTATATTTCTGTTCAAATGTGTAGAGAATTATTTATCTAAAAATAAAAAATAGTAAATAAATTTATATTTAATTTAGTAACCAAACAGGCACCTTTATATTAAAAATACCACAATTAATAAAATACTAGTGCCATTTAGAGGATGATTAAAATACAGTACTACACCCCAGTATACTGTAAAATTACTGTAAAATAAACTAGTGGTCCTAGCTTTGCCCTGGGATTTTTTGGTATTTTTAGGGAAAGAAAATATCTTAGATTACCTTACTATAATTAAATGGACTTTAAAGTCTTTTTATCTATTAATTTTAAAATTAATTCCCTTACTAATTATGACAACAACCAATTGATTCACAAATAGATTTGAGTATTTTACAGTCAACATCACCATCATATAAATCTTCACATTTTGTTTCACAATATTTGCCACAATCTAACTTCAAAATTGAACAATGATCTTCCATAGACAGTTCAACCATTACCAAAAATAAAACAAAAAAGGGAAGAAAATATTTCATTTTTTTACTTTTAATCCTTAATGATTTAATTAAAAAAATAAAAAGATTTTTTTTTTAATTTAATTTTAAAAAATTATAGGTAATTTAATTGTAAAGAATAAAAAAAATAATATGACCAAAATACCCTTTAGACATTGGAGTAAATTTACAAGGAAAATAGCTACTCAAAAAGGGAAAATAAATGTACAATGGTACACGTAAATTGTGGAAATATTTTAACTGTTTTTGTATTTAATTTTAATGGCAATTTTATTGCATTAATTAATTAAAATTAATTTTAAGGTATTTTTACTTTATTGAATTAAAGGTATTTTAATAATTATTTAATTTTAATAAAGATACAATTATTTAAAATGAAGATGATTTTTTAAAAATTAATTTATTAAATATTAAAATTATTAATTTAAATAAATATTTAAGTCAATTTAAATAAAATAAAATAAATATTTTATTTTTCTTTTAAATCTATTTATTTTTGTTTATTTAAATTTAAACGCAAACAATAAAAAAACAAAAAAAATTTATTTAACAAAGAAAATATTTATTATTATTTTTCTTGAGGAAATAAAATACTGACATTAACAACTATTTTTAAAAAATAAAAAAATTGTTTATTCATTGATTATCAACGTGGTTAATGTTTATTTAATTTTTTGATACATTTTAAAGTGATAATTGTTGCTTTTGGTTAGAATTTAATTTTTTATTTAATTAATTTAAATAAATTTAAATAAATAATTAATTAGTTTAAATAAAAACGAAGAGAAAATTTAATATTAAATTAATTAAAAAAAAGAAGAGAGCTATTTAATTAAAAGAAAGAGAAATAAAACTTACTCTGTGCTCTCTTACTCTTTTTTTAAACATATGCCTATATTTAGTTTTTTAATTATAACTTTTTTTTAAATTTAAATAAAAATATAATCTAAACTTTAAAAAATAAATCTTAAAATTAGATTAATTTAAAAATTAAAGTTTATTAAATTTAATTAAAATAATAAATTAATTAAAATTAAATTAAATATAAATCTATTTATTATTTATTCATTTCTTTTTTTTTTTTCATTTCTTCAGAATCTTCATTTAAATCAATATTTAATTTTTGTTTTTTATTTTTTAATTTTTTAGGAATAAAATCAGAAATAGTTTGTTCATTAACAATAATACGATATTCTCCTTTAATAAATTTTTTAATTTCAGAATTTATTAAATAATTATTTAATAATCCATTTTTATTTAAAAAATATAAAATATTTTCTTTATTAGTAGAAGAATTAAATTTATTTTTAATAAATTTATTAATCCAATTATTTATAATTAAATTTTTTTCTTGTTCATTTTCAATAAAAAATAGTTCAATTCCTGTTTGATGTAAATAATTAATTAATTGGTTATTTTCAATTAAATTATAATTAATTCCTAATTGTGTTAAAATATTATTTAAATTCTGGTCATTTAAATTATTTAATATTAGAATAATTATATTTTCAAAATTTTGATAATTTTTAATTAAATTTATTTGTTGTTTAATTTGTTCAAAATTAATTCCTTTTTCATTTAAAAAATTATCAAATTTTATTTGAATTAAATAATTATTAATTTCTATTTTTAATTGTTCATAATCATTTTTATTTATTTCATCACTAAATTAAATTAAATTAAATTAAATTAAATTAAATTAAATTAAATTAAATTAAATTAAATTAAATTAAATTAAATTAAATTAAATTAAATTAAATTAAATTAAATTAAATTAAATTAAATTAAATTAAATTAAATTAAATTAAATTAAATTAAATTAAATTAAATTAAATTAAATTAAATTAAATTAAATTAAATTAAATTAAATTAAATTAAATTAAATTAAATTAAATTAAATTAAATTAAATTAAATTAAATTAAATTAAATTAAATTAAATTAAATTAAATTAAATTAAATTAAATTAAATTAAATTAAATTAAATTAAATTAAATTAAATTAAATTAAATTAAATTAAATTAAATTAAATTAAATTAAATTAAATTAAATTAAATTAAATTAAATTAAATTAAATTAAATTAAATTAAATTAAATTAAATTAAATTAAATTAAATTAAATTAAATTAAATTAAATTAAATTAAATTAAATTAAATTAAATTAAATTAAATTAAATTAAATTAAATTAAATTAAATTAAATTAAATTAAATTAAATTAAATTAAATTAAATTAAATTAAATTAAATTAAATTAAATTAAATTAAATTAAATTAAATTAAATTAAATTAAATTAAATTAAATTAAATTAAATTAAATTAAATTAAATTAAATTAAATTAAATTAAATTAAATTAAATTAAATTAAATTAAATTAAATTAATAATTATTTAATACTTTTTTTCTCCTGTTGAATTAAAATAGCCATGGTAAGCTTCAATTCCATGATTGTTCAAAATTTTTATTAAAGTTCTTTTATGAATCCCAAATTGATTAGGAGCAACTTCTCCAAATGTATATAAACCAATTATTCCCCTTATAAAATTTATCTTAAAAAATATTTTTTAATTTTAATTTTAATTGTTTTTACCCAAAATGATTTATTTATACGTTCAAATAATTGTCTATTATTTTTATTTTTATTTTTAAATTGTTCATATCCAACTTTAAAATTATTATCCATTGAAATATAATAATTAATTAAATCTATTTGTGTTTTTATTGAAGGAAAAACTTTCCTCTCTGCTACAATTATTTTATTTATTTCTTTAATTCCCCCTGAAGCTTCTCCTTTTTCTTTACCCTTTTTATTATCCATTGAATTAATTAAACTTAATTTTAATAAAATAATAATAAATAAATAAATATTCATTTTTTTAAAATTTAAATTTAAATAAATTCTAAAATAAATAATTAATTAAATAAAGAGAAAATTAATAAAATAAAAATAAAAAAGAATATTTTTTAAATATTAGAGAATAAATTTATTAGAATGAAATAAAAGGACAAAAATGATTAATTTTAAAGGAAAAATAAATTGTTATTTAATTAAAAGATAGACTAAATAATTATGTAATAAATAAATAAATACATCATATTTACATATAATTTCCCAGTATTTCTTATGCACTTTTAATTTAATTTTTAAAAATTAAGAAATATTTAATTTTATTTTATTTAATTACATCATGTTTACTACATTAAATATTTATTTATTAAAAAAAATATTTTTTAAAAGTAAATTTTTTCCCGTCTTGCACTTTTATTTATTTATATTAATTTTGAAATAATTATTAAATCATGTGAATATATTGATATTAAATATATTTTATTTTTAATAAATGAAATATTTAAATTAATTAAACAAATATCTAAAAATTTCAAAAAATTCCCTAAAATCCAGGAAGTAGGCAATATGCAACAAGGGTACTATAAACAATATAGACAAACCATACAGTTAAGAATATAATAAATGAGAACATTTTATGTCCACTAGGACCTCCTAATTCACCTGCAATATTTGGATTATAACGTCTCCATTGTAATAGACCAATTGTTACTAAAAATTAAAAAAAGGGTATAATTTTTATTTAAAATAACCTGCAGATCCAAGAATGAACATAGTAACTGAAGAAGCTAAAGAGCCTGCTTCAACCTTATAATTTAATTAATTAAATTAATTTAATTAATTAATTAATTTTATTTATTTATTTAATTAAGTTATTTAATTAATTTGTTTAATTAATTATTTAATTAATTAATTTAATTAATTTAATTAATTTAATTTATTTATTTATGTATTTATTTAATTAATTTAAGTAATTAATTAATTTACTTATTTAATTAATTTAATTAATTAATCAAATAATTAATTAAATTGATTTAATTTAATTTGATTCATTTAATCTACTTATTTATTTATTTAAATAATTTATTTAATTAATTAATTATTAATATATGAATTAAATTAAATAATAATTTTAATTATTTATTTATTTAATTAAAAATTAAATTTACAATAAATTGACTTCCATGCCAAGAATGAAAAATAGCTGCTATTGCCCAAGCTAATCCAATTCCCAAAAATACATTTACTGCATTTGAACCAGTAACATTACCTATTAATGAATAATTTAATTTAATTTAATTTAATTATTTTTTACCAATTGAGGAATCTGCTGTTTTGTCTTGTATAGCTGCTGTCTTAAAAAGATTTTTTTTAATTAATTAAAATTAAATAATTATTCACCTTTGAAGCAAATGTATCTAAAAAATAAAATTAATTAGAAATTAATTTAAAAATAAATATTTCCCTTTTTAATGGTTATTTTAAATTAATTTTTTAATTTTTAATATATTTTTAGAATTTTTCAAAAAATATTTTAAGTTAATAAATTGGTTAAGAATTAATTAAATAATATTTTCATAATAGTTTATGTAACTATTATTTTTTAAAATTATTTAAAATTAAATATATTGCCTGGAAGGGAAGTGCCCATAGCCACAAGTGTAATTGCCGTAACCTGCAAATTATTTAAAAAATTAATTTTAAAATTAAAGAAATATATATATATTTAATTTAATTAAATTATTTAAAAAAAAGTAAAAATATTTAATTAATTTAAAAATAAAAAAGAAATGGAAATTAATTGCATAAATATTTAAAAAATAAAATAAATGTAATTGCTATTTAAATAATTAATTTAAAAATTCCTAAAAATACAACGACATCTCCTGCTATATTAACTTCAAAAAAAAAACACAGAATTTTATTAAAAAATCAGAATTATTTTAAGTTAATGGTAACACACATTTCACAGTGTAGGCTTAATATAAAATAAACATGAAAGGTTTACACCCAAAAAACTAGAAAAAAAAGTGAAAAACAAACCTTTACTCTATTTTAATTATTTAATTAATTTTAATTAATTATTTTATTTATTTATTTAATAATTAATTAATTAGTTATTTAATTTATTTAATTAAATGAATTTAATTAATTTAATGAATTTTAATTATTAATTAATTTATTAAATTAATTAAATTATTTAATTAATTTATATTATTTTATTTATTTAATTAATTTAATTTTAACCGAATCTTTTAATCCAATTGTACACCCAAACAGAGAAGCAATATCCCCAATAAAAGCTGTTAATATTCCAATAACAAAAATTGAAACAAAAAATGTTAGCCATCCATTAATATAATCTGTTGGTGGAATTAATGCAAATAATAATTTCCAAAATACTGAAATTCCATGCAAAAATTTTTCTTTTGAACTTATTGAACCATCTAATAAATATTAAAAAAACGTTTATTTTTTAATATTTTTAAATTTTTTTTGCTTAATATATAATTATACATTATTTTTTTTACTTAAGGGTTTATTTTTTCTAACTACATAGTAGCAAGGCCAGTCGCTGAATTCAGGAAGATTATTTTTGAATTTTTTTAATTCTCTAAAAATTGGAAATTTCATAAAATTGAGTTAATTAAAAATATTTATGTCAAATAATATCCCTCTTTCCTCTACAATACAGGCTTGGGGGTCGACTCTTCGCCAGCTTTTTTAAGAATGATAGCTAATATTATTATAGATGTTTTTTGTAACATTAAATAGAGCAGAAAATTCTCTACAAAATACCACAAAACCAGATTTTTATATAAAACAAAAAAAAAGTTGTGGGCAAAAACCACGGTTTTCCTGAGAGTTTAATTTTTTGGGTTTTTTTTAATATAACTTTTTTTCTATCTTTCCAAAAATTCTGATTTTCTGGTGTTTTATAGAAAATTTTCAGCTCTATTTAATGGTACCAAAAACACCTAAAAGTACCAAACTACTCGAGAGTTATTATGCCTGGCGATGAATTGGCCTCTTTCCCTTACATTACCTCCATCAATATCCTCAACAGTTAATGCTTCAATAAATTGTTGTCTCCAACTGTGTGTGCCTACTAAAATCCCAACATTTGCATTAGTAATCATTTTATCAATAAAATTTTTAAATTCCCTGTCTTCAGTTATTACAATTTTACAACGATTATGTTCGCCAAGTATTGGACGTCCATCCTGTATTTTTTTTTAATTTAATTAATTTTAAATTCCCTATATTTTTTAAAAATAAATTAAAAAAACCCACCGGTCCATTAACCACTTCACTACGTGGAGTAGCATCTTTTAACCTTGGTTGTCCTAATTCAACAAAAAAATCTTCTGTTTTCTCATATTCATCGTCATTAATAATTTCAATATAAATTGTTGCTCTAAAAAGAAGAAAAGATTTTCTTTTTAATTTTTAAAAACTTTGTCTGATTATTGTAAAATATAATTTCATTATCCTGCCCAATAAAATCCTTTCCTTCTTTTGCACTTCCTTCAATTGTTTTGTAAGGTAAAATTACTGTTCCTCTTGCACCTCTGTGCCTTTTTACCTTAATAAAAAAATAATAATCATTTTTAAATTTTTTTCTTTTTTTTTGATTAAATAAAAATATACATTTAGTGATTGAAAGAATAAAAGAAAAATAGAAGAGAAAAAAAAAAATTAAAAAAAAGTTTAATTTTTAATTTACTTAATATGAAAAAATATATTTTTCTCTTCTTTAAATAAACTTTAATTTTGTGGGGGAACTTGCAAGAATTTTTCTAAACAATTCTTTATTTTTGGATGGGAATTAAGCTTAAATTCCAAATAAATAATTTTTTTTAAAGTAATTTATTTTTAAATATATTAATAAGCAAAACATTTTAAAATTTGGTAATTGGAAAATTAATTTTTTAAATATAGTAAATAGCCTAAATATATGTATTAAAACTTTAAAGAAAATAAACTTGTTTTTAAGCTTAAAATTTAAATTAAATAAAAATCTATGTATTACTTCTAATGTTAATTGCCCTTGACTTTCAGGTACTCTAAAAACTTGAGAAGTAAAACTAAAAGCACCGGAATGGTCATCTTTAAATTAATTTAAATTATTTAATTAATTAATTAGATAAACACCATCAATAATCATAACTGTAGCAATATTTCCATTATCACTAAATTGTGAAGGCAATTTCTGTCCAGGATTATCAACACAATAAGCATCCAAATTTGTTAATTTTACCTTAATTAAAAGAAGAATAATTTTTTTAATTTAATTTGTTTAAATAATTAATTTAAAAAGGTCATATTAATTCTTTTTTATTTTTTAAAAATTGTTTTATTAAAATCTGTCACAAAATTTAATAAAATAAATTTAAAGAATTAAAAACAAACAAAAAATTGTTCATCATCTTCATATTCATCATTATCAACAATTCCAATTTCAATAAATTTCTCACTTTCTGAGGGTCCAAATGTTAAAACTCCTTGTGTTGGAATAAAATCCTCATATTCTGCTGCAGTATCAGCTATTGTCTAAATTAAATAAATATTAATTAATTAAAATAATAAATAAACAGTGTATGTAACGGTCACTTCTGTTGAAACTGCCAAAGAGCCCCTATCGACAACACAACGAAGCTCAACTAAAAAATATAAAACTTAAATAATTTTCATCAATTAAATTAAAGTTTGTAGAAGTCAAGTTTATTTTTAAGTTTTATGATAAACTTAAGTTTTAATTTTTAAGTTCAAGTTTTATTTTCAACTTTTAAATGTTAATAAAGTTTATTTTCAAGTTGCAAGAACTTTGCTATAAAAACCAACATTTTTTCTTCCCTCCCCAGTCAGTTTTCTAAAGAATATATTCTAATGTTAACTTTAACTATTAAAGGCTTTTATATGTTTTTTTCTTTTTAACCTGTTCCAACATTTTCTAAAACACAATATTCTGCAGGATCAAATCTAAAAATTAACTAATTGTATTTATTTATTTAAAAGAAACCCTCACCCAACAGTAACTTGTTTAGGTCTGTCAGGCATTAAAGGCATTAAAACTTTTTGATTATATTCATCTTCTGAATGTTCTTTAAGCCTTTTAATGCTTATATCTCCATTTCCAGTCATTTTACGAATTGCCTAAATATTTATTTTTTTAATTGATTTAAAAAAAAATTGCCAAAATATACAAATTTAATTAATTTCAATGGTTAAATTAA
This sequence comes from Meloidogyne exigua, assembly GCA_018905775.1. Taxonomy (NCBI): domain Eukaryota; kingdom Metazoa; phylum Nematoda; class Chromadorea; order Rhabditida; family Meloidogynidae; genus Meloidogyne; species Meloidogyne exigua. The sequence continues at coordinate 1,567,912 of JAGUQR010000009.1, read as the reverse complement.
TTAATTTAAAAAATACCTGAATTCTATAAAATGCCCTGCTTTTAGGTATTTCAGTAAATATCCAAGTAGAGGCCAACCTTTCCAATTCTGATATCGAAAGGTTTGGGTTTTCACTTCTTAATTTTTTTATTACATCTAAATAATGGCGTTGTTGACTTAAAGCCATAGCATTAGAATCTCCTTTTAGTGGACCTATCAAAGCAACACTAAAAATAAAAATTAAAATAATTTAAAAATTAGATAAAAATATTATTTTCTTATTTAAATCCAAATACTTTAAAAAATAAAATTAATTTTTAATTTTAGAAAAAATTAGAATTTTCGAAATATTTATTAAAATTAACATTTATTTGTTGATTCTACTTAATATACAAAAATACATTTTTTCTTTTATTTAATTTTAAGGTTTTCAACAACAACAAGGTTTTCTGCGTTTACATTATATTTTTGTAAGGGTGTTCTCTTCTGAACACTCTAAATTTATTTATTTATTTATTTCCCTTGTAAAACCAGAATTTCGTTAAAATTAATTTCCCTAATTATTTAATATATTAAATAAAAAAAGGTTTAATTTAAAATAAATAAACTTACTCAACATCCTTTTCACTACCATTTAAAGCAGATCTAATACCAATATTTGTATTTTGTTGTTTTCCCAATCTAGGGGTGTGTCTAAATGAGGTAATTGCATTAGATCCTAATATACGTTGTCCAAATGCTTTTGCGTGTTTATTTGCTAAAAATGCACTTCCAACAGTTAAAGGGAAAAATATAAGGGTTAACATTCCTTCCCATACCTAAAAATTAAAAATTAAATAAAATAAAAATTAAATATTTAATTTAATTAAATAAAAATTAAAAATATTTAACCTCAACAACATTAGGTGAAAATACACAAAGAATAAGAAAAAGCCAAATGTATGCAAATGTTGACCAAATAACAGTAACCTTAAAAATTTAAATAAATTTAAAAAGCAATTTAAATTACCCAAAAAACATCAATTCGGTCAATTCTTCGTATTTCAGTTGATGGAACAATCTATTAAAAAATAAATAAAAGAATGACCTTTTAATTTTTACCAAAATACAGATTCCAACAATTATAAATAAATTGAAGGCAGCACTTCCAACAATTGTGCTTAAATTATATATTTAAATTTATTTACTTAAAAGGTAAATATATATTTATTAACGTTTACTTTTATTTCTTGTTTAAAGTATTTTAAAAAAAGAAAGAAAATAAAATAAATAATTTTAAATTTTAAAAAAATAATTAATTACCTCGGTCCTAAATCCCCAGCTTCAAAATTATTGCCAAATATTTCAATAACTGAAAGGAGAATTTCTGGAGCAGAAGAACCTTTAAAAATAAACTTTTTAATTTTATTAATTCTTTAGATATTTAATTAAATAAATAATTAAAAATAAATATGTAAAGTTATTGTTAGTTTACTATATTTCTAAAATTAAGAGAACTTTTTTCAAAGAAAAATATTAACAAATACGTAAATTAGACAAACATAAATTAAAAAAAAAATAAATTTATATTATTTTTTAATTTTTAGGAGAAAAAATAACCACCTTTTCAAAATTAGGTAATATAAAATTAAAGAAAATTGGAAGGCTAAAAGCCTTCTTAGAGTTGTGTTAAACAATTAAAAAAGTTTAATTTCTAAAATTAACTAATATTCTTTTTTTTCAATTTTAAATAATACAAAATAAATTCTATGTATGCCCAAATAAATTAATAAAATATTTTAATATTTTTAAGGAGTTGATAACTCACTTCCAAAAATACTATACGCCAATCCCATTTTAAAACAATAAACAAGACAATAATAAATAGATATGTATATGTATAGTAAATGTAAAAATATATATTAAGTAGAATTTAAAAACTTTTTCTTTTTTTTGTTTTTAATTGTAAAAATTCGTTTTTTTAACAAATTAATTAAAAAATATTTATTACCTAAAGCCATTAAAGTTAAATTGCTAACAGTTTCATTCCATACTCTAACTAATACTTTAATCCTTTCTCCAGTAACTTTAGTTACTTCAACTTCCCGTTCTTGACTAGTAATTACTTCAATTGCTGCCATAAATCTTTATTTAAATTAATTTAAAGTTTAATTAATTTAAAAACCTGTCAGAAACAATGGAAATACCATAGAAAAGGTATAATAAGGCAATTAAATAAACAAGTGAACGAAACAGTCGAATAGGTAAAGAAATATCCTTTAAATGTTTTAATTAAATTAAAATAAAATATTTTTAATTTTAAACGACTTTTTTTGTTGTTGTTTTTTTATTAAAAAATTAATTTTTATTTTAAAATTATTTAAAAAATATTTTAATTTACCTGAGGTTCCCAAAGCTAAAAAATTAAATTAATTGATTAAAAAGGAAAAGGACAAAATATATCCCAACCGGAATAATAAGCCCAGATTTGCAGTGTTTTCCGGAAGAACAATGTTTGTTTAATATTTCTTCAGTATTAGTTGTTGTACTATTAATTTCCCCATTATAAATTAATTCTCTTTTTTGGGAAGAATATACAGCTGCTATAGCTTTATTATTATTTTGTTGTTGTTGTTTAGAAGGCTGACAATTTAGAAGGTTAAAAAATTGACAAATAAAGAAAAAAATAATTAAAATAAAATGGGTAATTTTTGAAGAAGAAAATAACATTTAAATATTTATTAATAAAATAATTTATTTATTTATTTGCTCATTACTAAAATATATATTAAATTAATTAAAAAATAAAATAAATTAATATTTAAATTTTCCAAATAAACATGAAAATAAACATTTCATCTAAACATAATTTAAATCAAATAAATTTAGAGGAGTAAACTCCCCTTCCAAAAATACTGCGAAACAAACAGGCTACATCGACAAGTTCAATATTTATTAAAATAAATAAAAGTAAATATAAATGTATTTTTATATATTAAGTAAAAGAAAAATAAAAATATTTGTTTATTATTTTATTTACTCTATTTATTTAATGAATAAGTGTTGCATTTTTTACCTTTAAAAATAAAGAAAGAGTTTCGTTGACATTAAGAAAATAATTTTTAAAAAATTTAGAAAAATGTGGAATTAATTGTTTAATTAATTATTTAAAAGATAACAGTTTCCCGTATTTCTTTTACGTTCCCTTTTCTGTCTTCATGTTATCCCTTAATGTTTTTTCTATTTTTGCCATAGCCTGGTATATACAAGTGTACTATAAAATAAATTTTATTTACAAAAGAAAAAAAATTTTTTTCTTAAATACGTAAAATATTTGAAAAATATTAATTTTTTCTCCCTTCCTTATACGATTTATTACCTTTATATTTTCTTCTCCCAAAGGAGCATTTAAAAATCGAGAAAACAAAAATATATAAATTTATTGATTTTATTCTTCTTGATAGAAAAATAAAACAAAAGGACCGTTTCTTGACTTAATTTTCTCGTTTATGGAAATATTAAAATGCTTCCTTTTTATAGAAGAAAAAGTTGGAAAAATATATATTATTCAAAAGGTTTAAAACAAAGTTTTATTTTCAAGTTTTTCTTGGTTATACTTAAGATTATATACTAAAAGGCATAAATGGGGTGTCATGGGAACGGAAAATTAATATAAAAAAAGGATGAAATTAAAGATGAAAAAAATATTTGTTTAAAAAAGGCTTAAAAAAGGTTGGATTATTTATAAGAAATTAACGAAAAATTATTTTTTTATAATAAAGGATTTGGTTTAAAAATCCTTAAATAAATGCTTGGGTCACTTGAGAAAATTGTTAAGTGGAAAAACCTTAAAAAGCACTCAACCAGCAATTAAAATAAAATAAAAATTAAATGAAAATCCTGTTATAAATGACAACAAAAAAAATTAAATTAAAAAGGAAAACGCAATTAAAAGTAAAATAATTAAAATGTAATCATTTAAATAAAACACGAGACCTCTCTCTCTATCATTTATTTTCAAGAGTTAATAAACCTAAACATTTTTAATTTATATTTTTAAATTTATTTTTTTCTTATTTGTTTGTGCTGTATAAAAGAAATGTTGGGGTTTTTTACTTTGAAAGGACATTTTCTGTCGAATAAAAAATTAATTAATTTGTAAAATATATTTATTTATTTAATTATATAATTAAGGAGTGGTATTTATCTGTTTATTTTTGCTGGTTTATATATAATATTTAAATGTAAACTTTTTAAAGGAAAATTGAAAAAGAAGAATTTTATAAAAAAGTAAAGCCTGCAACTTGCAAATAAACTTTTGTTTAAAACCTAAGACAAGCTTGAACTTAAAACTTTTTACTAATTGTTAAAGTTGTAAGTATTTTGCTAGTGCATTAACAAAAAAACATTTTTATAGAAAACCCATTGAAATTTAAAAGAGAGTGATTTGACGTTATGCGCCGAAACGGTAAAGCAAGAGGAACTAAAAGTAAAATGGTGAGAAGGAAGAAGGTTACCATAATTGGGCGCAGGCAACTTGTCCACCAAAAAGAACTCTATTTTTAAACTCAATTAGTTATAATTTTGTGAAACAATTTCCAAGTTTTTGTGTATTGAAAATTTATTGAGATTTTGATTGGTATAAAAAAACATTTTTTTTCTTACAATTATTTTATAGGTGAGGGTAATTCATTTCGGAGACATTTTATGTAAAATCGATTGTATTAAAAAAAACTAAGAGGTAGAAAATGAATTAGAGTGATGGACGTAAGGTCAAAAAGGCGGCTGGAAATAGAGGTAGCAAACAACACAGTCACCACACACACTCACACAAATAAATGTGGAAAAATGTCCCTCCAAAAAAGTTGTTAAGTTGGTTAAAAAATAAATGAACTAAAAAAAAAAAAAAAAAAAAAAAAGTTTTATAAGAGACTTAACATTGAAAAAAATAATAAATATTTAAATGTTAAGTTTTAAATATTTCTAGTGTTTTGGCTATGTTTGTTATTAAAATAACAATAAATTAATTAACAACACTTAATTAAATTTAAAAAAATAGAAAAGAAGTTTAATTCCAAAACTTTTAAAAACATTAAAAAATTAATTGAAAACAAAATAACAAATATATAATAAAGAGATCCAAACCTTTTTCTTCTTTTGAAAAAAAAATTAAACACCAAAACCACTAAAAAGATCCTGTTGTTTTGCCAATTCTACTAACATAGGATCGTCAAAGAATTTATTAACTGAAACATCTTCAGATAATCCTTTTCTTCGCCTTGTTTTAATCATAAATTCTCGTGCCAAATGAGGAGCTGGTTGAAGTTCTAGAGGACGAATAATAATACTTTTGTCAAGTGGATCTCCTGGGACAATCTGAAAGAAAAAAAGAATATTTTATTGAAATTCCATTTGATTATTTAATAAATTTAACAAAAATAAAGAAAATCTTATAAAATAATAATAATAAATCCAATTAAGGGTATTTTTTGGTTTGAGCTTTTTAAATAGTTAATAGTAAATTAAAGGTATTTTAACTGAAAAATATTTAGCAAAATAAATGTATTTAATTGCCTAATGAACCTTAAAGTAAAGAACCGAAAAATCTAAAAAATATTTTTTTAAATTCCTTTACCTGCCAATGGCTAAAAACGCTTAAACAAAAAGCTTGTCCCTGTGTGTGTGTACGCAAATCAGTTTCAAAACCAAAAGAATCAATTACTAAATTAAATAAACATTAAATAATTATTCAAAATAACCTGGAATAAATGCTTTAATTGTATAAAGAGGAGAACCAGGTATTGGAGCATCTGTAGTAACGTGTCCTCTTCTTTTTGAAAGAACTGTATAAATAGCAGTAACACAATCAGCTGGAGCTATTACTTCAACAAAATAATAAGGCTCCATTAAGCGAGGTGTGGCCATCTTTTTAAATTAAAGAAAATCTAAACCTTTTTAAGAGGGTAAATGTAGGCAAGGAAATTAAATTAAGTACTAAAGAGAAGTCCAGAATTTGTAAAAATTCTAATCTCTAGCCTAGAATATTTTGGGAAATCCAAAGAAAATTAAATATATTTTTCTAACCAAAAAAGCCGAATAAGCACATCTTCTGGACGTTGGGATAATTTGTCCACCTCCCCTATACAAAGGCTCTTTGGCAATATGAGCATCTAACATTTTAAATTTGACGTTTCTAATCGCTAAATTTTAAAAATTAAAATTTAATTTAATAGTCTAAAAAACTAACGTTCTTCACATAGCGGTCCCTCTCTCGCTGCCCATTGAAAACCTTGAATTATGGATTCCCTAACAGTTTTAAGCAACTCTTTATCAACTTCTGAAGGAAGTGTATCATCCAAAAGAATGTTTGGTCCATTCGTTTCTGGCCCAAAGGCCCAAATTGAACGAGAGGCGAGCAAATCCCATTCATACTTTGTTTGGAAAAAATCTCCAAGTTGTTTTCTAAAATTAATATTTGTAAATAAAATTAAAAAATAAACCTGTTCCATGTAATTTTGACAACCTCATTTTCAATATCTTCAGCTAATCCTTTTTCTAACGGTTCAGCAATCATTGTAATTTTATTTCTAAAAGTTAAGTTAAATTATATTTTTAAACTTTAACTGCACGGAATTTTTGAATAATACAAAAGTCTCCATAACAAACAGTTAAAAATACTAAAAATTTATAATTACTTTTGATTAGGTGTTTGGGCAAAACATTTAAGCGAAGATGTTTCAACAACTGTTTCGCAAAATGATACAACTGGATCAGCAACCTTAATATCAATTTCTGAAAAGACTTTACGTATATCATGCATAACACAATCCATGTAGAGCTCACCAGTACCTAAAAATTAAATAAGAAAAGAAAAATGAATTTTTGTTAAATTTAACTTCAATTGCATTCAAAATTAAAATTTTTGAAGATCTAATGAGACTATTGTCCAACAATGAGCTTAATTTATTGACCGGGGCCAGGTTCTGGAACTGGACTTTAGAAAAGCCCAGACCCAGAAAACTTGAAGATTCCCTGTAAGGTACATAAAACTAAAGATTTGGTCAATTAACCGTCTCAAATGACTAATACAAAGTTCTCAAAATAAAAGAAAAAACCTTTGTATTACCTAACATAACGTGTTCACCACTTTCCTCAACTCTTGTAGTTAACAAAGGAAAAGATTTATTTACTTTACGAAGAGAATCAAGCATTTTTGGCAATTCAGAAGGATTTATTGGTTCAATTGATAACTTTACAACAGAACAAGTATTAAATTTGAGTGGACGAAATATATAAAGCTAAAAAGAAAACAAAATAAATTATTTATAGAGTTTAAAGTAGTCGCCAAGGGAAAAAGAATAAAGGACCACAATTCAAAAAGAGCCTTTCTTAAGGCAATTAAATAATTTTAAAATAAAAAACCTCGTCCTGATCATAATCTTTTTCCACAATTGTACTTGTTTTAGTTATTGGCTGATCAATTCCTTCCATAAGAACAAGACATCCAGCACCTATACTACTTACTTCAATATCATATCTTAAAAAGGAAAGTTTAAATCTTTTAATTAATTAAAAAAGAAACCTGGCAACAGGAATCCACAAACGTCCAACAATCATTAGACGACAATCTTCTTCGTCTTGAATGCTGTAATTCTCTCCTAGAATTTTTACTTCATCTCCAATGTGAACTTAAAAAGAAAATTAATTTTTAATATTTAAATTTAATTTACTCGTTCCACTAAAAATACGACCCAGAACGTGAAATGCAGTTGCATCTTGTGTTGGATAATTTTTTGTTGTGTGAATGAATAAAGGGCCCTTAAAACAGTGAAGTTTAAAAAATATTAAAAACAAACATTAGCATCACACTTTGCAATAGCCATGGGTAAAGGACGAGTTACTTCTCCTGTGTAACAATGTTGAACTTTTATTTGACCATTTTCAACTGGTGATTTAAAATTTTGAACAATAAGATCAACAAAAGCTAGAAAAAAGCATGTAAATTAAAAGAAATTGAAAAAAAAACCTGTAAAAGTTCCAAAGAAACGTTGACAAATTAATGTAATTAAAGGCCTTACATTCATTTTTTGTTCTTCTTTTGTAAGTTTAATGCCTAGATGTTGAGTTAATTTTGGTAAACAAGTATCAACATCTCCAACAACCTTAATGTTAAAAAAATAGATATTTACAAAATGGATATGAAAGTTGGTGTTCTTTATGCGAAAAATTTCACTTGTGTGTAGAAAGATTAATAAAAAAAAGAATCCAAAGAAACTGGTTTTCTTTCTTTAATTTGTTTACAAATAAGAATTATCACAACTATAATATAGCAACGGTGGTTCAGTGGTAGAATGCTCGCCTGCCACGCGGGCGGCCCGGGTTCGATTCCCGGCCGTTGCAAATATTTTTATTTATTTTTATTCATAGTTTAGAAAAATTGTTAGCCTTCGGAAAGCTTTTATTTAAAGATAGACTCTTTGTAAATTTAAAAATAAAAACCTGCGAAAAAAGCTTATACATCGGCTCCAATATAAAATGAACAAAAGTTCGAGGTGCAGGAGTTTGCCCACCAAATTGCTGTTTTCTTGTAAATTTTCTAGTTGTTGGATCATAAAACATATCACCCCATAAACGTTTAGCAAATCCAATTGAATCAAGTTCTCTATATTTTTCGGCATAAATTTTTGCAAAACTTTGAAGAGAAAAACAAATACTATAGCGGCCACTACTGAATATAACATTTCCCATTAATGGAGAAAATAGAGGAACATCTTCTTCTCCAAAGGTTCTAAAAAAATTTTTTTTAACAAAATTATAAAGTTTTTTCATTCATAGAAAGAGAGCAGTTAATAATTTTTTCAAAATTGGGAAAAAGTGAGGATGGAGTGAAAGACCTGGACAAGGACGAAGTCTTAAAATTGGGTCTTAATATACACAGAGTTCACAAAACATAGAAATATTTTACTAATGAAGTTAAAAGCAAAGGTTCGTTAAAATCAATAAATTAAGTACAGACCAAGGATTTTAGAAAGTTCAATCTCTACTGGAAAGGTCTAATATCTAGAATATATCTCAAATAAATAAATTAAAAAATAAACTAACTGAACAAAATTGTTGATTTGATCCAAGGTAAATTTTAATTTTGCATAAGCATCAGCAGGTGGAAGTTTTAATTCAAGAATAAGACGATCAATTTTATTCAAACAAATAGTGATTGGAAGGCGTTCTTGAACAGCATGACGAAGTAATCTTTCTGTATTTAACATCATTCCTTCGTGAACATCAACCATTATTACAACACCATCAACTAGTCGAAAAGCTGCTGTGCATTCATCAGAAAAATTTACATGTCCAGGAGTATCGAAAATATTTAACAAATAAGATTTGTTACGAGAAGAGGACATTACTTAAAATAAAAAGAATTTAAAATTTAATTGTATAAGTTAAATTAGAAAAGATTCAGTGAACTTAAACATTGAGTTTTCAAAAATTAAAATTGAAAAAAAACCTAAAGTAACAGGTTGAGTTTTTATAGAACATCCACGTTGTTGTTCAATAAAAAGCCTATCAGAATATCGAAGATCTCTGTCTTCAAAGCGAACCAAATCAGGATGTGTTTGCTCTACCAAGCAATCAATAAAAGATGTTTTTCCATGGTGAATATGTCCAGCAATTGCCAAATTACGGATAAGTTCAGGTTTGCTTGTTAAATCAACGAGAAAATCTTTTTTGTAAACAGTCTCGGGAAGTAAATGTTCTTGAGCATAAAAAAGGTAAAAACCATTATAAGCTTAATTCAATAAAATGTAAAATAATACCTGAAAACGTCGCAACTTTACAGGCTTAATAATAGGCTCAGTTAGAGGTTGAGCATCTTCTTCTTGTACGAGTGCCTCAACACCCTCTCCATATACTTCCATTGCACTAGCATAATATTTTTTGTCTTCATGCAAAACAATTTGATTGGAAGGAACAATTGGTGTTTCAATCTCTTCGTCTTCTTCATCCTAAAATTAATTTATAATTAAAATAAAAAGATCCTATGATTTTTTACTCTTTCCTCAGCCTCATCATTTTGATCTTCTTCATTTCCAACAGGCTGTATTTCTTCGTCATCATCACTGTCCAATTCAGGACCTATATAATTTCCAAATTCGTCATAAAGATCAGAATCCATAATTAACTGAAAAAACACAAAATTTTAAAACAAATATATATGTACACAATAAAAAATAATTAAATAAAAATTAGAGAACTGTAAAATCTCATTTACGGGATCCGGTAACGGGATTTTTCAAAAACCAATAATGGGACGGGATCTCACAGGATAAACTGAGGGAAAGGAAAACCATGTAAGAATTCCTACAGTTTAAATTAAATAAATTTTTAAAGAAGTTATGTTTCTTCTTCATTCCTTCTCCTAATACAACAGAGCATCATTAATATCAAACCATAATAACTCCACTAAAGAAGCTCCTTCGACAATTATTTTATTTTATTATTCGATTTAAATAGCTCGACTTTTCAGTTGAATTATTAAAAGAAGAGTATAAATGAGACGTGCCTTAGATTAATGTATAAAAAAATAAAACTGATACCCGAAAAACATTTATCTTTAAAAAAACATTTAAAAAGGTTGTGGTACGATAACAGCTCGAAAACCACTCAAAATTCTAAAAAACTACGGAATGTTAAATTAAAAAAGGCTACATTGACATTGTCTGATAGAGTAACTAAAAGTATGGACATTAAGGCTAGGGTAAATATGTATATTGAGCTATAAAAAATAATTTAAAAAATCTATTTTAATTGCTAAAATTTATTTTGAGCTTAAAATACCCTTTGCCTTAACGTTCTTTGTTATAGAATGAGGTTAATCATTTTAATGAAGAAAGAAGTACATACATAAAGGTTTTTTTTAGGTTAAATATCAGAAAAGATTTTCTCTCAATTTTGGTCCGAATTCTGATTCCAAGATTGATTCCAAGGATGATCCTGATCCCATGGTGGAGGTATATGTAATGGAGTGTTACCCATATTTGGCGGGCGTGGTGGGCGTTGACTCGAATGAGTAGGTTGCTGATTTGGAAGCATAACAGGAATTCCAGTAACTACTCCATAATTCTGTGGAGGTTGCATAAAATGTCCATGGGGAAATGGTTGAGGTACAAACGGAAAGGTTGGAAAAGGATTATATTCAATTCCATGAACATAATTTGGAGTAACATTTGGTAAATAATGCGGATCCGTTGGTTGAATTTCATGTGAGCCATAGGTAGTGGTATGATTAAAAAAACTTTCACCGTAACCAAAATGGCTTTCTTCTGGCTGATCATAAAGATAAGTACTTCCACTCGGAAAATCGAATACTTCATTCTGACCGGATGATTGACCATGTTCAGCAACTTCCCCATTATCAGATGAAGTTGATGAAGATATATGTATATGACTACTTCCCCCACTTCCATATCCAGTATCAGGATGGAAAACATTTTCTTCAATTTCTTCATTTTGTCTTGTTTGTATAACAAGATTTTTACCCTTTTTAACCTCTTTTTTATCCTCATCTTTTTTACCTCCAATAAAATAAAAATATCGTTGAAGATATTCATTAAGGAAGGTGTATTGTGGCCCTTCAGGGTCAAATGATTTATCTCCAACTTCATGTAATCCAAAGTTCTAAATTATTAATAAAATTAGTTTAATAATCAAGAAATAAAATAGTGACCAAAAATGAAGGAAAATAAGGACATAAATAAACTTGAGAATTTAAAGTTTATTGGCTACAGTTCAGCAGTTATGTAGCACACGGAGAGCCCCATACCCAGAACGGGAATTTAATATTACACTAAAAAATTAAATAAAAATAATGGATAAAATTGAATATTCTGAGGGGTAATGACTTGTTAAAAAACTTTTTAAATAAAAAAAATTTTTAAACCAAAAGCATAGAAAGAAGTTTATATTTATTTTCCTTTATTTGATCTATTTTAATATTCTCAGTTTTGTTTAGTATTTCATTTGCAATTTTTTCACAACGGAACTTTTCATTATTTTTAAATCTATAGAGCCTCTAGTTTTTATTAAATTTTCATAAAGATAAATTAAATAAATAATTAGTGGTTTATGTTGAATTTGATTTAATGCAATATTCATTTCCTTTACATCTTCTGTTTCTAAAAAAGAAAGGGAAATTATACCTTTACTAATAAATTAATTTACCCTGTTCAATTTGCTTAGATTTGTTTTTACGAGTAGAACTACTACTACCACTGCCAGAATGATGCTGTACATTAATTGGTGTAATAAACAAAGAATCATTGTTGTCCATATATTTTTCCATCAATGTAAAATTTTCTTTAGAAGTTTCTACATACTATGTAGAAAGAGAAGAAAAATAAGAAAAAAGAAGGTAAATTATTTATTTTAATAATTTATTAAGCCTAGGGAGTGTTTAAAATAACTACTCTTTCTTTAAAGAAAATAAGAGGATACTTCTCCTATGCATTAGAATATTATTGTTTTAATAAAAGGTGTTAGTCTTTATTTATTCCTAGCTGTATTGGTGTCTGTTATATACATCACCCTTTTGTTATTAAAAAAGAATAAATAACCTTATAAAAATCTCGAATGAATCTACGCTTCCCAAGCAATGTTGCCCATAAAGGTATAATATCATGTTCACATACATTAAGAGCCCTGTCAAATTTTCCTTTAGAAACCCCTTTTAATGCCAAAACAGTATCTCCTACTAAACTTTTTTTACTGCTTGTACTACTAACTGATCTTTCGGAAGAACTATGAATAGCTAAAAAATTAATTTAAATTTAATTTAAATTAATTTAAATAAAATACATTGAGCATTAAGTTCACTAGATTGTTCTTCAAATATTTCTTCAGTAGATCTCTGTTCTGAAGTAACACTAAGTTCTCCAGAATGGCCTATTTCTGAACCCTCATATTCAATACTTTTAGATGTTTCAAATCCAATAAGTTGACATCCATCGGCAAAATCTTTATAAAATATTTTTGCCTCAATATTAATTGTTTTCATTAATTCTTGAATTGTCCCCTCTTCTTCTTTGAATACATTGCTATTAGTTAAAGAAAACCAAGCTTCTTTTGTTTTAAAAAATTTTTGTTTAAAATATAAATAACCTTTCTTTTTTACCCTAAATATTTATTGTTTATTAAATTTCTTTAATTTTGCAGTTTTTAATAATAATGTTTAAATACTATTAAAATTAAAAATAAATTTAAAACTTACTTTAACTCATCAATCTAAATAAAAATAAATACTAATATTATCATTGTGTTTTTTTTTATTAAATGAAAACAAAAACAAACCAATAGAAGTCCCAACAACATAACAAAACATTAATAAATAATAAAAAGTTAACTACAAAACAGCTAATTGTAAGATTAAAGAAAAACATTAAAAACAAGAAAAACAAAAACATAAACAAAACATAAACATAACAAAAACATTCCCAAAACATAAACAACACAAAACATAAACATAACAAAAACACACCCAAAACATTAACATAACAAAAACATTAAAAACATAAATAACACAAAAATATAACAAAAACATTAAAAACATAAATAACACAAAAACATAACAAAAACATTAAAAACATAAATAACAAAAAAACATAACAAAAACATTAAAAACATAAATAACACAAAAACATAACAAAAACATTAAAAACATAAATAACACAAAAACATAACAAAAACATTAAAAACATAAACAACAAAAAAAAAAAAAAAAAAAAAAGCGTAATATAAATATCAACAAAAACATTACCTCCTTAAATTTTTCCTGTTCAAAGTTTGCATATTCACTAATAGAACGTTTAATATGTTTAATAACTTCTTCTTCTACCAATAAATCATTGCTTATTAAAAGATGTTCAATTAATATATCTTTCACTTCTTTTCGTTCAAAATTAATTTCACTCCAGATAAAATTAACATTTTTAATAATTTCATCAAAATTACTAATTACATTTTCAACATCATTTTTTAGTTTAGAATAATTTGTTTCAATTATTTGTTCAATTTGTTCTAATTTTCTAATTGATTCCCACAAATACTTTTTATTGTCTGAATGTTTTCTTAATTTTTCAAGTAATTTCTTTGCATCATGTTTATGTTCTGTTTTAAAAAAAATATGTTTTCTTTTTAATAAAATTAAATTTAACCTTTTCTATTGGTTACTAGTTCACTCATATTTCTTTGAAAAGTTTTCTTTACATTTACTGCTTTATCCTTTTTTTTAATCAACAAATCTTTGAATTTATTAGCAGCAATTGTAAGCGATTTAAACGGTTGAGTAATTGACCCATCCGATTTCTTTGATCCAAAGGAGAATTGTTTACTTAATTTAGTCTCATTCCCAAAACGACTTTTTACTTTCTTTCCTTTTCTTTTATCCATTCCATTGAGCATATTAAATAAAATAATTAATAATAACAAAATTATTAGATAACGCATTTTCTAATAATTTTGATTTTTTAATTATCTGAACAATTAATTAAGAATAATAATTAAAATTAAAGTGGACAAATTAATCCAAATAAATATATAAAAATATTAAATTTATAAATAACTTTATATTATTCTCCAATTAATGGCCTTTTTTAATTTAATAAGTTTGGGGGGAAAATTTAAAGAATGTTCTACCTATTATTACATACTTATAGATATATCCCCAATAACAGTCCTGGTCCCTTTCCCAACTTCTACAACTTCTATTCTCTCTCAAAATTCTCTTAAGAGATAAACAGTTAATTTAATACCAAATTTATTTTTTAAATAAAATTAAAAATAAAATATAAAAAGGAAAGGGAATGCCTTTAATGGAATTTAAAGTGCAATTGTCACATGCCAACAAATCTACACACAAAGGGAAATTAATGTATGCGTCATCAAATGCACTTATATATTTTTACAAATAATTAAAGGAAAACATCAAAGGGAGAATAAAGTTATTAATAGCAAAATATAATTAATAAAAAATATTTTTTAAAAAATAAATAAAAATTCCCAACATGTTTTTAGAAACTCTATTTTTTAAAAATATAATATTTTTGGATTTGTCAAGGAATAATAAACCTTTATTTATAACTAGTTTGAATTAAAGGATAAATATTTTTTTTGAGTTCTTAAAGGTCAGTAATTTTGAAAAGTTGGAAATTCTAAGTTTATTTTAATTTATGTATTTTTCTTTAATTATTATTTGATGAATATTACCCCTAAGAGGAAATTGTTTAATATCTATATAGTTTATATATATAAAATCCATCAGACAATCTTCT
This sequence comes from Meloidogyne exigua, assembly GCA_018905775.1. Lineage (NCBI taxonomy): Eukaryota > Metazoa > Nematoda > Chromadorea > Rhabditida > Meloidogynidae > Meloidogyne > Meloidogyne exigua. The sequence continues at coordinate 1,552,628 of JAGUQR010000009.1, read as the reverse complement.
ACATAAAAAACTCTGTTAGAAGAATATCTTTTCCTTTACTGTTAATATTTTCTTACTTTATAGAAACTCAAATAAATATAAATTAATTAATTTAGATAATCAATAGGTTATTTAAAGCCCCAGCAAAATTTCCTTAAAACCTGGTAAATAAATATTAAAAAATTAAAATCTAACAGTTGATTGAATGGTTAAGTGGATTACAACCCTGTTTCAGAGAGATAACTTTTAACAGTAATTTTTATTTATTTATTTTTTCTTTTAAAGGCCAGAAGCTTTATGTTTAAAATGTTTTTAAAGTATTTGTATAAAAACATGGGTAATTATTTAAAACACTTAAAACTTATTATTTTCTATTTTAAATAAAAGAAAAAAAATTTTTTATAAAAATAAATTTAAAAATAAAAGGGAAAGGGAAAAGGAAAGGAAAAGGGAAAGGAAATGCACTTGTAAAAGAGGAGGGGAAAAAATTAAAGAATTTAATCAATGCTTTCGCTAATATTTATGTAGTTGGCAGTAAAGGCTACATTATCACTCCTCTCAAAAATGGATTTATTAAAATGATAGAGACTTAAATAAATGAGAGGGCATAGATAAATAAAGGAAAATTGGAAAAAAAATAGAAAATTGATTTACAATAAATAAATAATATTTTTAAAAATTAATTTAATTTTTATTATTGTTAAAACTATTTTTAAAAGTAATTATTGTTTTAGTTAAGTTGCAACCAAAATATATTTATTTACACATATTTTATGTTAACTGAAGAGTATTTGTTTATTCAAGTTTTATTATTAATTAAAATCTATTTAAGAGAGAACACCAACATTTGCTGACATTTATAAAAAAAACTTGACAGAATTCTGGTTTTTAATTATCAGAATTTTTATTTGAATTTACCAACTTATTTTTATAAAATTCTGAATTTTATATTCTGATGTTTTTGGAAGTAAATGTTTAATTAAATATAGCTTTGTATTCTTTTCAGAATATTTAAAACAAAAAACAAACAGAAATACATACAAACATATGTGTTTATGTTTTGTGTGTTTGAGTTAGTTTAAACATTTAATGCTTAATATAATTAATTTTAAATAAACTTTTATATATTAAACAAACTTGAAAATGTTTTAATAAAATTAACAAATTAAATAATAATTAATTTCTTCACAATTAAATTGTTCTCTCATATTTAATTCAACTTTAAATCCCTTTCCATGTCCTGGAATAATATAATCAGCATAACAAATAATTAATTGACGATTTCTTTCCTGTTCATTTTCATCAAAAGCTAAGGGTCTCCACATAATAGGCAATTTTATATCTTCAACCTTTTAATTAGAATTAATTTAATTAATTTAAATTATTTTACAGCTATAAAGAGATCACCAGATATAATTATTTTTCCATATTGCTCTGTATTCTGTTATTTTAAAATTTTTGGGAAAAAATATATTTTTGAATAATATTAATTATTTTAATTTAATTTTAATATTAAATAATACAAATAAAATAATATTTTTTTAAATTATATAAAGAAAAGAGCAAATAAGGTTGTAGAGATAAGACTCTCTTAATAGAAGTTTTTGATTAATATTTAAATTATAAAGAAAAAGAAAATATAAATTTAATTTATTTGACTTTTCAAATGTAAAACTGATTAAATAATTTATTTAAAAAATTAATGTGTGTAAATTTAATTTAATTTTTAAGTTTAGAATTTCCTTTGTTCTTAATTCAATTATTACTTTTAATTAAATAGACAAAAGTAAAAAAATATTTTTAATTTTAATTAATATTAAACAATTAATTTCTACCTTTATAATAACACTAATATCTTCAGAAGTGTGTCCTGGTGTTTTAATTAAATCAACATTTTTGGTTAAAGGAATAAGGTTGTTCTATTTAATTAAATTAATTTAATTATAATGAAATAAAAGTAAAAATTTATGTTAAGTAGGGAATAATTTTAAATTTCAAAACAATCTAAATTTACCTCAAAAAGGCCGCTAAAATTAAATTTTGTTCGGTAATGGACAATTGATCCCTTTTATTTAAAAATAAATTAATTTAATTAATTAAATATAACCTGATAATGCATTGCATCCTTTTAAATAAAAATTAAAAAATAAATAATTAAAAAATTAAATAAAAATATACAGGGAATAAATTATTATTTCCGGAATGATCAGCCTTTAAAAATAAATAAAAAATAAAAACTAATTAAATAAATATTTTCTTTTACATGTCCATGTGTTGTAATAACTACATTTACCTTTTTAAAATTAATTAAATTATTTTAAATAAATTAATTCATTAATTAAATATTTACTGCAGGAGGGGCAATTCCAACATTTTCTAATTCTTTTAAATTTAAATTAAATTATATTAAAAATTAAAAATAAACTTTCAATTAAATCAGTATTTCCATTAATGTCAGTAGCTAATCCTGTGTCTACTAAAATAATTTTTTCTTCATCTTTAATTAAAGTTATGCTTGCAACAAATGAATATCCTAATTCTGATTGTCTTGCTAACCCCTAAAAATAATTAATTAATTATTTTTTAATTTAATTTTAATTTTTTAAAATTAATTAAATTAATTTAAATTAATTAATTTATTTAAAAGTAATGTATATTAATTTTATTAATTTAAATTAATTAAAATTAAATTTAAAATAATTAATTAATTTTTTTAAATTTAATTTTAATTTTTTAAAATTAATTTAAATTATATTGATTAATTAAAATTAATTTATATTAATTTTATTAATTTAAATCAATAAAACTAATTTAAAATTAATTTAATTTATTTTAAATAAATTAAAATTAATTTATTTATTTAAATAATTTAATTAATTAATTTAATTTTTATTTAATTTTTTAAATTATAAAAATGACTTAAAAGTGTTCTTAAATCATTAAAAAAATTAATTTTAAAATTAAACTTACCTCTCTAATAATATAAACATTAGCATTCGAAACATTTAAATTATTTTTATTTTCTTCTGTCATTGAAAAAGGCCTTTTAAATTTCTTTAAATTTTTTAAAAATTAATTCTTTAATTTAATTAATTAAATACCTTTTTTTCTTCAATAAAATTAGAATAATTCAAATTTTCAACTGATAAATCTTTTTTATTATTTTTTTTTGAATTTCCAAATATTCTTTATTTTTTTCTCTAGTTAAATTTGATTTTTCAATTAATTTTTGTTTATTAATAAAATTCTAAAAAATTAAATTAAAAATTAAGATTAATTTTTTACTTAATATATAAAAATATATTTAATTAATTTATTTAATTTAAATAATTTTTTCTTCATTTGAAGAAGAAAATGTTTTAATTTTTTTGAAAGAGTGGAACATTTATTTTGCTCTAAATTTTATTTTAATTAAATTTTAAGAATTCATTCAATGATCCCAAATAATTAAAAAAATAATTTTTTTGTCAGTCTTTTATTTATTTATTTTTTCGTTAATTCAATTAAAGTTATTTTTTGTGCTTTAAAATACCCTGGTTAAAGGGTGTATAATTAATTAAATAGGTAAATTATTTAAATAAATAATTCAGTAAAATAAAAATTTTTTTAATTGAAAGATTTTTATTTTTAAATAAGTAAAATGTATTTATTTTATTTTATTTTAAAAAAGAAAGTTTTACGTTTAATATTTTAGCTAATCCATTATAATCTATTGTAGTAGTAGTTGTTGTTGTTGTTGTTTTATTATTTTCTATTTTATTATTTTTCTTTATTTTTATTTGGTTAATAGAGCTATTATTTAAATAATATTTTTCAACATTTTGTGGTAATATTATTTCAAACTTTTAATAAATAAATAAATAAATTAATTAAATTAAAATTAATCAATTTTTTAATTTTATTTTATTAAAGGCTAATGTATTGATTTATAATTTTATTAATTTTTTATTTAAATTTTTAAATTAAATTAAAATAATTAAAAGAATTATAAATGTTTGAAATTTAATTGTTTAAATGTTTACTGATTTTTAATAATTAATTTCCCTATTTTTAAAATAATTATTTAAAATATATGCTTAGGTTAATAAAATTTTAATTATTTAATTTAAAAAAATCTACCGGTTGGAAATTAAAATTTGGAATTTTTTGAACTTTATTTTCTTCATCTATTTTCAGTTTTGTATCAATATCTGAATCAATTAATTCTTTTAAATTATTATCTTCTTCAAAAGAAACACGTGCTATTGAACCTTTTCCTTTTTTATTTAATTTAAAATCTTTTTTAAATTTAATTAAATTTAAATCTAATTAATTAATAAAATTACCTAATTTATTATTTTCTGTTGGTAAACAATTAATTAATTTAATTATTAAAATAAATTTAATTAAATAAATATAATATTTTAAAATTAATATTTTATTCATTAACCTTACTTTTCTTTTTTAAAATTAAAAAAGAAAATATTTAATTTAATAGACCTATTTTTTAAAATACATTTATTTCTTTTTTTATTTTTTAAATCGAAAATAATAAAGAAAAAAATTTTTTAATTTTTTTTTAAATAATAAAATGTTTAAATAATTATTTTATAAAAGAATAAATTTTTTAAAAATTAAAGAAAAATAAGGAAAGATATAAATAATCCTTTATAAATAATATTAAAAATATTAAATATTTTTTATTTATTTTTTAAATTTAATAATAATATTTAAAATTAAATATTTAATTTAATAAAATTGATTTTAAAAAATTGAAATGAATTAATAAATTATTTTTATTTTATTTTTAGTTTTTAAAGCATGTAAAGTCATTGACCATAAACTAATTTATGTATATAAGAAAAAATCAAATAAAAAATTAATTTTATAAGGGAATTTTAATTCTTTTATTTTTAATAAATTAAATTAATTTTATTTAAATATTTAAATTTAAATTTTAAAAAATAAATATTTTAATTCTAATTTAATTAAATACAATCTTTATAATAGAAATCTTTTAATTAAAAATTCTTTTTTTTTATTTAAATTTAATTATTTAATTTAATTTAATAAAATTAAATAAAATAATCAATTATTTAATTTTTTAAAAATTAAATTAAAAGTGGATAATATTGCGAAATTTTGATTACGTCTATTTAACAAATAGAGCAATTCAATGTTCACATTAAAGTCCTCTTTTTAAATGCCTCTTTTTCAATTTATTGTCATTCAAAAAAAATTTTTTATTTTTTATTAATTTTCTCTTTTTTTAAATTATTTATTTTAGAATTTATTTAAATTTAAATTTAAAAAAAATGAATATTTATTTATTTATTATTATTTTATTAAAATTAAGTTTAATTAATTCAATGGATAATAAAAAGGGTAAAGAAAAAGGAGAAGCTTCAGGAGGAAATAAAGAAATAAATAAAATAATTGTAGTAGAGAGGAAAGTATTTCCTTCAGTAAAAACACAAAATGATTTAATTAATTATTATATTTTAATGGATAATAATTTTAAAGTTGGATATGAACAATTTAAAAATAAAAATAATAGACAATTATTTGAACGTATAAATAAATCATTTTGGGTAAAAACAATTAAAATTAAAAAATAAAAATATTTTTTTAGATAAATTTTATAAGGGGAATAATTGGATTATATACATTTGGAGAAGTTGGTTTTAGACAGTTATCTATTAACCATAAAACTTTAACAGGAATTTTGAACAGTCATGGAATTGAAGCTTACCATGACTATTTTAATTCATTTGTTGGAAAACAGCACTAAATTAGGACGTTTTAAAATAGCTGCTACCTCTAAAAAAGACTGCGTCTACGTCCAAATATTAATATTGCTACCTCTAAAAAAGACTACACTACTATATTACCCCTATTAAATTATCGATTGATTAGAGACAACAGGAATCAAAGAGAGACAATTATCGGGTTAGAGAAGTCAGAGAAAAAATTAAAAAAAATCTCTCTTCTCTAACTTCTCTATCTGATAATTTGTCTCTCTCTAATTTCCTGTTATCTCTAATATCAATCAACAGGTACAAAATGAAATAGTAAAAAATAATTAAAATCTAAAGAATAATTTTTTTCCTTTATTAATATTGTTATGACTCGCGCATGCCTGTGAACAACTCTTTATAGGTGCAACCGGTTCGATGTCAATTATTTTGAGTGCTGATTAATTTTACATTATTCATTTGGTTTTGGAACTGAAAAAGATGTTTTTGAATGTCCTAAGGGTATATCAATAAGTTTTTTTGTAATATTAGATTCCTGAGTAGGAGTTATTAAATTAAGTTTACGTAGTAATCTATCTCTAATATCAATCAGTAGGTACAAAATGAAATAGTAAAAAAATAATTAAAATCTAAAGAATAATTTTTTCCCCTTATTAATATTGTTATGACTCGAGCGCTTGAAATACGGTAATTATTTAAATATTCTATTAAGTGTCATGGATTAAATAGGAGTTTTTAATTGTTTAAAATTAAACACTTTTAATTTTTTACTCCTTATTAGATGGTTGGTTAATTTAATTTTTAGCAAATTGATAAAAATGACAGTTTACAAGGAGAGGGGATAGATATTTCTAAAAAATATGAACAGTCATTTATTTATATTAAAAAATAAAACAGTCATTTTTATTAAATAATTTATATTAAAAAAATTTTTTTAACTTTATTATTTTATATAAAAATGCCTTAAAAAAATAAACAGTTATTTTTATTGAATAATTTATATTAAAAGATGACTGTTTATTTTTTTAAAGTATTTTTATATAAAATAATAAAGTTAAAAAAATTTTTTTTAATATAAATTATTTAATATAAATTATTTAATAAAAATGACTGTTTTATTTTTTAATATAGATAAATGACTGTTCATATTTTTTATATAAATATCTATCCCCTCTCCTTGTAAAGTGTCATTTTTATTAAAATATATTTTTTTCATTTTAAAAAATTAAATTATATTTTTGTTATTTAATTTTAAATGTAAGTAAATAAAAAATTTTTTTTAATTGTTTCTGGGCAATAACCAACTTGTTCTCCAACGCTAATTTTAAAAATATTCCAGGGTCAATTTTGGAACTTTCAAAAACTCAAATAATTTTAACTCACTAATCCATGTTTGAAATTCTCTGATTTTGTTCCTCTATTTTAAAAAGAAATTTCAAAATTTCAAACACTAATTTAAAAAATATTCCAAGTTCAATTTTGGCACTTTTAAAAATTTCAAATAATTTTAACTCAATAATCCATTATTGAATTTTTCTAATTTTTTGTTTCTAGGCAATAAACACCTTGTTCTTGAATTTTAAAAAGAAATTTCAAACGCTAATTTTGAGAATATTTCAGGGTTAGTTTTGGCATTTTTAAAAATTTCAAATAATTTTAACTCAACAATCCATCATTGAACTTTTCTAATTTTTTGTTTCTAGGCAATAACCACCTTGTTCTTTAATTTTAAAAAGAAATTTCAAAATTCCAGACGCTAATTTTAAAAATATTCCAGGGTCAATTTTGAGCATTTTTAAAAATTTCAAATAATTTTACCCCAATAATCCATGTTTGAAATTCTCTGATTTTTTGTTTATGGGTAACAAACATCCTGTTTCTCTATTTTAAAAAGAAATTTCAAAATTTCAAACACTAATTTAAAAAATATTCCAAGTTCAATTTTGGCATTTTTAAAAATTTCAAATAATTTTAACTCAACAATCCATCATTGAACTTTTCTAATTTTTGTTTCTAGGCAATAACCATCTTGTTCTTTAATTTTAAAAAGAAATTTCAAAATTCCAGACGCTAATTCTAAAAATATTTCAGGGTTAGTTTTGGCACTTTTAAAAATTTCAAATAATTTTAACTTAATAATCCGTCATTGAACTTTTCTAATCTTTTGTTTCTAGACAATAACCATCTTGTTCTTTAATTTTAAAAAGAAATTTCAAAATTTCAGACGCTAATTTTAAAAATATTGCAGGGTCAATTTTTGGCATTTTTAAAAATTTCAAATAATTTTACCTCAATAATCCATGTTTGAAATTCTCTGATTTTTTGTTTATGGGTAACAAACATCCTGTTCCTCAATTTTAAAAAGAAATTTCAAAATTTCAAACACTAATTTAAAAAATATTCCAAGTTCAATTTTGGCACTTTTAAAAATTTCAAATAATTTTAACTCAATAATCAGTCATTGAATTTTTATAATTTTTTTGTTTCCAGACAATAACCACCTTGTTCTTCAATTTTAAGAAGAAATTTCAAACGCTAATTTTAAAAATATTTCAGGGTTAGTTTTGGCACTTTTAAAAATTTCAAATAATTTTAACTCAATAATTCATCATTGAATTTTTCTAATTTTTTGTTTATGGGTAATAACCATCTTGTCTTTAATTTTAAAAACAAATTTCAAGATTTCAAACGCTAATTTTAAAAATATTCCAAGGTCAATTTTGGCATTTTTTCAGTAATCTATTATTGAATTTCTCTAATTTTTTGTTTATGGACAATAAATAAATTTTTTTTTTAATTTAAGTTAAAAATGTCTTCTTCTTCTTCTTCTCACTCTAAAAATAAAAAAAGAAGAACTGCTTCTCCAGATCAAGAAATTATAATAGGACAACAACAACGTCGTGAAGAAAGAAGTATCAACACAAATAATGAAATGCAAAAGGCCCTTGAAGAAATTAAAAAAAAACGAATTGAACGGCAAAATTTGATCAAACCAACAAATGCTTCAATAATTCCAATGATGGATACTGCTACTAATTTAACTTCAACAAATTTTATTCTTCTCGAGTGGAAACAGAACCATATTTTTGAGTATTTTTTTGTTTAATTTAGAGTTCGGCAAATGAATTTTTTCAATACCAATACTAGTAGTACCGAAAAGTAGTGGTATTGAAAAATACAGAAATTAAAAAAAAAAAAAAAATTGTCGATACAATACCAATACCAGTAGTACCGAAAATTTAAAAAATTTTTTATTTAAGAAAACTAGTTGGTATCTGTCCGCATTTTTGTTTAATTTAGAGTTCGGCAAATGAATTTTTTCAATACCAATACCAGTAGTACCGAAAAGTATTAGTATTGAAAAATACTGAAATTTAAAAAAAAAATTTTATTTAAGCAAATTAGTTGGTATCTGTGTATTTTGCCATAGGGGTCCAACTAAAATAAAGAAGTGGGACCGTTGTGATATCACTATACAAATAGGACATAACAATGATATTGAAAGGATTGGTATATTTGCCTGGGGCGATTCCGCAGCATTGCTATCCACAGCAAAATTAAATAAAGTATAAAATTATTAGGATTATTAACATTAAAAAAAATTTTTTTAGAAGGTTACTTTACTTAATTTGGTTGTGAATAGCGAGGATAAACAACGTTCCTTATGGACTGGAACTGTGGATTTTAAGTTAAAATTTACAAAAGGTTCTTCAATTTTATTGGAGGATAATGATAATCAACTAATTGCTCCTGAAAATATTCAATCTACATCTGCCATGTCTTCATCATCATCTATGCAAAATTTTCAACAACAAGAAGAAGAAGATGATATACAAATAGTAAGGAAAAAGTTTTAAAAAAAAAAAAAAAAAAAAAATTTTTTTGGGGTTTTTATTTAAATAAACATTATATTTTTAAATTATATCTATGAATATTATTATTATTATGTTTACAGTTTTTTTAAAATGAAAATTATTTTTAAAAAAATTAATTTTTTCAAATATTTATTTTTTTAAGTTTTATTATGATTAAATTTATTCTTTAAACACAATATTTTTTAAATTATATCTATGAATACTATTATGTTTACAGTTTTTAAAAGGAAAAAATTAATTTTTTTTTTCAAATATTCATTTTTATAAAAAAGTTTTATTATAATTAAGTTTATTCTTTAAACAATATTTTTTCAATTATATTATGAATACTATTATGTTTACAGTTTTTTTTAAAAAGGAAAATTATTAAAAAAAAAATAATTTTTTTTCAAATATTCATTTTTTTTAAAGTTTTATTATGATTAAGTTTATTCTTTAAACAATATTTTTTCAATTATATTATGAATACTATTATGTTTACAGTTTTTTTAAAAAAAGAAAATTATTAAAAAAAAAAAAATAATTTTTTTTTCAAATATTCATTTTTTTAAAAGTTTTATTATGATTAAGTTATTCTTATTATATTTTTATTTTTTATGATTTTATTTTTGTTAAAGATTTAATAAAAATTTAATTACGCTTAAACATGTTTTTTATACTATTGTTAAAAAAATAATTTTATTATAATTATGTTTTTTGATGATAAAAGTATTATGTTTAATATGTTTTAGATAAATGAGTTTGAAAAAAAAATATATGAAAAAATGTTTTATAAAATTTGTTTTTATATCATTTAATCTTTTGTAGAAATTTATTTATTTAAGTTATATTATTAAGATTGATACATGTTCTGTTGAGCAAATTAGTAATGTTCAACATCAATTTAATGTTGAAAAAGGACCACCCCCACCAACTATGGAGGTTACGTCCTATCGTGTTAGAAGGAGATTTCTTGATGAGGTGATTATGTTTTCTTTAATTAAAAAAATTTTCTTTTAGTATGCAAGATTTCAAATGAGAAATTTAAATACTACATTTAATAGTTTTACAAGTATCTGTAAATTAAAAAAAATTATTTGTTTTTTTTAGGTCAATTACAAACAACTCAGAATGATGATGCTAATAGTTATTTTTCTGATTTTCAAACACCTGGAGGTCTTACTGAAGAAGAATTTAAAATACGTGCAAAAACAATTATACAATTACCATCATTTTTTAATCAAGATAGGGAAGTGGAAAATTGTCTGTATTGTTTGGAAAGTTTTCGCCCTAGGCAAACAATAATACTAGCAAAATGTCAACATAAATATCACCTTAAATGTTTTAATAAATTTGCATCGGGTTGGAGGAAATGTGCTATATGTCGTAGGGACATGGCGACGGGAAAAATATAAAAAAAAAAAAAAATTATCAATAATTTTCCCGTCGCCATGTTTAATATTTTTTTATTTAAAAAAATTTTAAATTAATTTTTTTTAATTTTTTAATTAAAAGGAAAGATATTAAAAATAAAAATTTTAAATAATTTTATTTTTAATTACCGTATTTATTCGATTAATTATACTAAATATTCTTACATATTAATTTTTATGTTATAAAAAAGGATGATATTATGTGTATATATTTTTAGCTATAATATTTTGACTATTTAATATTAAAAGTTTTTATTAAATCTTTATTTTGTATGTAATTTTTTGGTAAAGATTTAATAGATATTGTTACTTTTTATTAATATTCTTATATATTAATTTTTTATGTTATTTAATTTAATAAATAAAATATTTTTATAAATACACATATACTTAAATAATATTAGTAATATTTTACATTTTCGAGTGTTAAAATTATGTTTTTATTTTATTATTTTTTATTAATTATTGTTTAATTTATATTATAAAGTTTCTTAATTATATTAAAGTTTTTTTTTTCAATATTTTTTATTAAATATAGCTAAGTGATATTATGTGTAAAACTTATGTTTTATTTAAATTATTGTTTCATGATTTTTTATTTAAAATACTAAAATTAAAAAAATTATTATGAATATATAAAATATAACAAATTTACAAAAAAAAAAATATTACAATAAAACAATATTTATTCCTCTTCAAATTTTTTATACAAACTATATATATAATAATTATTATAAAATATTTAAATTTATTCCATAAATTTTAAATAAATTAATTAATTTAAATTATACAAAACTATTAATAAAAATATTTTTAAAAAATTAAACATAACTTTTTAGGCTCAAGAAATGTTTGTAATTGAAAAAATTGAACCATTTGCGTCTAATTCTCGTAACACAAAAGGAGAGGTTGCTCATATCCGTTTCAATGCTCTTGAGGATGATTTGAGACCGGATATGACTATGATAAATTTAATTTCACAATTAATGGATAGAGTATTGGCTGATCGTCCAGATCCTCTTTTCGTTGGTCTTCAATTACAACCACCATCTTTTCATCACCCATTTTCCATTCCACTTCGACCAATAGAACAAAATAATCCAGCAGCTTTGGCTGCTGCAATTGAGAGATTAAATGAAATATCTCAAGCAGGCATTGATTTATTATCTGGAACTACAATTACTAAAGTTGTTGCAGTATGGCCTTTAGGACCTCAACGTACAAATGATCCAAATGCACATTCAGGTGGGTTCAAATTAGTCTTACATTTTTATAAATGCAAGGCAATTATGAATCTACAGGAAGTTGTGATCTAACTCGAGAACATACTCTGGCCTCTACTTGTCGTTCAATTGTACGTATTATTAATCCAAATGATCGTTACTGTCTTTTTCGAGCAATTGTTATTGGTCTTTATAAAATAAGAATGATAAATCAGCCAAATGGTGAATCTCATTTTAAAATATTTTGTCAACAACAACATCAACATTTTGTTCAAGTTCATGATTTGATGAATAATGCTGGAATTCCTTTTGGGTTACAAGTATATAATATTTAAAATAAAATTTAAAAAAAAAAAATGTTGTAAATTTTTAATAGGAATATTCACTTGAACATGTCGATATTATTCAAAGATGGTTAAATCAGAATCATGGTGAAGGACATATTCGTATAGTTGTCTTTAAAAAAGAAGAACAATACAAAATTGTCTATAAAGGAATTGGGAAAGCAGCACAAAATAATTTATGTTTACTTTTAGAAAATAAACATTACAATTACCTGGGACGCCCTGAACAACTTTTTAAAATAAAAAAATATTGTATTGACTGTGAACGATCAGTTACGCGATGGTCTCATTGGGCTGGATGTACTGTAGTTTGTAGATATTGTATGAGGTCAGGCGTTGATTATCCTTGTCAGGTATTAAAAAATAAATAAAATATTTATTCGTTTTTTAGGTTGAAGAGCGGATTTCTTGTCAAGAGTGTGGATTTGTGTTTCCAAGAAGAGAATGTTATGAGTATCATTTACGTAATTCGGCTCCTGAAGAAATGATTAGGCGTGAAACTCGTAATTTTTCATCAATTTGCCAAATGAGACGAATTTGTACAATTTGTCATCACATAATTTATGCTAGACAACGTCATGACTGTATTGAACAACAACAAAGACAACAAAATGGAACGCATATTTGTCAAATATGTAATGGGTCTCATACATCGCAACAGTCGTGTTTTATACAACCATTATTAGTTGAAGAAGAAGAACAACAAGAAGAAGAAAATCAAAATATTGAACAAAATAATAATATTAAACATAAAAAGAGACAAAAACATAAAATACGATTATGTTTTTTTGATGCTGAGACTAGTCAAGATGAGCCTATTCAAATAAGTAATAATATTAATGGTTATAGACATGTTCCTCTTCTAATTATAGCAGAGGTAAGATGTTAAAAAAATGTCTAAAATTATTAAAAATAATTTTAAATTTATTTTTTAGGTTATTTGTGAAAATTGTATTAATGCTGGACTTTCAATTAATAATGTTGAACGAGCAAATAATTGTTTTTGTGGAAAACCAAGAGGTCCCCTTATGCGTGCGTGGTGTTCCCCTCCATTCAAAAATATTGCAGGAGATTTTACTAATCCTCCAGATAATATTACATATAATTCGAGAAGAATGTTTTTTCACTCTTTTGACAATAATGATTATAATCCTGTAGATCAATTTCTTGATTATTTATTAAATTATGGTCCTCAGAATATGTTAACAATCTGTATAGCGCATAACGGTGGAAAATATGATTTTCATTTATTGTTAGAAGCACTTCATAAACGTAGTAAACCACCAAAAAGATTATGCACAACAGGATTAAAAATTTATTCAATGAATCTAGGTGGAAATCATGAGCGTAAAGTAATGTTTAAAGATTCACTAAATTTTTTCTTTTGTGAACTTGATGCACTTATAAAGGTAGATCTAAAGGAAAAAAAATTTTTTTTTAACTCAAATTTAAGGTTTTTGGTTTGACTGAGGATGTTGCTATAAATAAACCATTTTTTCCTTACTTATATATTAAAAGGCAATATTTACATGAAAGAATAAGAGGTCTTCCACCAGTTGAATTTTATCAATCTCAATATATGAAAATCGAAAAAAGGGAAAAATTTCTTGAATGGTACAATACTCTTACAAATAATCCTTTGACAAGTTTTCAATTGCGAGAACAATTAATTGTTTATTGTATTAATGATGTTGCTATTTTACGTGAAAGTGTGCTCAGATTCCGTAAACTTATTGGTCAACATGCAAAAAAATTAGATCCTTTTTTGTCAACTTCAACTACAGCAGGATTAGCTTTAACAGTTTTACGCCGTTGTTTTTTACCAGAAAATTTGTTAGTTAATGCTCCAGAAGGTGGTTATTTGAGAGGGAGACGTGCTTCGGCTGATTCACAAAGATATATTCGTTTATTTGAACAACAAAATCCAGAATCTGAAGGACGAATTCAACATGCTCAATGGTCTATTGGCGAAGCCCATATTGAAGATTCTGGTTATCGAGTTGATGGTTTATGGTATAGAGCTCCACCTCTTAGACCCCTGGTAATCGAGTATAACGGCTGTTATTACCATAGTTTTATTTACATATTTACAATTAAATATATTTTCTTTAAATTTAGGTTGTCCAATTTGTTTCCCTGTTCGTAGTCAAATTTTGGCAGGTGGGCGTACAGCTGAAGAACTTTATGAAAGGACTCAACAACGTTTGTGGGAATTAGAAAATTGGTATGGATTTCAATTACATGTTGTTTGGTCTCATGAATTAAAAGAAAAATTTTTAAATAATACAAAATTGAAACGACAATGGTTTGAAATTGATTGTGTTCGTCCATTGGATCCACGTGAAGATTGTCTTAGAGGTGGAAGAACTGAACCTTTTAAATTACATCATGTTTGTGCTGAAAATGAGGAAATTTGTTATATTGATATAGTAAACTTTTAATTTAAAAAAAATGTTTAAAAAAAAAATTTTTTTTTAAAGGTAAGCCTCTATCCGTTTGTAATGAAAGCTCGTCCATTTCCTGTTGGTCATCCAAATATTTTGACACGTGAAACATTGTTACAACCTCCAACTCATCCTTTGCCCTGGGAATCTTCTGAGCATAACACATTCAAGGGTTTATTACTAGTTCGTGTAGAACCACCAGAATTAATGCCTGAAAATTTACCACCACTTCTTCCATATAGAACTTACGATGGCCGTTTAACTTTTCCATTATGTTCAAAGTGTGCAGATGATCGTCAACAACAGTCATGTACACATACTAATCGGCAGAGGTCATGGCTTACTGGATATACCCATGTTGAATTAAATTATGCTTTAGATCTTGGTTATAAAGTGGTTGATATTTATGAAGTTTAAAAAAAAAAATCTTTAATAAAATTTTAAAAAATTAAGGTATGGAATTATGAAAAATGGGATCAAAATCTATTTAAATCTTATGTAAATACATTTATTGGTCTTAAACAGAAGGCCTCAGGTTGGCCGAGTGGTTGTAATACTGATTTAGAACGTGCTCAATACCTTGATGAGTTTAAAAGAATTGAAGGAATACTTCTTAATCCAGAAGAAATTGAAACAAATCCTGGTCTAAGAATGATCGCAGTAATAATTTTAAAAATATTAAAAAAAAAAAAATTTTTTTTTTTAAAGAAATTACTAGCTAATTCTTTATGGGGAAAGATGGCTCAAAGGGTTTGTGGAACTGAGATACGTTATGCAAAAACACCAGAAGAATTTCACAAACTCTTGGAAGACCCCACTTTTGAAATGTTAGATTTTGATCATGTTAGTGAACAACTAGACAGGTGTGTTATAAGAAAGAAACCGGAATTTGCAAAACCACCAAGCACAAATTGCCTTCCAATTGCATCATTTGTTACCTCATATGCTCGATTACATTTGTATAAATATATTGAACAAGTTAAAAATATTGGTGGGAAGTTAATATATTGTGATACAGACTCGCTCATTTATGTTACAAATGGAGAGGAAAGGGTTCAAGAAGGTGAATATCTTGGTCAAATGAAACGTGAAATTCCATCAAGAAAAATTTTGGAATTTATTGCTGGAGGTCCAAAAAATTATGGTTATATTCATGTTAATGCAAATACAGGGCTTGATGAAAGAGCTGAATTGAAAATTCGTTCATTTCCATTATCTTATGCTACACATCAATTATTAAATTTTAATTCTATGAAACAACTTGTTTTAACTCAATTCAATATTGATGGGGCAATGTATACATTTATTTGTTTAAAAAAAAAAATTTTTTTTTTAAGTGATGATATATTTGAGGATGATATATTTCATGGAAGTTCAATTAATGTTAAATTTCCTCAAATTGGTCGTACAAAAAGATCTCAACTATACTCACATTTAGCTAAAAAAGATTATCGTCTCTGTTATGAAAAAGGACGAATAATGCCTGGATTTGAAACACTTCCATTTGGATTCAAATCAAATGTTTTTTTTTTTTTAAAAAAAATTTTTTTTTAATTTAGATCTTTAATAGACAAGAACAAAGACGACGACTAAGCGAAACAATGCAAGATTCTGAGGGTACAACACATTTAACGGTATTGAACAAAAAGTAAATGTTATAAAAAAAATTTTTTTTATTATAGAAACGACTACGTAGATTAACAACAACAACAACAACAACAATTCAATCACCACCACCACTACCACCACCACAATCACCACAACAGTTGTTGCCTTTAGTATTTAGACAACACATAAATGATTTGGATTTGCAAGAATTACCTGGCTCATCAAATTGGAGTACAAATGATTATTTGAATAGATATAATTATTTTTAACATGTTGTATAATTTTTATTCTAAAAAATTAATTACATTCAAATTTTTTAATCAATGGTAAAATATCATCTGAAAACACATGTTCCATTTCTTTTATTGATTTGATTCCAGTTAAAATAACACGACCCGAATTGTAACATAAGCATGAAACTTGTCGTTGATCTTCAGTTTTTATTTTAAATCGAAGTGCCGGAAATATTGTCAAGTCATATAAAGCTTTTATATTTTCTTTTTGTAAGACAAGATGTTTAAATAATTGCTCAATTCTCAATTTTTTTTCATGTCGATAAGCACCAACAATATTTGTGATTTTAAGATTAAAAACTCTAACTTGTTGTCGACTATTAGTTACTATCGTTTTAGTTGAAGAACGAATAGATCTTGCAACCTTCCAAGCTATTTTATTTGCAAGTTTAGGATTCGGTACTCCAGTTAATACAACTTTTCCTGATTGGAATATAAGTGCAGCAGTTGTTTTATTTTCTCCAAGTCGTAGGCGCATAATTATTGAATGGAAACGTTTTGGATTATATTCTGTATTTATTCCATATTTTGCTAACTTTAAATAATTTTCAAGTGAAAATTTTATTTTTTCTGGGAAGAGTTTGAATACAACAGTACAATTTTGAATTTGCATAATATTTATTCGATTAAAATTAAAAAAAATAATATTTTGATAAATTGAAAAAAAAATTATTATTACAAAAATGTTTTTATTTATTGATTAAATTTTAAAAAATTAAAAACATTCTCCTTTTAACTTGCTTTTAATAACACACAAAACTTCAAGTGGAAAATATGATCGATGATGTCCTCCTCCAAATTGTATAATGCATGGCAAATAAGGGTGACAGAGTTTGAAATTATGTTTTACATAATAGTATCCTCGAACCTAAATATAAAAAATTTATTATTATTTTTTTAAAATAAAATACCGTTATTCCTAAATAACCACTCAATGCAGGAACAATACTTGCAGCTTGAATAGTTAAATCATGACATCGAACTGTAAAATTATAACATGGAGGTTTGAGATGTGTTGTACGCAATTGAACACATTGTTTTAAATGCTCAATTATTTCTCGGCGCACGTCAAGATTATGGAATAATACATGCAATTCTTTAAGTGAACAATTTCTTAGTTGACAGAGATATTCAATTAAAGGAATAGATACTTTAGTTTTTGGAATATTTGTTATAGTTGTCAACGGAGATAATGGAGGTTCTAGATTTTTAATATCATTTGTTGTTGTTGTTGTTTTAAATTTTTCTTCTGAAGATATTGTTGTTGTTGAATTAGGTTCAAGAAATGGATTTTCAGGTTCAATAGTCCAATCTAATCCTTTATTATGATTTTCATCAATGATCATTAGGGGTATTTTTTTTATCTGAATTATTTTCATCCGGAATATTTTCTTCTTCTTCTTCTTCCTCTATTAAATCATCCACTATAGAAAGAAGTCCAAAAGCAGGAGCAATAACATTTAATTTATTCTAAATTTTTAAAAAAAAGTTTACTCAATAATAAAATAATTTACCTTTTCTTTATCTTCAACGATTTTTAATTCAACTTGAGATTCATTCTGGTTAATTGCCGATGTTGATTGTTGTTGTTGTTCTTGTTGTTTCGGTTTGGGATCATCTTCAACAACTCCCCAAGTTATTAATGATAAAAGAAATTTCAACATTTTATTTACTGAAAATTTAGGGATGTAAAAAAAATTTAAATCTATATATACTTATGTTAAATACATTTTTAAAAAAATATTGCAAAAATGATGCAATTTGAAAAAATTCATACTCAATTTAAACACCCTTTTACAATGATTGTGTCAGGTAGTACTGGTTCAGGTAAATCAGAATGGGTTAAAAAATTTCTAGACAATTTAAATGAAATAATCGCAAATAATAATGAAGGAGAATATAAAATTGATCTTGTTTTATATTGTTATGGTGAAGTAAATAAAAATATTATAAGTATGCAGCGTATAGGATATGTTAATAAGGGAAAAACCCGTGTTATTGTTCATAATGGATTACCTATTGAAGATGAAGAATTTATAAAGTATCAGGCTAACCAATCATATGGAAAAATGTTATTAATACTTGATGATTTAATGCTTAAATTAAATCAAAATCTTTTAGATACTATATTTACCAAAGGATCTCATAACTGGAAAATGAGTGTTATATTAATAACACAACATTTATTTTGTAAAGAATTAAGAATTGCACGTAATAATTCACATTATCTATTGTTGATGAGAAATCCTGCAGGAGCTCTTCAAATTCGAAATCTTGCTATTCAATTATTTCCTACCCGATCAAAATATTTTTTAGAAGCATACTCTGATGCTACAAAAGAAAATTTTGGTTATCTTTTGGTGGACATTCATCCTAATACTCCTGAAATATTAAGACTTAGAACACATATATATTGTAATGATAATCGAGAAACAATTGTTTATATCCCAAAATGAAGAAAAAAATTCATACAAGCGAATTAATAAAACAAAATTCTACTTTTTTATATTCTATTTTTGATAATTCAAAATCGAATAAAATGATAAATGATTTATTGAATAAAGCTACAGATGAACAATTATTATGTTTTGTAGAAATCTGTTTAAATTTATTAAAAGGTCGTTTGCCTTTTCATAAAAACAGAGCAAATACTCTTCAAAAAAATGCAAATTTAATAAGAAAAATAAGTCGATCTAGAAGTGCTCCCTCGACTAAAAGCTTGCTCCAGCAAGGAAATGGGATTACATCAATAGCTGGACTTATTGCAAGTCTTATTGTACCAGTAATTGCACAAAATATTTTAAAATAATATAAATAAAAAATAAATTTTATAATCCTAAATTTATAAATATGCAATGTACAACTAAAATGTTTTTAATTCCGGAAGATATTTATAAAAGTCTATTAAGGGTTGATGAGAATAATGGAGTTAATCCAAGTGGTGATGGCACAGCAATAGGATTAATTAAGGAGCGTTTACAAAATAATACAGAGTCACTTGATCCTACAACTAGAACAATTCGTTATGAACAAGATTTTAAAAGATATAATAAACTTTTAAAAGAAAAAGAGGAAAAACCAGTTGATGTAAAATTAAAAAACTTTGAAGAAATTGGTAATGCTCTTAATAAAAAAATTTTTAATCCTACACTTCCACCACAAATAACAGAAAATAATAATGATAGAAAAAATGACAAAATTTCACCAAATATAGATTTTATCAGAAGACCTAAACGAGTGTTAATGAAAAAATTTAGTAAAGGAGTAAATATACAAAAGAGAGGTATTAAAAGAGAATATGATAAGAGTGAAGATAAAACAGATGAGGAACTTTTATCACCTGATATAGATGAAGAAAATGATAATAATGCTGATGAAGATACTGATAATGATGAACCTACCCCAAAGAAAAAAATATTAGACTACCTAAAGAAAAATGCTAATGATTTTGGTATTTTACCTGATGGTAAATTAACAAAAAAAATTGGTAGTGAGGAATTTCTCATTACAAGTAATATTGAAGATCTAGTAAATTATATACTTAAACATAAAAAAGTTCGTAAAAAGCCTTTTCCAACAGGTTACGACGAATTTATTCGTAGAATAAACCAAGATACTGTATTACAAAATTTATTTTTTCCTTCCAAACCACAACAAATTGGTAAGGGCTATTTCAAACAAACATTTTTCTATAAACCAACCCTGTGGAAAAAATGTTAACAAAAAAGAGAATAAAAATATTAGACAAATTATATAAAAATATAAAGTCCACATCATGTTTCACCTCGCTTGAACCTCTCTTTAATGAAGCCAAAAAATTGGATAAAAATATTTTACGCAACCATGTTCAAGAATATCTTTCTAGACAAAATGTATATACCTTACATAGAAGAGTTGTTAGAAAATATAAACGAATGCCTACACTTGCTTCAGGCCTTCATACTGAATGGCAGGCGGACTTGAGTGTTTTTAATCAAATTAGCAGAAAAAATCATGGATATAAATATTTATTGGTATGTATTGATACACTTAGCCGACAAATATTTGTTGAGCCTGTAAAAAGCAAACATAGTGATAATATGATCGAGGCATTCAAAAAATTATTTTTTCGTGCTAAAGTTATTCCATGGAAATTATTAACTGATCAAGGACTAGAATTTACTTCAAAACAAGTACAAAATTATTTCAAATCAATAAACATGGAACATTTTTCCATGATTACCTCCCCATTATGGCATGCAGGAATGGCTGAAAGAGCTAACAGAAGTATTAAAGAAAGATTATATCGCTATTTTACTCAAAATAAAACTTTAAAGTGGGTAGATGTTATTCAGAATATCGTTAAATCAATTAATAATTCTTTTAATTCGAGTATAGATATGCGTCCAATTGATGTTAATTTTAAAAATGCAGAAAATTTAAGAAAAGCTTTAATGAAAAAAGCATTAGAAAGACAAGCACCTTCACGTTGGAAGGAAAAAAGGTTTTCAGTAGGTGATAAAGTACGCATAGAAAAATATAAACATATATTTCAAAAAGGTTATTTACCAAATTTTACAGATGAAATTTTTATAGTTGATAAAGTCCGTCTAGTTCCCTTTCAACCTCCAACATTTAAAATTAGAGATCTTCAGGGAGAACAAATTCGAGGATGGTTTTATTCAAATGATTTAATATTAGTCAAAGAAACTACTACAGAAGACAAAAATCTTTATGATATAGATAAAATATTAAAAAAACAAAAACGTGATGGGGAAGACTATGTTTTAGTTCAATGGAAAGGCTATGGACCAGAACACAATAGTTGGATACCAAATAATTCTATAACATGGAGATAATAAATATAAATAGAATATTCTATAAATTAAAATAAAATTTTAAAAAAATGACTTCATTTTATATTATAATTCCATCTAACACTAATGTTGAAGGTAACAAAACAAATTCTTTCAGAGTTAGATTACCTCATAAATTACAATTTAATTCTGAATGGCATGTTGGATTAACTGTAATGGTTTATCCCCATTCATGGCCATCACTTGGTACTACAAATGAACAAACTGTAACTGTGTTTTGGAGAAGTGGTGAGATTGTTAAATTTGCAGTTCCATCAAATAGTTTAAATAATCCTCAGCAATTAAAAGAAAGTCTTGATAAATCTCTAAATAAAGGAAGCGAAACATTAGCTGAGAAAATACGAAATATACAAATTAATTATACAAATAGAATAAAGGCGCTTCGTATGCAAGCTAAAGAGGAATATAAACGTTTAAAGGAAAGCATTCAAAAATCCCAAGATCAAACAGAACAAAATGAAGAAACAGAAAAAATTCCAGTGTTTAAAAACGAAGCTCAAATTTTTACAAATTTATTAAAAGATGAAAATGAAAAATTCGATGAAGATACTAAAAAATTTATTTCAAAGAAGGGTGAAAATAGTTTAGAACATTGGATAAATGTTTTTCGTAATCCAAGATTAGCGTGTAATTTTGAATTTCATGTTCATAAAAATAGATTTTCTTTATACATTGACAAAAGTTATATTGAACAAATTGAAATAACTGAACAACTTGCATATATCTTAGGATTTGATAAACAAATATTAACCGAAACTTATGTTGCAAATTTTATACCTGATATGAGAGGAGGAGTTTCTTGTTTCCATGTTTACGCTCCCGGCTTAATTGAACCTATGGTTATTGGTGATATAACAGCTCCTGTTCTTAGAATTGTTACAATTAGAGGTAGACAAGATGAGATTATTGAAGAACAATTTTTATCAATTCAATACCATAAATTATTAACTAAAGAAATTTCAGAAATTTTTATTGAAATTAGAACAACAAGTGGAACTTTAATGCCCTTTCAATATGGAACATGTACATTAACTTTACACTTTAAAAAAGCTACATACTTTTAATAATGAACACCTTACAAATTGATAAAATATTAAAAAGAAATAATATTACAAAAAAATTTTATATTGGTTGTTATGCTTCAGACTGTATTCCATATAACTCAAAATTTTATCCATTCTGTGCGGTTATTAATACTGATCCAAGTAATCTAGCTGGAACTCATTGGATAGCCTTATTTTTTAATTCATCTAATAATGTTGAATATTATGATTCTATAGGATTGTGGCCTCCAATAAGCTCACATATTAAAAAATATTTGGAACAATTTGATAATATTAAATTTAATAATATTAATCTTCAACATCCTTTTATGCGAACCTGTGGACCTCATGTTATATTTTTTCTTTATATGCGATGTTCTGGATTTTCTATGAATAAAATTATATCTTTATTAAAAAACATTGATGCCGACAAATATGTAAGTGAATTTGTTACTAAAAAAATATTTAATATAAATAGCTGACCATAAATTTAATATTTTTTTTTTAATTTATTAAACATGCATATTGATTTTGATCCTACAAACATCAATTGGTCATCATTGACTGAACAACCTAATCAATGGGGTGGTTATAATATATTTAGAGGTAATCCTTATCAACGTGGAAATGGCCTTGGTTCTGTATTTAGAAGTTTCCTTCGTTATTTGATACCAATTGGTAAAGAAATTGGTAATGCTATTGGAAAACAAAGTTTGGAATCAGGTAATCGGGTTTTAACTAATATTATAGACGGAAAAAATCTTAAGGAATCATTAGTAAACGAGGGTAAATCAGGCTTGAAAAATTTACTACAGAAAGCAGCTGAAAATTTTGATAAACAAACTGGGAAAGGGTTTGATTTTAAGCGATATAAAAATATTGAAAAAAATCCTGGAATTTGTCAAATGAATGATTCCAAAACTGATGTTAATTTAAAAAGTATAAATAAACATCCATATTCACATATTGGCCCTCCCAATTTTATTCCAAATTTAAATAAAAAATCCTTTAAAAAACCTTCAAAAAAATCTCATCTAAAAAAACGATTACGAATAGATACTTTAGGAACATATTAAAATGAGTTGTCCAAAACAAATTAATGAAAACAGCCCTTTAGCATTAAATAGTGCATTAAGTATTTTTTCAGTACCACCAACAAATGTTTCTGTTATTCGTTCTTTTTTTAGAGAAATTCTTCCACTTAGTACAATAACACAAGATTCACCATATTTGTTTCGCTTATTCAGTGATAATCTTTGGACTGACTTATCACGAACATATCTTTACCTAGAATTATCAATTGAAAAATTAGGCATAAATGGTAAATGGATTGATATTGATGCATTAGATAATAGTATTGGATCTATTCAAGCTATTGGTCAAACATTTATTCAACAATTAAAAGTAAATGTTGGAAATACTGAAGTATATGATAGTGGTACTCTTTATCCTTATAAAGCATATATTACTAATGAACTTTCATTTCCTGATAATGTAAAATCAAATTTTCTTGCATCAATTGGTTATTATAAAACTGATAAACATGATGAGTTGACTGATAGTTGTTTTATAAAAAGATGTTCTCTTTTTAGTAATGGTAAACGATCACAATTTCTTTCACGCTTAGACTTTGATTTAGGAAATCAGGAATTATTTCTTTTAAATAATTTAGACATCCATTTTAGTATTTACAAAGGTAAAGATTCTTTTATTCTACAAAATCTTAAACAAGACGATAATAATCAATATAGACTTTATGTTCATGATGTTAAGCTTTTTTCAAAAATGATAGAAGTACAACCATCGCTTAATATGAATATTTACAAAACACTTGAATCTAAACCTGCTACTTACGCTGTACGTCGAACTGAAATGAAATCAACATTTCTTACAACGGGTCGTACTGAAATTGAATATAATGCATTTAGCTCAAGTATACCAAGACGGATCACAGTAGGCTTAGTTGCAAACCGTGCTTTCAATGGGGATATAAAACTTTCACCATTTAATTTTCAAAATTTTGATTTGAGAGATATTTCAATACATACTGGAGGGCATATTTACCCTTTAGTCAGTTATAAATTAAAGTTTGAAAAAGATTTATTTGTTAGGGCTTATGTTGACATGTATGAGGCTCTTGGCATGGCTAATTCTGATCGATCAATTGATATTTCAATTGAACGATATAAGGATGGTTGGACCTTTTTTGTAATACCTTTAACATCTACTCTCGATGATTCATGTGGATTTGAATTACTTAGAAGCGGAACTACTAGTATAAGATTAGAATTTAATACACCAATTCCTACAGGAGGTGTTGAGATGATTATTCTAGGTGAATTTGATCAAATGCTTATGATAGATTACAATAGACATATAGTTTCCGATTCCAATCTTGGTTAACAATTCGTATATAAATACTAGGTATAATATCAATAATGTTCTTTATTTAATATGCAAAATATTTCTTTTAATACATCAGAAAAAGTATTAATTGCTGAAAATAAATTTTTAAAAGACACAAATCAAACAATAACCTTAGGGTTTCCTTTTTTTTTTACTTGTACATTTCCTTTTTCTTCCAATGATAATAATATTTTGGGTATTAATACTTAGATTACTACGTAAACTTAATTTAATAACTCCTACTCAGGAATCTAATATTACAAAAAAACTTATTGATATACCCTTAGGACATTCAAAAACATCTTTTTCAGTTCCAAAACCAAATGAATAATGTAAAATTAATCAGCACTCAAAATAATTGACATCGAACCGGTTGCACCTATAAAGAGTTGTTCACAGGCATGCGCGAGTCATAACAATATTAATAAAGGAAAAAAATTATTCTTTAGATTTTAATTATTTTTTACTATTTCATTTTGTACCTGTTGATTGATATTAGAGATAACAGGAAATTAGAGAGAGACAAATTATCAGATAGAGAAGTTAGAGAAGAGAGATTTTTTTAAATTTTTTCTCTGACTTCTCTAACCCGATAATTGTCTCTCTTTGATTCCTGTTGTCTCTAATCAATCGATAATTTAATAGGGGTAATATAGTAGTGACTACGTCTACGTCCAAATAATTTGGAAAACAGCACTAAATTAGGACGTTTTAAAATAGCTGCTACCTCTAAAAAAGACTACGTCTACGTCCAAATAATTTGGAAAATAGCACTAAATTAGGACGTTTTAAAATAGCTGCTACCTCTAAAAAAGACTGCGTCTACGTCCAAATATTAATACTAGGGTGTCCCAAAAGTTCTCGCTGTTTCAAATGTCGATCATCTTTAAAAATTTAAAGAGAGATTACTGTTTGATATTTTTTAGTGATATATATATCATTCGAAAGAGAAGAAAAAACTCTATTAGTGAAAAAAAATTGTTTTTAAACCATCATTACTTTATTTTTTAGCAAATTTTAAATAAATAGACCAGAAATTAAAAATTCGAGAGCGTTTGCTTTTTTAATTAAAAATTGGTACTACTGCTGCAGAAGCGTGCCGAAACGTTAATCAATTTTTTTGTAAACATGTGGTGAGTGAAACAACATATCGGAATTGATTCCAAAATTTTGGAACGGCTAAGAGGATATCAAAGATAGACAGCATTCATGACGGCCACATGCTCTCGGTCCCGAGGTACTGTGAGATAAGGAAAACGACTAGCTAGCAAAAAGTGTTCTCATATGTCTAGGGAACTTGGCGAAACAAAATCCCAGTTCATACAGCCCTTAAATCTTTGATTTGAGCAAAAGAAGCGATAAAAGTGTCTTTTACAAATCGAAAAAATGCAAAAAAAAGTCATGGGTGGAGATTGCGCATCAACTAAAAATCGAGGAATTTATGTGGCAAGTTCTTCTTCATCCTGCACATTCTCCAGACTTTGCACTATCTGATTATTATCTTTTCCCACCTCAAAAGATGTTTCTACGTGGGAAAAAGCTTGTGGAAAAACATGACCTCGAGAATGACATCATTTTCTTTTTCATGTCAAAATCGGCTTATTAGTATAAAAGAGGGATTGAAATTTGCCAGAAATATAGGAAAATGTTATTCGATTAAATGGGGAATATTTTGTCGAATCTTAATGTGTTTTTGTATGTTTAATTTATAAAATAAACTTGTTTTTTGAAAACAGCGAGAACTTTTGGGACACCCTAGTATTGCTACCTCTAAAAAAGACTACGTCTACGTCCAAATAATTTGGAAAACAGCACTAAATTAGGACGTTTTAAAATAGCTGCTACCTCTAAAAAAGACTGCGTCTACGTCCAAATATTAATATTGCTACCTCTAAAAAAGACTACGTCTACGTCAAATAATTTGGAAAACAGCACTAAATTAGGACGTTTTAAAATAGCTGCTACCTCTAAAAAAGACTACGTCTACGTCCAAATAATTTGGAAAATAGCACTAAATTAGTACGTTTTAAAATAGCTGCTACCTCTAAAAAAGACTACGTCTACGTCCAAATAATTTGGAAAACAGCACTAAATTAGGACGTTTTAAAATAGCTGCTACCTCTAAAAAAGACTGCGTCTACGTCCAAATATTAATATTGCTACCTCTAAAAAAGACTCGTCTACGTCCAAATAATTTGGAAAACAGCACTAAATTAGGACGTTTTAAAATAGCTGCTACCTCCAAAAAAGACTACGTCTACGTTCGAATAATTTTGAAAATAGCACTAATTAGAACGTTTTATACCTCTAAAAAAGACTACGTCTACGTTCAAATAATTTGGAAATGGCTGTTCTTCAAACAAATCAAATTAATAAACTTAACAATTTAAATCAAGTTTTAAGTTCAAGCTTCAATAAAATTTAAACATTTTAAGTTTATTTTCAAGTTGCAAACTTTAATATAAAAAGACTTAATTTTCTTATTCACAATAATTTTACTATAAAAGCCCTATAAAGATTTTTAATTTTATAAATCAAATATTTTAATTAAATCTAAAATATTTATTTCTTAATTAATTAAATTTTTAAAGCAATTTTTGATTTATTTAATTATTCCAATTGTTTATAATAAAATTGAGATTTTCTTAGCTTGTTTACTTTATTTTTTTTTAACTTTTTTTTTCAATTATTTATTTATTTTAAGCTTAAAATGTTTTAAAAAAGAAAGGGAATTTAGTAAATCATAACAAAGGGATTAATTGTCTTTTTTTCTTTATTCTTCGTTTTTCTCAAATGGATCAAGAATGAGGAAGAAGAAAAAAATCAAATAAATATTTATTATCTTTAACTATTGTTTAGGTTAGAAAGCAAAAATAAATAGCAAAAATAAAAGAAAAGAAAATTGGCCAAGACCAGTCTGATTTACAAACAAAACAACTTTCGGTGTTTTTGCAAAAATAAACGGAAAAATATTTTATTTATTTTATTTATTATCGGCTACACATGTTTAAGTATAAAATGAAGAGAACAAAAGAATAAAAAAGTAGAAGACAGGAGCTTTAAATTATTTATTTTAAAAATAAATATATATTAATTGACATTTCCTCGTAGACATTTTAGTGCCAATGTAAATTAGTGTTTTTATTTATTTTTAAATTTATTAATTTAATAATTAAATATTTTATTTTAATAAAAGAATTGTTTTTTACTCATCCCCCTAAGTGTTTTGATAATTTTTATTTTAATCTCAGTTCATAGTAGAATACCTCAGACAATCCCTTTTCAACTAGGAAATTCTCTTTAAATTAAATATTAGAAGGGTTGATCTTTTAAAATAAAATTAGAGAATATCCATAGCTTTCGTAATAATTAAATAAACTGTTCGGATTAATAAATAAATATATTAATTATTTTTAAATAAATAAATTAGTCAATAAAATAAATAAAACTAATCACCTTTGACAATTATTCCTTCTAAACTCTTTCTAAAATTAATTTTAAATTTGTAGTTGAATGGTCATTTGTTTTCTTTTTTTAATGATTTTTGGTCTTTAATAAGATTAAATCCTTTCTATTAAAATCAATCTAATTTATTTATTTGTACAACAATTTATTTTAATGATTATTATTTAGGAGGTTTTTTGTGTTTAAAAATTCTAAGGATCTCCAAAAACTTAAATTTAAAAAACTAACACTCAAATAAAATTATATTTTTAATTTTTTAAAATTATAGGGCACATTTATTTGTCTTAAAATAATATTTTAAAAATGTGCGGAATTTGGGCAATACTAGTAAGTTTATTTTTAATTTTCTTTTTATTATTGTAATACTATGACTGTTAATGGATTATATTTTACTTTAAGAATATCAGAATTCTGATTATTAAAAATCAGAATTTTATTAAATAAGAATTTTGTCTAGGTAATACCAGAATTCTGATTTGTAATTTAAAAGAATTCTGATTTTAAATTTTCTAAATTCTGATTTTTAATTAAAAGAATTCTGATTTGTAATTTAAAAGAATTCTGATTTTAAATTTTCTAAATTCTGATTTGTAATTTAGAAAATTCTGATTTGTAATTAAAAGAATTTTGATTTTGTTTAAATAACTCTCCACATAGTTTTTCCCTCATTTAAAAAATAAAAGCATACAAATATAATTAAATTAAAAATGAAGGGAGATGAATATCAACCAATTAAACATCAATCAGAATTTCTTAAAATAGCCGGTAGAGGTCCAGATATGGCAGTAATTCAAAGAGTAGCACCAAACCTTTGGTTAGGATTTCATTGGTTATCAATAATTAAATCAACTAATAATAATAAAAATAAAAATAATTCAATAATAAATACAAGTACTCAACCAATTTGTGCTAAAGAACTTTCAGTTGTTTGTAATGGAGAAATTTATAATCATTTAATTTTAAAAAAACAATCTCCCCTTGATAATTCACTTGTAAGGTAAATATTTAAATAAAAGGAAGGAATAATTAAAAAATAAAAAGGAATGGAAGTAGTGATTGTGCAGCAATTATTCATTCCTTTCTACAAAATGGATGTGATTTACGTCATTGTTGTTCTTCTTTAGATGGAGTGTTTGCATTTACTATGGCAGATAATAATTTCCTTTATGTTGGACGTGATCCTCTTGGAATTAGACCTCTTTTTTATGGATTTTATGGAAAATGTATTTTAATTAATTAATTTATTTATTTTTATTTCTTTTATTTAAAAAGGTTTGTTCTTCGGTTCAGAGCTTAAAAGTATTGAAAAATTGTGTGATCAAGTATTTTTCTTTCCGCCTGGATGTTGTGCAAAAATACCTCTAAAAACTGGTCACAATAATTTGTCAGAATTTTCTTTTGAAATTAATTCTTATTGGAAAATTGGAAGTCCTTTAATTGAAACAAATATTGGAATATTTGATGCTCAGGTAAACTAATATTTAATTATTTATTTAATTAATAATAAAATGGAAGGTATTTTTGACTTAAAAATACCCCTATGAAAGCCTGTATATTTATGTATATTTAATTTATTTTTTAATTATTAAGTAAACATTAATTTAATTAATTATTGTTCTAAACCGCTAAAATTATTCTAAAATTATTTTAAAAAATTAAAAGATATATGTACATATTAAAATGTTAAGGTTAACTAATTAAAATAAAATTGTTTAAATTTTTATATTAAATTCCGCTGCTTGTTGAGGCTCTTTAAATAAAACTAAATTAATTCTCTAAGCTTTATTTACTTTTAAAAATACACAACAATTCTTTAGAATATTTTTATAATCAATTTTTATTTAAATTTAGTCAGTAATAAGGCAATTATTAGTTGAAGCTGTTAATAAACGATTAATGGGTGAAAGACAGTTTGGATTTATGTTATCTGGTGGATTAGATTCTTCTTTAATTGCTGGTTAATTTAATTTAATTTCTCTTTTTAAAAATTCTTAGCATTAGCAACACAACAATTAATAATAAATAATAATATTCATTCATCATTACCAATTGCCTTTTCTGTTGGATTTTCTGATTCTGCAGATTTAGAGAATGCTAAATTAGTAGCAAATTATTTAAGAATTCCACACAGAGTTTTAGTTATTAAGTTGGATTTTCCCCAAACATTATTAATTTTTATTTTTTATTTTACAGTCCTCAGCAATGTATTGACATTATTCCTGGTAATTTAAAAATTAATTTAATTAATTAATTTAATTAATTTATTAGAAGTTATTTATGCTTTAGAAACATTTGATCCTTTAATTGTTCGTTGTGGTATTCCACACTTTTTATTGTGTAAATATATTTCTACTAATTCTAATGTTAAAGTACTTCTTTCTGGTTTGACTTTTTTTTCTTTTTTTTAATTTAAAAATAAAATTCTTTTTCTAAAGGAGAAGGTGCTGATGAATTATTTGGGTCTTATGCATATATGCAAAAAGCCCCAACAGCTTTATTACTCCACCAAGAAATTATTCGACGTTTAAAACTTCTTCATCAATATGATGTTCTTCGATGTGATAGGTAAATATTTTTATTATTTAATTTACACTGTTAGATATATACGTTTATATAGTAGTAGTATAGGTAATATATTGGAAGAAAAAAAGTTTAATTAAATTAAAGCAAAAGAAGAGAAAGTTTAATTAAAACTTGGAAAAGTTTTAATTTAATATTTTGCTTAATATAAACTATTTCAATAATACAAATATTTATATATTGGTAAAACATTAGTAAACATGGCCTTGATTTTCGAAGTATTATTTTTGGAAGAGGAGTTATACTCCTCTAAATAAAACATTTATTAATACATAAAATATAAAATGTATTTTATATTCCTTTGTCCATTTAATTTATTTATTTAAAGATGTACATCCCCACATGGATTGGAAATTAGAGTACCCTTTTTGGATAAAAGATTTGTTTCATTTGTTTCTAAACTTCCACCAAACTACAAATTAATAGCTGGAAAAATCGAAAAATATTTATTAAGAAAATCTTTTAAAGATTTATTACCTAAAGAAGTTTTATGGAGAAGTAAAGAAGGATTTAGTGAAGCTTTAGGCAAAATGGATATTGGAGAAATGTTACAAAATTATGCAAATTTATTAATTTCAGATATTAAATTTTCTGAAAGGAAAAAACTTTTCCCTTTTCAAACACCTGAAAATAAAGAAGAATTTTGGTATAGAAGTTTATTTGAACAGAAATTTGAAATTAATAAATTAAAGAAGAATTTAATTCATACAAAAGTTTACAGGTAAAAATAAATTAATTAATTAATTTTATTAAATTGAAAAGAAAAAATTAATTTTTATTATAACTAAATTTTTAAAGAGTTTTAAATTCGACCCTTCTATTAGAATAAAATTTTGGTGAACACATTAAATAACAGCAATAAAATATTTAATATACTTTTTAGGTGTAAATACTTAAAAATATATTTTCCTTATTAATTAGATTATTTAAAAAAAATATTTTTGTTAATAGGTAACCACAGTTCTTTTTAATATTTAAATTAAGCATTTAAATCTATTTTACTTTTAATAGAAAAGTCTAATTCTTTTTAACTAACGCCAAGTTTAATTAAAGATAAATAAACCTAACGCTTTATAAACATTCGTTTTATGCTTAATATTAAATATTCTATTTATTTTTGTATTTATTTAAATTGTTTTAATAAGGCTACAACTATATACATATTTTAGTCATTTTGTCTTGACGTTATATTTTTGGATGAGGATTTTCATTCCTCAAAATTTGATTTAAAAAATATATTTAATTGTTTTCTCTGTGTTGAAACAATTTTTAATTTTTTAATTAATTAATTTATTTATTTCTTAAAAAATATAACTCTAATGAAATATTATTGCAAAATTTTAATTTTATTATTTTTTAGAAGTGCAGCCTGGCATAACCAAAATAATGAAGAAAAAAGTTTATTATTTTCTGAAGGCAGTGGAGATGAAGGAAAAGAGAATCAAATAGTAGTAGACATTGAAAAGAAAAATTTAATTAATTTAAATGTTCAAAATGAATTAAAAGGACATATTAGAAGAAGATCAACTGGAAGTATAAAATTATAAAAATGAAGAAAAAATGTTTTTTTACTAGAAAATTTAATTTTTATTTAATTTTTTTAACAAATTAATGGCTTTAAAATAAATTTATACATATCAGAAAATTATTTGAATATTTAATTAAAGAGAAGGAGGAAAATATCCAAACAATTATAACTACCCACACTCTCCTGACATTTTTAAATCTTATTTAAATAATTAAATAAAGATTATAGTATTTCCATTAAAGTAGTAATTTAATTAATTTATTAGGTAATGGACTTGGCTATTTTTAAAAATTATTTAAAATATATTATTGTTTGTAAAAATAGTAGGTCTGTCTTGTTCTTTAATTAAAATTTATTGAGATACAAATTTTAATAAACTCTACAACTAAAATAAAAAATAACATGAATTTGTAACATTTGGGTCAATACTAAAAATTAAATAAAATAAATACATAACTCGTTAAAAAATAAATACAAAGCATATCCTCTGTCCCCTTTTTCTCATCAATTTATTATCTAAACAATAATCAGGTGAATAATCCCTAAATTATATTAATAATCCATTTAATTAAATTAATTAATTAATTTTAATTAATTTAAATTAAAAAGATCAGAAATAAAAATAAAAGATAATTAAAATTGTGATTTAATTTAAATATTCTGATTAGATGAAATAAAAAAAATTCTGATTTAATTTAAATATTCTGATTAGATGAAATAAAAAAATTCTGATTTAATTATTAATAGAAGTAAAGTATCAGGAGTTTTAATGCTGGTAATATTAAATCCTCAAATTGCATATTTCCTTTACTATTTATTTGTATAGATATTTGGCCTCAAATTAGTTTTTTTTCAATTATAATAATTTTTTAAATTATTTAAAATAAATATAAAGTTTTATTTTATCTCAAGAATATTGCCAATTATATTAATTAATTTATTAAATTTTAATTATAGCGCTCTACTTTGTTACATAAAATACAAAATTAAAAAATTAAATTATTTGTCAGACGTAACTGACATCCAAAAATAATAAGGAAGACCCGCCATTTCTACATACAACATAGAGAAAATATATTAGCATTTATTTAAATTTAAATAGAATAAATTATATTAAGCAAATTTTAATAGTTAATTTTACTTAATATAATATATTTTATTTTAAATTAATTTAAATATCCTATTACACATTAAACCCTTGTAGATATACTTTAGAGAATTTAATTAATATAAATAAACTAATTTAATCTACGTTAACCACTAACTCCATAATGTCATCCTTTTGGTCTTGTTCGGCGGTTAAGAGTTTTTGGATAAAATTAATAAATAAATTAACTTCTAGACCTTTCTTCTAACTTTGTTATTCCAACAATCCATTAATTAATATTCATGACCTTCTTCATTATATTTTATTATTTTTCAAGAACACTCACAGAGTAACTTTAATAATTTAAGTATTTAAATTAATCTTTAATTAAATTAGAGTAATATGTAAATGCATAATTTATATTATCTCCACTATCTCAATAATTAATTAATTAATTATTTATTTTAAAAAGCATATATATATGTACATATGTAAGGCTTAAACTATAGATTAAAACTTAATTAATTTTTAAATAAAAATATCTAATCTCTAACATTCTTTTTAAGCAATAATTAATACACAGCTGAACGTAAAATTAATATTTATTAATATTTAAATTAATTTAAAATTTTTAAATAAGCCCAGGAGACTTATTTTAATAATTTTCTGATTTATCTTAAAGAGTAATTTATTATTTTATTTATTTGTAGTGCTTTAATTTTTAATAATTAGTTTGATTTAATTAATTAATGTAATTTATACATACTTAAAAATATTTCTTTAATTAATTTTTTAAAAATAATAAAACTAATAATTTAATAGTAAATTATATATTAAATAAAAATTATTTTTTGTCACTCTTCATCATTTCCTCTCCCAAACATTGACCCCATTCCCTTCGATTATGCAATGTTTTCTTGTTTTGAAAATAATAAATAAACAAAAACTAATTTTTTCTCTATTTTTTAACATTTTTCTAGTTGACTAAATATCCGGTAATGCAATATAAATTTTTAAAATTAATTTCACTTCTTCTAAATTTAAAAAATAATGTTTTGGCATTCTGTTTATTTTCTTTAAATTCTGATTGAATAAATAAATAAATTCTGATTGAATAAATAAATAAATTCTGATTTAATAAATAAATAAATTTTGATTTAATAAATAAATAAATATTAAATAAATAAAACTAAACAAATATTGACTTTATTTTTATTTTCCTAAAAGGGGAAAAAAGGATCAAAATGTTTCGTAATCAACAACATTCTCTCCTACATATATTTTTGTTATTAGTTCCGTTTCCGATCCAGAAGAAAATAAAATAAATAAATAGCTTAATCCTTTAAAAATTATATTTATTTATTTTGTTCTATTGGAAGAAAAAAAGTTTAATTAAATTAAAGCAAAAGAAGAGAAAGTTTAATTAAAACTTGGAAAAGTTTTAATTTAATATTTTGCTTAATATAAACTATTTCAATAATACAAATATTTATATATTGGTAAAACATTAGTAAACGTGGCCTTGATTTTCGAAGTATTATTTTTGGAAGAGGAGTTATACTCCTCTAAATAAAACATTTATTAATACATAAAATATAAAATGTATTTTATATTCCTTTGTCCATTTAATTTATTTATTTAAAGATGTACATCCCATGGATTAGAAATTAGAGTACCTTTTTTGGATAAAAGATTCGTTTCATTTGTTTCTAAACTTCCACAGGGACCTGTATCTCAATTCTCCATAAAGAAATTCTTATATATTTGAGCTCAACTCGACAAAAGAAATCTATTGATATTTTCCAAGCTTAGACCCAATATACTATAGAACAAACTTTAATTTTTATTTAAAAGAAAAAAGAAAGTATTTTTAATTTTTATTTATTTATTAACTTTAAAGTGTGAAAAATGCCGCCTTTTCTTTATTTACCTTCCCATAATTTTATCAAACAAAAAAAAAAAAACACTTGAAAAATAAAATTTTTTTCTTTAAAATACCGTTTCTTTTTTCCTCTCTTTTTGTATTAAAAAAGAAAAAAAAAAGATTTGTTTAAATAAAAAAGAAATGTAATGGACTAGAAAAAGTAAAGTAGGCGTGGAGTATATAAAGGACTCTTGACTGAAAATGAGGTAGAAAAATTGAAAAAAAAAACATTTTTGCCGAAAAAAGAGGAAAAAGAAAGTGTTGAATTATGTAATATATTTAAACAGGTAAAAATTAAAATTAAAAAAAAAAAGAAAAATTATTTAAGTTAAAAGCTGATTATTAAAAGAAAAGAGAAAAATAAATTTTAAATTAAATAAACTTTTTTCTTTAACAAAAAGATTTGTTTTTCTAACAAATAAAAATAAAAGAAAAATTAAATTTATTTAAATAATTTTTAAATTTTTATTCTTTTAATATACAAAAATTAAAAATAATTTTATTTTTGTATTTAATATCAAATACCTATAGAATAAAATAAAAAAAAGAATAAATATCAAAATATATTGTTTTTTGAAAGAAAAAACCGCCAAAAAAGACAAAATACCTAACAGACCATAAATTGCCTATAGCAATAAATAGACTCTCTTTTTAACTATTAAAAGTGTTATTAAACTCCTTTCACACCTGTTTAGCAGAAAATAATAATTTGTTTTTTAAAAATATTCTACTATTGACGGCAGTATTTATTTTGAATAAAAAGAGAAGAAAAGGAATCTCAACACTTTTATTTTACTATTTAAGTTTATTTAGTTTTATTATATGTTATCCATTGGTTTACCAAACAGTTGAGGAAAATAATTATTAAAAAGAATATACCAGAATTCTGATTTGTAATTTTCTGAATTCTGATTTTTAATTAAAATAATTCTGATTTGTAATTTTTAAAATTCTGGTTTTTATGAATTCTGATTTTTATTATAAAAATTCTGATATTTATTTATCAGAATTCTGATTTGTAATTTTGTAATTTTCTGAATTCTGATTTTTAATTAAAAGAATTCTTTTTTTTTAATAAATAATCAATTATAAAAGTTGCCACACATTTATTGGTGTAGAATCTATATGTATGTAGGTAAAAATAAAATATTTAAAAAATGTTAAAAAATTATTGTTTATTTTTGTATGGATTTAAAAGGAAAAAGATTAGTTGTTGTTAAAGTGTCGGTAATTTATAAAAGAATTTTTACAAAATTTAAAAGTGTGTGTGTGAGATTATCCTATTTTTGACCTAATTTTTTAAAGGTAAATAAATGCCTATAAATTAAAATAAATAAAAATAAATTATTTTATTTTATTTAAAAAACAAAATTAAAAAATTGGAAATTCAAAAAATCAAAACTTTAAAAAAAAGAAAGTTTATTTATTTATTAATTCAAATAAAACTATATATTAAGCAAAGTTTATTAAAACTTGTTTTCTCTTTCTCTCTTCCTTTCGTTGTGTGTTCATATTTAAAATTAATTTAAATAAAAAAATTTTTTTTCTGTGCACAGTTGAAGAAAATTTCCATTTATTTTATTTATTAAGAGAAGAAATAGAAGCCCGTGAATTAAAGGATTTGTTTTTATTTTTTCTTTTTTTTTTGGATTTAATTTTCTTTATGCCTTTCCTATTTTCTTCTTTTTTTTTCTTTCTTTTTTTATATTTACCATAATCTTTTAATAATAATACACGTTTTTATTTATTTTACATCTGCCCCCAATTATTATTAAAAAAAAGAAAAATAGATTAATTGATTTTCTGAAATTTGAACTAATTTTAATTACAGTAATATTTAATTTTATTTAATTAATTAATATAATGGGTAATAAAATAAATAAATTTTAAATTAAATTAACTGAATATTCAGCATTACCAGAAAAGCTTTAAAAATAAATAAATTTAAAAATTATAATTTAAATAATTATTTTTTAATAAAAAAAGAATTTAATAAAAATTAATTTTATTTTTTTTATTTAATATTAAGGTAATAAAAAATAAAAAATAATTTTTAAAATATTTCCATATAATAACCAAAAAAAATAATATTAAAAAAAATAAATGGAGATATCATTTTCTGGTTTAAATAGAATAAAATATTTAATCTTTTAAAGGTATATATTCCAGAGTTGGGAATTTGCCTAAAGGCAAAAATAAAAAAATAAAACAATTAAAAAAGGAAATGGTGTTTTTGTTTTGTGTTAATTCTTTATTTAATCCCTTTAAATAATAAACTTTTTTATAAAACTTGAAAATTTATTTAGTTTTAAATAAAATAATAATTTTAAAAATATGTACTGATATTTAAAAATATTTAATTTTTTAATTTATTTAATTGTAAATAATAAAAAGAATTAAATTTTAATTTTTTACTTAATATATAATAATACATTAATATTTATTTAAAGTTTATTTATTTATTTAAAATATCAGACAGTTGTAATCAGACTGTTGGCTTTTTAATTAAATAAATAAATTAATTCAAGAAAGGTAGGTAATTTTAAAGAAAAATAAATTTATTTATTTATTTATTTTTCATTTAAAAATATTATACTCATTAATTATAATTTTTTAATTTAAT
Source organism: Meloidogyne exigua (assembly GCA_018905775.1). Classification (NCBI taxonomy): domain Eukaryota; kingdom Metazoa; phylum Nematoda; class Chromadorea; order Rhabditida; family Meloidogynidae; genus Meloidogyne; species Meloidogyne exigua. The sequence goes on along the minus strand of JAGUQR010000009.1, from coordinate 1,514,203 downwards.
TTAATATTAATTAAATTCTTGTCTTTTAATTATTTAAAAATAAAAAAAGACATATAAAACGATGCAAATAAAAAAATTTTTTTAATAAAAAAATAAAAGAATGGAGAACTTTAATAAATTAAAAAAAAATTTAATTTAATCATTTAAAATAATTTCTTTTTAATTTTTAAAAATTAACCAACCAATAAATTGTTAGAGGAGAAAAAAAGGAATTAAAGAGAGAGAAAGAGAAAGTAAACTGTCTTTTTTTTAAATATTTATTTTTTAAATCCCGCCCATTTTTCCTTTACATATTTTTTTTTCTTTCAAAAAATATTTAAAAAAAAAATTTTTTTTTCTCCTTTTTCTTACTTTTTTTTAAATAAAATTGTTTTAATTTTTAATTTTATTTTTCTCTTATTTTTACCTCAATTTTATTTTATTTTTTCCTCCAATTTTCTACTATTTTTTTTTAAACAATGCGACAATCCTCTTAAATAAATAAAAAAAAAAATAAAATAAAAGAAGAAGAGTAATGTATATATTTAGTAGATTAAATGAATATTTATTTTTATTTTTAAAAATATGCCGAACTAATCCGCGCATTTATTATATTTTTTTATTATTTTTTAAGTCTCTTCTGTGGTTGATCAAAAATGAAATTTTGCTTTAGAAGAGAGAACGAGAGAAAAAGAGTATTTATTTAAATATACATGTAGAGTGTAAAAGAGACTATTTATTTTTCTTTCTCAATTAATTTTAATAAATTAATTCTTTTTTTTAAATTTTATTTTAGTCTTTTTTAATTTCTTAAATATTTATTAATTTAAAAAAATAGTTGTTTTAATTATTTTTTAAAATTAATTAAAAATTAATTAAATCTCCTTATCTGTACCTTTAGAGGCTTTAAAATAAAAAAAAGAAATATTTTTAAGTTCTCTTAAAACTTTCTTTTAACCTTAATAAATATTTGTTTAGAATTTGGTATAGTTTATGAATTTAATTTAGAACACAAATTTAGACAATTTTTTAGAATTTTTATTTTTATTTTAGTTTAAATTTCTGTTAGATTTAGTTAATTAGACCTCAAAAAAAGGACACTCTTTTTAATCATTAATATTTAATTAATTGTTTAAATTAAAAATTAAAATTATTTAGATTAAATAGAATGGTGGACACAGATAATACTAATATTACAACAACAACAACTACTACAACTAATACTAATAATAATAATAATTTAATAACAACAACAACACCAATACAACAACAACAACATCAATTAAATAATTCATTATTATATTCTAATATATTACCTTCAACATCAACAACATTGTTTAATACACCATTTCCTTCTCCTTATTCATTCTATAATTGTTCTATTGCTTCTAATACATCTACTTCTTCTTCTAATAATTCTTTTACCTCTACCTATCCATTTAATCATTTTTCTTCTTCTCAATATCAAATACCTGTTAACTTTACTAATCAACATTTTAATCAAAATAATTATAATTCAACTATTAATTCTAATTCTAATAATTCAATTAATTTTGCTGCTGCATTTGCTGCTGCTGCTGCTAGTTCTATTAATGGAAATAATAATATTTATTCAACGTTTGTTTTTTTAATTAATTTATTTATTTTGAGTGAAAAAGAACACTCTTTTTTTTTTAAATATTTTTTAAATTTTTTAAATAAACTTTCTAATTGTAAGGACATTTTTTTATTTTTAAATATTATGCTTTATTTTAATTCCAATTTAAATAATAATTATAAATAAAAATTTAAAAAATAAATTCCTTTTTAAAGGAACAAATAGGTAATTTAATTAAATATAGATTTTATTGAATTTAAGCTTCTAAGTATTTTATTAAAAGGTTTGAAATATTTTCCTTAATAATTTAAAAAAGGTTTTTAATTTTTTAAAGTTCCCTCTCTTCAGTAGCTTTTTTTCTTTAACCATTTTAACTTTTTTTTTTAAATTTAATTCTAAAGAATATTTAAATTGATTATTTTTAATCTTTAATTTACTAATAATAATAAAAAAATATTAAATTTAATTTTTATAGAATTCCCAGTACTTCAACTAATGGCCCAATTGTAGCTAATTTTGAATATAATAGAAAGGGTAGAAGAGAAAGAACTTCTTATAATAAACATCAATTGGAAATACTTGAAGCACAATTTCAACAAGGAGTAACTTTTTAATTAAAATTAATTAAATAATTATTTTAAAGCAATACCCAGATGTTACAGTACGTGAAGAATTGGCATCTAAAATACATTTGGCAGAAAGTAGAATTCAAGTAAAAATTTAATAACTGTTAAAATAAGTAAATAAATAAAAATTATAATTTATGAGCTTATTTTAAATTAATTAATTAATTTAATTAATTAATTATTTTATTTATTTATTTATTTATTTAATTAATTTATTTTTTATTTAATTCATTTATTTAATTCATTATTTAATTTATTAATTTATTTATTAAGGTTTGGTTCAAAAATCGAAGGTATTTTAGTCACTTCCTTTTTAATTTAATTTAATTTTAAAATAAATTAAAGAGCAAAATTTCGTCAAATGAAAAAGAACCATGATACAGCAATGAAAATAGCTAGAGAAATACCACAATTAATAGTAGATCCTCCTTTAATTAATTCTTCTTCACATTCACAACAACAACAACAATTAAATAATAATATTTCTTCTTCTTTAATTTATTCAAAAAATGAAAATAATCAAATTGAATCTCCTCCTCCAGCTGAACCTACATTTGTTAAAAAAGAGACTAGTATAAAATGTGAGAATAATGGACAAAAAAATAATATTGGAATTGAAACAAATCAAACAATAAATAATAATTTTATGAGAACACAACAACAACAGTTTCCTGATTTTGGTAAGAAATTTATTAAGTATATAATTCGTTATTAAAATGTGGATTGAGTTTATTGGTGGTGTAGTGGGTTACTCTTTAGATTTGGCTTCAGATGGGTGAAGGTTCGAATCCTCTTAGTGCTCATTTATTTATAGGCGTTTTTACTTAAAAATTACACTTTTTATACCTCATTTTGTGAATAGAAAATTAGAAAAAAATTTAAACTAAAGAATCAATTGTTTTTTTATTTCATTTAACAGGCTTAGCTTCTAATCCTTATAATCCAACTTCCATGTCAACTTTTGCTACTCAATTTCCTCGAAATCTTTCAATGACAAATAATATGAATGGGATGTTATGGGGTGCAAATAATGGATTTATAGAAGCATGTAATAATTATGTAGGAAATAGTAGTGGTAGCAATAATACATTAGCAATGGATTGGTTAACAAATAATCAAAACTGTTGGCAAAGTTTATATTACCCAGTTAGTTGTTTTAATTATTTAAATAAATTAATACTTACATTAATATATAGTGTGCAACATTTTATAATAGTAATAATACTTATTATCAACAACAAAATACAGCAATGAATGATTCAACTATTATAGAAAATACTTCAAAAAATGCATTAAAAGATCAAAAAGATGAATGTTAATAAATAAATAAATTAAATTTTATTAAATAAATTGAATAAAAAGTTTTTTTTTTTAATTATTAAAATTTTAGTTAATTTTTTAATTTACTTTAGGGTTTCATCGTGTAGGTTAAATATAAATTAAATAAAATAAAAATTAAAAAATCCCTCTTTAAATTTAATTATTATAAACTTCAAAAATTTGATTGGAAGTTCTATTATTAAATAACATTTATTAATAATAGTGTATTTAAAATTTTTAAATAAAATTATTAGTATAAATATAAAATGCTAAACAAATGGATAGGGACTTTGTCTTGGCCTTGACTGGTGTAACTAAATATAAAATAAAACCTTGATTTTCTTCGTTTAATCTGTTTATGACCTTCAATTAACTAAATTCATTTAAAAAAGGAAGGATTTGTTTTAAATATAAATAAAACTATTTAACATATTTATTTGACTAATTTAAAATATAATGCAAATTAATATAATTTTTAATATTTTCTATATTTTTATTCTAATATTAATTGCTGATGCTAAATTATCCGATATTATTAAAACAAAGAAATTATTGAGCCAAGTTGTAAGTCTTTTAAAAATAATTTCAACTGCATTATTTCTTTAAAAAAATCCCTTTAAATACTTAAATATTCTTATATTTTTAGTGTAAATTAAATAAAGAAAAATCTGATCAGAATGGTTTGGGTAAGCAATTATGCGATTCTTCTATGAAATTAATAAGCAATCCAACAATCCAGCTATGTTTGGATGGTGCAATAGCACTGGCTGGAACGTCTATATGTGAGAGGGAATATGTCCGATATTCCGATGCTAGTTTGTTAAAATGCAAGAAAGACATAGAAGTCTGGGACCTTATTCTGTGTCCTTATTTAATGGAAGAACGTCATTGTTGTATAGATAAAGTAAATAAAATTCGAAATGCAACACTCCCAAATTGTGAACAAGTTGCAACTTCAATCACTGATTTATCCAGGAAGGTTTGCATTTTAGTAAGAGAAGCTGGAATTAACCTTGCTAGAGAAGCGTGTAAAGAAGCAGTAAACCTAAGCTTGATTAAACCTAGGGAGCTCTGTTACTATTTGTTTTCATTTTAAATTTTGTATTTTTAATTTTATAATGGGAATTATTTGTAAAGAATTTAGTATGTATTTATAATTTAGAGATATTTTTATCAGAAACAGAAATTTTAAATAAAAGAGAGTTCATCTCCATCTCAACTTATCTGGTTTACCGAAATGTCTTGACCGAAATATCATTTATCAAAAAGTGAAGCTAGAATGACACAAAAACTAGAGACTAAAAGAATTAGAGAAAAAATTTATTAAAATTTAGTCATACATACATATAAAAATTTTTTCTGATTTAAAATAAACTTTCTTTAATTTTGTATTTAATAATTATTTAAATAAATAAAAAGAAATGACTTCAATATTACAAAGTTGGTTAATTAAATATAAATGTTCTTGTTCTGCTTGGTTTCCTCTTTGTGAACTTAATTATTGTCAAAAATGCTCAAAATTATTATGTTCTGTTTGTATTATTGAGGAAATTGATATTGTCTTTTGTCCAAATTGTTTTGATACTCAACAAAGACGTTCTTATTGTAAAAATTGTTATGAATGTCCAATGTGTGGTATTAATTTTTTTTTAAATATTATTTTATTTTGAAGGACATCTTCTAAGTGTACGTTCACAAGAAGATCAATATCATCATCATTGTAATGCTTGTAAATGGACTAGCAAATATTTAGATATTCCTTTGAATCGAACAAATGAAGAATTATGGCCAGAACCTATAAACCCTCTAAATGAAGAATTTGAAAGAGTTATGGATTTAATGAAAAGTTTGTTTTAATTTTTGTTCAATTAATTTACTTTAGTTGGAAAGTTTTCTATAGAAATTAAATGGTGGATGGGACCTCAAGAATAAATAACAATAATTTTAAAATTAAGACTTTCTATTAACGTTTAATTAATAGATTTATTTTCAGCCTTAAGTGCAAATGAACGAACTGAACGTGAAAGAAAAGCTCAAACTACCAAAAGGTATTATTTAATTTATGATTTATTTAACTTTAATTAGACTTTCAAATCTTGGACTTTTACAAAATAACCGTTATGGACTTCAGGCTGCTTATAATTTACGTAAAGAAGCCTTACAAAAAATACCAGAGACTAAGGAACCTTTGGTTTTGTTAGCCCCTTCTTCTGATGTTCCAGGTTTTTTAAAGGAATTTTTGAAAAGGGTTCGGCTCTTGTTTTGGATATGTGTCCCTATTTATGTAGGCTTTCCATAATAGAATTAGCTTCAAATTTTAAAATCGTAGTAGTTTTCCCAGGCTTCTGTTGATCTTTTATCCTTCGAGGGATCTTAATGTGTTTCAATATTCTGATTGACCTTTTTCGACTGATGCACATTTATGGAACACATGTTTTAAACAAGACCAGAATTCTACCTCTTATATTAGAAGAAATCGTTTTTTCTTTTAGAATTAGATCCAAGCCTATTAACTGACCCAGTTGATCCAGGAAATATTCCAACTCTTTCACAAAGTATTTTACACTTAATTACCGACAAAAAAGGGCAATTATATCCTTTACATGTTAAAACAAAATCAAAAAGAGTTCTTCGATGTGTTGGCTGTGAGAATATGATTTATAGAGGGGAATCATCTCCAAGTGAAGTTAGACCGAAATTGCAGGTTTTTTTCTAAATACATTAATTTATTTTGGTGGCAATCCTAAAAGAATCTGTTACTAAAGAAATAATTTTGAGTCGAATGAGAGTAAAATAATTGTTAATAAACAAACATTATGATCAAATAAAACTCGATAGAAATGCTGTGAGAATAAATTAATTAATTCCTTAAATGAGCTTATTCTTCCCTTTAATTTTTTTTATTTTCAAAACCTTGTATTCTAACTTCTTTGAAAGTCTCATTTGATTTAATTTGAATAGATGGAAATAATAATATTTATTTCTATTAATTATAAATATTTTTTGGTAACAGTTTCTTAAGGAGTACACAATTAACAAAATAAAAATATTTTCTTTTTTAGTCTCTTGCATTAGATTTCTTCCCTGAAATAAGAATATCCCGTCAGGTTGAACTTGTTTCTGGTCAAAATTCTGCCTTCTTTTTGGTAATAAATAATAACACAATTAAATCATTTAATATTAAATTAAATGGAGAAAAATGTGAAAATGATAAAAATTGTGTTGATGTAAGTTTTTTTAATTTTTAATAAATAATATTTTTTAGACTTCCTCTTGTTCATTGGAATTTCTTATCCCAGACAGAGAAAACTCTGAAAATTCTATACATAGTATAAATCAGGATCTTCCGATTGAGGCACAAAAAGAGTATATTAATTTTTAATTAAAATAATCTTTAAATAATTTAATAAATAAAAGTATTTTTCTGAACTATTTAATTTTAATAAAATTTGGTACTTTTTAAGGCCCACAATTCTTAATATTTTTATATTCAAAAGAATTATAATTTAAACCAATTTTTTATTTTTTAGAACGAATAGCCGTGTTTTGTATATAAGCAAAAACAGAGCTGGTATTTGTGTTGAATGTTTTCTTCAAAATGATGAAACCAATTTGGAGGAATGTTATGCACTCTTTACCCTCTCATTTGCACCAACTGATGAAACGAAAACAACATATGAAGTTAAAGTCAAAATATTTATTGGAAAGGCATTGGTTGGCTAACAAAATATTAGCCATTTTTAAATAAACAAAATTGCTTTGTTTTTATTTTAAAATATTCATTAAATAAAACAAAAAATATTTTGAGTGACACAAAACTAGATTATTACATAAATATTTCTAGCAACCGAATTTGTTATAAGAAATAGCTAAAATTAATTTAAATTTACTAGTCCGTATTTACCAGATATAAAAATTTTTTAAATTATTATAATAAACCTAGTGCTATTCTAATGTAAGTATTTTATAACAAAGAAAAAGTTTATTCCATATTTTTAACTTATTTCTTATAATGAATTATTTTTGAATAAATAATTTTAAAAAAAAATTTTAAATTACATTTAGTAAATTCTTTTTCATAAACTATTTTCGATTTATGTGACTCTAGTCGTAACGTCCTTGACCACTTGTACCATTCCAACCACCTCCTTTTCCAACACGTCCAATTTGCTGTTTGGCACGTTTAAACTCATTTGGATTTCCTGACTGGACACCCTTTCCAGCATGGTAAGCTCCATGTGACAAAGGACGACCATACTTATCTACTGCTTTCCCTAAAGTAGTTATCAGCTTTTTCATTTAATTTGAGTCCCCATTCTGGACGGTCTTCAAGTTTTTTATCATTTTTACTATCATTTTTATTATCGTTTGACTGAAAACATTTTTAAAATTTACTTTTTTAAGCAAGAGACCACAAAACTAACCGTATAATTTTTCCCATTAAGACAGGAGACAAACAAAAGAAAAAACGCAATAATTATTTTGCTGTAGACCAACATTTTATATTATTAAAAAATTGTTTAAGAAACTTTTTAAAATAATTGAAGTGAGCGTTTAATGGTTGATTGTTTAATAGTTTTACTCTTAAAAACGATGAGAGTTGACACTAAACACAAACTAGTAACAAAAACAAAGATTTTGTTACTGGTCAACAACTGTCTTCTTTTTGGTAATCACTAACATTTTTTCCACTATTAAACTTTTTATTTACAACAACAGATTCAACGAAAAAAACTTTATTTTTGGTCAAATTAACACATTATTTTTCAATATAACGGAAATGCCTCATCACTTAAAATTTTCTTTAGTGACACATAATGGTTACATTTAGAATAATTAACATTAGAAATAATAAAAAAATAAACGTTATAAATTTAATGTCCTTTCGCTTCCTTATTTATGGCCAAAAAACGCAAATGAGAAAAGCAAGATATTGCAGAGGCATAATTGTTTCTATTTAGTTAATTTATTACTTCCTAACATTAGAAGATCGAAGAAGCAAGAACGTCTTAAAAATTATAAAAGTTAATATTAGTTAAAATTAAACCAAATTAATTAAACAAAAATATTGTTTTGACTCAATTATTTTAGAATTAAAATTTAAAAAATAGATAAAAATGGCCACAGAAAATTTAAAATAAAAGAAAAAATTAATTATTTTCAGATATTTAAAAAATAAATTGGTTTACCACTAATCCTGTCAGAATGAAACCAACAGTAAATACATAAGGCCTATCATTTTTGTATTCTCTAACGTCCATTTCCAAGTTATCCACTTTTCTAATAAGAAGATTAATTCTGCGTCTCAATTGTTTAATTTCTTCAATTGGATTCCTCTCCACAGCAATTGATGTCTAATTATTAATTAAAAATTTAAATAAAAATAAATAATCGTATATAAAATAACCATAAAGTCTGTTTCACAAGTCAATCCAATATTGATAGGAGTTTTTTGAATATCACCATTGGGCAATTCGTTGGCCTAATTTTAGAAAAAGGTTCCTTATAAAGTTACAATGTTTGAAATTTTTATGTAAAGATATTCAAACAAAAAAGGTAGAGATAAAAATAAAATTCAAAACCTACCGTTAATGTGGCTGGTATCCCATTGGCACTGATATCCTCCGGAAAATGATAATACAAAAATTTATTTAATAAATAGTAAAAATTAAACTTTGTAGTGTACATAAAAAAGATAATAAAATAAAAACAAACCGAAATTGGTGTCTGAATAGTTTGACGATCACGTATTACCTCTGTTGGCTGTGCCTTTGCCGCTGCTGTCTTTCCGCCACCTTCGACAGTTATACGGCTAGGTACTAGCATTTGTTGATGAACCTCTTTCTGAACAGGCTTTCGCTCTACACCAGTCACGTAGATGTGATCAGGAACTTGCATGCTAATATACTCTTCAGAAGTTGTTGATGCAAACCTTAATTAAAATATATTAAATGTTAAAAAATTTATTCAAGAAATTAAATACTTTGAGGCAATCGTTTCAGCAGCAATATTTTTATTCATATGTATCTGACTAGCGAAGAAACGGCCTAAAAAGAATTTAAAAAATAATTATTTAAGAAAAGAAAATAAATAAAATTGCATCAACAAATTAAAAATTTAGTTAAAAAATAAAATATCAATTTACACAAAAAAACAACGAAATACTACAAATTATTCCCTAATTTTTTTAAAAAATATTTTTATGCAGTCAAGCATTTAAGCCTCAATGGGTCTGTATGTGGCTGGACAGCATATTCTTTAGATGCTTTTACGCATTGAACCATAGTTGGAGATGCTCTAGTTATTGAATTAGTTAACCAAAAGTCAGGCAAAGATTGCTGTTTTGGCTTCAAACTTTTTTGGTTGATGAACTGCCGTTGATGCTTTTTCATTCTAGAATAAAATATAAAATAGAAATAAGGAGACGAAAACAAACTGAAAGGTTTAAAGCCTGTCTAAAATAGTTTGCATCCTCAACCTGACCATAACGAACAAAATGTGGTGCTACCTGCAATAAATTGGAATTTTGATTTATTGTGACAAAAGTCCGCAATTTTTATCCGCAAGTCTTAAAATTTTTCTAAAAGGGAGTATTCTTTAAAAATAAATACATAAATGTTTAAAAAAGGATTAATAAAAATTATTTAATAACATTCTATAGGTATATATTATAAATATTAAAACTTGCGAACCCCTATTCGAAAAAGAACTAATAGCACTAATAGTAATTTAAATAAAAAATTATAAGCAAAAATTACTTCAACTAAACGTTGCCTAATCTCGGTAATAGTATCATAAGGCAATTTTCTACCAGCAACTTCACTTATTGCTCTAATTATTTTCCAGTCTTCACGAGCATCTCCAGGCGGTGTTACTGCAGGATAACTTAACCGTAAAAGGTTTAAATATTTCCTAAAAATGTCAAGCAAATACCCTTTTTGAGCTCTTCCTTCTGTATTTACCCAAATAGACTCTTTTTCTGTATAGGCTGCACCCGGTAAAATTAAATCAGCAATTTCAGCTCCAGAATCGCCATGATGACCTAAATATTAAAAATAAAAAGGTATTCATAAAAAAACATTTAATTGAAAAACCTTGATAAATAATGAAAACATCATCATGAAAATCTTTTTTAGAAATTGGTTTATCATCAGAACCAAGTAAATAAAGCAATTTTATTGACTTTTTTAATTTTGAGTCAAATTCATTAAAAGGACGATAACCGAGATCAAAAGCAGCAACTTGACTAGCATTTCCATGTAAAACATTTAAAATTTTTGGAGGAGAATCTTAGAAAAGAAAAAATAATAACTGTTAATTTATTAATAAAATAATCCTTTTCCATCACTAATTTTATAAAAACAAACCAATATTGCGTTCTAATAATTTATTTTGAACAGTTTGAGCTAATTGCTGCAATTTTAAATGAAGCATATCTGAACCTTCACCTTCCAATGCTTGCGATCCAACAATAATTAAGGGACACTGAGCTTCTAGTAATTTCTAAATAAAAAGAAATTGGACAAAAAACTCTTGCTTTACTACTCTTTTAAAAATTAATCAATAACCTTTAATCATATAAACCAAAAAATTTAATTTAAAATTAAAACACACTTTAGAGAATGCACTCTTCCCTGAAATTAAATCATCCAATGAAGAGGAATCTGACCCCAAATAACAATATTCGTAAGTTAAGTCAATATTGCTTCCGATTACTCCAATTTCGATGTCAGAATGGAGAAAACTTTAAAAATAGAATTCAAAAAATGTAAGAAAAAAGACTAACGTTTTTCGTATTCGAGCATTTAAAACGGGGGCTTCATAACGGGGATTTGTGCCAACAAGAAGGAGTAAATCACAGTCTTCAATTGAAGTTATTTTGTTATTAAAAAGATAATTTGATCTTAAATAAAGATTTTAGATAAAAAAAAAGGTTAAGAAACCTCAAATCAATCCCTCCACAAGAACTTGGCAATTCACCTTCGCTAAAAATATTTTCGCTATCAAATCTATTCAGCAAATCCTTCATTGCAAGTAATCCTTCTAGAAAAAGTAGGGAGAATATAAGGATAAACTTAAGAATTTTTGGTCACATAATTAAACAGTACTGAGAAGGTGAAAAAATTTACCTGTATCAATCAACGCACCAGCAATACAAGCAGTAGCGCTTGGTGCAGTTTGCCGCAGTCGTTGTGCTGTGGTAAAAAGAGCTTCCTCCCAATTGCAAGCCCTTAAATATTTTTTCTACAACAAAAAGGAATTAATTTACATTAGAACTCCTTGTTCGTTTTTAATCATTGGTTGTAGTAACCTTTGCAATTTCAATCCATCACAAATAAAACGGCTTTTATCTGACAACCATTCCTCATTTATTTCCTTAAAATATGTAAGGTTTAAAAAATAAAAAAATATAACATCATTCATTCGTGGAATTATTCGCATAACTTCACCAGTACGGTGGGAAATAACAACATTAGATCCAAGTGCATCCATAACGTCAATACTCTGTGTTTTGCGTGTTTCCCACGGTCGTGCAATAAAACTTTAATAAAAAAGTAAGTTCAAAAGTCAAAAGAAAACCTATATTGTTTGCTTGTTAAAGCCCCAACAGGACATAGATCGATAACATTCCCGGACAATTCAGAAGCAAAAAGTTTTTCTACATAAGTGCCAACTTGCATATCAGAACCACGTCCAGTAGATCCAAGATCTGGGACGCCAGCAACTTCATTAGCAAAACGGATACAGCGAGTACAGTGAATACATCGAGTCATTATAGTTTTAATCAGAGGACCAATATCTTTGTCCTCAACTGCCCTAAAATCCAGAAATATTGAAGAAAAAGGATGTTAACATCAAAATTCAAGTTATTTTTAGGTTCTTCATGTCCTTTTTCCTTTTGGTAAGCAAACATATATAGAATGGAAATTAAGTAAAAAAAGGAGGCTTAAAGTTCAAGATTACTAAAAGGAGATATAAAGAATGACTATGAAAAAGGTAAAAATAACCGTTTCTCGTCGAAGGAAACGTTAAGGCGACTACGATCAGATCCAAAAGCCATTGACTGATCTTGAAGATCGCATTCACCACCCTTATAGAGAAAAATGTAAAGCTAAATTATATTCAAAAATAAACCTGATCACAAATGGGACAATCCAATGGATGATTAACCAATAAAAATTCCATTACTGCTTCGCGTGCCTTCTTAGTTGCTGGTGAATTTGTTTTGACACGCATTCCAGGCATAACAGGCATGGCACAAGAGGCAACCGGTTTAATCGATTTTTCAACCTCAACTAGACACATTCGGCAATTACCAGCAATGGAGAGTCGATCATGATAACAGAAGCGTGGAATATCAACACCAACCAAAGCGCAAGCCTTTAAGAAAAAACGATGTTGCTTTGTTATAAATATACCTGAAGTATTGTCGTCCCTGGATCAACCAACACTTTTTTGTCATCAATGAAAACTTCGACCTAAATATTGGTAAGGAAAAGAATAAATAAAATGTACCTTTTTGGGAGCAACAGCGGCAGTAGAATAATTTCGAAGTAAGCATTTTGCAAATAAAAGCTTATTTAGTAATGAACCTTTTTCAATCATTTTCAGATTCTACAAATGTAAATTTAAAATTAATTTGAAAATTAACAGATTCTGATGAATTAAGGCGTCTGTCAATTTTTAACGGCAAAAATAGGTAATCAAAAATTTATGCCTGTGGACCTTTTGTCTTTTTTGTTTTCGACTCTTAAAAAATGAAATGTCAAGAAACAAAATGGTAAATCTTAAATGGTAAATGCTTCTTCACTTCTTCTAACAAATATTTTTCCAAAATTAATTAATATTTTTTATAAGAATCTTTATAAAAAATGGTTATGTTAACAGTATTAAAGAAAAGTCGGCAGAAAGAACAAGAAATGAGGGTATTAATTCTTGGTCTAGACAATTCAGGAAAAACAACATTTTTAAACAAATTGTGTGGTGAAGAAACGTTAGAAATTGCACCTACTTTTGGTTAGCTTTTATATAATTTTATTATTAATAAATCCTTTTAGGATTTAATATAAGAACAGTAGAGTATAATGGATGGAAATTGAATTGTTGGGACGTCGGAGGCCAAAAATGCTTAAGACCTTACTGGAGAAATTATTTTGAAAGAACTGATGCAATTATTTGGGTAGTCGATTCAACTGATACTTCACGTATTGATAGTGATTGTAGAAGAGAACTTAATTTGTTACTTGGCGAAAGCTCTTTACATGGTGTTACGCTTTTGGTTTTGGCTAACAAATGTGATTTAAATGGCTCACTTAACGTTGAAACTATTAAAAATGTTTGTTTATCAAGATTTTTTAAAAATTAATTTTTAATTTTTTAGCTTCTTAAATTGGACAGCATAACAAAACACAGATGTAGAATTTTTAAAACGAGTGCTTATACTGGGGAGAATTTACTTGAGGCATTGGAATGGCTTTGTACAGATGTTTCTTCTAGAATTTTGGTTGAATAACAAATTATTTTAAAAATACTTTTTTCATTTATTCTATTTTAAATCTTATATTTTTTAAAATATTAAAAAAAAATAAAAAAGATCTTATTTTATTAAAGCTTAAAGTTAAACCGTTCTGAATTGGAATTTCCCTGCTTTTGTGATATATTTTACACCTTTAAAAGGTTTATAAGCTTCTCCATGCATATCCAATCTGTTGACTTTTAACCCTGAAACAGCCAATTGATTTATTCTGAAATGTGCAACGATGGGTGGAGGTTCTAATTGGCCTTTACTTGAAGGGGCTATCGACACCTAAAATTGTATTTTTTGAATATGATTATTTATTTTCTAGCGAGGAAAATAATAAGATGTATCTGGACTTATCAAGAATTTTGGCCCAGGCATTTTTGGGCGTGGAATGTTTTTTAGACCAGTTTTCCTAAAGTCCATTGTCAGTATTTAACAAATTCAAATCCCTACAAAACCTTTGTAATTTAAAATAAAAACAAACCGTTCCTTTCAGTGTCGGTGGTCGTCCTAATTCAATCCTTTTAACAGTCCACTGAAGCAATTTTGTTGTCGGATCAAAAGAATATTTTCCATGACTAGCCACTAAATTACAATTTTGAACTGCTTTTGGCATTTGACATTCAATTATAACTTCCTCCAGAATTTTTCCCATACTCTGTTTGGGACCAACTGTAATTTCAAAACGTCCAGCTGCTCCACTTTTAAGTACAATATTGTGTCTAATGTAGAGCGGTACTGCAACAATACTGAAATGCAAATAATATAGGAGAAAAGTTCTTAAAATTAAAACCTTTGTGAACTAATATTGTAAGAGATTAGACGAAATTTTCCGTCAGGAGGAATAAAAGAAAGTAGTCGCTCAGTTTCCCATCGCTTAAATCGGACACAAGGATGGAATGAAACATCATCCAAAATTCTTGGATTGGCAAAAGTCATTGTTAGATCAGGCATACCAGAGAGTCGACAACAACAATTTATCTGCAATATTATTGTAAACTTTAATTATAATACATAATGCTTGGATTATTTCTTAAATTTATTAGGGAATGATCTTATTTTCCAAACCAAGTTTTATTAAAAGATTTTTTCTTACACTTCCATGTATTTCTGCAGAGATAGTAGCTCCCTGTTTGTCTATTATTGCATCTATTTCCTCGATTACATCAAAATAGGCTTCATTATTTGCATATTTGACATCTGCTCTACGCCAGGGAACGTTCTTAAATTATCAAAATTTTTCCCCTTAAAATTTTTTTAAAATTACAGATAATTGTCCAGTTGGCAAAACATTTGAAATATTTGTCTCTCCTGTAACTTGATTCCTCAAAGAACGCAAAAAATTTGGCGGTTTAATAAGATCTTGTAAGACATTCATTTCTGTACAAAGTGGATAACCATTATCAAGAATTTCATCGAGAATCTTTAAATAAAAACTTTAATTTAGGCAAATTGTAAAGAAATTTAGTTCAATTAAATACAAGAAAATGAAAAGAAAGTTTTCTTTAACCCCGAATAAATTTGCAATTTTTGGATTATAAAGACAGACTTCCAACAAAAGTTAATAGAAAACCTCAAAGACAATAACAATATTATCCTTGATTGTAGAATCTGAACACTCATCAAAATATTCAATAAAAATAGCAACAATTCTGTTCAACATTTCAATAATCATTAAAGGAGGTGCTAAAATTAAATAAATAAATTAAAAGGAAAAACATACTTTCTACCAAACAAACAGCCAAAAAATACAAATTATTGTGATAAACAATATGAATATAATGATGAGGAGAAACAATTACTGGGGGTATATCTTCTCTGTTTAATGCTTGTTTTTGAACATCAAAAAAGTAATCACAAACTGAACGATTAATAACAGATTTGTAATGTTTTTCTAAGATCACATCACTAAATAAATGTAAAACATTATCTCAGATTTAAATAAAAATGTACTTACTGAGAAAAGTTGACGATAAATATACTGTTAATCATAATTAAAAATTAGTTAAAAAATTAAGAATTTTATCCAATTAAAGAAAATTTGAATTTTTTAAAGGAAATCTCAAGAGATTTATTCTGACCATTTTATCTAATGGCCTTTTGACTTTTCAAAATGAAGAAAGTTTTTCTGTTTTTATACATATTTTAATTTCTTTCATAATTCAAGATAAAATTTAGTTTTTTCCTCTTATTTCAAGTAAAGAAATGGCTGAAATCACAAAAACGGATTCTGATGATCTTGGAAGTCAACTAGAGACAAAGGAAGCTCCTTATGGTGCAGAATATGCTAAGAGTGGAAGAGCATCATGTAAAGGATGTAAAGAACCAATAGGAAAAGTAACTTTTTTTTTAATTTTTGTAAAATAACTTTTAGGGTGACTTGAGAATGTCAGTTCGATTTCAATCAAGATTTTTTGATGGTTTTCAAGATAATTGGTAAACTTTTTAAAATTTATTTTTAGCATCTCATATATCTTAAAAATAACTTTTAAATATTTCTAAAAGGTATCATTTTGAATGCTTCTGGAAAAAAGCTCGTAAAAATGATATAAATGAAGTGTCAATCCGTGGATTAGAATGGCTTAAGTGGGAAGATCAAGAGCTTATTAGAAAACGAATTAATGAACTTGCTGGTATTTTATTTATTGTTAGATTTATTTTTTATTTCCAAAATTTTAGCATCTGGTGATTCATATACGCCCAAAACTGCAGCAATAAAAATAGAACATGCAAAATCTGGCGCTGGAAAATGTTTTTCTTGCAAAGAGAAAATCATTAAAGATGACCTTCGCATTTCTGGTCGTTCTTCGTTTTATCATGTCGAATGTTTTCGCAAAGCTAATTCTGATCAGAATTTATTTTCAAAAAGTGGAGAAGAGTAATTAATTTTTAAATTTTGCTAAATATTCTCTTTTTTATTCTATTTAGTTTGGTTGGTTTTGATCAACTCGATGAAACTGAAAAATCAAACATTAAAAAACTTTTTCCAAGGCCTCCGTCTACTGGGTTTTATTAAACAAATAAATTAGTTTAAAATATTTTAGTCAAAAACGTGAGTTTGACAACTCTTCGGCTGCTACTAGTGGAAGTTTAAATGCTACGCCTGTCGTTAAAAAAGAAAAATTAGAAAATGATGAACTTAAGGCTGAATTAAAGGTTTTTTTTATTATTTTAGGCCAATAATTTTTAATAAAAATGTTAGAAACAAGCTGAGGTTCTTTGGAATTTACGTGAAGAATTAAAAAAGAATTTAAGTAATGAGGAAATTGAAGAACTTTTAATTGCAAATAAAAGTTATAAATCAAAGAAGGGAGGTGTGGAGAGAATGTTGGATAAATTAGTTGATATGATTGCATTTGGCCCTGCTAAACCCTGTCCTGAATGCAACAAGACTTTGACTTATTAGTATTCTTTTTTAGTTCTTTATTTTAAATACTTTTTATTAAGTACTGATATGCATGCCTATCGCTGTTCTGGCAGTGTCACTGAATATGCTCGATGCCTTTATACTACTAAAAAGCCTGAGCGTGTACAGTTCCGTATACCGAGTGATATGAAGATGGGATGTAAATATTTGAAAAATCTTAAAACACCGGTATTAACATTAAGTTATTAAATATTTAATTCTTTAGCTACTTTCTGAACGTGTCTATCCTTTAGCAACTTTTGAAGAAAAACAAATCGACCCATCTAAATCTACTGCATTTGGTTATCTTAATTTTGCCAAAAGAAAGCATGATAATTCAACAGGTTTACATTTTTGTTCGAAAATATTTCAGTACGAGGGACACAATATTGAATCCATGAAAATTTCTTTGTGAACATTTCTTCATTCTTGTATTTCGTTTACTTCATATTTTCTCCACCAAACTATTCCTCTTCCATTATATTAATTTATAAGTATTATAGGACCTGAAAACAATCAAAAATTGGTCGTAAAGGGAGGTTTTATTGTCGATCCCAGATGTACAGAAGCAGAGACAACACATGTTTATGTTGACCCAATTACAAGTTTATTTTATATTTAAGTTATTTTCATTTTCAATTATTTTTAAGAACATCCTTGGCAAGTAAATTTGTCTGCTGTTGATATATCTACTGGGAAGAATTCATATTATAAGCTACAAATTGTTAAAGATGATAATGGTTCAAAGTTTGTGTTTTTTAAATAAAAATTTTGTTTTCCAATATTCAAAAAATTTAGAGACAATTTGTTTCCCGGGACCCTTAGTTTATGTGGTCCAATCTACTAAATGCTGTTACCTCCTTTTTTATCCTCACAATTAGCTATTTCGAATAATAATTATTTAAAATTTCTTCCAGTTTTTACTTGTTCCGAGCATGGGGACGAATTGGGACAACAATTGGAGGAACAAAAACTGAAGATTATGGTCATGATATTGAAGATTGTCAAAATGAATTTAAATCTCTCTTCAACGATAAATCTCATAACGATTGGGATGATTATGTTGAAGGAAATTTTAAGAAAACTGTGGGTGGAATGGACATTTTAGAAATGGACGTAGAAATGGTTTAATTTTATTAATGTTTTGGCAATTATCTTTTTTATTCATAAATTTAAATGTTTTATCTATTTAGAAGGAGGATGACAAGAAATCGAGGAAGCTTAGTGTTGATTCTTCTAAATCTAAACTTGCGAGAGAAATTAAAGAACTTATTTCAATGGTTTTTGATGTAAATGCAATGCAAAATACAATGCTTGAATTTGAGGTTTTTAAAAATTTTAAACTTTGTCTTATTTTTAGATTGATTTGGAAAAAATGCCCTTAGGGCGTTTATCAAAAAATCACATTCTAAAAGCTTATAAAGTGCTCAAGGATTTGCAATTTGCTTTGGAAAAGTCGGAGAATCTTTCAAAGAACGAAGTTCGAGACTTTACAAATAGATTTTACACATTAATTCCACATTCAACTGGTTTTGGTACTCCTCCTCTTCTTAATTGTCATGACATTTTAGTTGTAAGTTAAGATATGACTTATTTTTCTTTAACATTATTTTCTTCCAGGCAAAAACAACAATGTTAGACTCTCTTTTAGACATTGAAATTGCTTTTAACATTTTAAAAACTGATCAAGACGAATTGGAAGCTAATGGAACTAAAGATCTATTTGATATTCATTATTCAAAATTGAATTGTTTTATGGAGGTTTATTGTTTAAAAAATTGTTTTAGAATAATTAAATTGTTAATTTTAAGGTCCTAGACAAAAGTTCTGATGAATTTGCTTTGATTAATAAATATTTGGTGAATACACATGCAGTAACACATTCAATTAAATTGCAAATAGTTAATGTACGTAATTAAGGTTTTTTAATTTTAAAAATGGTTAATTGATTGTGAGACTGAATTATTCATAGACTTTGAATAAATCTTCTGTTTATGTCTATTTTTGTTTTTTAGGTTTTAAAAATTAGACGTGAAATTGAAGCAGAAAATTTCAAAAACAATATTGGAAATCGTTATCTCCTTTGGCATGGAAGTCGTTTATCTAATTACGCTGGAATTTTGAGTCAAGGTTTAAGGTTAATAAATAAATATTCTTTATTCTCTTTTTCTTTGTTACTTTCTATTTTTTAAAATTATTTGTTATTTTTAGAATTGCTCCACCAGAAGCTCCAGTAACTGGTTATATGTTTGGTAAAGGAGTCTATTTTGCTGATATGGTAACTAAATCAGCTAATTATTGTTATACAGTCTCTGGTGATGGATTACTTTTACTTTGTGATGTTGCTTTAGGTTCAATTCAAGAAGAAACTGATGCTAAAGATTTGAAAAAACCTAAGAGAGGAAAAAATAGTGTTAAAGGTTTATTTTTTATCTATTTAGTAAGAAATATTAGGCATATTTTTGGGGTTAAAAATTAGTCTTATTGTCGTCTCGACGAATCGAATAGAATTAGGATGACCTTCTTTAACGGTTTCCTTGTACAAAACTACAGACAAATTTATTTAAAAAGAATTATTTAAATCTCTAAAAAAATATTTAGGTGTTGGTGGAACTCTTCCTGACCCAAAAGAAAATGTTCAATTTGAAGAAATGACTGTTCCCTGTGGGAAGCCAATTAAATCAGATAAGAAAAAACTGTCTCTTCTTTACAACGAGTTTTTAAAATTTTATAATTTTTTTAAAAATTTTATTTTTAGATATATTGTTTATGATGAATCACAAGTTCAATTACGCTATATTGTGCGTGTTAAATTTAATGAGTAAAGATTTGCTTTGACAAAGGAAGGATTTCTTTTTAGTAATTATTAGAATGTATTATTTTTTGAAGTAAGTAATTTATTAAATAGTACTACTACTAAATTATTTTTTTTTTAATTTTATTTTTCTATGAAATGATATAGCGTTACCACTACTTTAAAAAATTTTTTAGTTTGGTTTTGAATGTGTGAAATTGGATTTCGGAAAATTTGTCAGTAACGGAGCAATACAAAAATACACCAAAAAGATATGAATTTAACTTTGAATACACAGAACTACAATTTAAAATACAAAAAAGGTTTAATCTCTTTCTATTGTATTTTTATATTTGTCCGTTACTTCGCATTTTCTCTGCTCACTTTTAAATTTTACCTTTTTCTGTGGTAACGCAAAACCTCTTGCAATTAAATTTAAATATTCCAGAACATTCAATTAGAATACTTTTTTCTTCCATTTTTACTATTAGATAAATGATGTGTTTAAATTAATTTGATTATTTTCATCATATTTTAATTTAATATGATTTAACAGACATAAAATTAAATTTAATTAAAGAAGTTTTTTATGATCAAAAATTAAACTTTTGTAGTACCTTTATAGTGACAAAGTTTTTCTTATTAATTTTTTAATTAAAAAAAAGAGGAAAATTTAATTTAATTATTTTAAATTTAATTTTAAATTATTCGATTTATTGCGCAATTTTTACGTCGTTATTTGAGAGTAGAAAAAAAAAAGAACATAAAAAATTTAAAAGAAGAGCGGTACTGGGGGAAGAACATGTGTTGTGTTCTAAATAATTTAATTTTCTTGTATTTGAACTATTTCAAAAAAAAAAAAAAAGAAATTAATTTATTCCCTCCCTCATTTTAAATTAAATAAAAATATTTACCTCCTATTATGTACTACCACTATTATTTACTTCAAAAATTAGAAAATTAAATCTTTTTTTAGTTAAAAATGCTCAAAACAGAAAGTTATTTTCTTTTATTTTTATTTTTATTATTATCTTTTTCTTACTCTGCCGTATATAATCGGTTTTCACCTTACTGGGACAAACCTGAAAGGTAGATTGAATTTTTATTTAATTAATGACGACATAGAGAAGAGATGTTTTGTGTTAATTTAGGGAAATTGTTTAAATAAGGTAAAGGGTAAACAATGGAAACCAACACTGAGGTAATTGACACTGAAGATTAATAGGACAGTGTAACCTTTTAAACTTTACAGTCCTTTAGAGAAATTTAGATAAATGTGGAGATGCTAAAAAATTAATTTTTTTACTTAATACATACATATGTATAATTTTTTTAAAATTAAATTCACTTTTATAGGATTAAAGTCAATCGGACATTAAATATAAAAATTGAATTATTGGCCAATTTTGGAGCGACAGAAAGAATGAAACAATTTGCTAAATTGGCAATTGTGAAGAATTTTTCCGGGGAATGGCCTAATACTGGGAATGAGTCAAATCTAATAGGAGAAGTAATTTTTAATTTAATAAGAAAATATAGGAAAAAAAACCACCGATTTCAACAGAAAGTTGTGTGGTTGAGTGGTTATGTTTGAGGATCTTCCTCTTCTTGTGGCTCAGTTCGAATCCTTTTAGCCGCAAGTTTTGATCTAAAGAAAAAAATTTTTTGGTCATTCCTTTTATTTTAATTTTTAGTAGGTTAGGAAAATATGATTTTCAAACCTTTTTAAATTTTAATTTTAAAAATTTTTTTCCATCTAGGCAATGGAACGTCGTTTTGGAGGTGTATGGATGGTTACTATTTTTGTAAGCAAATAAATAAATTTAAAATAAATATAAACTAAAAAGGACATTGACTTTGATGCAGCTTATACAATTGTTAAGCGTTCTCCAAGTTATATGCTTTTTGGTGTTAATGAAAGGGCAATTTTAATTGCTAGAGAAGGCAATGGAAGAATACGTTTAAATAACCCACTCCTTTAAAAGAAACATAAATATCCTTAATTTATCCCAAAATGGATAAATTAAGGCTTTTAATAAATTAGTTAAGTGGTGATCTCTTTTATCTATTATTTTTCGTAGACTTCTTAAAGTCAATAAAAAACAAGGAAATTTTACGCGGAATTAAATAAAATTAACAGACAAATTACCAGACAGAATTAAATTTAAAAAACAAAATTCTTTCGCTAATTTCTTCGTTTTTTTTCTAATCGAAAGTAAATTAAACAAAATCAAATAATCAAAAATGAGTAGGATTTAAAATCCATTTTTACTTTGTATTTATTTTTTTAATTAAATAAAATATTTAAATATTTATTTCATTTAAACCATGTATATTAAATAGAGAAATAATATGGCAATAAAAAATATTATTGGTAAGAAAAAAAGGAGAAGATAAGTGACAATATTCCAACAAAACCTTTTTCTTATTTTGGGGCTGCGATGATCGGACCAGGACCACGGCCACACGTTTTCATTATAAGAAACAATAAACCTGACAACAAAAAAGAGACAAACAAAGTTGTAAAATTATAAAATTCAGTCTGTGCGCAAAAGAAAAGTTTTAACAAACAAAAAACGCATATTCAAGTTTTGGCGTTCTTTAAGTTTTAAAAAAAGTTTTGGCGCAAAGACTGAATTGTATAACTTTTAAATAAAATTTGAGGGGAAGACTATTCAAAATTAAGAGAGACTGGGAAGAGAAAAAGAGATGAGATTAAATTTTTTAATTTGGGTAGTTAATTGTAAGCTTTTCTAGTGTTTGAATGGAGAATAAAGGAAATTAACTGACTTTTTTTATTTTTCTATTTAACAGGTTTTCTTCTTTTATTAATTTTGAGTTGTAGTTGTTGTGTTGTATTAGCATTATATAATTAATGATAACCACCACTCTTTGCACCTGCTTCCGCAAAATAGCCAGGAGGAGTACGAGGTTCTATAGAAGAGGAAAAAGATTTTTTTTTAATTAAAAAAAAATACCTGGACAGTGTTCGCAACTTCCCTTATCTCCATCTTGCCCAGGAGGACCAGCAGGTCCCTAATTTATTAAAAAAAATATTTTTTTTATTGGATTAAAGGAATGCATTTGTAAACTTACAGGACTACCAGGGCGGCCTGAAAATATTTAAGAAAATTAAATTTGATATTTATTAAATTTACCCTCTCTTCCGGGACGTCCAGGCTCGCCAGGAGGTCCAGGAGGACCTTCAAATGATTGACCAGGAGGTCCTTGATTTCCAGGAGCTCCTGGAGGCCCAACTACACCTGGAGGTCCAGCTGGACCTTGAGGTCCAGGTATGGGAATGAGACGACCGGGAGAACCCTGAAAAGTTAAAATTGAATTATTTAAATTAAAAACAAAAAGTTGTGGAAACTTACAGGTGCTCCTCTAGGGCCTTCTCGTCCAGGACGTCCTGAAAATAATTTTGTCAGATTGAATTTACTTTTTTATATTCAAAAATACAAATATAATATACCAGGTGGTCCATGTTGACCAGCCATTCCTTGTTCTCCCGGATTTCCTTTAAAAAATAATAATTAACATTAAATCATAACTTCCTTCCTAACCATCTTTTGGAGGTTCTCCAGGCGATCCTTTAGGTCCAGGTGGTCCTTTAGCACCAGCTGGACCTTGAGGACCTGCAGGTCCAGGAGGGCATATAATGCACGGGGGTTCCAATGGAGCAGGCAAAACTTGGGCATCCTTCCCGTTTGTTCCATCCTTTCCATGTGCTCCATCTTCTCCATCTGGTCCAGGTTCTCCTTCTGGGCCAATAGGCCCAGGAGGTCCTTGATGACATGTACAACAAACTGGGGCAGGTTCTGGGTTAACCACTGGTTGATAACCAGCAGCCCCCTGTCCATAAGTTGCACCACTTGGACTTTGAGAAATTGCTGACTGAACGGTATTTGAAGGACCACTTTGTGCAGGTTCATAACCATTTTCTGGAACCCATTGACCAAATAACCAACCACGTTTAACTCTATTTGCGTGGCCTTTTCCAATTTGCAAGGCTGTCATTTCAAGCCACATGTCTCGACTTTTTGTCTGTTAGAATAATAATGTATATTTGAGTGTAAAGATTTAAAGGTGAAGAATATTTGAGTCTTGATAATATTTCTTGACTGTCAATTAAACACCTAATTTAATTAACTTAATAATATTATTAATTTCAGGTTTGACCATCTCTTTCTGACCCTTTCGTCCTAAAAACTATTTTTACTCAAAGGGGATACTGTTAAATGGTTTTTCCTTTTTACCTTGCAATGATCAATTTCAACAATTAAATGGCTTTGGAAGGATTGCACGTAATTATAAAGCATTGGAAGAGTTACAACAGAAGCAATTACAGCAACCTATAATAAAATAATTTATTAAAATATTTTTAAGAAATACCGTTGAAACAACAACCGCTACAAAAGCAATACGACGCATTTGACGGTGCTCATCCTTACAAAAAATTTTTAAAATAATTTTTTAATTTAATTACCGTCTCCTTAAGGCAAAACTGCTCTTTTGGTTCCATATCGCCGTTAAGCGGAGGAACAACGTGAAGAAAGGTACTCGAGGGACGGAAGGACAATGGGTGACCCTCTCGCCTGAAAAATTTGAAAAACTAAAAGATTTGACTATTAAATCTCTAATAGATGCTTTAATTAAAAGGCTTTTAATAGTCAAAAATAAATAACAAAGCTTTAAAAATAAATATATAAACTAGCTTTATAATATAATTTTCTTTACATTTTATAGAAGAATTCCGATTATAAAGAGAAGGGTTCTCTCTCTATATCCATCAAAAAATAAATAAAAAAAAAAAAAGACAAAAAAAGAGACAAAAAAAGGCATATATATATTTACTATATATTGTTTAATGTTTATAAATATCTTTTCCCGTGTTTATGTATTATAAATTGTTCATTTGTTATAACTTGTTTTATTTTTTACACCACACAATCCTTTTTTTATATTCAAAAAATAAAGTGGAAATTGACCATTAAATACTTCCTTTACAGGAATTTATTTATAAATAAATTAGCTTTGAAGGAATCTGGAAATTAAAATGTAGTAATTGGTTAATTTTGTAATAAAGAATAGTTTAATATTATTAAAAGGAGGAAAAAAATTAATGTTTAAATTAAATAATTTTAAGTAAATATTTGAAGAGCTAATTGAAATTGAAAATAATTATAACTCATAAATGTTCATCACATACTTACATTACTCAATAAGGTCATCTAATGATACGAAGCTAGTGACTTTTTGAGCATTTTCTTTGAAGGATTTTGAACTTTGAGCATAAATTTTGAACCTTTTGTTAGATTGACATTTTGTCCTAAAAATATTTTTCCTTCTTTTTATTGAATAAATTTATAGAATAATTCATTCTTTCATTCATTTTTATTCACAATCAGTTGTCAATATTTAGAGTAATTTTGTATTTATTTGGGCTTTTTTAAATATGCAAATCAACAAAGAAAATGAGGAATTGAATAATAACAAAACTGTTGAAACTCCAAAAATTGGTACTGAACAACAACTTGACGTCAGTGATAATACAACGAATGTTATATTTCGTAATAGAACAATGGAAGCTTTTTATGAAATGAGTCCAGAATTAGAGGATAGTCATGAAGGTTTTTGTAAAATATTTTAAAAATTTTTTCTTCTTAAAGAAATTCGAAAATTGGATTCTCAATTGGATCATGTATTCTTTAAATTTATTTTAAATTAATAAAAAAATAGTTAAATGAATATATGGACAAGGTTGAAGAGCGCATAAAAGCCCATAACGATAAACTGATGGAAACACTAAAACAACAAAAGGAAGATAGGGAGAAGCGACTACAAAGTTTTCACGAGGTTTTTGATTTTATTAAAAATATCCTCTTATTAATTTTAGCGTCTTGAGATTGGCCGTCATGAAGATGAAGATTTTCAAAAACAATTACATTCGGTTTAATTAAAAGAAATAATATTTTAATAAATTTATTTTTAGGTACTAAATCGTGTGGATTCAATTCGTCGTTAGGTTGTCAAAAAAAAGATTAATTTTTAGAAGAGACTGTGAGAATTTTGTTGACCCAGTGAGATTAATAAAAATTTAATTAGAAATTATTCTAAAATAATAGTGCTTTTCTAGTATTGGTTTTTTGAGAGTTTATAGTCTTTATTCAATAAATATTCTTCAAAATTAAAAATAATAAACTAAAAAAGCACAAAAATATTATTATATAAATGGGCCAGTAGTAGTCTTTAATATACACTTAATTAACTTTTCTATAAACCACTTAATACCTAAAAGAATAAACTTTTTTTTTCTGATTAATGTTTGTATGTATATTTAAAAGTAAAAAAAGTGAAACAAATTATTTAAAAAATTTTTTAGCTGATAAATTTAAATTATTTCTTGACAACCTTTTTCTTGGTCGATTAATTGAATCTTCATTTTCTTCGTTAGAATTTCTTTTATTTCTTAATATTTTCATACATTTTCGATAATCGTTTAAATTTTGTGTTTCTTCATCACTACTATCCTCATTTAAAGACAAACAGTTTTTATCAGAATCATCATCACTTAATATTGATAAAGTTCTTTTATTTCTTGAAGGCTGTGAAAGATTTTGTGATGAAGGTTCTGTTAGAGTAACATTTTGTTTTTCACAATTTGAATCAGATGTTCTTCTCTTTGTAGCTCTTTTAAACTCTAATAGGTTTAAAAACTCAAGATTTGAGCGAGGTTGAAAACCTTCTAAAAAAAGTCTTTAAATTTATTAAAGAGGAAATTTAAAAGGAAAAAAATTGTCTAATTAATTCTATAAAAAACCTTCTGATTGTCTCAATGCTATCAATTCGGCCAGTTTTTCTAATTTTTCTTTATCAGAACCATTCCTTTCATTTAATAAAAATTCACGTAAATATTCCAATGCAGTCCAATCATCATCATCTTTACTAGAAGCACGTGCTTTAAATTGCAACAGAATTTTAGCAATGTCAACATTGCCAAATGAACAAGCTTCCATTAAAGGAGTTAGTCCACTAGAGGTCTAAAAAAAGAATATAAAAAATTAATTTATAAAAGCTTTGATTTTTTTACAATTTTATTTTGTTCAGAATCAACAAGAAATTCAGTTGAACGTGTATTTGGAGTAGCTCCACTCATTAAAAGTAATCTGACATTTGGCATATTAGATGCAGCAACTGCTTCACTTAAAGGTGTCCAACCACCGTGATCAAGTTGATTAACATCATATCCTTCCCCAATTAATTTTTTTAGCAGTTGGTAATCATCTGAACGTGCAACTTCATGTAAACTTGATTCCCCATGTTTATTCATATTTTTACGTCCTTTTATTATTTTTTCTTCATAATCAATTGTTCTCATTTCAGCTAAAATAAAAGAAAAGATTTAAGGTTTATGAGGAAAGAGAAATTTAAAGAAGTTCTGATTTGCTAATAATTTAAATCTTGCTTCAGTTTCGAGTTTACTTTATTTTTGTATTGAAACCTTAAACTTAAATAACTGGCCAAAATTGAAGAAAAAACTAAAACAAAATTCAAAACAGCTGTAGAAGTGGTAGTTTTTGGTATTAAAATATTTTTAAATAAACCTCTAATTTCAAAAAATATTTTTTCTTCACTCATTGAATCAAATTCATCAGTAAAAGAACAGCAAGAATCTTCAACAATTTCAATTTCTCTTATTCCTTCATTATCTTCACCCAAAGAATTTTCAATTGAGAGTCTTTCCCTTCTCATCTTTGCAATTTTTTCGGGTGAAGATAAATTGTTAGACCTCAGAAATTTAATATATTCAGGAAGAATTGCAACCTAAAAGTAGAAAAAAATTTTATTTAAATAAATTTAAAAAAACCTTTAATTTTGGAAGAGTACATTCTGAATAAATTTTTTTTTATTTTTGCCAAGCGTTCTTCTAAAGGAATTTGTTCAATTTTTATGAAAGCAAGAGCAATTGAAATATCCGTTTCAAGAAGCTAAATAATTAATATATAGTAAAGCTTAACACTCATAATTTTAAAGAATTTCAGACCGCCCCTCCTTCAAACGTAAATTAATTTTTCAAAAAAATTAATAGAGTTTAACAAAAAGTATCCAATAAATAAGAAACCTTTTCTTCTTGATATCCCAATTCTTTTTCCCATTTTTTTACTTGTTCATAAAAATGGACACATCTTTCCCATAATTCCAAATCTTTTGCTGTTTCAGCCATTGAAATCCAAGCTTTTCTTTGATCATCAGCAGAATCACAGCATCTTTAATTTTTTTTTAAATAAAAATTTCTTAATTATAAAAGAAAACTTCATCATTTTATGATAATAACGCAAAGCAATTTCATTAAATTCTAATTTAGAAGCTTCATCTCCAATCTTTTCAAATAAGACCATTTGAACTTTACGTCTTTTAGAGTTGTCTTTAGAATCGAGAGTATTTGCCTTCTTTTCTCTTTGTTCAGTCTTGTAGCCTAAAATATTATTAAATGAGAAACTAAATTTTTTTAAAGGCTTTTCTGACTAAAAACTTACAAAATATTAAAGCATTCTTTAAATCAGTGGCTAAATCAGCAGAGACAGAATCTGGCTGTTTTTCCACATCTTCTAAACAACGCCAAAGTAACCTTTTTGCCGGAATCAAAGTTTCGCCTTCCATTTGACGAAATTTTTCCTAAAATTTGTTTATATTATAAATTTAAACAAAGAAAACCAAAGCTAAATGACATTTGCATTCTTTTTTAAACCGCTTTTCTTCTGCATTTTTTGGAACAAGTTTGGCAGCAATTGAACACATTGACTCTGCAATATGTTGTCGTTCACTTCCAATTGTAAAATTTAATTTAATTAAAAGACTTCGATAACATAGAGCCCAATCATTATTTTTTCTAAAATAAGTAATTTTAAGCTTTTAAGATTCATTAATTATAAATAAGGTCTAAGGAAAGGGGTCATAATTATTAAATAATTCATTCACAATCAGTAGTGAGACCATTTTTCTTTAGATTTAAAAGAAAATCATTGATCAAAAGTCATTTAATTTTCTAAAAATGCTTTATTGTCTACTCCTAATAAATACAAAAAAATATAATTAATTACGTTGCAAAGTTCATAGCTTCTTCATTAGCTTCAAGTCCCTTTTTATCATAATCATACTCATGAAAAGTGTCTGAAACATTCAATTCCAGATAAATTGCGGCAATTAAATTTTGTAACTGGGCCATTCGACAAGACGAGTCTCCATCTTGTTTTTGCTCATTTATTTCTATGGAGTGTTCAAGAAGGTAATTTCTGCATTTTTCTGCGTATTTTAGTGCCTTTATTAAATTTTCAAATAAAGTGAAAATCGATAGAGAAAAACCTTTTTTGGAAGTTCACAAGATAAACAAATATGTGCACGTTGATGTAATGATTGTTGTATAATACTTGGATCTTCTGAAGTATAGGCAAAGTCTAACGATTTATTTATTTTTTCAACAGCAGAACCAAAATCACCTAAAATAATTTATTTAAAAATATTCATTAATATCTAGAAACCTTTTTCTATAGCGATTTCCGCAAGATTCCGATATGCCAATGAACAGTCAATTGAACAAGCATCATCATCTTTTCCCCATAAAATAACCTCATTATAACGTTTTTCAGACTCATCAATTAGGTACAAGCTGTTCCGGAGATATTCAGCCATTTCAAGACAAATTCCAGAAATTCTTTCAGGTGATAATCTGTACAATCTTTTTGCATTTTCTAATTTTTTTAAGAGTACTAAATTAAAGGATTTTTATAAAAATTAAGAAAAAACCCACAATTGAATTCTCTGTCATTGTTTAGTTTCACCATTAATAATTATAAAGTATATTAGTAAATCTAAATTTAAATAAAAACATTATTAAACTGGTCTTTAAATTATAAATAAATGAAAAAGAAATTCCCTTCAGTTGGTATAAAAAAATATATTCGCGAAGTATAAATAGAGCCAAGACTCCCGCCCATTAAATTAATCATTGATATGTTAGTGTTAAAATGTTGTAAAAAAGTTGAATAAAGAAAACTTATTTGAATAATAAACAAATAAAAAAAGTATTCAAACAGGGGAAGTATGTGAAAAAGCCAAGCTTTTCAGAAAAATATTTTGAATGGTCATTGAACAGGTGAAAATAGACTAAGCAAGATAGAGAAAGATGTAGTTAAATTAAAAATACAAAGGTTAAAAGCCTAAATTAAAATTTTTAATTGAAACAATCATGAGCGAACATTTCAGTGTAGAATAAAATGAATTTTATTGTTTAAAAATAAATAAAATTGCTAATATTGGCGAAATGTTCTTAGGTCATTTTGTCTAAATGATGGCGGGATTTTTAACAAAATAGAAGCCAAAATAAAAAAAAATTATTTTTGTTGTATACCCAAGATGTATTGAATTAATTTATTCTTAGTGGATAAGTTTAATTATAATTTTATTTTTAAATAATGTCTCAAGCTGTGCCTAATATTTTACAACAGAGATTTATTCAATTAGAAGGGACCTCAATTTCTTTACTTCCCAATATCGATAAAAAGGATGGAAGGTTGCCACAAACAAAATTTGATAGTGGAAGTTTTCTTCTCTGGAAAGGTTTAATATTTTAATTTTAAATTTCATCTAAATTCATAGGTGTTGAAACAGGCTTCTTTTGTGTAACTAGTACTTCCTCACCAGGCACTGTAATAATTTATGAAGGAAGAGATGATAAAGCAAACATTGTTTTGAATTATAAACTTGGTCGAGCAGCTACTATTATCGATGTTCTTTATTTTCCAATTGCTGAAGATCAACCTGGAATTCTTGTTGCTGTTGCTGACCGATCTATTGATAAAGGGGATTATATTGCTTACATTTCTTTGCGCTCCAAGAAGCTTTTAAAATCCTGTTATTTGCCTTATCCAATAACAAAGCTTTGTTCAATTCTTGATGGAACATCTTCTAGTGATTCTTTTCTTCGTCTTGCCAAATCCTTTAACAATGTTTGTTTTAATTTTGCCTTTTTTTTTTGATTGTTTATTGTTGGGGTATATCATTTTGACATTAGCCTTGGTTAAACCCTTGTCTTTCCTTTATTCATTGTCCAATCCTATATATTTTTCTAACATTCTTATTTTGGTTTCTCCTGAGTTCAGACTCAGGTTTTAACAATTTCTAGTGGTTAGCCCAATGTTTTGTCATTCAAAAGATTTATATACTTTAATACTATGCCTACTTTCAGGACTGGTCTCACATTTTTCTTGTCGGATGTCGTTTTGGATATGCCTCATTACTCTGTATGGATATAACCCCAGAAGAATCAACTGTTGAGTTTTTAACACCAATTACTGAATTTCCGACAAAGATGGATGAAACTGTTCAGCGCCCTAGTAGACCAAAAAAGAATGTTCATCTTTCAAGTTTATTTTTGTTATAACTTTATAAGGATAGAGGAATTTCTTTTTTTATTTTTTACTAACAAATTTAAATGACATTCTCCATATCCACATATATGTTAATTGAATAATTTATTTCCTTTAGAAATATTCTACGATGATCAAATGTTTGCTTTTCGTGCAGATGATGGAACAACAAGATGTCTTGCAATTGGTAATGTTACCTTAAAATTAATTCTTATCATCCATAGAGCATGTCTTTGTTTCTGCACTTCATTGGGTTGAAAAATCTGGTTTGGTAGTTATTGGTTTCAATTTTGGAGGAATTATGATTGTTTCACTCCGAACTTCAAAAGTATACTCGCTACTTTACATTGACGGAATGGTTCAACATTTTGCCTTTCAAGAGCCTGAGGAAGATCCGAGGCCTTTATTTTATATGTGGATTGCTTTTAATTCGATTAAAATGTAAGGTTTTTAACAATTCATTTTAAGAATATATTTTTTTTAAATTGCTTTATTTTTAGAGGGACTACTCTTCTTTTGTGCACTGTCAACTTTCCAAAAGATGAACAAGTCACAAGTAATTCAGACGAATATACATTCCTTGAACCTTATTTTACACCTTGTATGAAGGTTTTAATTTTAATTAGTAGTGTTTTTTAATTTGGTCATTTAGTGGGCGCCAGACACTTGTAATCGTCTTTTGGTAATGAGGACTATTTATAGACCGAAGAAGCGTTACAACCATAATAATTTGAGTCAACGTCCAGCTTCTTCTTTATCAACTTCTTTTTCTGAAGTTCATTCAAAAACTGGTTCTCTTACTTTTAAATGAATTAATTTAGAATTATATATTTTAGATACCTCTCTTCTTTTCATTGCATGGATAGAAAAGAGCCGATACGATGAAGCCAATTTGCATGTATTTTAAAATTTTGTCCTTTTATTAAATTAATTATTTTAAATTAGGGTGCACTTTTCGACTTAAATGCCTTTTATGCCAAACGATTAATTGCTCGTATTCAACATGATGCAACAATTGCTCGTCAATTACCTTTCATTGCTCGATTTTTTTACCTTTATGTCGGGGATAAAATTGAACACATTAATAAAAATAATTCTATCTCGGTTAGTATTATTTTGGCTTTAATTTATTATGTTTTATTTTTAGGATATTGCAGTTTCAAATGTGCACCAATTTGCCCCTCCAGCGTTTCTTAATGAAAATATTGATCAACTTTACTATCCTTCTACATATCACATTGAAGTTAATTGCCTTACACCAACTAAGATTTTCAAAGCAAAAGTTCGGCCTGTTCAAACTCATTTGATTATTGAACTTGCAAAATCTGTTTATAAACATTTTGAATCTCCTCATAATTCTGCAATGTGGATCCACGCAATTGGTTTGGCAAATTCGGCACCTGCGAATAATTTGGTTTTTTGAAATATTTTTATTTAATAAATTTTGCTTTTGTAGAATGAAGAACGAGCATGTCTTTTACGTATTATCGTCCACAGTTTCTTTCCTGCAATGTTGACACTTATTGATTCGTCCGGCGCAAACATGGATCACTTAAAATTTATTCAAAAATGGGTATGGAAGGAAGTTGAAGTGACTAAATCGAAGTTTGATGAGCTTTGTAAGTTAGATTTTAGATTGGAGTTCAATCTTTATTGCCAAATTTGAGCTATTGTTTAGGACATTCTACAAGACAACCAATTTTTAATGTTTTTTTATTAGTTTTTATTTTTAATTGAATTTATTTTTAAAAAAAATTTTCATTTAGGTGTCCCTTTATTTAACAATCCACCACATGAACCTTCACCTAGCGCTTGTGGTTTTATTCAGCATGCACGGGTCTTTTTTAAACGTGCTTCTATTATATTTGAAGCTCTTGATGCAAAAATTTGTAAACTTTCTGGAAAAGGTTGTAACTTTTCTTAATCTTTAAGTTCTTAATTTTAAGAAAAGAGTCGGTCTATTCAAGTCCAAGGAAAAATAGCTCGTCAAATTCGTCTTTATTCGTCAGCAATTGCTTTTGCTTTGGTTTATGATCTACTTCCAGTTAACAGACTTAATTCAAATCTTTATGAAGTTGTTAATGACCGATTTTGTCGATTTTCTGAGCGTTCCAGGAGGAGAGGGTTTATTCTATAATATTTTATAATTTAATTATTTTATTTAGGAAACAGCTTAGAATTCATTCCTTGATTGATGAAATTATTAATTCTAATCCTGATGAAGAAATTTGGCAAGGAAAATCGGCAAATGGTTGGTATCCGCCTAGAGACTTTAAGGTTAACTTTTTTTTTGAAAATTATATGTTTTCCTTTTTTAAACCCAAAAAAATTTTTCTTTTTACAAATGTTCACCTGAACATAGTGTTCATTTTCAGACACTTATTAACACCATAATTTATTTTTTAGTGTTTATTGCCAATTTTATTGCTTTTGAACGTAACTGAAAAAGCCAAATTGACTCTTTTTGGTTATTATTGTCTCGATTTGGAAACGGCCTCTGCTGTTTTTGGTTCAGAAATTCAGGCAAAAGATGGCAACACACCTCCAACATCATCTTTGCATCTAAATAGAACATCTACTGTCAATGGCAATAATAATGCACATCCATATCAAAATAGAGAATATTTTTCTTTGTTCCTTTCATTTGTTTTGCAAGAAGATTTTTCATTGGAAGAAATGAATAAAATTCGAGCTTTTTGGTTGGAAGACAAAAATAAATTACAAGGAGAATTTGTTTGTTTCTTTTTACATTAATTGTTATTTAATTTGTTATTTAGCGTGATCAGTCCTTGCCAGATGAAATTCAACAGCCACAGGAGGACGAACAATTTGAACAATTTAATCCTTTTGATGATATACATAAAACGAAAGGTTTTTATTTTGTCTAGGCTTTGGATAGGCTCTAAATTGAATCTTAATAAATTTAGTTAATTTTTTTAAATGAATTTTCATTTAGATTTCTATCTTCGAAAAGAATGGGGTCTTTTTCTTTTCAACAATTTAATGCTTGAACATAAACGTTATAAATTACTAATGGATATGCCTCCTCTAAAAGGAAATGAACCAGAATTTGTTCAGAAATGTTATGTTGCATGTATGGATGTTCGACGACAATTTCCATCTCTTTTTAAGAAAGTTGAACCTCTGCCTGCTTTTATTATTAATCGATATAAGGCGAACAGTTAGTTGTTTAATTTTAAAATATTCTGACAATCAATTTTATAATTTAATTTTAGTAAAAAGGAATAAAGGACCTGGAAAAATTTTGTTTCCAATGGATTTTCAGGAAGCTCAAGATCAACCAATTTTGCCTTTGAGGTTTGATTTATTCTAGAAATTAGGCTGGGTTCAACTGACAATGAGTCTCACTCATTTCTGTTTGAGTCTTTTTTTTTATTATACCAAATTTTATGCTCTAAAAATGCCACCATTGTAAGGTGAGGGGACTCATGTCAGTAGTCACCTTAAATGACAATTGTAAAAATAATTTAATTATTTTTTAGAATTAAGCATAGCCCTCTTGTTGAAGCAGACAATTTTCCCAAATTATTCACTAAATCTGATGGAGTTTCACTCCTTGGAAAGAGAAGCTTAACGAGCCGTTTTTCTGTTTCTGACGAAGATACTGAACATTTTGAAGAAATGCCTTTAACTATTGCTACTCCAAGGTTTTTAATAAATATAAATATTTAAATTTTGTCTTATTAAGAAAGCGACAACGTTTATTTATCTTTGACTCATCACAAGGAATTGGCGAAACTCCTATTTTGGCAACACAAGATAATACTTCTCCAGTAATTTGTGAGGATATACAAAAGGGGTATTTATTCTTTTTTTTGTTTTTGGTTATTTTTAGTATTATGAGTCTTTTGGAAACTTGGGGTAATAAATATTAAGGGCATCACATACTATTTTTGTAAATATTAGTTAACCCCATCTAGTTTACATGGTCTTTATTTACCTCATGGTCTAACGTTTCTTGTTATTTAAAAATAATAATATTATAAACTTATTGTTAGCATTAACCAATATTTTAATTTTTACTAATAATTGAAAACAACTAATATTTTTTTTTATTCTTATATTTTAGTTGTATTAATGCTAAAGAGTGGGATCGTATACAAAAAATCACTCAAACACCGTCATCTCTTCGAAGAAGTATTAATCAATCAAGATTGCCTTTGAGAGAACGTAGAATCGATGCTGCTCGTAATGCTCTGTTTCGAGATGGTGGACAATATACTCAACGACAAACTATTCAGAATGGTGATCTATCAACGCCAATAAGAGAAAGGGATCAAAATGGTGAACTTTCTCCAGAGCCAAATATTGTGCCGGCACACCCTCCTTCCATTTTAAAATCTGATAATCGAAAGTCTAGACTTCCATCTGTTTCAAGATGTTTGTTTATTTTTGTTTTTTCTTAAATATTTTATTTATTTTTAGCTGAAAAGCCAAAAATCCGTTTTGCTCAATCATTATTTACAACGGAACGAATACCTTCGAGATTTGAAAAGTATTGTCTTTAAATTAATTATTTTTTAAATTATTTTTTAGAGCAACAGCAGAATTGAATGACACATCATTCTCAAATTTTACCGAATTTTCGCCAAGTGAATCATCTCCAACTTCATCACGTTCTGGACAACAGCCAGGAACAGAAAGTGGAAATAGCAGCACACATCTTCAGTTAAGAACTCCAAAAAATAAAACTCCATCGACTCCGAAAAAGAAAACTCCAAAAAAGGCATCTCCTGTTAATTCTCCAGCAAGTTCAAAAATGTTGCGAAGAAGTCCAAGACGTCATCCAGGCCCTAAATAATTTGACAACGAAAAATATAAAAATTTTTGACCTCTCTTTATCCAGTAATAAAAATATACCCTGCTTATTTCCTGTTTTTTGACACTCAAAAGATATTTTTGTTTTATTCAATGAATATTAAAAATAAAATAAAAATAAAAAAGGACAATTATTTAGTACATATATTAACAAAATAGCTAATATTTTGTCAGTCTAATTGTAAGCCAATACCTTAGGCATAAAACAAGCGGTTGGGGTCGGTTGAGTACCGCCAGTTGAGTACCAACGAACTTTAAGACAAAATAACTAGTGTACCAGTTAGTACATAATGTTTATTTTTATACCATTTGATAAAGAATGAAAAGGTCTACAAAATACCAAAAAATCATAACCATACGATAAATATAAAAAAGGTTACGGTCGAAAAACCTCCGAAAAATAGAATTTTCTTAAGTTTTTAGACCGTAACTTTTTTTATATTTATCGTATGGTTATGAGTTTTTGGTATTTTGTAGACCTTTTCATTCTTTATCAAATGGTATAAAAATAAACATTATGTACTAACTGGTACACTAGTTATTTTGTCTTAAAGTTCGTTGGTACTCAACTGGCGGTACTCAACAGGCCCGTTCCGTAAAACAAGAGCTGAATTATAATAAAAGAGAAAGCAGGACACTTCATTGAGTCCGCTTTGAACCAGACAAATTAAAATTTTGTTAAAACCTTTTTTACTTTCTAAATTTTTAAAAATACATATTTAATTTTCCATTTTCGTATTCACAAATTTAATACTTTTTATTCAAAAATCTTTAAAAAAAAACATCTTTTACCTTCATTAAAAACTCTAAAAAATTACCCCAAATTAATTTATTGACCTTTTTCAATTGTTGATCTTTTGGGTTACATTTCTCCTATTTTTTGTCCTTTTATTAAAAAAAACACCGACTTATCACTTTGTTAGTTTTTTGTCTTTTTTTTTTCTCCTTTACTTCTCTCTATGTACTTTTGTTTTTTTTTCCTTCGTTCGTTGTGTTGAGAGAGAGAGAGAAAATATTTTTTGCAATAAATAAAAAAATATATTTTTTTATATGTATACATAAATGTTGTCTTATCTACCAACCGAAAAAAAAAGAAAAAAAGGGTGGAAAAAAAAGATGAAAGAGAGAAAGAAGAAAAAAAAGAAAAAAAGCAATCAGTGGGGGAAGGACGCCGGTAATAAAAAAAAATAAAAAAAAAAGGAGAGGAAAAAAAATACACAGCCGAGTCATTTTTTTCACTAAACATCGATCTGTCCGCTCTCTTATTTTTTTTATTCATTTTCCCCTAAAAACGCGCCAGCGTCCACCGGCTTTTTTTTCTTTTCTTTTTTTTATTTTTCTCCTTTTTGCACTGCCACTTGTGTATGGTCTTTTGGGCGCAGACTATTAAACTTTAATGCTTTCTTTTGAGAATAACTTTTTTAGTTTTTAATCTTTTAAAACACAACTTATATCATTCGAAAGCTCTTGAATTGTTGATTATTTTTTGCTTTTTGACTATTTAGATCAAACCATTTTAAAAAAAGTTATGGTCCAAAAGGTTGGTAAAGTCATTATTTTCTTCAAAATTCTTCTCATCAATTTTTAATAAATTATTTTATGTTTAAGCCTTAAAGAGCACAGATTATAAACAATTTTTAGGCCTTCAATAAATTTTATTTTATTAACAAAAAAAAAAATTAAAAAATTAATTTGCGCCAAATCTCTGCGCCGAAACGTCTCTATCTCTGCCAGCCTTACAACTAAAACTATCAACTTCACTGCCATCGAAAGCATCCACTATCCTCCCATTTTTTTTCACCCTCCTCCCATCGTCGTTTTTTTATATTCTTCTTTTACCCCCATTTTTTACTTAATATATTTTTCATATTATATACACAACAACAACACAATCATTTTTCTAAAAACTAAAAAAAATTTTTTTCTCTCTCTCATCTTCTTCACCCTCTCTTCCTTCCCCAAAAAAAAAATTTATTTTTTTTTTTTTCTCTTCTCCCCAATTTTTTTTTGTTGTTTAGTGTTCACCTTCTAACACCTTTAATCATTTATTTGGTAAAAAAAAAGTTTTTATTTGAACAACGAGTTTTTTCTATTTTTTTAAAATTTAAAATGCCTACATACATACATACATATTTTTATTTTATTTTATTTATTTTTTTTTATTAAAATGCGCAACACTTTTATTTTTGTCTATTTTCTTTTTTTCTTGTCTACTCTAAAATTATTTTTAATTATTATTTTTCCCTTAGATAAAACAAAAATTTAATTAAAATAAAGTTACTTGAATAAAAAAAAAGTATTTTGTTTATTGTTTTTTTAGTTATTAAAAATAATTTTTATCCTAATAAATTTATTTTTTATTTCAAATCCGTATTTTTTTAGGCTTTTTATTTTAAATAATTAATATTATAAACTTTCTAGAAGAAAAACTTAAATGCTCACTTTTAGTCAAGGTGGTAGAGTCTTTGACTAACCCATAAAATGGCAAGGTTCGATCCCTTTTAGTGCAACTAGATTTTTAATATCTTTTTACGCTTTTTTCTTATTTATTTTTTAACGTACTTTACTTCCTACTTATTTATTTATTTTTTATCTAATTGTTGAGCTCATCTTTAAATGTGTTTTTTAATCAAAAATAAATTTAGGCCGCCATTCTCCGTATATCCTCTATAAATAAATATATCTCTACTAATAAATTTTTAAAATATTCTCTTAAATTTATAATTTTTTAATTATTTTTTACACAAAAATGTGCGCGTTAATTTTTCATTATTTATTTGCAATAATATTAATAGTAATTTTTTTCAGATTTTCCGTCCTATCGTAGAGAGAGTGTGAGAGAGGTCATTACAGTGTCTGTTCTTTTTCTATGAGGTGAGGGAGTTTTTTTTTAATTTTATTTTAAAATTATTTAATTACTTTTTTGTTCTTTCTAAAATCAAATGAGTTTGGCTTAGTTGGTTGTATGTTAGACTGCGTCCTTTTAGGGCTATTGTTCGACCTCTTTCCTTTGTTTTTCCGCATTTTAAACATTTAATGTTTTTTTATTTAATTTAAAAATATTTTTGGTCATTACAAATTCGAGGAAAAATTTTAGAATCTCAAAAATCAAAGAACTTTTTTATAAATAATTTATTTTATTTTTTCTTTAATTTCTTTAAATATTTATTTTATTTACATGCTTTTGGGGGTCATTTTTTATTATAAAAACATAAATATCTGCCCTTAAAAATATATTTTTATCCTTTCCCAAATGGACAATGTCCACTCTCTTTTTACTAAAAATAAAAAAAAAGCAAGGCACTAGCAGGCACAACAAAAACCCCCTCTCTTTTTTTTTTATTTTTTTTTCTTCTTTTTTTATTTATTTTTTTGTTTTTTACTGACCTTTCGAGAAGAAAAAATAATATATAATATTAAATAAAACCAATTAAATTAATGTCATTAAATGTTTTAAAAAAATTTTTTTAATTAAAAAGTATAGGACAATATATGTCCAAAATAATATTTCAAGGACCTAATCTCATTCATTTATTTAATTTTTTAAATTACTGTAATTTTACAGTAATCTTTAAAATTAATTTAAGATTAATAAATTCACTCTTTCCCTTTATTAACTTTTTTTTTCCTTTATTAAAAATTTTTTCTCTTTATTTTTAATTATTTTGTTTTTGTGTTTAAAGTACTTTTTCTCTCTTTCTCTATTTTTATTTTTATTTATTTTGTTTGCGCCATAGTCGAGAATTTTGTTTTTGCTATTCTGTGGTTGTTTTCGTGTTCCAATTTACAGCCTGTCCTCTATATTATATGTGCTTTTGGTCATCGGTCAAGCGAGAAAGAAGAAAAAAAGAAAAGAATTTGTGTCGTCCACCTAAAAACATTTCTTTCCTTTTTAGGGATATTTCGGCGCAGAACAAATTTATTTAGATTTGAAATAAAAAAAAAGGATTTCTTTTTTAACTAATAAACGGCTTTAAAGGTTCAGAGTTTGAAGGTAACTAATCAAATAATTTATTTGTTTTTATTATTTTATAAATATTTTAATAAAATTTAGTTAATTTATCAGTCGTTTTTTCTGACCATTTTGTCCTTTGAACGCATAAATTGTATTTTGACTATCCATTCTCTAAAGTTATGGGGTAAGGTTATGTTAGGAGATTTCAATAAATTTCAACATTTTTTGGAAAATTTTAAAATAATTTACCCATTTTAAACAATTTAATAAGTCTACGCCCAATAGATGAAATCTGCGCCAAAACATCCCATTCTCTCCCCTCCCCTTTTTAGTTTGTTTTCTTTCTTTCTTTTAGTACTTTTTCTGTTCGTTTTTCTTCTCTCTGAGATTATTTATGCGTTGTCCACTTTTTCCCCCGTAGGGTGACAGCCAGTGCCTTAGCAGTTGTCTAACATTTTCTTTTTTATTTTCTGACCTTCCTTTTTCTTCTCAAAAATGACCGGTCATTCTTTTAAATGGTCACTACGAGCAAAAGCTGGAAGAGCGGAAAAAGATGTGTATCTCTTTTGACGAAAACAAAACACCATACTATACTACGAAAAATTGCCGTTTTGAAAAACAAAAAAAAAGAAGAAAAAATAAAGAAAAGAAAAAGAAAAGAAAAGGAAAAGAAAAGGAAAAGAAAAGAGAAGTTAGAGAAAAAAAGAAAAAATAATTTGAACAGAAAAACATAAAACAAAATAACAAAAATTTACAATAATAATGCGTCAGCCGAAGAGACTTTTTCTTCTATTTAATGCACTCTCGGACGGGAGTTGAATGAAAAAAAGAGAGAAAAGAGAGGACAGAGCTTTATTTCTGGCAGCAGACCAGCACGGGTAGGAACGCTAGAAAAGAAGAAATCTAAAAACAAAAATAAATAAATAAAAATATACTAAAAAGAGTAAGAGAAGATATTTATCTCTCTCTCTCTCTATTTTGTGTTGTGTTTTTGAGGACGAGAGAGAAGGAAGAAAAAAAAGGGGTTAGAAAAAAGTGACCAGTAAAGTGACCACTTTCTTCCCTACACAATTTTTATTGAAATAAAAAAGAAAAAAGAATGTGGCAGACTTGTCTATGTGTAAATATATATATTTTTGGCTCCACCCTTTCTTTATATTTTTGGGGTTATTTTCTTCTTCTTTTTATTTTATTATTTTTCTGTCATTTTTGTTATTTGTACTTTTTCTAAAATAAATATATTTTCATCCGGTTGGAAAAACAACAAAATATAATAAAAGTGTAAATTCTTTTTATGAAAAATAAAAATCTTGGCATCACAAAAAGTTATTTAGTATTTATATTTTTAGTATTTTAAAGGTTAATTCGTTCCTTTAATTTTTAAAAAATATTTTTAAAGTTTTTTAAATGTAAGCATTACGCCAAAATCATTTTTTCTTCATTTAAAACGGTTAACCTTACTTAACCAAGAAAAAGCAAGCAAGAGGGATCGAACCCTAAATCATACTACTTACAAAACCTAGAGCGTTACCAACTCACCCATACCTGATATTTTATGAGAATTTAATTAATATAATAAAATGATTATTTTAATAAATTTTAAGGAATTAAAAAAATAAAATATTAAATTAAATACTTATTTTTATATAATTATTATTTTTTTTCAATTTTAAATTAATATTTTTTATATATTTTTTTTAAATAAAAAAATTGGTTTCTGGTTCTTTTTTTTATTCTTTCTTTTTTAAGCACATCTGCCATAAAAAAGAATAAAATTTATTTATTTTTAGTTAATATTTTTCTCTCATTTTTTTTCTCTCTTCTTCTATTCAAGCTTTAAAAAATTAGTGCTTCCTTTATTTTATTCTTTTTTCTTTTTTTTTCAGCTATTTTTGTTTTATTCTTTTTATTTAATGTTGGCAATTGTTTTGTTGCCAATTTTTTTTTGTTTTTACCTTTTCTTTAAAAAAGAAAATAAATAAATATTTAGCTTAAAAAATAAAG
The DNA here is from genome assembly GCA_018905775.1 of Meloidogyne exigua. NCBI lineage: Eukaryota > Metazoa > Nematoda > Chromadorea > Rhabditida > Meloidogynidae > Meloidogyne > Meloidogyne exigua. Next base: position 1,471,732 of record JAGUQR010000009.1, on the reverse strand, counting down.
GAAAGAGTTAAATAATTTATTTAAAGACGTTAATTTATTAAAAAAAAATATTATTTATTTAAGGGCAGTCTGTTTTAGTTGACTAAAAATTTGTCTTTTAAATTATTTTTTTTTCAAATTATTTTTTTTTCAAATTATTTTTTTTTCTTAAGAAAACTTTTAAAAAAGAGCTGTTTATTGACATTGAAATTTATTTAAAAAATAATTAAATTAAATGGAAGTATTTTAAAAAAAGAAGAGAAGAGAAAGAGAGAAAAGCGAAGTAAAGAAGGGAAGGAATGCTTTCAACTAATATAGCAAGGCCAACACCAGTTAGTAGTTCTTCTTCTTCTTCAACTAATGATTTAGTTGTTGGTGGGGGAACAACAACAACAACACCAATAACACCAACAACTCCTTCTTCATTAAATAATAATTTAATCATTTCATCAAATGAAACAACTCCTCCACTTACACAACAAAGAACAAGTCGAACATATTTTAGACCTCCAGGATTAGGCCCTGATATTGGAGAATGTCCAGATGATGTTAAAGTATGTCCCCATTGTGGATTTAGTTGTCCTTCCCAGTAAGTTTTTCTTTTTTGGAACATTAATTAAAAATAGTTTGACATCTTTTTTTATAAGGATAATTCCAATGGAACACTTAAATTGTCTGTAACAAAAATTTGCTATTTTTGCAATATTTTTTTTAAATTTTTTGAGACTCAAACGTCCCTTCTTTTTAATTATTTTAATCCAATTAAATTAAAAACTTCATTTTACCTTTGTATAGGTTTCATTATAATTCTCATATGAATACTCATGCTATCCAACAATGTGTTATTTGTGATTATCAATCAAGAACACAAGGACGTCTTAAAAAGCATATGCAACAAAATCACACAGCAGAGGAAAGAATGGCAGCAGGAATTTTTAAAACAACAACAACAACTACTACTACTACACGAAATAATAATTCTACTCAATCAAAAGCTCAAACAATGCAGAAACTAAATTCATTGCCTAATAATAATGAAAAGATTGGAAATAATGAAATACTCAAGTTTGTTTAATTTTTAAATAATAAAATGTTGCTGGAATAATTTTTATTGGGTCGTTTCAGGACGAGGACATTTCATCACCTTTATTTTGTTTCATTAATCTTCTTTTAGATTTACCTTAAAACCACACACTTTTCTAAAAAACACTACTTAATAAATAAAATTTCAGTTTAAATAAATTAGACACTGAAGTAAATTCAGCAACAATGGAAACAAATAAATTAGAATCATTACAATCAATACTAAATAATACTTCATCACAACAACAATTTTCAAATTCTACAGATGCTTTATTAAAAATATGTACAGATGCTATTTCAAATAATGGGCCAAATGAGAAATCTTTTAATTCTCCTAAAATTGGTGATTTAGGCCCTACAGCTTTTGATCAATTCAGAGCATTAGCAGAAAGGCAAGCAGCTAATTTATTGGCTACTTCTACAGCTAATTCTTCTCTTGTTTATGTTGAAATGCCTTTAGACCAGGAAATGGTTAGTTGTTTTTATTTTATTTAAAAATAAATACAGAACATTTTTTTGCAGCCTTTAATTGGTAATGATGGAGAAGAAAAAGAAATAATTTCTCCTCAAAAAGAATTATTTCATCAACAAAATAATGGAATATCATCAAAACCAGAAACTAGTTCAAATAGAAGAGCTGGGAAACCAAAACAATATAAATGTAAACAATGCCCACATTTAAGTCATTCCAAGAAAGAACAATGGGCACATGCACGTCTACACATACCTAAACAAAAACAATTGTGTTGTACTATTTGTGATTTTGTTACTGAATATAAACATCATTTGGAATATCATTATCGAAATCATAATGGACAAAAGCCTTTTAACTGTCCTACTTGTGCTTATAGTTAATTTTTTATTTTCTTTTTATTTAAATTTATTTAAAAAAGACACTCAGAATTCCTAAAATTATGATGATATTTTTAAAATTTTTAATTTAAATTTTTACAGCTTGTGTAAACAAATCAATGCTCAATTCACATATGAAATCACATACTCCTAATTTTCAATTTAAATGTATAGATTGTACTTATCAGACTAAATACAGCCACAGCCTTAGGGTAAATTAATTCTATTTTCCTTTTTTAATTTATTTAATTTAAAGATGCATTTGAGGAAATATAAACACAAAGTAGCACCAGGATCAGGAATTGAACTTTTTGATAGTAGTGATAGTCATGGGGAGGGTGCAAATACGCCTATTATTGAAGGTTTTTTTAAATTTAAGTTTTTATTTGTGTTCTCTTCTTCAGATCGTCCAGAAAATGCTTCAAGTTCTTCAGCTAGTAAAGAAGAATCTTTTGATAATATGGCAGGGAATGCCAATTATTTAACTAAAAATGATGATTTGGCATTGTTAAAGTCTCCATCAACTCCACATCATGATTTAGTTGTTCAGCCATTAATTAATAATTCAGAATTGGATTTAGCTTCTCAACATCATTTTCTTCTACAACAACAGGTTTAACAAAAATATTTTAAAATTGAAGGAATAACTTTAAAGAATTTTTATTTTTCTACAGATTGAACAAATGCATGAATTAATATGTAGTGCAGTAGTTAATTGCCCTCATTGCAATTTTAGTACAGGAAATATAGATGAAATGAATCAACACCTTTTTTTACATTTAATTGCTACACATCAACAAATGCCTCAACAACAACAACAACAAATTGGAAATGAACAGGAAGCACTTGCTTCTATTTACCATAGACTTACAGGTTTAATTTAAAAGAAAATTTAGGGTTTTATTTTTGAAGACAATTTAACTATAAAATTAATTTAAAAAATACCTTTAAAGCACAACTTCATCAAGAATTAGCCCCACCTTCAGATACTCCAACTTCTGTCTTTCTTAGCCAAGAATTACCTGCTGCTGCTGCTGCCCTTCAAATTAATCAAGGAATAAATGAAGAAGAAGGGGAAGGAGAAAATACTTTTGATAAAGAAAAAGAAGAAAAAAGTAAAGAAAATGAAGAAGAGAATTTTAATAATACTTTAAATAATATGGATATTTCTTCTGTATTAACTCCACCTTGCCCTACATCTTTGTCTAATAATAATAATGAATTTATTAACTTCAATAATGAAGAAGAAGAAGATATTATTTTGGTTAATATTTTTTTTTTAAATTAAGAACTTTTTATTTATTTATAGAAACAAGAAAATGAATCAAATATTGAAGGTATTCCTAAACCAATTCCCTCTACTGCAGGATTATTTTCTCCTTCTTTTCAACTTCATCAAAATGATATTTTATCTAATTTGGGTTCTTCTCCTTCTCCTAAAAATGTTAACAATAACAATGCTGCAAAATCTAATGTTTGTTTTAATGTTTTTATTGAAATTTTAAAATTATTTTTTTATGTTTTTGGGGTTTTTTATTTATTTTATTTTTTTCTAAACATTAAAAAAATGTTTTTTCTGTTTAAATTTATTTTTTTTTAAAGTGTAGTAATGAACAAAATAACATTAACTCAATCTCAACATTGCCTTTTTATTGTCAACAATGTGACATTGCCTTCAGAGACGCGTAAGCTCTTAAACTTTTTATTTAAAAAAATATAAAAATCTTTTCTTTTAGTGTTCTTTACCAATTACATCGTGGTTATCATTCCATTGAAAATCCATTTAAATGTAATCGTTGTGGACAACACTCCAATACTGCTCTAGAATTTAATTTACATCTTTATCAGGCAAAGCATGAGTAAATTTATTTTTATTTAAAAATAAATTATTTGTTTACTCCTTTGCCTATTTTAATTCTTTTTTTAAATATATTTATTTTATTCTTTACTCTATATTTATCAATTAATTATTTTATTCACTTCATTTTATTTCTTTTTTAAATTTTTTTGAATTATTATAACTAATTAATTTAAAAATATTTAAAACAACTTTAAAAGGAAAAAATTTATTTTTTTAGTTAATTAAAATTAAAAAAATTATTTTGGTCGGTATAGAATTTTTTCCTTAATAAACCTTTCACATTATTAACACCGGTTTTTTATTGTTATTCTCAGGGAATTGTATCGTTGACACCGGAAGAAATAAGAGAAGGCCTCCTCTGCGCCAATTTTATTAAATTATATTTTTTTGTTTTACTCCTTTTTGAATTATTTAAATTTGTTTTTTTTTTAATTTTAAAAGAATTTAATTATACAACCTTTCTAACCTCACATTGTCATTTTTCTATTTCCCACACTCTCTTTTACTCAATTATATATATATACAACCTTTCTACACTCAAATAAATTAACACAAACAAACAACCATTTATCTACCTGAATTTATTATTTTTTGTTAATTATTTTTATGTCATTTAATCACTCCAATAATTAAAAAAGGAAATTTTAAATGAAAAATTTATTTAATTGAATAAAACTCTGTTTTTCCTCTTTCTCCTTTCACTTCAAAAGGTCAAAGGACATAATGGTCAGACAATAGAATTTTAAAGTCAAGTGTTTAACTTTTTGATTTAATATTATTTGACTAGTTTGATCATTCCAGAGACCAGTCTGTAGTGAAAGGGAAAAGGAGGAGCTATTGGGAAAATACCAAAAGTATTTGTTTAAAATTCTTTTTAATTAATGGACTGATATTTTATATTAATTTCCAAAATATATATTTCTTTTGTCGCAAAAATGAAATTACAGGAGAGAATTCTTATAATTGAAATCAAATTTTATGTTTTTTTAGATAACATTTTTTTTATATTCTCAATTTTTAATTCAAATTAAGAATATCAAACTGCTATTATTATTAAAATAAAAAATTTTTTTGTTGTTGTTAATTTTTATTTTTTAATTTAATTTTTAAAAAACAAATAAATGTCCAAAAGATAGATAAGTCAATACAATCTTTATTCTTCATATGAACGTCAAAGAAGTTGTCTAATAATTTTATTGTGTCCTCCCAGAATTGTCAATTCGATCATTTTCCTCAGATACGCTATCCATCCTTTCAGCATAACCAAGACGACCAAGAAAAATGTTAATGGAACGTTCCACCATTTTCAATAATCTAGGCATTCCACCAAACATATAAGTTAAGAAAATGGCAGAAGGAATCAAAAACATTGAAGGAATAGCCAAAAAGAAAAAACCAAAGAAGAGAGCTGGCACCATAAAAATAGAAAGTCCAATCAGTAGAGGAGACATTAGAGTCATAACAATAGGAAACAAAACAATTCCAAGAGCAACAACTGGTGGTCTAGTTAACCCTAGAATGAAGAAAGTATCAGAAATCGAATAATAAAAAACCTCTACGTTGAGCAATAGCATAAGTATTCCAAGTAATGTCCTTTAAGCCAAAGAAAAAACGCCAAAACAGATAAGAAACTCCATAGTCAGCAGAGTACAAAGCATTTGACAAGTGTTCCAATGTTTGGCCACTGGTTTCACCTGAGCCACGAATGCGATTAAAAGTCGAGATAGTCTAAAAATTATTTAAATTTTAGTCAAAATATTGAATTTGTTTAAAGTAAAATAATTGTAATCCCTTATTAAGCTTTTAACGACTAATAACTCCAATTCTAATAAATTTATAACCTTCTGAACTGGACGAGTTTCTCCAATTGACTTCAATGTCCCACCATAATGCTCGGCTCGCTTGTCAGCAGTATTTGTAGCTAACAATGTTGAATCCCTTGTACGGTCAATGGTGGTCATCTCCTGTATATCAGTTTGATCCTTTGGTGTATTTTCTGTTCAAATAAAATTAAAAAGCTTTTAAGAATAAATAAAGAAAAATGAAATATTGGCTATACTAGAGAAAGAGTAGAGGGACGCTAAATTCCCTCTAATGACTATTTTCTACTAAATAAACTCATAAAAGCATTCCCATGAAAGAGGCAAAGATAATAAACCAGTTTGAATGTCACCGCCTTGTTGAACCAATGGACTCATATCAGCATTAGATTTGTCCATATTCTCCTCCCCTCGTTCGTTTTGTAACATTTTGTCCTGTGTAGAAGTGTCGAGAAATTCTTTTTCGGAATTCAAATCGTCAGTGTCTTCTTGTATAGGGTCCCATACCTTTTCTTGTTTAAGTGTTTGCTGAGAATTGTCAGAAGAAGAATCAGCTAAATACGTGCACTTTTATTTGTTTATCAGTAAATAAATAAGAAAACCTTCGACCTCGCTCATATTGAATATAAATTGTTTATTTGTTAATAGAGAGATAAGAAATTACTGAAAAATATTTTGATTAAAAAAAATAAAAAATAATTACTAAAAAAATAGTCGTGTATTTTTCTCAAACGAATTTACAAGAAATCTAAAATATGAAATAAAAATAATTGATTATTTGGAAATATGTATCAGGTTAAGAACTTATAATTTAGAAAAGAAACAATTAAATATGTATTTATTTGTAAATTTAAATGCTTTTCTAAATTGAAGAAAATATTGTAATTAATTTGTCTTAAATAAATGAAAAGTCTGTTCGTTTTCAATTGATAAAATTAATAAAACTAAAGAAGCTTATGGAAAGATGGAAAACGACGTGAAAATATAATTAAGTATAGGATTATTTAAAACAACTAAAAATGACAATTTTACATCTTGAAAATTTTCTGTTAAGAAATTGAAAATTTTTGTTTTGCTTTTTGGCGAAATATTTAATTTAGACATTTAATCCTCATTTCTTTGAACACGGCCTTTTGAGTGCTAATAGTTTTCGTCAGGTTTTGCAATATTAGAAACTTCATTTTAACAGATTTGTTGATAATTATTGCAATAACTATAAAAAGATTTTAATAATTTATTCTTAAGAATTATTTTTAACCTTTATTAATTTTGCTAAGCTTTATTTCTTTCTTACTTTGTTGGTTGAGCGTTCTCCTAAAAAATTTATTTCAACTTTTACATTTTTTTCAGACTTTAAATTAAATTTAGAAAGAAAATGAGTCATCAAAATTCGTCGTCAAGGAAAACTAGTGGAATGACACTTGATCAGTTATTAGCTCAGAACATTGGAATAGAAATTGGAGAAACAATTAAACAATCAACATCTCAAGCAACTAGTAATATCAATTTTTCTTTCACAGGTTTTTTTTAAACTTATTTTATTTTCAACTTTTAAATTAATTAGGAAATAATGCTGGATTTCCAACGATTCCGAATCAATTTCCATGTAATTCAGGATACCAAGGGACATTTAATCTTTCAAATGTTAATGTTGCTGGAATGATTGAATTGGCAACTCATAGTATTTTTTAAATTATTTTTTGAGGAATTTTAACTGTTATTCTATTTATTATTATAGCTATTGTTGTCCTTCGAAACAAAGCTACGTCTATTTGTTCACAAAACTATTTTTCTGATTGGATTCTCAAATCTTTCAATTTACCTGATAAATCAATTAAAGATATCTCACAAATATATGATATTGATGATTTTTATTCAATTTTTGTTGTGTTGGCTAATAAGAAGGTTTATGAAAATATTTTGTCTATTTACCATTCAACGTCTTTTAATGCTGATCAATGTATTATTTTTTAGAATTTTATTTAAATTTCTTAAAATATTTTTGGGATTTTTGGAGAAAAAAATAATTTTAGATTTACATATATTTTGGTATTTGTTGTTTTTGAATTTATTTTCATATTTTAAAAAAGAAATTCTTTTTTTTTTAGTTACAATCGTTCCTGCAAGTGAAATTCTAATAGAAGGAACACTTGTTATGCGTCGACTAAACCAACAATATGCAGGAGGGACAACTAGCTATAATATTGATGATTTACCTACTCTAAATACTTGTTTTTTGACATTATTGGGTGATAATAGTTCACAAAGTTTTTCTTCTCAAAATGAATCCTTAAATCAAAATTTACCTCATCCAGAACAGCTTGACAGTAATAGAATAATTTGGGAAAACATCGCGGCAGCGGTAGATCATCTTCTTTTTAGGCTTGTTTTTAAATTGGGGGAGGGAATTTTTTTAGTTTTATGAACTTAAAATTTTTTTATTTTTTGCAAAATTAATTTTAATTTCAATTCTTAAAAAAAATCTAAAATATTCTTTTTTAAATTATTTATTTAATTATTTTATTTATTTCAGATGATTCCTGCTTATAGGCGTCTTCTAGCAACAAATTCTTTGCCGTATAATTTTTCCGGAGATTTCTCAGGATTAAATAATTCTGAGAATTCTTCAACAAATTCAGAACCAACTATGCAAAACCGGCGATAATTAATTAGAATTAATACTGGTAAAAAACTCAATTTAAGGACTATTATTATCATTAATATAAGCTGCTTTATTATTTTTTTGTCTTTTATTTTCAAGTAATTTTATTATATTATATTCACTTTTATTTCTAAATGTAAACATTTTCTTTTTAAAGTTTTTATTCTTTTTATTTATAAGAAACGAATTTAAATTATGCTTTAAGTTTGGGTAAAAATGACAATATTTTAAGTTGGTTAGACCAGTAAAACAACACATTTAAAACTCATTCTGACAATGAGATCAACAGATAATTCTTTGTTTGAGAGAGAATAATTCTTTAAATCCTTGTGTTTAATTTTGGCACTTTTTTGTTTTAAAATTTGTTCAATTTTGAGTATTGCCTTAATAATCAAAAGTATTCACTCCCTTAGTATAAAACCTCTTTAATAATCTCTTCACTTTTATCCAATTTAATATAAAAACCTTTTTAACCTTAAAATAATTCCCTCAATTAATCATTAGTTTGGTCAGTTTCTTCAGTTGTATTTTTTCTTCCAAGCTTTTCGTCCAATTCAGGTGTTTGTTATTTTTATTTTTTATTTTAAACAATTTAAGTACAAAAATGGTTAGTTCTATGATTCTTGATTCAATTTCTCAAATGAAGTCATTAATTGAACTTCCAAAGGAGAAATTTGTCAAAGAAATTCAAGCTAAGCCATTGTCTTTCTTCAAGGATCTCAAAGAACTTTCTGATGAAGATGCTATTTCTGTCTATAAGGTTAGTTATATTTTTTGACAATTTAAACCTTAAAATAAAACTACAAAACTTTAAGGAGTTTGCTATGCATTGGGAGAGAATTGAAAAGAAGGTCTCACAGGTTTTTTTCAGTTAAATTTTAATAAAAAATAAATAAATGTTTTTAAGGCGAATTCTGCAGTGGACGCAATTACTCCTAGTTGCAAGGAACGTGGAGAATATGAACCACTCGCTGATTTGGCAAACAAAACAACTATTGCATTTGAAATCAAAGATGACAATGAAGTTTCAAAAAATATTTAATTAAATTTTATTTCCATTTTAGGACAGAGAAATTCTTTATGGACATCGGCTCGTGATTGAATCAACACTTCTTGAAGCAATTGACAATGTTTTGGATATCGTTATGAAGGCATGCGAGGATTTTGTTCCAGACAAACCTGAGGGAGATGAAGAAGAGAATAAAATTGCTGTGTGTTTTTTAAAACATTTAAAAATACAAAATTTGAAAAATAAAAATACACAAACTTAAGAAACAAAAAATTGCAAAACAAACTACAAACTTGAAATTAAAAAAAAATAAACCTAAATACGAAATACTTGAAACATACTAACTTAAATAAACAAATTGAAAACAACCAAACTTAAACACAGAAAAAATACAATATTAACATATTCTAATATTTGTAATTTTCAGAATCTTCGTACTCTATCATTGCGTCTGAGTGATGTTTTCTTCGATGTGAGTGAGAAGTATCTCAAATCATATTTGTCACTGCCCTGGTAGAACTACATACATTTATGGTTCTGTAAATATATATATATAAATAGGTTTAATATATGTAGATATGTTTAATTGTTGTAGTGTTTATAAACATAAATATTGTTTTTTTATTCTTGATTTTCCTGTTGTATTTAATAACGGTCTTTAAACTTTGTGTCAATAATATAAAAATAAATATGATTTATAAGGAGCAATTTTTATAAGTTAATAGAATATTAAAAAATATGTAAAAGATTGATTTTTAATCTTTTTTAATTAAATTTAAATTTGGTGATGTGCTGTCATTCCCACTTCAAGGCCAATATAAAACACCTTCTCTTGACATTAATTTTTTTTTCTTTTGTTTCATGCAATATATATTATAAATTATTTTTAACATATTCTACATATAAATTTAAATTTATTATTCTTGTAAAATATTAAAGATATGAATGAAAATAAGAGAGAGAAATTTAAGAGAAAGTTTGCTGTGATTTTAAAGGTAAATATAAGCTAAAAGGCAATTTCTAATTATTTGTAATAATTTCAAAGATAATTATTAATTAACCCAAACAATTAATTTAAATAAGTAAATCTCTTTATTTTAATTTATCTTCTCAATTTCTATTTTTTCAAAGTTGCGCCGCAACCACTCTGCGTCGTTTTGTCTCATTGGTATCAAATAAGTGAATTTTTTTTGCTCAAAAAAAAGCAATTTAAGATTGCGCGGACCGGTTTTTATTTTTTAATTTTTCTCGGCCATTTCTTCTAATTTAGTGTATTTATTTATTTACTTTTTCTCTTTTCCTTTCGAAATTGTGGTTTTTTTTCTTATATTTTTTTTCTATTCTTTTTTAATTAAAGTTGCATTTGGGTGGGAAATTTGGCCAAAATTATGATTCAGTTATTAAAATTTTAAATTAATTAAAACATAACAGAATTGAAAAAAAAAATAATAATTTTAATAGATTTATTCTCTATTTAATTTTATTTATTTATTTATTAAATGTCTTCCTATCAAACGGATTGTTTTAATATTAGTAAAGCATGGTCTGATAGACGAGAGATTGTAAGTTTAAATTAAGGAAGGAGGGAATGCCTTCCGTTGACTTTGAAGGTCTAGTTTAAGACCTAAAAATACCTTCTTCTTCCTAGACCTTCAGATTGTTGTCCGGCCCTTATTTAATTATTTATTTATCTTTTATAAAACAAAGTTAAATAAAATTTAAATCAAATAGAACATCAGGGATCGAACAGTTCGTTTTTATCATGGTTGGATGAATGTTCCTGTTACAATTATTGCTCTTCCCTTAACACTGCTTTTTATAATTGCAAATGTTCGTGCAATTAGAGCTCACAGAGTTAGCAGAAAATTTCATGTTCTTTTAGTTAATAGAGCAATTGGGGATTTATCTGCTATTTTATGTTCAATTTTTACAATTATTTATGTTTTAATTGCTGAACATATTAAGTTTGTATTTTTTTAGTTAAGTATTCTTATTAATTGTTTTTAAGCCCTACTTGGCTTCAAATTTTAAATACATTATTTACATCATGTTTTTGGTCTGGATTAGTTACATACACATCTATTGGTTTACTTAAATTATATGGAATAGCAGAGCCTCTAAAATACAAGAAAAAAGTGACAATGGAAAGGTAACACTTAAAATTAAATAAAAAAAATATAAACTTGATTTAAATGAATTATTTATTACATGAGTGAGTGGAGAAAATTGTTAAATACTTAACATGTTATTAGAATAGTGAATAAAAATAGCAACCTTAAAAAATTTATTTTAATTTTTAGATGTGTAATGTTAATCAAAATTAGGTGGGAATGTTTGAATTTAAAATAAATATTTATTTTTACCTGAATTAAATTTTTGATGATCAATTAAAAACACAACCTTAAAAAATAAAAAACCTGGAAAAATAAAACTTAAAAACATTTACAAACTTGAATAAATAAAAACTTAAAAACACAACCTTAAAAATTACAACCTAAAACCTTTTAAGTTGGATAGTTTTCTTTCTCATTTTTGCTGCAACTATGGGATTTACAATTCTAGTAAAAATTGAAGCTCTTGCAGCATTTACGGGTTGTAAAGTATATTTTAATTTTTATTTAGTATTATTTTTATTTAAATATAATAACAGGTAGAGAATTGTTTAACTTATATGTATAAAGTACGTAATGTTTTAACTCTTCTTTTATATATTACTACTATTCTGACTTTTGTTATTTCTGGTAATTTTATTTTAAATTGTTATTGATATTTATTTTTAAAGTTGTATTAATTAGAAGTGCTAAACAAAGGGCAAAAACTTTAACCAATAATATAGATCGTCAACAAAGGAGTGTTCGAAAACGTTTTAGATTTCCAATGATTAAAGTTATTTTCTATTAAATTAAAATAATTATTAAAATTTAGTTAACCCTTGGAGTCACAACTTTTGCCTTATTTCATTTCCCCTATGCAATTTGGAATGTTGCTTTAACATTTGCTGATGGATGTTATTTTGTTTTACATTATAATAAAATGCAGTCATTATTAGCCATTATAAGGCTAATTGTTCTTTTAAGAATTATTGTTGATAATGTTTTAGGATTTTTTATGGACAAAGAGGTAATTTTTTTTTTAATTTAAAAAATTATTTTTAAGATTCGTTATCAATTATTTATTTTATTTGGACTTAATCGTTTTGGAATTGTTACGTCAGAATTATTTAGTCCATCAACTACAGTCAAATTATCTACAACAACAAATTCTGTTATAATTTCTTCTGAATCTGCGCCTGACAGTTTTGCTACAGTCACAAACTTGGATGAAAGACTTAAAACTTTAAAAGAGAAAAGAACTGTATCAGCCAGAATTTCTGGAGAAAAAGTTTTAAGTAATCAACCTAGAAGATGTTCTGATAAATCAGAATATGCAAACACAAAAAATGTTAGATTCTGATTTTTATTAAAATACAATAATTTTATTATTTTGAGTATATTAGAGTATATAACAGATTTAAAAGTTTAACTACATAGATATATTCTAAAATGGACAAAATTATATTTTAATGTTTATACTCTAAAATACCTAATAAATTTACCTTAAAAATTAATTACTTATTTCCCTTTTACTTCTTAAGTATTTAATTAATCTCTCTCACAAAACATAAGGAGGAATTATTTTTTAAAAATTAAAAAAAAGTCTGTTAACTGAGAGATTTTATTTTTACTTAATTTTAATTTATTTGACGATGTAAATTAATTTATTTAATTTCTAATTCTACAATGCATAGTACAAATTATTTTTATTTTGCATAATTTTATTTTTTATTTAACTGATTTAATTAATAAAAATTAAAAAAAAAGGTTCTTTTATTTATTTAAAAATCTCCTAAAAAAACTCTTTCAGAGTAAAATAAATTCAAATTATTTTAATATTTTTGTACTCTTAAGTCTGAGAGACATTTTATCTTCTTTAGACATTTATTTAAGTGCTTATTTTATTTTTTATTTGCCTTCAAAATCCGATAATAATCTAAAAAAATAGGAGATTATTTGAATATAATTCTTTTTTTAATTAATTTGATTGCTTTATTTCAATAAATAATAACACAGTTTCATTGCTTTATAGTTAAATTAAAAGAGAATCCTTAAGACCAACAAATTTTAAAGAAATCGAGTGATTGAATAAATTAATTAAATAGTTTAAATACAATTAGAATATGTAGAACAGTGGATAACCCTCTAAACAAAGTAGACTTTTACTCTGTTCCTTTGTATTAAATTAATATAATAAAATATCCATTGCGTAAACGTTTAACGATCGGTTTTTTTTAGAGCTCGGAACCTGGTAATTTTCTGTAAATTCCAAAAGTTTGAGAGAAGAACCGGTACCTGGACTAAAAATTGGAAAAGCTTTAACTCTATTAGAGTTATAAAATTAAATTAAAATACTGTTGATCTCCTGGGTTTAAATATATTTTGCTTTTCATCACTTAATCCATGCTTTAAAATGTCAATTTTACTGTAACAAGTATAAGGGAAGTAGAGTGAATGAATGAGGGGAAGGCGTTTTGTTTAATTTAGTATTTTTTTCCTTTTTCAAGAAACAATTTTTTCTTTCCCTTTAATTTTTATCCTCATTTATTTAAAAAATTTCTTTTTTCTATTATATAGTAGAATACATAAAATGTTTTTTGAAGGGCTTTTTGCCCTTTTTCTGTTCTTTGGAAATGTTAAACCTGAATCTGTTGTTGAAGATTCAACAACTACACGTTCAACTGCCACAACTTTACATCAAATAAAAAGTGTAACAGTTGGAACAGGACAATTAATGGCTGGACAAAAGGTAAATAAAAATATTTGAACAAAATGGTCAATAACAAAAATGTACGAAAATTAATTTTTTATTTAAATAAATATTTTTAAGGAATTCATTAATTAAAATAATAAAAAATAATTCTTTAATTTAATTAAATAAATAATTTAAGGGAAATACATCAACATCAAGTACCACTACTCGTTCTCTTGCATTAATGAATAGTCCAAACTTTAAGTATTTATTTTCTTTAATTATTCTAATTAAATATTTAATTAATTTCTAACAAATTAATTAAAGTGGAATTAAAATTCGTATTGGACATATTGGAGCAATTAATGTAATGCCCAAAGCTGAACAAATTTTGGAAATTTGTCGTAAAGAATTGTGGAAGGAAGGTGTTCTAAATGAGGATTTTGATATTGAGTTTGTGTACTGATTATATTTTTTACTGGGACTGATATACTGATTATATAACTGATACAATTATTAGAGCTTAAGACTCTAATTGCTCAAAAATTAATGCAGACTCTAATGGTCTTTAAATATTCTAATGAGTTTTAAAAGAAAAAGATAGACTCTAATGTACTAAAAATTAAAGGAAATATTTAATAAAATCAAAATAGAGACCCAATATTGTTCAGTTGATATTGTTAGTCAATACGGTTGTTCAGTAGGAAATTTCTTCAGAATTTTATTTAAATTATTTCAAAATTAATCTTCTTTTCTTTTTTCTTTTAAAGAATAATTTCCCAAATGGGATGTGGAGAAAGTTTTGAAGGTGTTGCAGTTGGAGCAGATATGTACCACCAACAAAATGTTAAAGCATTTATTGGCCCTTATTGTAATGCAGAAATGGATGCGGTAAAAAATAATTTATAATTATTAAAAATATTTTTTAGGTTAGCAAAATGGCTGCTTTCTGGTTTTCTATAAATTATTATTAATTAAATTTTATAAAGGAATGTTCCAATAATTGGTTATATGGCTGCTAGGTTTGTTTTTAATTAGAAAAGTTTGGATTAGATTTTGTCTCTCTTATTCTTAAGTGTTGTGTTGTTCACTATTTATTTCTTTCTCTAACAAATATTTTCCTAAAACTTTTCCGAAAACTGTTTTAACAAAATAATTTTCAGTAATGTTTTCTCTGACAAAACAATTTACAAAACTTTGGCCAGAGTTTCTTTGAGAACAACAAATTCAGTTAAATAATTTTTTCTAATATTTAAAAAATCTTTTCTTTATTAAAGTTGGCATTAGCAGTTTATTCTCTTGTCCGTCATTATGGCTGGAATCGGGTTAGTTTATTTAATTAATAGGTAATTTTTTTAATTAATTTAAAGGTTGCAATTGCTACAAATACAGGTCCAATGGCTTTTGAAAGGGCACAAGCATTTGAAGAGATTTTTCATTCAAGAAAGATTACTGTGGTAAAGGTGGACTTTTAATCTTAAACAATTTATGTAGTTGTATTTAATATTTCTTCTCAAATATCCCTTATTTTAAAATAAAATCTGCTTAAATTATAGTAACCAAAAATTTAATTATTTTAATACCTTTAGGACACTAGTGGGAATTAAAATTAAAGTTATAACGAAAAAATTAATTAATAGGAATTTTAGAGTCTCAAAAAAAAAATAATTTTTTAAGAAATTAATGTTTGAAGAAAATGTAGACGCAAAAGCAATGATGGCAAGTGGTTATTTAGAAGATTTAAAGAATTCAGCTAGAAGTTTTATTTTTAAATTAATTAATTATTTTTCTTTTCCTTTTAAAGTTGTAATTTGTTTATTTTCTTCAACACGTGAAATGACAAAAGAATTTATGCAAGCAGTTAGTCAATCTGGACTTAAAACACATGAATTTGTTTATATATTACCTTGGTTACAAGCTGAGGCAAAAGATGCTTCTCCTTGGATTGGAGCTGATGGACAAATGATTCAAAATGTTAAGGAGTTCTTTACTGGATCAATTATTGTTTGTTTATTTTTTTAATTTAAAGCAAACTCCAATTATAAGGACACCCTTTGGGAGGTCTTTTTTTATATCGTAAATTTAATTTAAATAGAATAATTAATTTATTTTTAATTAAAAATTATTTTTTTGGTTTATACTTTCCAAAGCCCTATTTAAATTTATTTTATTGGGAATTTATTCTACTTTATATTCAGACTTTAATTAAAATTAATTAATTTTTATTTCAGGCCTAAAATTGTTTAAACAATTATTAAATTGTTCATATAATATATTTCGATTATTTATCTAAAAATTAACTCAATTAATTATTTTAAAACTTTCCTTATAAAGAAAATCTAAAGGAAAGTTTCCTTTATATGTATATAGTAGTAGTTATATATATACTCAAGTGTTCTCTTTATTTAGGAAAAAAAAATTTAATAAATAAACAAATTATTTATTTCTAACAATTACTATACACAGATTGATGATGTAAATGGATTTGATAATACAATATTAACTCCTTTTAAAGAAAGGATTGAATCTAATGGAATGTCTGTTGAAGATTTAAATTTGGTATTTTTAATTCTTAATTAATTTTTAATTTAATTTTTAAAGCAAAATATTTATGGTTATATTCATTTATATGATGCTCTTAAACTTTATTCTTTGGCTGCAAGAATTGCTTTAAATGAGACTGGAAGTAATCCTAATGTAACAACTGATGGACGTTATTTATGGAATAAAATGAGAAGAATGTCTTTTCCTGGTAATTAAATAAATATTTTTAAAAAAGAAGAAATAAACCTTTACAGTAATTTATTTATAGAATATTTTTAAAATTAATTGTTCCCATTATAAGGAAACTTTCTAAAGGATTGACTAATTAAATGTCTTCCAATTGTTCTTATAAAGAGTTTTTAAAATAAATTTATTTATTTAAGGACTTGTCAGTGCTGAAAGTGTTTCTTCTGGTCAAGTAATTTATTTTTTAATTAAATATTTTTATTAAAAAAAAAGGTTTTTATGGATGATTTGGCTGAAAGAGCAGCTATTTATGCTGGTAAATTAAATAAATAAATATTTTCAATTTTTTAAAGCTTTTTATGTTGCTCCAAATCGTGATGATGTAATGAAAATGGTTGAAATGAATCCCATACCTACCCCTAATTGTGATGGAATTATTAATAAAAGTGGATGTTTTGAGTTAAAAATAACTGACCTTTTGACTGGTTTTTGGCCTTCAACAGATGGGTATTTGTAGAGAAAAATTAAATTTAAATTTAATTAATTTAACAGTCATCTTCCATCAGATGAGCCTGCTTGTGGATTTAGAAATGAACGTTGTGATTATACATTAATGATTGTTATTGGTATATTAGCTTTGGTAGCCCTTTTGGGTATTGGAGCTGGATTTATTTTCTTTAGAATTTTGTAAATTTTAATTTAAAAATATTTATTTTTTAATTATTTAAAAAGAGAAAATCGAGCATTATCAAAAACTTCCTGGAGAATATTTCGAGATGATATGCGTATTGTAAGTGCTGAAGAAATGAAATCTATGGTTTATTTTAATTATTTAAATATATTTAATTTTTTAATAAAGCTTTCAATTGGTTCTTCAAAAACTAAATTATCTAATATGGCACGTTTTGCTAAACATCATGCTGTTATTGGTAAAATATTCAATATAACTAAAACTTTAATTAAATAAACTTAATGGAAAATTATCATTTAAAATTTAATAAAAATAAGAAAGGGTTGGTTTAGTGGTTGTACGTCGCATTATTAAAAGTTGTGAGAACGGTTCGATGCCCATTGTATGCTGTTTATATTTTTTAATGTTAATTTAATTAATAAATTTTAATTAATGCGGTTTTTTATATTTTTTAACTCAATTTAAAACTAGGTACAAATACACATGCTTCCTTTCATCTTTACCCTCAAAGAAGACCAATTTCCTTTATCAGAACAGATTTACAATTATTGTCATTAATGAAAATGCTTGTTCATGATAATTTAAATCCATTTATGGGAATTGCTTTTAATGAAAGTTTGCATTTCTTAATGTTTTTCTAATTTAAATTTAATATAAGAGGATGAATTACTTGTTTTATGGAAATTTTGTTCTCGTGGAACAATTCAAGATATTGTCTATAATGAAAGTGTTACTTTAGACACTAAATTTCATGCTGCTTTTGTTAGAGATATTACACTGGTAATTAATTTTTAACATTTTTCATTCTCTAATGCAATCAAAGGGAAAAATAGGAAGACTTTAAAGATTGTTTTCCAAACAATTTATAAATGTTTTCAAAAGCTAAAAGATAAACAACAATAAAGTCCCTTAATTAAAGGCACTAACTCTTTATCTCATAAAGGAAACTAAAAAAACTCAAGACTAATCCAACCTAAATTAATTAAAATTTAAAATTAAACAAAAGAGAACAACAATAATTTATTTATTTACAAACAATATACATACTACATTGATACATACATTACATACATACAAGGAAAATACACATTATTAGTTACAAAAGAAGGAAGGAAAGGATGGAGGGTATTACAATACATATTTAGAAGATAGCATAGAATATTATTCAATTGAAGAAGCTATCGACGGCATTACCTCTCCCAGGAGGTGCATGTCCACGTCCTCCGCCGCCTCCTCCTTGTTCCCAGTCGTAGGGCCTTTCAGGAATTCGACTATTGGTCAGATAGTCCTTCAGCAGTTTCATGATCCACTTGTAGTCCGGACGTGTGTAGAACTTCAGACTGTCCACATGTTTGAGGAGTTGACCAAATTCAGCAGGGCAACCATCGATGAGACTTCTTACTGCCGCTTTCCGCGTTTCGAGGTCCATGTTTGGCATTCGCCTTTTCTTGTACTCGCCTATCTGAAAAATAAAATAGCAAGGCATTAAAAGGGGGAACATACCATGTTCATGTCACCAATATTCCCCCAAGGCAGTGATCCCCTGTAGATCTCCACAAGCATGTAGAACCATGACTCCAAATCGTCTTTTCTTGAATACTCCCGGTTGATGTGCGCTGAGATAGCGGCATATCGTGGCGACCCGCGGAAGTTTGACGCCTGTCTTGGACGACGCAGAGAGCCCTGGGAATGAAAAAAATAATTTATGTATTATGATTAGTAGATTAAAAATGATTACATCCTCGCGCTTGAACTTCCGCGCCATCCCGAAGTCAAGAAGGTAGAGAACATCCAGTTGGTTCTCCTCTTGTCGTCCAATTGTCGTGTTGGCTGGTTTCAAGTCCCGATGGAGGTAGCCGATCTCGTGCAATGCTCTGATGGCGTTCACCAATTGAACGCTGATGCCAATTGCTGTTCCTGGAGTGAAGTGGCGTCCCGGACGCTCCTCAATCAGCTTATCCAGACTCTTACCGACGAGCGCCATCCTAAGATAAAAAAATATTTTTCCGATATAATTGAAAACTTACACAATATAGTTGAAGACCACATTACGGCCTGTTGGATCAGCTTGGGTGTCACGTCCGATGTCATGGCATTTTGTGAAATGACGGCCCTCCTTGAGTTGGTGAAGATCATTGAGTACCTGGGCCTGAAATGTTTCGAAATTTATTAACGACAATAAAGAAAACTCTTCTCACCTCCATGGCAAGAAGTGGTGGATTTGCGTTCAATGGCTCCGTTTTGAGGGCAGCGGTCATTCCTGAAGAGTCGCGACACAAGTAGACCGCTCCAAACGCTCCAGCGCCCAACTTCTTGGTTATTGTCCACTTTCTGTTGACACACTGTCCAGGCTGAAGTGTTACAAGCTGCTCCTCGCCCATCCTTGACTGGCTGTGAGTTGATTGAGTGCTGTCTGTGGTAGTGTTGTCGGTAAAGTTGGTCAAATGAACGGACTTTTATAGTAGAGATTAAAAAGGTTAAAAGCAAACTCTCAACTATAAATCAACTTCCTCTTGTTAGTCTTGAGTTTTTTAGTTTCCTTTATTAGATAAAGGGTTAGTGCCTTTAATTATTGGAATTTCTTGTTGTTTATCTTTTAACTTTTGGAAACATTTAAAAATTGTTTGAGGGTCTTTGTAGAAAGCAATCTTTAAATTCTTCCTATTTTTCCCTTTGATTTTATTTTATTTTGAAATCAAAATTAAATATGTAGAACTTAAGGTATAATCATCATTCTTTTTTCATCTATTTATTCTTTAATAATTTAATTTTAATTAATTCATTTTAAAATTTCCCTTCTTAAAGGGCTTAGAATATTTACATATGTCTCCAATTGGATATCACGGATCTTTAACTCCTTGGTCTTGTTTAATTGATAGAAATTGGATGGTTAAATTAACTGATTTTGCAATAGCTAATTGTATAGAACGTTGGGAAAAACAAGGATATATTACAAAAGAAACCCTCAAAGATGGGGAAGATAAGAGTGGAGCTACACAATTAACTAGTTTATTTTAAATTGAAATTAATTTTTAAACAATTTTTTTTAGATGTTCTTTATTGTGCTCCAGAACTTGTAAGTTTTTATTAATTAATTTTTATAAAATAAACTTGGTGTTTTTCTCCTCTTTTTTCCTTATTTTTTTAATTTTTAAAGCTCAAAAATCGAGAACAAAATCGCCGCCGTGGAATGGAACAAGGATGGTTAAAACAAAGTCAGGCTAGACGACAAGCAGGAGATATTTATTCTTTTGGGATTGTTATGTATGAAATTTTGTTTAGGTAAATAAATTTAAATAAAGGAGTGTTAGGGATTATTCCTTTGAAAGTCAACGCCCTGACCTTTCTTTAATGTTCATATAAATGTACTAATTGTTAGCTTAAATTAATTTTATTTTCAGAGCTTTACCCTTCCCAGAGGGCACCGATTTGACGGGTAAGTTTGCAGATATCAAGGATTATACAGGCAAGCGGGAGTTTTAGTAGGGATGGAGATATATTTTTATATAGTATTTTGAATGGTTTTTCCTTTTAACTTTTTTAAATCTTTATTTTGCCCTCTCCATCCCTGAAGGTTGTAGGCCTTTTTAATATTAAAAAACATTTTATGTATTTATTTTTTGTTTAAAAATTAAAAAAGGTCTTTTTTAGTTTATTCTCTTGCCTTTTTATTATTTTCTTTTTTTTTAAATAATTTTTATTTAAATTTATTTTTTAATTTCTTTTTAATTAAAAAAATATAATTTTTTTTTCTTAAATAAAGAATTATGTGAATATGTTCGTGATGGCGCTAAAACGTTTAAACCAGTTATTGCTGACCGTTCACAAATACATCCAGATATTATTGCTTTATTACAGGTTTATTAAACTTTTAAAGATAAAATAAAGTAAGGTTTTAAAGTTAAGACAGTGTGGTTAAGTTGGTATATCCTTGGTTAATAATTAAGACGGGTCGGGTTCGATGCAACTATTTATTATCCTTTACTTTAGCGCATAATTTCTCTAACTAAATTTTTTCTTTATTTTTATAATTTTTAAAATTAAAACATAGTTAAAATTTACTTTTTTTTAATTATATTTTTTAATGGTAATAAATAAAAGGATTGTTGGGCAAGTAATCCAGAAATTCGTCCATCAATTCGACGTGTTCGTCTAAATACCGAAAATTATTTAAAAGTTAAAGGATCATTAGTAGATCAAATGATGAGAATGATGGAACAATATGCTAATAATTTAGAAAAATTAGTTCAAGAAAGAACTGGAATGTTAGAAGATGCAAACAAAAGAGCAGATAAATTATTAAATCAATTATTACCTAGTTATGTTGCCAATGAATTAAAATTGGGACGTTCTGTTGCTCCTAAAACATTTAAATCTGCATCTGTTATGTTTAGGTAAATTTAAATAATTAAAAAAATAATACTGCTTTTCTTTTTTTTATTAAAGTGATATTGTTGGATTTACTACTCTTTGTTCAAGTTCTTCTCCTCTTGAAGTTGTTACAATGTTAAAGTAAAATTAATATTTTTAATTAATTAAATTAATTAATTTCTAGTACTGTATATACTGGATTTGATGATTTAATTAATAAACATGAAGCTTATAAAGTGGAAACAATTGGTAAGAAATTGTTTTATTTAAATAATCTCTGTTTATTGTCTTTTTTACCCTTTTTATTTTTTAATTGCTTTTTTAGGTGATGCTTACATGGTAGCAAGTGGAATTCCACAAGAAGTTCTTTTTTTATTTTAATTTTTTATTTTTAATTTATAAGATTGGTGTTCGTCATTTAATGCATTTGAGTGATGTTGCACTTGAACTTATGGCTGTAATTAATTAATTTATTTATTTAAAAATATTTTCCTTTAGTTTTTAAAAAATTATGAAATTCCACACATGAAACCTCAAAAAATTCGTATCAGAATTGGTTTACATACTGGCCCTGTAGCTGCTGGTGTTGTTGGATTAACTACTCCTCGTTATTGTCTTTTCGGTGATACAGTAAGTATTTTTTCTTTTTAATTTATTTTTATTTAATTATAGGTAAATATGGCTTCTCGTATGGAATGTATGAATTTTATTTAATTTAATTAATTTTAATAAAAATATATAGCAAATGGATTACCTGAACGTATTCAAATAAGTGAAGCATATAAAGAAGCATTACAAAAACATTATCCAGAATTTCGTGTTCTTCCTCGTGGAAAAGTTGAAATAAAAGTTTGTTTAATTTTTAAAAATAATTTCTTCTTAGAGAAGAAAATATTTTTAAATAGGGTAAAGGATATAATCCTGTTAAGGGCAAAGGAGAAGCTTTTACTTATTGGCTTTGTGGAAAAGTTGGTCAAGAAGATGAACAACCATATGCACCTTCACCTGAATTATTATCTCAAGTACAGGCAATTTCTGCTGGTGGACCAATATTACCTGAACATCAACAACAAATTACTTTAACTGTTGGTTAAATATTTTAAATGAGAAAAGAGAAAGAAAGAAAATATTTGTAATTTTTAGATCCTTTTTGAAATTTTAATTTTTTTAAATTTAAGTAGAAATATTCAAAATTAAATTTTTATTTTTAGTATTTTTCCGTTATTAGTTGACGTCTCTCCTTTTAATACAAATAAACAATAAAAAGAATAAAATATTTAAATAAATTTATTTATTAAATTTTATTTAATAAAATAAGACTCAAATAGTTGTTATGTTGCTAACGGAAAAATACAACAAAAACATTTGTGTTCCCTTATCTTTATACAACTTTATTTTTGTAATTTTTAAATATTCTAGATATTTAGAAAATTTTAAAACAAAATTTAAAAACATTAATATTTTGCCAACCTTTTTTTGTGGTTTTTCTTTGTTTATATAAAAGTATTCTCACAAGTAAATTTCCAGTTTTGTAATTATTTTTTCTTTTAATTTTTAAGCTTTCCGGAAGCAAAATAATAGTCTAAAATTTATTATTTATTTTAGAAAGAAATTCATTAGCATACAAAAATATATTTTAAAAAAGAAGAAAAAATTCAAGTTTATTTAAAATTTAGCAATTTTTATAAATAGTAAAGCAATTACTTTATGGGAATTAATTAAAAATAATTATTAATTTATCTTTTTATTTTTCCTTAATTTTTTCTGTCCATTAATTTTTCATTGCTTTTCATCAAAAACTGAAAATAATTTTTATTTTATTTATTTTTTTAAATATTTTTCAACCTTCAATGCTAGTCTTCACATTTGGCTCTACATGTCGTAAACCTTTCTTGTCAAATTCAGTTATTAATTGTGGCGTTTTTTCAATGCTAATTTCAAAGGACGATGGAAGAACGTCTCTTAAATTGAATTTTAAAATTTATTTAATAAATTAATTTTAAAATCAAGTTATTAACACTTCCGGTTTTATAAATTAAAATTTAATTAATGATAAGAATTATTAGATAAAAAGAAGAACCTTTCATTAGCTTCAACGTGACGTAAATTTAAATTCTTATCAAATCCGTCAATATCTTTTACTACATCATTTTTAAATGCTTGATGTTTACGTTCATCTTCCAAATCCTGTTTTGTTGGCAAAACATTCTTTTCCAATGTTTTAACATGTTTAAGTTCACCCCTTTTGGTCACTTCAGTTTGCATTGCTTCAGACATTTTTGGGGTTATAGATTCAGACATTTTGTATTAAAACTTTAAAGAAAATATTAAATAAATATTTAAATATTAATGAGAAAACAAATAAAAAAAAGTTTTTCCGGGAAAACACAAAAATGCTTTTTTATAAATGTTACGGAAATAAAACACAGAATTGAATATATTTTTTTTAAGCTTTTCGTAAATAAAATATTAAATATTATTTAAAAAATAAATAAATATTAGAAAAAAAATTCTGTTCAAAGAATAATTTCTTTTTTTTTGTAAAAAGAATAAATACTATTTGTAATGGTCACATAATCTTTCTTAAAAATAAGAAACGAATTGATTGAATGAAGAACACAAATATACAAATTTTAAAATTTTATTTTCGGAAGAAAGACGGGAAAAAAATAAGAATAAAGAAAAAGTAAAGGTGGATACTTTATATGTTGATATATATTCAATGAAATAGAAAAGAAGAAGAAAAAAAAGATGAATCAGCTACAAATAATTTATTCTTTTTTTTCCTTTCACATTCCAACGATTGATGCGATTACAAATGAATAAATAAATATAAATTTTTTGAAGGACACATCATTTTATTTCTTCATGTTAGCAAATATTAAAAAAGGGAAAAAGAAATTTAGTCGAGATTAAAATGGAAAAATAAAAAAGGAATGGAAAAATCTATCAAATATAAACATTAAATATATTAATAAATTGTGCTAGTTATTCAATGAAGCGATGGGTGAAAGGAAATAACCAAAAGGAAAATTTGAAAAAAAAATTTTAGTAAAAATTTAGTTAGACCCAACGGATTAAAGTCTTTATATTTATATATTTCTTTTAAACAGATCATCCCTTTTGTGTTCACATTATAATAAAAATTCTATCCAATTTTTTCAAAGATCTTTATTTACTTGTATATTTATCAATTATTGTAAAAGTAAAAAATAATTATAAAACCAATCAATATTATTGTCCATTATTAATCGTTTAAAAACTAAAATATTCAAACTTTACGTTTGCTTAGATAAGACTTCAATTTCGGCTCTGAATAAACTTTAGCCACAAAATCAGTCAATTCCTTATATTTACCAACAATTTCTGGTTCCATTAAATGGATAGAATCAAAATATTCGGCAAGCACAAAATCAATGTATGTAAGGCCAGAAGGAAGGAAAAATCCAGAGCCAGACTGTGCTAACAATTTGACAAAGAGGGGGAAAGCTCGTTCCACCTCAGGCAAAAAAACTGTTTTACGTAACTCTTCCTAAATGAAATTAACTTTAAAAATAAAATTTAAAATCATACCGGATTACCCTCTCGATAACCTAACTTGGCATAAATATATTTTGAAAGTTCAGCATGAACATCTCTGTAAAATCCAAAAATCTCAGCTACTTTGGCCTTTTCCCATTCATCCTTTCCAGCCAACCCTTTATTTAATAAAATATTTTTAAACCTAAAAAAATATTTTTACCAAATTTGTTGGCCAGAAATTCAAGAATTGCACCAGATTGGCTTAGTTGCTTTCCATCAACCTCTAATACAGGTACTTTTCCATAGAAAAATTCTTACAAGAGAAAATTAAATGTAATTATTGAAGATATATAATTCCCCTACTATTTTTCTCGTTTGGCCAGCTTTCAGGTGTAAAACGTATATCTTCAAAAGCCTCACCAGCATAGTTAAAACTAAAAATATACTTAAATATTAATCTAATAAATTAAACCAAAGTCTGATGGATTCCCCCAAACCACGAATATCAAAATAATAAAGCTTGTATTGAACCATTTTTTCTAAAAAAATTAAAATTAAAATTAAAATAAATTGTTTGTTTAAATAGTAAGAGCGCAGGGTCGCAATCGTTAAATGTTCTAATGGGATTGGAAAATGGGCGAGTCTATGTTTAGGCCATTTTTCTTGGTAAACAAGTTGTTTTGAAATAGAAAAATGACAAATAAATCGTAAAAATAATTGATGAAAGAAGGTAAAAATAAAAATCGAGAGAATAAATTTTATAAATAAATTACAAACTACTAGTTAAACACAAACTCCAATTATTATTTTGTGATCAAATATTAAGATAAAAATTTAATACATTTAATAGGTCATACATATATACATATGTACTATGTAGTAGTTTATATTATGATGTCAACTAAATTGCGAAATCCGGGATTGCTTTAGGATTAATTCTGAAAATTCCGGACCTCCTCTTATTCCAAAAAATTAAAAATAATTAATTTTCAAGAGAGGGCCCAGAAATAACATCCGCATCATCCCCTATTTAATTTGAAGGAAATTTAAAAAATTAGCTTAAATGACCTTGTGTCCCTCGATATTTTGTAATTCTTAATAAAACATTTTGACAGAACAGAGCAATTTTTTAAATAAATTTTTAGAATAATTTTAAAAAATTTCTTTTAATTTTTTTTAGACTTTTTTGAAATGTCAATTGATAGTTGGAGTTGTCCTAACTGTACTTTACTTAATAATATAAAAACACTTCGTTGTACAATCTGTCAATATGAATTTAACAAAAACAATCGAAATGGTTTTTTCCGGAAATTACGATGTATTTTTTTTATTAAAATTATTTTTATAATAAATTTTCTTTTAAAGTACCACGTTTCTCCATAACTTCTGCCCTAGATAGATTAGATTCAGTTCTTGACTTAATTATAAGCCCTAGAAGTAGTAATAATGAACAAAATGTTCGGTTCTATCCAGAATTCAATTGTTTGCCTTCTAATTGGAAATGTTCTGGTTGTTCTCAATTAAATAATCATTTAGGCAAAAGATGTGTTTGGTGTAATTCATATAGAGAAATTGGTTTATTTTTTATATTACTATATATATCTTTAATTTTTAGATGTTACATTTAATTATTGGACTTGTTCAAATTTACGTTGTTGTCTTAGACAACCTCAGATACCCCTTGGTGGAAAATGCCCGCTTTGTCTAACTAAGTCGACTATACAAAAAATGCAACTTTCAAAAAGCATGGTAAGGGTTTTAAAACATTTTTTAAAAATTAGTTATATTTCTTATTTTGGAATTTTTTCTTTATTTAAATTAATATTATCTTTCAGCCGCGTTTATCTGATATTGAACCTGTCGAAAATATATTTTCGCTTCCCCGAGATGGAACTGAAGACCAAATTAAGCATTCAGATGGATATAATTTAATAGTTGAACATTGCAGGTTTTTTAATCTTATTATTAATTGTCGGGGGTTTATGCCAGAATTTTTAAAAAGTCCAATCTATAGTATTTAATTTTTTAATAAATTATTTAAAATTTCAATGTTGTCTTTTTTATTTAAATTTTTAGATTAACTAATCAATCCTTTTTGGATGATTCTTTTCCTCATTCTCTTCGCTCTATTGGCCCTTTATCTCAACTTGAAAGCAAGAATTTAAATATTGTTTGGCTCCGACCTGCTGAAATATTTACAAGAGATGGACTTTTGGTTCGCTGGGGAGTTTTTAATGATCCTCAACCAACTGATATAGAACAGGGTTTTTTTAATATTTTTAAGCTTTTTAAATTATTTTTCTTTTAGGTCTACTTGGTAATTGTTGGTTTCTTTCTGCGATGGCTGTTGTCTCTGAAAGGCCTGATATTTTAGAACAGCTTTTTTTAACAAAAGTTTATAATCATTATGGCATTTATGAGATGAGGTTAATAATTTTTAAATATAATTAAAAATATTATTTCAAGACTATGTGTTGATGGTTTATGGCAGAATGTTTATGTTGATGATTTCTTTCCTTGTCATAAAAGAACTTGTTCAATGGTTTTTGGTGTTGGAAGGAAAAATCAACTTTGGCCTTCTTTACTTGAAAAAGCTTTGGCAAAGATTTATGGAAATTATGCAATTTTAAGAGCTGGAAGGATTAGTGAAGGTTTTTAATAGAAAAAGGGGTTTTGTATTTTCTAAACTATTTTATAATTAAACAAACTTTTCAGGACTTTCAACTCTTACTGGTGCCCCAACAATTTCCCTTGATTTGGAATATACTGAATTAGATTTTGATGGTCGAATGTCAGCATTAAACATTGTTTGGGCAAAATTATTAAGTTCTAGAGAAGCTCGTTTTATTATGGGGTGTTCTTGTGGTGCAGGCAGACGTCCAGTAGATGAAGATGAATATAAAAGGTTGGGTTTATTGAGTCAACATGCTTATTCTCTTCTGGATGTTAAGCAAACAAAAGACGGTTATAGGTATTTTTATATATTATGAAATTGATTATAATTCCTTTAAAAAATAGATTAGTCCAACTTCGCAACCCTTGGGGTTCATTTATTTGGCTTGGCGGATTTAGTCATAAATGGCCTGGATGGACCATAGAATTGAAAAGAGAACTTTTGTCTGATGCTGATGAACAACCTGGAACTTTTTGGATGCCTTTTGAAAGATTAGCCGATTATTTTGATACAATTGATATTGCCCAAATTAATAGAGGTTGGATTTCTTCTAGGCATTTGTTGGAGATTGGTTGGGTGGAAGGAAGAACGAGGTTAAATTTTTTAAATAATTTTTAATGTAAAAGTATCTAGCTAACATAAATATTATTTTTGGTTATTTATCCATACAAATCAAAATTAGGGAATAGAAGAATTAGGGACAAAACTCACGTGTATCGTTCTATCATTACATTTTTGTAAATATTAATTACCCATTTTAGTCTTTCCTTGTGGTAATTTGTCCCAAATTTCGTTAATTAAAGATTATTTTCAGAATAATTAGATTTACAATCACTGAACCAACAGAATTGTGTGTAATATTACATCAACGAAATGCTCGAACAGTGTTAGATCAAGTTGACATTTTTGTTTTAATACACAAACAGGATCCTTCTAGAAATGCTTTTCCAGGTTCTTTTTTTAACATTTTTAAAAATAATTTTATTTTTGTTTTAGGCGAATTGCTCTTTCGTTCGTCACGTAAAATTGTTTCAATTGTTCGTACAGATGATTGTTTTTTCCAACCAGGGGAATACTTAATTTTTGCTCATTCTTTTGCAAATTTTGGTGAAATGATTCCAGGAACTGTTGTTATTCACAGGTTTTTTTTTAAACTTAAAACTTGTTAACAAATATTTATTAAATTTTTAGTTCAAAGAAGGTTTTCTCTGAATCAATAAATGTTTCATTAGACGCTTTGAGGTCTTCTATTTGTTTTTTAATGCTTAAAGAAGGCTGTATAGAAAGTGTAAGTGGAATATATTTAAAAAATTATTTTTAATAATTAAACTTAAAATTAGGTAAATTTTTTATTTAATTTTTAAAGGACTCTAGTGAAATGGTTGCTCGATATTTAACTCATAATTTTTCTGGTTTGATAGTAATGATTGATAATACATCACAAAATAATTGTTTACAGGTGAGTTAAAGTTAACTTATATTAAAGGTATTTAATATTCCCTTCAGTCCTTCCTTCCCAGATAGAGTTGGAGAAATATAAAAGAGTTTTTTTTTATTTTAAATTTGGTCATGTTCCTTACCGGCTCTATTTTCCCTTGTACCACGAATTTTAGTACGAGCCCAGAAACACTGCTCTTTTAAGGAGAAATATATTTTGGCAGATTATTAATCCCCTTATATTTTTCTTTTTGTCTCTAAAAAAGTAAAAATTCTATATAAATTAATTATTTTCATTTTCTTCTTTATAAATTCTTTCACGTTTATAATTTACATCACTCTTTGCTCGTAATCTAAAAAATTTTGAAAATGGAGAAGGAAATATTGAAGAAGTTATAGAACTTGAAGTTTCTTCTTTTCCTTCCAAATTATTAAATTCTTTAACAGAAAAATTTATTTTTTAATGCTTCAACTTTAATAAAAACCTTTGCTTTGTTTTCTCTTCTCATTTTTGTTGTTATTTAATTTATCTGTTTCAATTACATCATCAAAGCTTTTACATGTTCTAATGGTTGTAGGGACATTTAATTTCTTTAAATTTTTTTTAAAATTATTTTTTTTTATTTAAACTTGTTTGTCGTTTGATAACATTGTGCGCAATTTTACACCAAAATTGATAAGCATTTTACTGTCAGGTGTTAGCATATCTGTGTTTATTGGATGGCATGAACTTATTAATGTTTTTGATCTTTCTCTTCCTTCTACTATTTGTTTTCTAATAAAATTTATTTTTTTTTTTAGATTTTAAAATGTAGTATTTTTTGTTTGTTTTTTTTTTCATTCAATTTGTAAAAACACAAATTTTCTTGTAAACAAATTTTCCGAAATAACGTTAATTTTTTAAAATTTATTTACTTACTCTTTCTCAATTGCAATATTCTCTGACATTCTCCTTTGTATTTCGTCACTTCTTTGGGTTACAAAAATATTATTATTAAAATTTTTATTATTAAGGTTTTCTTCTAATTTAGACATGTTTTGCGTCTGAATTAATTTTTTCTTTATTTTATTAAAATAAAATGAAAGGGAAAATAATAATAATGGTTGCTTTTTGTATAAATAAATGAGAATAAAAATTTAATTGGCTAAATATAAATATTGATTTCACACATTTTTAAATGTTTTTTTATTTATCTGACAAAGAATTAACCTGTCGGCACATTGGGGAATTTTTAACAAAAAAAGGGAAAGGAATAATAAAATAATACGTTAGCGCAAGTAATCTCTTGGCATTTATTCTCCTTTCTTTTGTTTTAAATTGTTTTAAAATTTCTAATTTTACGTCATTAAATGGGAGGGAGAAGAGTGATAAGAAAATAAAATTTAACGGAAGGATATAGGGGAATATTTAAATTTTCTTTAATTAAGAAATTCCTTCCCTAAAGAATTTTTTAAAGAGTAGATTTGTCAAAATAAAACCCATCCCTTCTTCTAGACTTAAGTTAAATATTAATTAATGTTTTTACTCCTTAAAAATATCTAAAAATAATTATTCAGGTTCGTACTGATTTAAATGAATCAACAAATGTTTTATCTACAAGAGGAGCTTTGTTTGTTGTTGATTCAATACCTCCTTTACATCGCCAGGTATTTTTAGAAAATAATTATTATTCAAAATTTAATTAAAATTTGACAATGATTAAACAATTAGTGCGTGTCATTTGATTATTTTCAATGAAATAATAAAAATTAAAATGAGTCAAATTTGTTTAAATAATTATTTAAATTAATTAAATATTTTCTTTCTTTTACAGATAATTGCTATTTTAACCCAAGCTGAACCATATCAACTATTATTTCTTCAGCATAATCTTTGTTTTCGCTTTACTTCATTTCCTCAATTACGTGATTTTTCTCCATCAACTGAGTTTTTTAATTCTCAAAACTTGCCTCTTTTAATTGGAGATTCAATTGGAGTTTTACATGGTCCAACACCTCTTTATGTTTAGATTTGTTTTAACATTAATAATATTGGATATTGAACTGACACTTATTTATTTCACATTTTTTCATTTTTTTAGTTCCTTTTTTGTGCAAATTTTTGACTAATTATTTAGGTGATTTTTATTTTTTTTTTCAATGTTTTTATTTTATTTGTATCTCCCGGTTGATTTCTTTGTGTTAAAAACATATCAGAAATACTTTTTGTATTTAAAAAATTATTATAATTATAATGATCTTCTTTTACTTAATAGTCATATTTTTTACTTTTAATTAAATAAAATAAACATAATTTTTGTAAACATTTTAAATTTTTAAAATTTTCATTTGACATTTTTTAATATTCTGACTGTTTGACATTTCTAAATCCATAATAGTTTAGGCCTTTTGTTGGTTTACTCCCTTTTGGCGTTTTTAAGTATAGCTTCTGAATAGAGAAAGCAAAGAAAAAAGAAAAGTGTATGAATTATTGTTGCTCTATTATAGTGCGTGTGTCTTTACTTCTCATCTAAAATTCATTTATTTTATTTAGTTATATTTCCATCTTCTGACATATTCTTTGGTTTAGTTACCCAATAATAAGGTTGGTGTTGTGTGCCCTTATTAAAGTGGCTATTGGGTAAATTTTGGAATTGCTTTACCTTTAGGTGAAGCTTAAAGTTGATTTGCGTTCGATTGTGATAACGAGTTTGGATGGGTAGTTTGTTATTTTTTGATGCTGTCACCATTAATTGTCATAAATTGTTTGTGTAATGTCTGTTCACAAAATCATGAAGCATTTATGCAATTTTATTTCATGAATTCTTTTTATTTTTTTAACAGTTTTCAAAAATGTTTCAGACTCTAATGAAACCTTTGTAAAATCCACGTTTTCACACGTTTCTAGTCAAAAACGGTTTTCCCTTATTTTCTAATTTATAATACTTTAATAAATTTAAGGGTTTTGTTATGATAATCCACAGTATTTTTAAAAGATTCAAATGTTTTTTGACAATTTCTTTACTCTATTTAATTGTTATTTTATTAAATAATTTAACTTCTTCTAATTCAATTTCTTCCAAAGGTTTTCTTTTTTATTAAATAATATTTTAATTAATAAATTTATTTCTAAAAGAAATGAGCAAAGATAATTTAAATTATGGAATAATTATTGATGCTGGTTCAACAGGCTCAAGGCTTTTCCTTTATGAATGGTTTTCAAAATCTAGTAAACAACTTATAAACATTAAAATAGTTAATGATTCAAAAGGCAAACCTGTGGTAAAAAAGGCTACTCCTGGGTTAAGTACTTTTGCTGATAATCCAGGTTTTCTTTTAATTTTTTATTAAATAAAGATTTTGGTTAATTATATTATGTATATTTGTTTATATAAAAAATCTCAAATGTTTTGGAAACGGTTTGAGAATTCTCATTGATTTTCTATTTCTTATTAAATAACAATAAAAATTGTAGAAAACTAAAGATATTTAATTTAAAAAAATAATTTTTTTAGATGCTGCGCCAGATTATTTATTGCCATTACTTAAATATGCATCTGAACGTATTCCAACTCATAAACGTTCAAAAACTCCTCTATTTATTTTTGCAACTGCTGGAATGAGGCTTTTACCTTTAGAGTATTTTCTTTTGAATTAATTTAAGTTTTTAAAAAATATTTTAAGAAAACAAAATTTAATAATACAAAGTTTGAGGAAAAAATTACCAGAAATTATTGAATTAGCAATCAATCCAGAAAATATTAAAGTTATTACAGGAAAATGGGGTTAATTTTATTTAATTTAATTTCTTTATTTTCTTTTTTAAGAAGGAATATATAGCTGGATTGCTGTTAATTATATGCTTGGACGTTTTAACGTTACAAACTTTTCTGAGTCCTTACTAATGAGTACAAAGATAGAAGGAAATTCTTATCCTAATAGAATAACTGAAAGGCCAAAAACTGCAGGTTATTAAATAGAATTTAAAAAATTATAAATGGAAAGTGTTGTTTATTTTGTAATCCAATGCTTTGGGAAATAGAAAATGAGGAAAAATAGGCATTTATATTAAAGTTTGAGACTGAAAATAAACTTCTTTAAATTAATTATTAAAGTTTAAAATTTAGTACTGAAAGGGAGCTATTTTCTAATTAAAACAAATATTTATTTATTTTTTAAAGGAATGATTGATATGGGAGGAGCTTCAACACAAATTGCTTTTGAACTTCCATC
This sequence comes from Meloidogyne exigua, assembly GCA_018905775.1. Lineage (NCBI taxonomy): Eukaryota > Metazoa > Nematoda > Chromadorea > Rhabditida > Meloidogynidae > Meloidogyne > Meloidogyne exigua. Next base: position 1,438,044 of record JAGUQR010000009.1, on the reverse strand, counting down.
TAATGACAATTCTAATGAAAATAATTTGTCTAATGAAAAATCAGAAAATATAGAGAGTTTACAACTTGGCCCATATCCTGAAGAAAAACAATTTTTTTATAAAATTTTTGTGACAACTTTTCTTGGATTTGGAGTAAATGAAGGAGCTAAAAAATATGAAAAATTACTTTGGTCTAAAATTGATAAAAATTCGTCAGAAATTTCTTCAATTTTGGATGGTTGTTTACCTAAAAATTTTTTAAAATTAACTTCTATAGAAGATGAAGATGGACAATTTGTTAGAAAAGTTTATTTAATTATTCTTTATAAATTCTAAATAAAATTAAATTTTTAGGGTAATGGTCAATGGGATCAATGTGTGCAAGATATTGCTACATTGGTATTTTATTTTTGTTCACTTTTATGAATTTAATAGAAAATTCTGGACAATTACATATATTTTATTTTAAATTTATTTTTAGATTTTTGATAAACACAAAGAATGTCCAAAAACAAAGTCTTGTTTTTTTGGAGGTGTTCATGTTCCAAAAGGACTTTCTTTATCAGATGTTGAATTATATGGATTTAGTGAATATTGGTTTAGTGTAGATGATGTTCTTTCTTTAGGTGGAATTTATGATCATGATATTTTTGAAGAAAAGGCACGTCAATTTTGTCAACAAACATGGAGAGGAATTAAGGTTTTCTTTTTTTAGATTTGTTAGTTCTGTGTTTGGGAGATACACTCCCAAGGCTCTAAACAATTAAGTGGAATTAATAGCTTTATTTGGACCTTTAGTTCTTACAATTAGTTTTGGTTTCATCCATTTTCCCTGTGTTGGTAAATATAAAGTTATGTATTGCATAATATTTCCAACCTTTTTTCTAACCTATTTAGAATTGTTACCTATTTAAAATTTATTTAATTATTGCTCTTTTTTTTCTATTTATAGAAAAAAGTTCGTGAAAAGTTTTATCCAAAAGCAGATAAAGACAGAATAGAAACACAATGTTTTAAATCAGCTTGGATTCATGCAGTTTTACATAATGGATTTTATGTAGAAGAAAAACGAAATCATTTTCAAAGTGCTTTTAAGATTAAAGGACAAGAGGTTCAATGGGTAAAGAAATTAGAAGAGCTTTTTTTTAAAATTATTTTCCTTCTTTTTAAGGCTTTAGGTGCAATGATTTATCAGATGAGAGACTTTCCAGCAAAAGTTCATGAATCTTTGGAGTTGAGGTTATTTTATAGATAATAATATATTGTGAAGAATATATTAATTTTTAAGGTCAAATAATTATCAATTTTCAACTTATACTTGGATTATCTTTTATTTTCTTTCTTTTTTTATTGTTATTCTGTTCATTTGGAAAACTTATCAAATTAGAAGAAAGCAAATAAATAATGGAAATAATAGGCTCTATCGTTATAGAAGATTGGATATAACACAAAATATTGCATAATTTAAAAGGTTTTTTTCAACTAATCTTGGAAAAAAGAAACAAAACAAGGTTTATTTTTAATTATTCTGTCAATATTTATATATATATATATGTATAACTCTTAATTAACTGCACATAATAATGACATTTTTGATAATTATCTTTGTAACTCTTTTATTTACCGGTATTTTTATATTGACTTTTTTTTACTCGGAATGGAATTATATTGTCTAAACTGTTAGATATATACTAGAATATAATAAATATTAGAAAATAAGCTTTACATAAATACATTCAAAAAACAGAAATTTTTTTGTATTCTTACATATCTAAATTTTAACCAATTATTAGCCAATATAATTTCACTATGACTGTCTTTATATATATTATTTTTTATAATCCTGTGATATCTATATATTTTAATATTCTGTTATAAATCTCTCAAAAATCTTCAAAATTTAATTTCTTGCTGCTAATTTTAAATAATACAACAAAAGTCATTAACAAAAATTCTTTTTTGATTAAATATATCACATAAAATATTTATTCTATTATAATTATTCATTTACAAACTAAATTTACTTCCCTTTGAATATGTTGCATAAATTCTGTATATGAATGTGAAGAATCTGTCCTGTCCTGAATTAATCTGCTTGTAAATAGCTCTCTTTGTGGACTGTCATTTCTGAAAATTTTTAATTATAAAACGAGTTTTAAATTGTAAATGGACAGATTCTTGAATCACAATAAAATTTCCTCGAATGCCAATAAATTATTTTGTACAGATATTTTTTACTTATTAAATTATTCTCTCAAAAATAATTGTTTTAAGAATAATAAAATTAAAAAAAACCTTATAACAATAACGGGGGCATATACATTCCATCGCTGTTCCATTAAATGTTGAAGGAAAATTTCAAGTTGTTTACTCTGTGGTGTGTCTTCGATTAATTCAGACTTAAAAATTATCAGAATAATAAATAAAGCAAAAACTAACATCTTCATCAAGTTTTTCAAAAGAATTTACACCAAAAAGGCCTCTTATTGTTTTTTGATTGGCACCAGAACATACATATAAATATACTGATGTTCCTACATCAAGTAAATATATACCTCCTTGTGATATTTGTTCATAGCTAAAAAAGGAATTAAATTGATTTAGAACGCTTAGGTGGGAATTCTCGGTTGCTACACTTTTCTTAATTAAAAATTTAAAAAAAAAATCTCAAACCTGGGTGGTAATCTCTCTGGAAAGACTTGGGCATGGTCATTTTCGATTGCCTTAAATTTATACAATAATTGTTTTTAAATTTAATAAAATCATTTTAAATTTACTGGTTGCTCCACAAAGTTATGGACAGAATATAATGATGGACAAATCTCCAAAAGAAGTACTTCAATCCCAACATTTTTAAACATTAAAAGAGAAGTCATTCTCTCATCAATGGAAGCTTTTTGTACAACTGAGAACGCTCTCTAAAATTTAATATATTTATATAATTTAACATATTTTTTACATGTTTAAGCAATCCAAGTACATAAATTGGCATATAAGGAAGTCCTCCTTCTGTTGGCATTCTTAAAATACTGCCTGTTTGTCCCAAAATACGTTGATACCCAGCCATTGAATCTATTACAGCATTAATTAATGCTTCTCTACAATCAGACAAATCAGCGCCTGACAGAGCTCGTTCAGAAGCTAAAAATGAAATAGTTCTGCCTTTGTTTAGGTATCCATGTCCCCCCATCCTATGCATAGAAGTTATAATAAAAGAATACCCATTTTAGAAAGAAGAGAGATTGTAGTATTTACATCTACAGAAGAATAAACATGTGTTGTATTTGTCAAAACAGGCAGGCTTAAAGTATGAACTCGAATTCTACGATCACCTAATTTAAACAAAAAATTTTTAGTTTAAGAAACTTATACTAAAACCCTTTGTTGAAGTGTAAAGAAGAGCAGCTTGAAAGCAGACGTGGCCATAAGTAATTGTTTCATCAAGCTTTATTTGTACACCTAAAGCAGAATCTGGACTAACATTTGGTAATGATAAAAGATCAGTAGAGCGTACAAAAAAGTTTCCATAGAACGAATGTAAAGAAACACCTAAATTTTGACTAATAAATTATTTATTAAAAGAAGGATTAACTTAATTCTTAATTAACCCTTTAATTTTGAAACAATTATTTTTACTTGAAAATAAAAAAAACTTTTGAATTTCATAGGTATAAAAGTAAATTAATAAAAAACCTTTAGAACAGCGTATCCTCAACACAGCTTCTAATCCTAATTTCCTTGTAAAATATCTGTGTAAGGTCATTTGAAGGCGCTTAACCTCAACTTGATTCCTCAAAATATGAAAGTTGGGAAAGTGATAAACTGTTCCACTACTAAAACGTGATATATCAGCTGAAAGAATATTGATAAAAGAAAAAGAATTATTAAGTAACCTAAAGTAGGAAGATCAACATTTCTTTCACCAATTGTAAAAAGATCAATTGCAATTTGTTTTCCTGTACATTCCAAAGCCAATGTTCTATAATAGTCAAGTTGAGGTGTAAATTTTAATTTTGACGACTAAAAAAAGGAAAAAAATGTATTTTAATAATAAAAAAACCTTCAAGTCATCACGCGTCTTAAGCGCCCCTAATCCAATATTGGGCATTGATGAAACCATAACAGTTACACGTCCACCTATTTCTTCCTTAAATTAAAAATTTATTGAATAAATAACTTGTTAATTAACAATTAGCTCCTTTGCTATAGTCAAAGCAGATCCAAGACAATTTGATGAAGAAACTCCTCTCTCAAATATATCAGGCAATTTTGAAATAAATTTTTTAATGCTCTAAAAATAAAAATGTTTTTAAATATTTAATTATAAAACCTTTTTAAATTCATGAAGAGGAACTATTAAACCAGAATAAACAGGAGAAAAGCTTTCTAAAAAATAATTTAAAATTTTAAATAAAAAATAAATAACCATCAATATCAAGTTCAATAATATGTTTAGGCTCACTATCAGAAATTGAATCATCAAATTGGAAGAAATGTAAAGCAGAATCAAATCCCAAAAAACCAATTAATGCAGAATCATTTCCAGGTAACCTTTCAATGTCAATTGCTAATTGTTCAGCAAATATTTGTAAATAACCAGAATCAACAGCTTTTGAGCTAACATCAAGCAAAAAGAGGTAAATGGGAGGTTGAGGTTCGCGAAGCTAAAAATAATTATTAAATAAAGGAAACATATTAAAAATTCACTAAAAAAGTAAAAAAATTTACATATTAATTCTTTGAAAAATATTTAAAAAATGGCAAACCATATATTCTGTTGGTGCAATATATTCAATAGTTGTTTCCTGTAGTTCTGGTCTTCTACTTGGATCACCAAAAGATTTTGTTTGCGGATCCCATGAAAACTCTTCTGGCACTATTAAGAAGCTTTTTAAAATAAAATATTTTAAACTTACAGTCATTTGCTCGATAACATAAATTGCATTTCCAATGTCTAGAATCCAGAATATAAACATAAGGATTTATATAAGCCCGGCAATAACGACATCTAGTTATGACCGTATGGATAACTTTTAAACCCTAAAAATAACTTGAAATGACTTTAAAAGAATAAAAAAACCCTTAAATCTCTGAATGGTTGAATGTGCAAACCAACAGGTAATCTGCATTTGTCCCACAATTCTTGTGTATCTGGAATACCAGCCAAAGAACATGAAAACATTTTAATTCAAAAAACTTTTGCAAAGAGAGAAGGATGGTTAAAAAATAACAGCGATTTTATTATAAACGCATAGTGAATTTAGAATTATCTACTTAAAATAAAACAAAATTGATTTAGGAGTAACTTTAATTAAGAATAGACGAGATTAGAAAAACTTCAATTGATTCTAAAATTTTTAACAAAACAATTATTGGATTGGCATAGAAACCAAAATCCAAAAAAATATTTGATATGACCCAATCTAAAGGAGAAGGAAATTTCTCCTAATTTTTTCAATATTATGTAGTTCAATAAATTAAAAGTAGATAATACTAAATTAACAAAATTAATCAAAAATAATTAGAAACATTCAATTTAACATTTAATCAACAAAATAAACAATTCTTGCATATCAAGTTTTAATTTCCGTTTACTTTCTAAGCCCTAACTTCCTTCATTCGAGACTTTTCAATTTTAGCCTGTCTTGCCTGTGAACGTTGAGACATAATTCCACCACCCCAATTCTTTCTAATCTCATCACCACGGTCATTGAAATTGTTAATGGCAACAGAAGTAAGATTGTTTAAAGCAGTACGATCTTCGCTAAAAAATTATTGAGTCATCCGATTGCTAAAGTTTAATAAAATACTTACGGATTAACATCGCATAAACAAACAGCTGCAGCAGTCTTGCGATGAATAACAGTCCCAAGACGCGCCTTTCCTTTAACAATAACATATGGAACACCAAATTTGCGACATAAAGCCGGCAAGCAAATAACAATTTCAATTGGGTCAACATCATGGGCAATAGCAACTAAGCTAGCCTTTTTATTCTCAATAAGCTTTACAACTTCCTTAATCCCGAATCGAACAGTTGGTGGACGCTTAGTAACAACTTCTTGCTTTCCTTCAACACGGTCTTGTGCTCGTTGGCGAAGACGTTCTTTCTTCGCCTGACGTGTTTCAGGCCGATATTTGTTGAGAAGTTTTAAGAGATGAGAGGCTAAAAAGAATTGAAATTTGTAGAAAAGAATTAAAAAAGAAACCATTTGGCTTGTCCAAAGTATACTTGAATTGGTTAATTGGTGGGGGAATCTTCAGACGTTTCTCAAGAACAGCACGTTGTCGCTGAAGACGAACATATTTTGGCCAGCGAACAAAACGAGTCAAATCACGTTTTGGTTGAATATCCTGTCCTATAAAAATAAAAGATATTAAAAATGAATCTCATAAAATACCAATAGCAAAATTCCTTGGTCTTTTTTCAAAAAGTGAAACTTTTGCTGGCTTTTTCGCCTCTGCCTTCTTCATTCCAGCTGGGAGAGCTGCAACCTTCTTTTTTGATGGTTTTTTCACCTAAATAATAATTTTATTAATTTGATTTATTAAACATACCATTGTTGTCTTGTAGGAAGTTTAAATAAGCAAATATAATTAATTTTCTGAATCCTAATTAAATTTAAACTTTACAATTAGAAATAAATAACAAAAATGAGTAAGTTAGGTCTTATTCTTAAAACCTTCTAAAACATCATGGAATACCTTAAACAAGCACAAGAAAAAGTTTCTGTCTCAATATTTTAAAACTTCTAAATATAAATCGATTGTATTTTGGCAATGTGTCAGTTTGTATTTTACATTTTATTAGATTAAAAATTCAAAACACTAAATTTACGAAATATCAAAATAGTTCATTTTGATAACAATTTTTTGTTTTGGATAAGGTGCCAACAAATTTTAAAATTTTTACACTTTATACTTTTTTAGTTTTTAAATAATTTAAGTTGTTTTACTAAGAATTCTAATCTTCTTATCTAATTTAAATAACTCCATTTGCAAATTTGGAAGACAAATGTTAAATGGTTTTTTTGTTTAGTTTTGTTTTTGCTAATTCTTTTTTTTCAGAAAACGGTCATCCTTTAGACCATTGGCGGTCAACACCTCCTAGAAATGGTTCTAATGATGAACAGAAAACAAATATGCAAACTAGCGATTCGTTACCTACTGATTTTAAAATAGGTGGAAATGCTGGTATGCCCCTTACACGTGCAGAAAATCCAGATGGAAAAAAGGTATAATTTGTATATTATTATTTGCATTTTTTTAAATCTCTTCTTTGACCTTATTAAAATTAAAATTAATAGTTTACTTTTTAGACTATATTTTTAAATTAGTTATAGAGATCTCTCTAATTCTTGACCAAAGCCTAGATTTTTTAAACGATCGTTTAGGCCCTTGCATTTTTTGATATTAAGTTTTTCTTGTCCCTATTTTCTGCCAGAATAATAGATTCAAAATTATTTACTTTATTAAGGTAATTTCAAACGGATGTGCTAGAATACATCGCATTTTGACGGAGGAGGAAAAGCTTCGAGGTTGCAAAACACGATGGACAGAGCTTGAAGTGCATGGTCTTTATTAATAATTTTTATTAATTTTCTTCTACATATTTAGGACGTATAAAAAACATTTCACCTGGAATATTTGAAATGCGTCATCTTACAGCACTTTTTCTTGGAAACAATCAACTTCAGTTAATACCAGCTGGAATTTCTCAGCTTTGTAATCTTACTTTATTAGACCTTTCACACAACAAACTACGAAATTTGCCGAAAGAGATGGGAGATATGGTTATTTTATTATATTTTATACATTTAATTATATTTTTTTAGATTTCTCTTTGCCATCTTTATTTAAACTCAAATCAGTTAAGAGTGTTACCTTATGAATTGGGAAAATTGTTTCGATTACAAACTTTTGGTTTAACCTTTTTTTTTTATTAAAATTTTTTTTTCATTTTTAGCGTTAGCTCACAATCCTCTTTCTCCAGAAATCAGCAAAATTTATCAAGACTTAAATGGAGACAAAAAATTGCTCCAATTTCTATTAGATCATCTTGCTTTGAATATAATTCCTCCTCCGGAGAGAAGTTGGATGGCTACCAGAAATATTGATCCAGACAAGCCTATTGGTTGGTCTTTATTTGTTGTATAGTTTGTGTTTTCATATTGTTTATAATTATTATTTACTTTTGAATAAGCTACTGATTTTTAATAATAATTTAGAGGATTATTCCTCTACAATTCCTATTTCGATAATTATTTTCTCTAACATATTTTGTCTTAATTTAAAATATTTAGCGACGTTTACTATTCTTTGTTACAATGTTCTGTGTGACAAATATGCGACTTCTAATCTTTATTCCTATTGTCCACAATGGGCACTCAATTGGGAATGTCGTAAACAATATATCCTCAAAGAAATATTTAATTACAATGCTGATATAATTACTTTACAAGTTTTTAAATAAATAAATTTGTTTAATTTAAATTTAAGGAAGTCGAGACCGAGCAGTTCAAAACTTTATTCCAGCCAAAATTGGAAGTGGAGGGTTATTCTGGCGTTTTTTACCCAAAATCACGATCAAAAACTATGAATGAAGAAGAGAAAAAGTATGTTGATGGATGCGCCATCTTTTGGAAAAAAGACAAGTTATATTTTTATTTTTGGGAATCCTCAATTATTTAGTTAGCGAGGTCACCTATCAACATTTTAAAAACACTTAATCGGGTTATTTATAAGAAAATATGGGAAAATTTCCCTGGTATTTCAATCGATAGGGCAGCTGGCCTTGGACTCTATCCTTATATAAATAATTGTAATTAATTTAAAGGTTTGAAATGGAGAGAAATCAATCTATTGAATTTACAAAAGTGGCAATAGAAAAAGCACAAGCGCATGAAAACATGTTAAATCGAGTAATGCCACGTGATAATATTGCTCTAGCTGCTGTTTTGCGCCTTAAGGATAATCTTTATGGACGTAAACTTTGTTTTACTTTTAATTAAAAAATTATATTTTAGCTCATCGAGTGCCTCCTAATTCAGGCGATAATGTTATTGGAAGTTTTTTGGTCGTCTGCACAGCACATATACATTGGGATCCAGAATTTTGTGATGTGAAATTGATTCAGTCAATGATGTTGGTACATGAATTACAGAAAATGTTGGATATAGTTGCTCTCAAATATAATTTGATGGTTCAACAAATTCCTGTATTAATATGTGGAGATTTTAATTCTTTGCCTGATTCAGGTTATTTAACTTAAACTTTAAGTCTTATCCACTTTATATCTTTCAATATCTTAAAAATATAAATAAAATAAAACTTCATATTCTTGTTTAAATAATTGCTTTTAGGTGTTGTCGAATTTCTAAGTAAAGGAGCAATATCAAAAGATCATCCAGATTTAAAAAGTTTCAGAGAGGAAAGCTGTTTAAGTTGTTTATCCTCAGATTTGAAAGATCAACGGAATTTCACTCATTCATTACGTCTTGATAGTGCTGTTGATATGTTAGTTGCGGATTTTTGTTAAATTTTTCAATTCTTATTTTTAGTGGACAGATGCCGTACACTAACTACACGTAAGCATAAACTAGTTTTACTTTGTTAAATTAATCAAACGTTATTTTTGGGTTCACCCAATTGATCAACACGGACTAATACCCATTTAATGTTGATCAATTGGAGTGACATATATTTTTTAAATTAACAATCAGACACTTAAACATTCTATTTTTACTAAAATTTTTCAGGTTAGATTTCAAAGGAACAATAGACTATATATTTGCAACACCACAATCTTTGGCACGTCTTGGTACTCTTGGACCACTTGATTCCACATGGGTTTTTTTATTTCACAGAATATATTTAGTTAATTTTATTTAAGGTTCAACAGAACAAATTTGTTGGGTTTCCCCAACCACATGTGCCTAGTGATCACATTCCAATAATGGCACAATATGCAGTTATCCCTGCTTCACATCAAAGATCTCTGCCGCCTATTCAACATTATGGTTCATCACATTCAGGAGGTTTTGGTGCTATCGGAAGATGATGTACGCTTTAATGGTATTGTATAAATAGAAAATGTTGGGTATAAACTCAGTAAATCCTAATTAGTTTTAAGGGGTCAGTAAATAACCTGATTTGGCAATAAGCCTGAAATAACTAACGAGAAGGTCGCCAGGATCGTAACCTGTCAGCTTCTAAATTTTTACCTTTCTCTTTATTTTATAGCCTTCCTAACGATTTAATTAAATTAATTTTCTTCAGTGGACTCATCATCCTTCTGCAGTCAAAGTATTTTACACTTCTTACACTCATTTACACTTCAATCGGCCAAAAATGTACAAAGGTTTCTCTGTTCCTCATTTTTCTGTTTTTTTTTAATTCAACCTCGTAGCTGTTACATTCGTCTCTTTTTTATTATCTAAATTCCTTACCTACACCCACTTATCGTTGTTCAGCTGCCGTATTATCATGTTTATTTTGCTTTTATTTTATTCCTATGTTAGTTTAAAATTTAATTAAAAAAAAAAGAAAATAACCGCCGATTTATTGTATTTAATGGGAATTTTCTTAAAATTTTAAGGCTGGGCATTTTTTAAATAATTAAAAACGACCTTTTCTTAATTATTGCTCCCTTTTATTTTTCGCTGTCTATATTTTGCTTGTGATTGCAACTGTTTACTACTATTTAATTTTAATTATTTTTCTCGTAAAATTTTGCACTTGATATTTGCAGTTTCTTTTATATATAAATAGAAAACGGGCTTAAATCTCAAATCCTTGAAAACTAAAATAAATTGATATTTTTATATTTACTAATGCTTGTTTATTTAAAATAGAAAAGTGTTAAGAATGTTTAATTTTAAGATTAATTTATGAATAAAATTCCATTTGAAAAGTCTGAATTAAAGTACATCGAATTATACTTTTTAATATTCTCCAAGTGGAATTTTATCATTTAATATTTTTCTGTTATGCTTCAAAAAAGTCCGCAAGTTATACTTTTATTTCTCAAAAGGTTATCTCTTATAAAAATACTTACATATTTTATTTCTTTAAGATAAATATAAGTAAATTGCGGACAAAACTTGCGGATTTTTTGAGCATAACTGAAAAGTTAGTTACTGCATAGGCGTAGCCAATTTTCAAAGTTTCTAAGCTTTTTCCAAGTTTCCGGTATTTTGAAGCTATTAGAAATTCTCATAAATCCTCTTCTATTGGAATGTCTTGAAAATTAACTACGCCTATAAAATAGTATGAAATTATTATGCTGATTATAATTATTAAGTAAAGCAAATGATTGGGATAACTTCATTGACCCTTCAAGTGGTGTTTCAACGTCTGCAGACACATCTGTATAATTCAAATAATTATCTTGATTTAATCATTTTAAAAATGATGAATATAAAGCTGAAAATAACCTGATCACACTTAAAAGGATAGAGACCAATGTGCAAACCAAAAGAATTGCAATTACGATTATCACCCAAGTCTGCAGTTTAAGGCAACAATCTGAAGGTTAAATAAAGTAAAATTTTTACCATAAAATTACCATTAAGGAATTGGTCGCAACACTCATAATAAATAAAAACTAAAAATAATTAAACGATGTATAGCTTAGAGATAATCTTACCATTGCTGTCATCACCTAAAATTTTAAAGTTTAAATAAAATATATTTAAAATTACAAATTTTGCCGACACAAATTTTGTTACCAGTTTTTTGGGCAATATCGTCTGTACTAATAGCAAAAGAAATGCTAAAAAGTATTGGAAGAAGGAGAACAATTAAAGGAAAAGGCGTATAAGGCATTTTTGTAAAATAATAAAATTAAAAATTTTTTAGTTATCAGAAATTTAATTTTTGCTTAATTAAATTTAAATAATAAAATCGTTTTAAATAAATTATGTGAACTATGATGGAAATAAATGAAAAAAACAATTTATTTAAACATAAATGATTCACTATAGTACATATGTAACGAAAATAGAATTTTTATGATAATTTGTTGAGGATGCTTATTCATTTAAAAAAAAAAAGTATAGCAGAAAGATTACTATTAAAATATTTAGATAACATTTGGACAAGTTTAGGAATGATTAAGTTTGGTTGAATGGAAATTAAAAATAAAAAAAAATTAAAAAAAATACAATTTAAGCATTTTATAATGGCAAGTTATAAAAAAGGGCAAAGCTTGCTTCAACCATAATGAGAATGAATCACTGTCAAAAAGACTCAAGCAATTACAAAACATCGTGCTCTTTTTACTCTCATTATTTAGCGTTGTCTCTATATTTAACTTTACTCAATTTGAGTCCTACTAGAATACAATTTATTAAACATCTACTTATTCCATTATTAACAATTTAATAATTAAAGGCATACTTATGTTATGTAGGTCGACTTTATTAAGTGCATTTCGACTTCAATCTTCCATAAAAACTTTACAAAAAAATAAGTATGTAGCTGTTTTAAGGTTAATGTCTCATTATCCAGTAGATGATCAAATTTTTGGTTTGAATGAAGAACAAAGACAGGTTTTTAAACTTTCTCAATATTTAAATCAAAATTGTAGTTAAGAGAAACAGCTTCAAAAATTGCTCAGAAAGAATTGGCGCCGTATGCGCATTCTATTGATCAAATGAATGGCTGGGATCGATTACGAGAGTTTTGGACTATTTTGGGTCAAAATGGTCTTTTGGGAATTACAGTTCCAACAGAATTTGGTGGTTCTGATCTTGGCTACATGGAACATGTTATTGTAATGGAGGTAATTTTTTGTATATTTTGTGAGTTAAAGGTCATGCTTTGAGGAAACTCTAGTCTCAATAAATAAGCTTACCTATTTTTACCTAATTTCTAGGTTAGCTATTAAAAACGTTTTAAAAGAAGATAGAAATTAGAGACCAGTCTGTAATAGAAGAGTTAAGATCTTTTTTCCTATTGAGATAATTTAATCTTTAAATATCAATTTAAGGAGCTTTCACGTGCTTGTGGGGCTATTGCTCTAAGTTATGGTGCTCATTCCAACTTATGTGTTAATCAAATTCGCAGACATGGTTCAAATGAACAAAAATCTAAATACTTACCTTCTCTATGTTCTGGTCAATGGATTGGGGCTTTGGCAATGAGTGAACATGGAGCTGGTTCTGATATTGTTTCAATGGTATTTTTATTAGACTTTCAGAAATTTTATTTTTTTAAAGAAATTAACTGCTCGTAAAACGGGTGATGGAAAATATTTTTTACTTAATGGCTCTAAAATGTGGATTACTAATGGTCCTGATGCTGATATTTTGGTTGTCTATGCAAAGGTTTTGATATAAGTTTTTTAAATATTTTTATTATTTTCTTTCATAAAAGGGCAATTTATTTAATATTTCTATAAAATTAGATAAACAAAAATTTTTTAGTTTGAGAAACGTGTCTTTAACCCAACAAATTATTTAGACAAACCCAGCAAAGCATCAACATGGTATTAGTGCTTTTATAATTCAACGTAATTTTCCTGGTTTTTCAACGGGTAAAAAACTTGATAAACTTGGTATGCGTGGCTCTAATACTTGTGAATTAATTTTTGATAACTGCGAAGTTCCTGGTTTGTTTTTTTATTTTATTTTCTTCTATTCGGGGTTGTTTTTTGTGTGGGGATCTCTGAATTTTAAGTCTCACATTCGGCCATCTTAACTTAGTTATTGGCCTAATTTTTTAAAAAATAATTTTGATTTTTTAAAAGTTGAAAATGTGCTTGGCTTTGAGGATAGAGGAGTTTATGTATTGATGTCTGGTTTAGATTCCGAACGTTTAGTCCTTTCTGCTGGACCTTTGGGGTAATCTAATAATGAATAAATAATAATAAAATTATATTTTTCCTGTTAATGATTAATGCAAGCTGCTTGTGATGTAGCTTTTGAATATGCTCATTCTCGAATGGCTTTTAGCAGTCCTATTGGAACTTTTCAGGTAATATTTTTAGTTTTATATTTTTTAAAACAAAATTTATTTTTAAAGTTAATGCAAGGAAAGTTGGCAGATATGTATGTCAGATTAAATGCTTCAAGAGCTTATCTGTATACAATAGCAAAAAATGCAACAGACCAAACATTAACTGCTAAAGACTCTGCTGGGGTTTATTTTCAGTTTTTATTATTTATTTTAATGTTTTATTTTTAGGTAATTCTTTATTTGGCTGAAAATGCAACAAAAACTTGTTTGGATGCAATTCAGGTTTTGGGAGGGAATGGATATATTAATGATTTCCCCACTGGGAGGTTACTTAGAGATGCTAAACTTTATGAAATTGGGGCTGGAACATCTGAAGTTAGAAGATTAGTTATTGGTAGAGGTTTAAATAAAGAATATATTAATACAAGATGAGAGATAAATTTTGTCAACTTTTATGAGTTTAATAGTTTAAATTTGTTCACAGTTTATTAACCTAAATTTTCTTTTGGGTTCTTAAACTTGGCAAGAGCTAAAAATATTATTTTTATAATTTTCTTAAAACATGTATTAACTTAATTTTAATAATATTTTATTGATAAACACATATGTATTTAATTATATTTAAAAATATATTCTATTAGATAAATTTAAGTAGTTTAATATAAAATAATTATTTCACATATTTTATTCCCATTTTTATTTTCAAAAAATTGTTAAGCATTTCTTTTTAATTAATTATTCATTTTACTATTCCCCAACATTTCCTTTCCAACTTCTTCCAAATCGAATTAACGGAGCGCTGCTTATGCGTCTTCCAAATCGAATTAATGGAGCACTATTAGGTGAACGTTTATTATAAAATTGTTGGTTATTTTCATCATTTGACCTTTCAATTAATTCTTTCAAATTTGAACGTTTTCCAAAACGAATAATTGGAGCTGTTGGTGTTCTTTTCATATAAGACCAGGGCTGATATGAAATAAATGGAGACATTCTTTTTCCGCCTTTAAAAAATTATAATTAAAAAAAATGTTGAAAAAAACTTTGCATTTCCGATGAATTAATTTCTGTTGAATCATAAATGCCTGATGAGTAAGGTGGTAGTGATGATACAAGGAATAAAAGAGAATTCAGAACCAATGCAGTTAATAATGACTTTGTATTGTAGACAGATTTGAATGAGAATTGCATAATTTGTCTTTAATAATTTATAAATTATTTACTAAAATTAATAACAAATATTTAAATTAATAAAAAATATTCGCATTCGGCAGGTCTTGAACCTGGAAAGTCTTTCATCGATAGACTCCTTTTAACCCACTAAACTAGAGATTGTTCCCCGATTACTCTTTTAATTACTGTAGAATTGAATAAAAATTTGAATTATTTTTTAAAAAATTTAAGAACAATTTTTCATGAAGCTTAATGAATCAGTCTGTAGAAATTTTTTTAAATTAATAATGTTATTAATATTCAACTCTTAATAGAGTTAAGTTTGCTCTAAAATTAACTGACAAATTTACATTTATTTTTACAATTATATTTATGGCATTTCCCTTTTTCCTCATTTAAATAATTGTTCTTAAATTTTATTTATTTATAATTAATTCTTGTATATTTTAAAGGAAAAGAAGAATAAAAAAGAGAAATTTTCCTGTTAATCTTTTTAGGCTTCAATTTTATAAATTGGCCATTCTTTTTTCAATTAATTTAGAAAATAAATTATCAAAATGTGTGAGTGGGTGAATTAGAAGGGGAGACAGGAGAGACATTTTGTCACACGTAAAAATGAAAACAAAACCCTGAATTTTTACAAAAAAAAGAAAGAACAATTTAGATTAATATAATGAATGCAATTTGGAAAATGAATGGAAGAATATAAATGTATAATGACGCGATATCCGTTATAAAGAGAAGATATTTTGAATAGAATTCATTGAGCTTTATTTGAACGTAAGAGTACAAATAGAAGTCTCTACATTGCTAAATGGTAAAAAAGAAAAGATAAATAGAGTAATTAATAAAACGATAATTGCAGTATTTTTGTTGTGAGATTGTATTAGAAATAAATTAAAGAAAATCATAGGTTTAGAATTATCTACTGGGAAAAATGAAGAGGTTTGGAAGAAGTCTGCTGTTTGAGAATGTTTTCAATTAAACAAAAGAATAAAAAGATTTTAAATAATTCAAATAATTTATTTTAAATTATTTAAAGTTCAAGAATTAAAGTAATAAACTTTAAAGTTTTAATTGAGAGATTTAAAATTAAAAAAAAGATTGTTGAGTTTTATTTCTCACGAAACTCTAGTTTGAGACAATTCGGTATTTTAAAAGGAAAAAAGGTTTTTTTCACCTCATTTTAGATTTAAATTAAAAAATAAAAATTGCGAGGACTAAAGGAGACTTTTCGCGCCTAAAGGCTTTTTTTATTTGCATTTCCGAAACTCGAGACTTTGTAGAAAAGGGAAATGAGAGAAAAGAGAAAATGTGCTGCTACTTTTATAATATCTTCATTGCCCTCCCCCATTCATTTATATTTTGGTCAAATGAAGAAGAGTTGGAAGGGGATAAAAAAGATAAAAAAATGGTAACAAAAGGGACAATTTATTAAAAAAACATCATCAAAAATTTTAACTATTTTCATTATAAAGGGGAATAAATGATTGAATTACTTATAAACAAATTTTTATATTTTAAAAAACCCTTTTAACTAAATTGAGTAAAATAAATTAAAAAAGAATTACCGTATTTCTTCCAATACAAGCGCGCGCGCTTCTATCTTTCAACCTCTTCGTAGGGTGCGCTTCTATTAGAGCGTGCGCTTCAAATAGAGCGTGCGCTTCAAATAGAGTGTGCGCTTCTATTTTTCAAACTCTTCGTAGGGTCCGCTTCTATTAGAGCGTGCGCTTCAAATAGAGCGTGCGCTTCAAATAGAGTGTGCGCTTCTATTTTTCAAACTCTTCGTAGGGTCCGCTTCTATTGGAGCGTGCGCTTGTATTAGAAGAAATACGGTAATTATTAAATATTCTTCCTTATTTCTATAAATTGTTATATCTTTAATAGTTGATACAATTTTAGCAATTTTATTTTCTTAATTTATAAATTTATTATTTAAATATATTTTTAAGTGTTTTTTATTTAAATTAAATACATAATAAAAATGCTTTTTAATTTTATTTGTATATTCATTATATTTATTTTAAATTAATTCGTTTCTCTCTCTCTGTTGTCCAATTATCATCACATTTGTTGCCAATGTTGAGGGGATATATGTTGCTGATTAATAATTGGAATAGTAGATGATGTAGATGAAGTTGGCAACATTTGAATTTGTTGTTGATTTTGAATATTAATTAATTGTTGTTGAATTGTATTAGAAGTATTTGTAGAAATATTAGGAGGCCCAACAACTTGTTGCACAGCATTATCGTATGCACCCAAAACATCACGAATAGCCAAATCAACTGTAGCCAATGAATTTAATTGCTAAAATAATTTATAAATTTTTGTTGATAGAAATTAATTTTAACAAACATTTGCTTTGTGAAGGGCACAAATAAATAAAATAAAAATCTAATAAAAAATAACCTTGTCAATTTGCATAAGTTTTTGGTCAATTAAAGGTGCCTGTGCCATCGACTTAGTTTCAAGTAGAAGAAGTTCATGAGGATCAGAAGAAGCATCTAACGAAGGATCCAAATCTTCAATTAATTCAATACATTTTAACAAAATATCTTCATCAATTTGAACTTTCATTGTTGGAACAATATCTTCGATAATTTCATTTTGGTCCTTTACCGATGTATTTAAATGATCATGAGCCAAATCAATAGTTACAAAGCTAGCAGGGAAAAGACCATTTACACCACGGCAGTTAATACCTCTCCACCAATTTTGATCACTAAAAAGAACAAAACTATTTCACGTTTAAAAGGGGGAAAATTCTTAAAATAATAATCCAAAAGTAAAGAAACGTTTCCCAAAAAAGATTAAAAATTAACCTGTCATCACAAACATTAATCATTTCACCAGCAGAAAAACTAATTTCATTGTCCTCCACTGCTTCAAAATCATAAAGTGCTTTAGCTTGTTTACTGCCTGTTATTGATTGCTTCCCCGACGAATTAGGCAAATTAATATTTGGA
This sequence comes from Meloidogyne exigua, assembly GCA_018905775.1. Lineage (NCBI taxonomy): Eukaryota > Metazoa > Nematoda > Chromadorea > Rhabditida > Meloidogynidae > Meloidogyne > Meloidogyne exigua. The sequence continues at coordinate 1,419,960 of JAGUQR010000009.1, read as the reverse complement.
CTTTAAAAAAAATTAATTCTTCATTTTTCAATTTAATTTTAACCTATTAAAATCAACAGAAGGAAGTGTTGGGTAAGCATTAGAATTATTGCTTGTTTTAATTGAATTTTGTTTACTACCACCACTTTCCTGCAAGGACAAGGCAATTGCTAAAAATAAAAATATTTGTACAAAGAAAATCTACTTTAACATAAACAATAATTAATTATTTAAACCTTTGGCAATGTCTGCTTGTTCTTGATCACTAGAGACGACATTTGGATCATTACTTATCACAACTTTCTTCTTATTTAGCGAAGAATCGTTTTCAAAGCTAAAGCCTAAATATTTAAATAATTATTTAAATTTTAATTATAAAAAGTTATCTTGTTCCAAAAGATCTTTATAAAGGCTCTCAATCATTGAAAGTGAACTGTCCTTTTTGCATTCATTCTCTACCCACTTTTTGACTAAAGTTCGTGCCCTTGCTGCCACAACACGATTACTCTAAATTTAATTAATTAATCTAGTTCTAAAAACACCCCAAAAAAGCTGACTAGTCATTAGAACCCCAAAAAGGCCACTAACGGGAATTTCTGTAAGAATACCTACTCTCTGGTTTAAAACACCTAACACTTTAACTTAGCTGTGGGACTATCAAAAAAACAAAATCTCTGTTTTTACATTCTTTGGACTACTAAATGTCCTTTTGTTCTTGGTTTTTGTCCATGGATTATTTTGTTCCTTTTGTTTTTGCCCTCCTACATTTGTGCATTTGTAGCTCAATTCTCCAATAAATTCTTTGGATGAGACTTCTCGTCTAAATTTTTGCCCACAATTACTCCAAAGACAATCCAAAAGAGAAAGTGCAAGCAAAACAACATGAGGATCACGATGGTTGAGACGTTTTTTAACAGAAAGAAGACATTGTTTACATCCTTTGATTTCATCAGCATTTAAACGATCACAAATATCTCTTTATTAGAAAAATAATTAACAAAGATTAATCTAACCACTTACATCATTAATTCCCAGTTTTCACTTGTAAGAGTATCAGCCGTAACTTTTTCAACAATTTCATCATAGGGAGAAGAGTCGCCGAAAATCGGCATATTCTGAAATGAAAACACGTTCGTGGTTACAGATTTTTGAAAAAGAAATTAATAAAAATCTAAAAAGAAACAAATGTTAAGAAAGTAAATAAATTTGAAATTCATAAAATTTTTAAACGAAAATGCTTTTATCAGCAAATAAAAAATAAACAATTAATTTATTCTAGACTCAAATAGCATTAATTCAGTTTAGTTAAGTCCACTTTACCGCAGAATTTTCAGCTTCGTATGCTGACAGGTGTTATTTCTGTAAAATAAAACGTTCACAAAATATTCTTTGCCTTTTCTATCTAATTAACCACAATTTGATAATTTGTCTAAAGTTCAGATCCATCATTTATTTATTTATAAATCGTTATTAAACTTTTCACTCTACTTTGTATGCTCTTTTTTACATTTATAAATAAATATTGTATTTTTAGTTGCTTTAAAATTTTTGTAATTAATTGTATGCACATTAATATTTATAAATATATACAATTATTTGTCCATTTTTATTTTTTCATTAATCATTTTTACCTCCATGGTTACATTTTATTTTTTTCCCTTTTTTATAAAGTACATTTATTTCTTTTACAAGTAAATATTCTTCTCTCTCCCGCCCATTCCAATCCCATTAAAAACACCCAATTATTTTTTTTTCTATTTTTACAACTCCACGCACTTATTTAATTCATTCTCAAGATTTTCATTTACTCATTTTTATTATTACTTGACAACTTTAAAAAAGAATGGTTCAATACAAACTTTATTATTTTGATGTGAGAGCTTTAGGTGAAGCTATAAGACTTTGGTATTTTTTTTTTATTTCTTGTGGTCGTAGTTACATTATTTTTTAGTTTTCATTATGCTGGTGAAACTTTTGAAGACGTACGTTTTACACATGCGCAGTGGCCAAACGAGAAAAATAGTAAGTGAATAAAAACAAAGGAACAAAATTATTTTTAAAAATATTTTAAATTTCTCTTTTAAGAATTTTTCTATGGAAAAGTACCTGTATTAGAGGTTGATGGAAAGCAACTAAGCCAATCTGGTGCAATTCTTCAATTTCTAGCCAACAAATTTGGTAAAAATATTTTTTTAGGTTTAAAAATATTTAATTAAATAAAGGGTTGGCTGGAAAGGATGAATGGGAAAAGGCCAAAGTAACTGAGATTTTTGGGTTTTACAAAGATGTTTATACTGAATTATCACCTTACATCTACACGAAATTAGGATTTCGTGAAGGCGATGTGGTTAGAATTATTCTTATTTATGTCTTTTAAAATAATTTTTTCTTTATGATCAAATGAGAAAGACTATTTTCCTTCCTGGGGCAGAAAGGGTTCTTCCTCTCTTTGTCAAACTGTTGGCCCAGTCTGGCTCAGGATTTTTCGTCTCATCTGGCCTCACATATGTCGATTTTGTGCTCGCTGAATATTTTGACATTATTCGCTCAATTGAGCCTGAAGTCTTCGGAAAATATAAAGAATTGACTGCTTTTGTTGATAAGGTTCACGCTGTACCAAAACTGAAGTCTTATCTTAGCACACGAAAAATATAAATGACTTTTTTTTAATTGCTTTTTAGCGTAACGTATCTATATATTTTTCATAAGCAAAATCATCAATAATCACATTATTTTGCATAAAGATAAATTGACATAAATTTTCAAAAATTAGACACAATTAATTAATCAAAATTTGTCAATCGATCAGATTTTACATTTACCTATATGATAGAATTATTTTTTAAAAATAATTTCTTAAATAAATCGTCTTACTAAATAAATTACGAAGAGAAGAGGTTAAAAATAATCGACGTTAATATAATTTTATAAAATTTTAAATTAATTAAAATTAGTATGCTTAGAAGAAAAAAGTATAAAAGAATTTTCGAAAAGTCACAAAGAAGTATTACAAAATAAAAATAATGTTTAAATAAAAAAATTTTAAATTGATATTTTAAGGGTCAGCTGTAATAACTTCTTGACCAGAACCTCCAATTAACATAATTCTTGGAAGGCCTTCAGTTAAGGCTTCAACCTTTATATAGAAGTATGTATATTTAATTTAATTAATTAAACTTTACATAAGCTAAATAATTTTCCACTAATGGTTGAATTGATTTTGGGGGTTTTGGTAATGAAAGTAAAACTAATTGACTTTCTGCTGAATATCCCAAAATAACCTTTAAAATATAATTTTTTAAATAAATTTTTTAAAATAAATTATTTACCTGATTTAGACGAACAGCAGAACTCATTTTCTTTATCTAAATAACAATAAGTAAAAAATTTAAAATTAAAAAAACATACTTTAACGTCATCAATATCTTTTAAACTTATTTGATCACAACTATTTAAAATATCTTGATTATCCATTCCTTCAAATGTTTTTCTATTTAAATTTTTAAATAAATTAAAAAATAATTAAAAATAACTGAATAAAGCTATTATCAATAATTGAGTGACGTATTTGTTGTTGTACTGTATTATCATCATTTTTTGCTTGAGGAGGGCCATCTTTCGATTCTTCATCTAACATACCAACATTGGAATTATTGGATAGATTTTTCTTTAAAATAATTAAAATTAGTAATATTTTATTTAATTAAAATACCCTCCAATTTTATTTAAAATAAATACCTTAAGAAGTGCAAGTGTTCTTGTTCTTTGTTCCATATTAAGTGTCTTTTGAACAGCATCATCATCTACACTTTCTGAATCAGTAGTCATATTAACAATAAACACCTTAAAATTAAAAAAAAAAAAAGAAATTAAAAATACATACATTTGCTTGAATTCTAAGCATATAAATATGACTTTGTAATGCTTTTTTAATTTCTTCATTTTGTTCTTCTGTTTGAGAAATAACATAAACACTTAAATTTAGATTAAACAAATTAATCTTTAAATAAGTTACCGCATTTTACACCCTTTCCATACTTTATGCTGTTTAAGTAAATAAGCAATAAGCATTAAAATACCTCCATCTCGTACAATCCACCTTTTTATTTATAAATAATATTGTAGAAATCAGATATATAATAGAATATTACCAAATATCAAGATAACCTCTAAGACGATCATTAGAACGTGGAAAGTCTGTTATTCCTTTAACAACAACCATACAGTTATCATTATGAGCACCACAACATAATTGTTCTAAAACAAAAATATTAATTTTACTAAAAATTAATTAAATATAACCAGCAAAAATCATTTGTTCAGTATGTTGATCTTGATTTTCTCCCATTCTTGGAAAATTAAGAAAAACTGTATTCGGTTTAAGTCCACCAATTCCTATACTTTGATAAAGAGCAGAAACAGCACCCTCAATCTGGAATAAATATTATAATAAAAAATAAAGATCCATAAATTATTTACTTGAGTTTCTGTATAAAGAAGTGTTTTACCAAAACCTCTAAGTCTAGCTTGTCCCATATCTTGTTTAACACGTTCTTTAATTTCTTCTGCCTTTTTTCGAGTTTCTGAGTGCATTATACGGGTAGATGGACAACGAACAAATGCAACTAAAAACAACATGTAATAATAATTAATATTATTTAAAAATTAAAAACCAGTAATTGCTAATCCTTTTCCAGCTTTTAATTGCCCAGCCAAATTTAACAAGTTTAATGAACGTAAATCAATCACTTGTTTTGAATATTTTCCATCAACAAGAATTAATAATTGAGGTCTTTAAAAATAAATAAATTAATTGAAAAATAATATACCTCCAATTCTTTGGATGAGGGTCTTTATCCTCAATTTTCATTAAACTATATTGTGCTGTTGTTAATGCTAATCCACGAAGACCATCACCCCACTCTTGTTTAGCACTAAAAAAATTCTATAATGACAAGGTGTTTAAATTAATAATTAAAATAGAGAAAAATTTCAAAATAATTTAATTTATAAATAAATTGTTTTTACCCTTTCCATTGAACATATTTATATATTGTTGCTGTTAAGGCACAAGCAATTAATGCATAATACCAACAAGAAGCAAACATTATAAAAAAACAAAGAAAAGCACCAGCAAGTGAAAGTGACCTTAATTAATTAATTAAATAATATTTAAATAAGAAAAAACCAGTGATAATATTTAAATCTTGGTCTCCAATTTGGAGCACCCATTAAAGAATGTAAAGCACAAATTAAATTAACAAAGGCATAACACATTAAAAAGAAAAAGTCAAGAATTTCAGCAATGGCATCTACTGCTCCTTTATTTAAAAGAAGATAATTTTTATTTAATTTAAAATTAAATTACCTAATAAAATAGCTAATTCAGCAATAAATGTTGTAATTAAAAGTCCAAGAAAAGGTTCGTTATTTTTTGTAACTCTAGCAAAAGGAGAAAGCATTGGAATTACATTATCTTTGGCAATTGATTGTAAAAGACGAGGAGCGCATAGAATAAAAAAATATTTAAAATTAATTATAATTTTAAAAACTTACTACAAAGACATTGCAATGCAGCACCAAATGTTGAAAGAAAAGAACCAACAATAACAACCCAAGGATATGGCCAAGAAAGTGAAGCAACAACTAAACTTCCATCAAGACTTTTCCCATTTTTATCACGAAGAACAGATCTTTTTTTGTTTTTAATAAAAATAATACATATTTTAAATAAATACCCTATAATTGATGAACCAAATAAAATTGTCAAAGCATAATAAATAAAAGAGGTTGTTAATGTAGCTGCTATAGTACCAGAAGGAATACTTTTTTGAGGGTCTTTTAAATCACCTATTAAAATAATAATTAAATAGATTATTTAAATAAATACAAATATTTTTATTTACCACTCATATTAGCTCCAGTCATTATTCCTAAAATTTTTAATTATTTTATTTAATTAAATAAATATATTTACATACCTGTTACTGCAGGGAAATAAATCGCTAAAAGAAGAAAGAATGAAGTAGTAACATCTTGATATACTTCTCTGGATTTAATTGCAACTTTTTCACTTATTATCGCTTGACCTCCCTATTCAAATATTAATTAATTTTAAAATCAAATAATTAACTTGAAGATAGTAAGAACCCATATTTTGTGTTAAAACTGAAGAATTAAAACCAGGGAATGCATTAACACATCGAATATTTCCTTCAATATATGTTTGACAAACTTCAGTTGTAACATTTCCTTTACAGAATTCAGCAGCGATACTAAAAAGTGTTTATTATGTATTATTTCTTTTTAATAAACATACTGATCTCCTTTTTTTTTAATAATCACAAATATTTGTGATATCCTCATAATGTGGAATATTTAAAACACGAGAACTTAATAAATGATCATTCAACATACAAACACTTTAAATATTTTATTTAAAAAAAGTATGAAAAAAATAACTGTTGTCCATTATATGCAGTTGCTTTTTCAATTCCACCAGCAAAACATGCCAATATTGAGAGAATAACACAAAGAAGTGAAACTGGGGCAAGGAGTTGAACAAACTTTTTTTTTTTAAAATAATTCATTTAAATTAAAAATAATTAAATTTATTACCCTAACTCCTAATGCAACAATTATACATTCAATTAATAACAATAAAGTTCCATAAATTCTATAGTTCTAAAATATTAATATTTAAAATATTTATTGTTAAGATTAAATATATATACATTAGACATCATTCCAAACATTCCTGTATCTGAATGAACTTCCTCACCACCAATTGTTAAACCAGGAAATATATATAAAAGGA